>CM056059.1:154678618-155278618 GCA_029574335.1 Rana kukunoris | reverse complement strand
CGAGAAATAATAAAAAATTAAAAAAATAATCATGTCTCCATCAAGAAAGTATTCAAAACCAAATAAAAAACAAGACTAAAAAAATTACAATGGACAACTCAAAAAACAACATAATCAAACATAAGGAGATATACATATTTACTATATATACATTTTCTATATTTGAATGTGGTGTTTATATTCTCTATAGAGTTCCCTGTGATGATCGGACTTCTATAGAAGAATTAGGGTTCTGAGTGGAGCACATGGTCGTTTTATTCCGGGATCGGCGGGGGCTTTGGCCTCTTTGTAATAAGAAACTGGCCTTGTGGAAACATATTTCTGGGATCACTCACCTGAGACTTTTTTGATAAATCCAGTTTTTGCGGCTCAGCGATTCATACAGAGTCACTGGGGCAGCCATCTGCTCCCTCTCCGGGCCGCCTCTGACATTGAGAACGACCCGAAAGAAGTTCAGAGAAGATAACATTTCCCGGGGTCACTCGCTGTTTTTAGAATCAACTTGTGTTTTTTTTTAAAGATCTCTGGAAACTTTGAGTGACTCGGCAATGTTCCACAAAGCTGAAGATGGGAAGGATGCACATTCTGAAGCTCTGTAGTCATCAATTCGTCATTAACCACGTCAGCCCCGGAAGGATTTTCCCCCTTCATGACCAGGCCATTTTTTTTGTGATTCGGCACTGTGTCCCTTTAACTGATAATTGCGCGGTCGTGCAACGCTGCACCCAAACAAAATTGACATCCTTTTTTTCCCCACAAATAGAGCTTTCTTTTGGTGGTAATTGATCACCTCTGTGGTTTTTATTTTTTGCGCTATAAACAAAAAAAGAGCGACAATTAAAAAAAATATATATATATTTATTACTTTTTGCTATAATAAATATACCAAAAAAATTCAATAAAAAAACAAAAAACAAATTTCTTCATCAGTTTAAGGCCAATACATATTCTTCTACATATTTTTGGTAACAAAAAAATCGCAATAAGCGTATATTTATTGATTTGCGCAAAAGGTATAGCGTTTACAAAATAGGGGATAGTTTTATGGCATTTTTCCTAATAATTTTTTTTAAAGGTATCTATTAAAGGTAACCATCCTCACCTGTGATTGTAATTAGAGTGTGTGTATAAAAGGTCAAAGAGTTTCTGGACTCCTGACAGACCCTTGCATCTTTCATCCAGTGCTGCACTAAGGTTTCTGGATTCTGAGTCATGGGGAAAGCAAAAGAATTGTCAAAGGATCTGCGGGTAAAGGTAGTTGAACTGTATAAAACAGGAAAGGGATATAAAAAGATATCCAAGGAATTGAGAATTCCAATCAGCAGTGTTCAAACTCGAATCAAGAAGTGGAAAATGAGGGGTTCTGTTGAAACCAAACCACGGTCAGGTAGACCAACCAAAATTTCAGCCACAACTGCCAGGGAAATAGTTCGGGATGCAAAGAAAAACCCACAAATAACTTCAGGTGAAATACAGGACTCTCTGAAAACATGGGGTGTGGCTGTTTCAAGATGCACAATAAGGAGGCACTTGAAGAAAGATGGGCTGCATGGTCGAGTCTCCAGAAGAAAGTCATTACTACGCAAACGTCTCAAAGTATCCGGCTTACAATACGCTACACAGCACAGAGACAAGACTCAAACCTTCTGCCACAAAGTCATTTGGAGTGATGAGACCAAAATTAAGCTTTTTGGTCACAACCATAAACACTTCATTTGGAGAGGAGACAACAAGGCCTATGAAGAAAGGTCCACCATCCCTACTGTAAAACACGGAGGTGGATTGCTGATGTTTTGGGGATGTGTGAGCTACAAAGGCACAAGATATTTGGTCAAAATTGATGGCAAGATGAATGCAGAATATTAGCAAAAAATACTGGAGGAACATTTCATTCATCAGCCAGGAAGCTGCGCATGGGACGTACTTGGACATTCCAACATGACAATGACCCAAAACACAAGGCCAAGTCCATCTATCATTGGCGACAGCAGAATAAAGTGAAGGTTCTGGAGTGGCCATCTCAGTCTCCTGACCTCAATATCATTGAGCCCCTCTAGGGAGATCTCGAACGTGCCGTTCATGGGAGACAACCCAAAAATTTACAGGAACTGGAGGATTTTTACCAAGAGGAATGGGCAGCTTTACCATCTGAGAAGATAAAAAGCCTCATCCACAAATACCACAAAACACTTCAAGGTTAAAGGGGGCAATACACGGTATTAACCACTTGACCACTGGGCACTTAAACCCCCTTCCTAACCAGACCAATTTTCAGCTTTCGGTGCTCTCACAATTTGAATGACAATTACTCAGTCATACAACATTCTACCCATTTGAAATTTTTGTCCTTTTTTTCACACAAATAGAGCTTTCTTTTGGGGGTATTTAATCACTTCTGGGTTTTTTATTTTTTGCGCTATAAAAGAAAAACGACTGAAAATTCTGTAAAAAAAAATAAAAAAATCTTGTTTCTGTCATATTAGCGGGTTATTTCTCACACACAGCATATGCATACCACAAATTACACCCCAAAACATATTCTGCTATTCCTCCTGAGTATGGCGATACCCCATGTGTGAGACTTTTACACAGCGTGGCCACATACAGAGGCCCAACATGCAGCGAGCACCATCAGGCGTTCTGGAACACCAAGACCAATTCTGACATTTCTCTCCTACATGGAAAAATCATCATTTATTTGCTAGAAAATTACATAGAACCCCAAAACATTATATATGCTTTTTTAGCAAAGACCCTAGAGAATACAATGGCGGTGGTTACAACTTTTTATCTCGCATGGTATTTTCGTAGAAATTTTTTGAACGCGTGTTTTTAAAAAAAAACTGTTTTGGGCTAAAAAAAAAAAAAAAAACAGTAAAGTTAGCCCAATTTTTTTTCATAATTTTAAAGATGATGTTACGCCGAGTAAATAGATACCCAACATGTCACCCTTCAAAATTGCGCACAATGATGGAATGGCGCCAAACTTCGCTACTTAAAAATCCCCATAGGCGACGCTTTAATTACTTTTATTGGTTACATGTTTTTAGTTACAGAGGAGGTCTAGGGCCAAAATGATTGCTCTCGCTCTAACGTTCGCAGAGATACCTCACATGTGTAGCCTGAACACCGTTTTCATATGTGGGCGGGACTTACGTATGCGTTCGCTTCTGCATGCGAGCACACGGGGACAGGGGTGCTTTAAAAAAATGGGTATTGCAGAGTATTTGGGTATTGCAGAGTATTTGGGTATTGCAGAGTATTGAGGTATTGCAGAGTATTGCGCAGGGTATTGGGGTATTGCAGAGTATTGGGGTATTGCAGAGTATTGCGCAGGGTATTGCAGAGTATCGTGCAGGGTATTGGGGTATTGGAGAGTATTGGGGTATTGCAGAGGATCGTGCAGTGTATTGGGGTACTGCAGGGTATTGGGGTACTGCAGGGTATTGGGGTACTGCAGGGTATCGTGAAGGGTACTGCAGAGTATTGGGGTACTGCAGAGTATTGGGGTATTGCAGAGTACTGGGGTACTGCAGGGTACTGGGGTATTGCAGAGTACTGGGGTATTGCAGGGTACTGGGGTACTGCAGAGTATTGGGGTATTGCAGGGTACTGGTGTACTGCAGAGTACTGGGGTACTGCAGGGTATTGGGGTATTGCAGGGTACTGGGGTATTGCAGGGTACTGGGGTATTGCAGGGTATTGGGGTGTTTCAGGGTATTGGGGTATTGCAGAGTATTGGGGTACTGCAGGGTACTGGGGTACTGCAGGGTACTGGGGTATTGCAGGGTATTGGGGTATTGCAGGGTACTGGGGTATTGCAGGGTACTGGGGTATTGGGGTACTGCAGGGTACTGGGGTATTGCAGGGTACTGGGGTATTGCAGGGTACTGGGGGATTGCAGAGCATTGGGGGATTGCAGGGTACTGGGGGATTGCAGAGCTGGGATGGATGGAGGGATGGCTGGATCTGTGACTGCATTTGTCACAGATCCAGCCACAGCACAGACAAATGACGCCGGTTTGTTTACAAGTAATCGCGCCGTCATTTGACGGTGCGATCACGTGGTAAACGGCCGCTATCAGCGGCAATTTACCGTGATCCGTGATGCGCCGGGTCTTCTAGACCCGGCGAGCACGGACACTTCCGCGAGCGCGTCCCAGGGGACGCGCAATCGCGGAAGTGAAGGACGACGTCCCAGGGACGTCGTCCCAAAATAACTCCGCCGCGCTGTAGCAGTATTTTTGCTATAGCGCGGTCGGAAAGAGGTTAAGAACTGGGGTATGTAAACTTTTGATCAGGGTCATATGGGTAGTTTCTGTTGTCATTATGATATAAAAAAAAAGTAAACACAGTTGATTGATAATAAATGGATTCAGCCAAACACCAACCATGAGTGATAGAAAAGTTTGTTTTTGTTATCATTCATATTCTCTTAAAAAACGACCAAGAAATCATAAATTCTGCCAGGGTATGTAAACTTATGAGCACAACTGTATATTATTGACGTTATTGTAATCGAGTGTTGCAGCTGAAAAAGAGCCAAGGCAGAGAAGCTCTTGAGTGTAAGACTGATATAAACTTAACCACTTCCCGGCGGCCGTACGAATATATGCGGCCGTCGGGCGGTCCTGAATCTCTGACAGGGCGCATATATGCGCCCTGTGCTTTTAATGGCCACTAGAGGGCGCGCGTGCCCGCCGGCGGCGCGCGTGCCCGCTGCATTCCTGAGATGCCGATGCGCGTGCCTGGCGGCCGCGATGTCCGGCAGGCACTCGCAATCGGCGGTTACAGGGACAAGACATGGATCTGTGTCTCTTGTACATAGGGACACAGCATCGGTCACCCCCCCCAGTCACCCCCCCTCCCCCCACACAGTTAGAACACACCCAGAATACATTTAATCCCTTCCATGCCCCCCTAGTGTTAACCCCTTCACTGCCAGTCACATTTATACAGTAATCGGTGCATTTTTATAGCACTGATCGCAGTATAAATGTGAATGGTGCCAAAAATGTGTCAAAAGTGTTCGATGTGACCACCATAACGTCGCAGTCCCAATAAAAATCGCAGATCGCCACCATTACTAGTAAAAAAAAAATTATAAAAATTAATAATAATTCTGTCCCCTATTTTGTATGCGCTATATCTTTTGCGCAAACCAGTCGCTTATTGCAATTTTTTTTTTTTTTTTACCAAAAATATGTAGAATAATACGTATCGGCCTAAACTTTTTTTTTTTTTTTTTTTTAAATGGGCTATTTATTATAGTAACAAGTAAAAAATATTGACTTTTTTTCAAAATTGTCGCTTTTTTTTGTTTATAGCGCAAAAAATAAAAACCGCAGAGATGATCAAATACCACCAAAAGAAAGCTCTATTTGTGGGGAAAAAAGGACGCCAATTTTGTTTGGGAGCCACGTCGCACGACCGCGCAATTGTCAGTTAAAGCGACGCAGTGCCAGAAGCTGAAATTTCACCTGGTCAGGAAGGGTTATAAGTGCCCAGTAAGGAAGTGGTTAAAAAACAATATATATGCAACAATAGATTAGCTTGATGGTTCTTTGAAAGTGTAAGATGGAAACGTCAATTCGTTTAGTGAAGGGCCTGATAAAGGCTAGTAAAGGGTCACATCTGAAACAAAATAAAGGTGTGTTGCGCTACAGTGATTGATATTAAAAATACTGAAAAAAATATATAAATAAATAAACACTCCAGAAGAATCTGTCTCTCAAATGGACCATAATGCTCAAATGGCAAACTCCACTATTCAACTGTGGACAAGGTTATCCAATCCCTTCACCAAGTGAACACGGCACCACCACAATAGGTTGGACTCTTACCAGAGAGCCTGGACCCTTTATTACGAAGGGTCAAACAGGCTTAAATGGCCCTCGGGCCGCAGTTTGGAGACCCCCGCTCTAAGGCTAGACTGCAGTGTTGCAAACCTACCAGATTGAAATTTACTGGCACGTCACCCGAAATTTACAAACAAGTACATTAGGCAAATAGCAATGTGATTTAAGGTAGATATTAAGGTAAAAAAACATATTTTTGTTATTTTCGATAATAAGGGCAAATTATTTAGTCACATCACCCCCTGCCTCCATCCCCCTCTGCCACCAACACCCCCTGCCTTCACCCCCCCCCCCTGCGGTGCCACAATCTCCCCCTGCCTTCAATCTCCCCCTGCCTTCAATCTCCCTCTGCCTCCAATCTCCCCCTGCCTCCAATCTCCCCTGCCTCCAATCTCCCCCTGCCTCCAATCTCCCCCTACCTCCAATCTCCCCAGGCCCCCTGCCTCCAATCATGCCCTGCCTCCAATCTCCCCCAGGCCCCCTGCCTCCAATCACCCCCTGCCTCCATCGTCCCCTGCCTCCACCCCCCTCTGCTGTGCCACCAACAACCCCTGTCTCCATCCCCATCCTCTGCGATGCCACCATCCCCCTCTGCGGTGCCACCAACACCCCATGCCTTCAATCACCCCCTGCCACTAACACCCACTGCCTCCAATCTCCCCTGTCTCCATTTCCCCCTGCCTCCATCCCCCTCTGCGGTGCCACTGCAGCCACCATCACCCCCTGCCTTAAATCACCCATTGCCTCCATCCCACTCTGCCACCAACACCCCCTGCCTTCACCCCCCTCTGCGGTGCCACAATCTCCCCCTGCCTCCAATCTCCCCCAGGCCCCTTGCCTCCAATCACCCCCTGCCTCCATCGTCCCCTGCCTCCACCCCCCTCTGGGGTGCCACCAACACCCCCTGCCTCCAATCACCCCCTTTCACCAACACCCCCTGCCTCCAATCTCCCCCTGCCTCCATTGCCCCCTGCCTCCATCCCCCTCTGCGGTGCCACCGCAGCCACCATCACCCCCTGCCTTCAATCACCCCCTGCCTCCAATCTTCATGCGCAGTTCCCAGCTGAACCAATCTCGGCTATTTTTACTGGCACATTCCCGCAACCACGGACATTTATGAACGGGGGGAAAAGTGCCCGTGTTTACGGACTGTCCGTAAAAATACGGACGGTTGGCAACACTGCTAGACTGTAACTCAATAGCTTTTTATAAAAGTTTTGGCCAAACCACAAACTGATTAAACTTTTCCAGAAGTTTGCTGGTCTCTACATGGCAGTTAACAGTATGAGGATGCTGTAGAAATAAGTGGGAACACACATACCAGGAGATCAGAGGAGGCGATTTCAGACACCGGAGCCTCAGATCTAAATCACAACACAAGCCCAGTCACGTCATTTGCTGGCTTGGTAACATAATGTTGAACAATCTCCGTACATGCCATTGTGCTCAGGCAGCGTGCTAGGCCAATTATCACCTCAGCGGTGTTGCAGGACCTGCCAGGAATCCGAAACCTCCCGCTAATATTTCATCTTATCTAACAATAAACAAATAAAAAACGGAATGGCAGTCAGGACGGCGGCAGTGCCACGCTCACAGCTGTAGAATGAAAGAGACTTGACACCGACGACAACTTGTGCTTAAAATAGGTGATGAGAGATGAGCGAATCAAACCGCCATGATTGAGACCCAAAAAATCGCAAACATGGACGGATCTGCTGCCCATCCACCTAGAGGTAGTAAAGTCAATTTTTTGTGTTTCCACTCAGTTTTTCTAATTTTCCTTTTTTTAAATACCCCCTCAAATACAATACAATACAAAAGAAATTAAATGGACAGGTCTTTGGCAACAGTAGATAGATAGATAAATAAATACACTATATTGCCAAAAGTATTGGGACACCTGCCTTTACACGCACATGGACTTCAATGACATCTCAGTCTTAGTCCGTAGGGTTCAATATTGAGTTGGCCCCACCCTTTGCAGCTATAACGCTTCAACTCTTCTGGGAAGGCTGTCCACGAGGTTTAGGGGTGTGTCTATGGGAGGGTTT
Organism: Rana kukunoris; assembly: GCA_029574335.1. Lineage (NCBI taxonomy): Eukaryota > Metazoa > Chordata > Amphibia > Anura > Ranidae > Rana > Rana kukunoris. Next base: position 155,270,709 of record CM056059.1, on the reverse strand, counting down.
GAACATTCTTCCAGAAGTGCATTTGTTAGGTCAGGCACTGATGTTAACAAGAAGACCTGGCTCACAGTCTCCACTTTAGTCTCCGCTTGAATTCATTCCAAAGGTGTTCTATCGGGTTAAGGGCAAGACAGTCAAGTTCCTCCACCCAAAATGCTCTTCCATGTCTTTATGGACCTCCTTTGTGCACTGGTGTGCAGTCATGTAGAAACAGGAAGGGGCCATCTCCAAACTGTTCCCACAAAGTTGGGGGCATGAAATTGTCCAAAATGTCTTGGTATGCTGACACCTTAAGGGCCCTTTCTCACGTCCGCTCCACCTGTCCGTTCATTACAAGTCTGTTTACGGACTTGTAATGAACCCCTATGGGAGCGGATCCGTTAGCGGATGATGCATCCGCTAACGTCCGCTAGATCCGCATCCGTTTTTGCGGACGGAAGAATGTCCTATTTTTCTTCCGTCCGGCCAAACGGATCGGATGCAAACGGACAGACGGTCCGTTTCCATCCGACTCCCCATAGGGGAGAGCGGAGGAGAGACAGGGCGGTCCCTGCACAGTGTGCGGGGACCGCCCCGTCTGCCGACAGCTGAGCGGAGACCCCCCCGCTGAGCTGACGGACACACGGAGCGGACCGAAAAACGGTCCGCTCCGTGTGAAAGGACCCTAAGGCCTCGTACACACGAGGGGATATGTCCGCTGAAAACGGTCCGATGGACCGTTTCAGCAGACATCTCCGATCGTGTGTATGGGCTAGCGGACAGATTTGTCCACCCGACAGATTTCAAAGCATGCTTTGAAATCTATCGGGTGGAATCCGTCCGCCCGACATGTCTGCTGGTTAGTACACTTACCAGCAGACATGTCGTCCCGCACCGCCGCCGCCGAATGGATTGTGTTTTACTTCCTGGTGCGGTGACGTGACGTGGCCTAAGGCCTCGTACACACCATCGGACTTATCCGATGAAAACGGTCCGCGGACCATTTCCATCGGATATGTCCAAACGGGAGTTTGATCCGATGGCGTGTACACACCATCGGATCAAATTCCCCGCCGCCGGACGGCGCGGTGACGCGGCGGTGACGTTGACGCCGCCACGTCACCGCTACGTCACCGCACCAGGAAGTAAAACACTTCCGCGCATGCGCCGAATACATTCGGCGGCGGCGCGGCGGCGGTGCGGGACGACATGTCTGCTGGTAAGTGTACTAACCAGCAGACATGTCGGGCGGACAGATTCCCACCGGATAGATTTCAAAGCATGCTTTGAAATCTGTCGGGTGGACAAATCTGTCCGCTAGCCCATACACACGAGCGGAGATGTCTGCTGAAACGGTCCATCGGACCGTTTTCAGCGGACATATCCCCTCGTGTGTACGAGGCCTAAGAGTTCCATTCACTGGAACTAAGGGGATAAACCCAACCCCTGAAAAACAACCCCACTCCATAATTCCCCCTCCACCAAATGATTTGGACCAGTGCACAAAGCAAGGTCCATAATGACATGGATGAGAGAGTTTTGGGTGGAGGAACTTGACTGGTCTGCACAGAGATCTGACCTCAACCCGATAGAAAATCTTTGGGATTAATTAGAGCAGAGAATGTGAGCCAGGCCTTCCACTTCTAAACCTTGTGGACAGCATTCCCAGAAGAATTGAAGGTGTTATAGCTGCAAAGTGTGGGGCCAGCTCAATATTGAACCCTACGGACTAAGACTGGGATGCCATTAAAGTTCAGGTGCGTGTAAAGGCAGGTGTCCCAATATTTTTAATAATATAGTGTAGATAGATAGAAAAATAAATAGAGAAGTTTGGGTTCCCCCGGGTTTCGATTAGCAAGATGGGAAGACCTCTGATGTGATGGGGGGACCTCTGATGGGATGGGAAGACCTCTGATGGGATGGGAAGACCTCTGATGTGATGGGGGACCTCTGATGGGATGGGAAGACCTCTGATGGGATGGGAAGACCTCTGATGTGATGGGGGACCTCTGATGTGATGGGGGACCTCTGAAGTTAAGGGAAGACCTCTGATGTGATGGGAAGACCTCTGATGTGACAGGGGACCTCTGATGGGATGGGAAGACCTCTGATGGCATGTGAAAACTCTAATGTGATGGGAAGGCCTCTGATGTGATGGGAAGACCTCTGATGGGATGGGAAGGCCTCTGATGGGATGGGAAGGCCTCTGATGGGATGGGAAGACCTCTGATGGGATGGGAAGACCTCTGATTGGATTTGAAGACCTCTGATGTGATGGGAAGACCTCTGATGTGATGGGAAGACCTCTGAAGTGATGTGAAGACCTCTGACGTGATGGGAAGAACTCTGATGTGATGGGGAACCTCTGATGTGATGGGGGACCTCTGATGTGATGGGGGACCTCTGATGTGATGGGAAGACCTCTGATGGGAAGACCTCTGACGTGATGGGGGACCTCTGACGTGATGGGAAGAACTCTGACGTGATGGTAAGACCTCTGACGTGATGGGAAGACATCTGACGTGATGGGAAGACCCCTAATCTGATGGGGGGACCTCTGCTGTCATGGGTATCTCTGAAGTGAAGGTGGGGGGGTTCTCATGTGATGGGAGAACCTTTGATGTGAAGGGGGCCTCTGATGTGATGTTAATTTAATCAAGAGGGTTGTGTGCATTGTCCCAGTCTCAATTTTCCCGTGATAACTAAGTAACATTTACATTTTTAACATTTCAGACTGGGGGCTCAAGATGTTATAATTTGTAAAACCGAAACTCTCGTTTCCAGTTTCTGAGTATTATTGAAAAAGAAAAGAAAAAAAATCTTTCAGATCTGAAAATCAACCTTCAGATTTCACTCATCCAGCCTGCCCAGCCCCAGCCTGCATCACACTGTATTTTCTGCAGAGTGGCAACAAGAATCATTTGCATTTAAATCAAGCTCATAAATTTTTGGTTAGGCACCTGAGCTCACATCTGAGCCAACGCCTGACCTTGGAGAGTCTTTTACCTCGGTGTACACGGCGCCATTCCTCAGAACATCTGGGAACCCAAACTGATCTTCCTCTCAGGAGGCTTCATAAAGTAGAACTACCACTAGATATATCTTCTCAGGTAAAGTGCGGCATGTCGGTTAATGTGTCAGTGTAACCCTCCCTGGTATTTATTCCCTGTCATAGAGATCACAGAACTCACCACAACAATGTCCTGATCCCCTTTTTCTCTCCAGAAGGAGCCATCTTTGTTCTTCATTCAGGGTCACCATTTACTAAAAAGAAAGCTAGCCACGTCGCACGACCACGCAATTGTCAGTTAAAGCGACGCAGTGCCGTATCGCAAAAAAAATGGCACGGTCATTAAGGGGGCAAATTTTCCGGTCCTTAAGTGATTAAAAGATCCAAAATAAGAACGGATATTTAGAAATTACAAGCGAAGTGCTACTGTGCCGATTTACAACATATCGAGGGATGAGGAAAAAAAAGAGACAGCTGTCAGAAAGGCATGCTGGGTTCAGAAACGCGAGCCAAGATGGCTGATGCGATGACAACATGTTGAAGTGTTGCTCAGATTGCGTTCTTTTTGACAATGTCCAAAACACATTCTTATTCCTCGATCAAAGCTGTGAGCCCCGCCATCTGTGCGAGCCGCGAGATAACGCGTATAGACAAGCGGCTACTGCCAGCTCGTTCTTCCCGCAGCCAAACCAAAGCCACATGTAGGACAACGGCGAGCCAATAAGGCAGCGGAGCAGGTTAGAGAAACAGAAAATCATGTATCTACAACGTCGCAAATCAGGATTCCAGGATCTCGTCCAGATCAGAGGCACGCTCTGCCGTTTGTTGTGTTCCAGAATGGAAAATAATCGCACATGGTCGGCCTTTCTTCAAGAAAGAACAACATTAATATTAGGAGAAGATATTTCCGTGTGCTGAAAAGGGTGGAAAAAAAGCAATGATTTTTGTTAACATCTTAAAGGGCTTGTTTAAGATTAAAAAGATGAAAAAACACCTTGCAGTGTCCGCCCCCCCCCCCCCATTTTACTTACCTGAGCCCCGAATTTCAGTGGGCGCGATCCCACGTCGCTATCTCTCGGGTCTTCTTTCAGTACCTTACAGAACCTCTCCATCACAGATCCCCCCATCAAAAAGCTCCCATATCAGATCATCCATCACAAAGCCCCCATAAAAGATCCCCCATCACAGACCCCATCACAAATCTCTCCATCACAAAGCCCCCTGTAACAGACACCCCCATCACAGAGCCCCCCCATAACAGATCCCCCATAACAGACTCCCCCATCACAGACTCCCCCATCACAGCCTCCACCCCATCACAATCTCCCCCCCCATCACAGATCCCCCATAACAGACTCCCCCATCACAGGCTCCTCCCATAACAGACTCCCCCCATAACAGACTTACCTATCGCAGATCCCCCATCACAGATCCCCCATCACAAATACCTCATCACAGACTCCCCCCATCACAGATCCCTCATCACAGACTCCCCCCATCACAGACTCCCCTATCACAGATCCCCCATCACAGACTCCCCATCACGGATCCCCCATCACAGACTCCCCCTATAACAGATGCCCCCATCAGAGACTCCTCCATAAAATAACAGATCCCCCATAACAGACTCTCCCATCACAGATCCCCCAATCACAGACTTCATCACAGTCTTCCCCCCATCACAGACTCCCCCCATCACAGATCCCCCATCGCGTATCCCCCATCACATATCCCCCATCACATATCCCCCCCATCAGAGACTCCCCCAATAACAGACTGTTTGGGGAGTTGGGGCAGACTATAGTTTAAAAAAATATGAACACATTCCTATGCACATATCTTATTTGTAGTGCAAAAAAACAGGAAAAAACTATTTCATATTTAAAATAAAAAACAATTTTAAACAACATAAACTTATTAGTATTTCACAGACTCCCCTCATCACAGATCCCCCTTCCCATCACAGATCCCCCCCCCCACATCATAGAACCCCCTCCACATCACAGAACCCCCTCATTACAGAACCTCTTTATCACAGATCCCCCATCAAAAAGCCCCCATATCAGGTCATTCATCACAAAGCCCCCCTGTAACAGACACCCCTATCACAGAGCCCCCATAACAGATGCCCCATAACAGACTCCCCCCATCACAGATCCCCCTATAAGATTCCCCCCATAACAGATTATCCCCATCACAGTCTATGCACCATCACAATCTCCCCCAATCATCAGATTCCCCATAGCACACTCCCCCATCACAGATTCCCCCCATAACAGACTCCCCCCCCATAACAGACTCCCCCCCATAACAGACTCCCCCCCATAACAGACTCCCTCCCATAACAAACTCCCCCATCACAGTATCCCCCATCACGGATCCCCCATCACGGATCCCCCCATCACAGACTTCCCCTATAACAGATTCCCCCATCACAGACTCCCCCATAACATAACAGACTCCCCCCATAACAGATCCCCCCATAACAGACTCTCCCATTACAGATCCCCCAATCACAGACTCCATCCATAATAGACCCCCCATCACAGACTCCCCCAATCACAGACTCCCCCTATCACAGATCCCCCATCACAGATCCCCCATCACAGACTCCCCATCACGTATCCCCCATCACAGACTCCCCCTATAACAGATCCCCCCATCACAGACTCCCCCATAAAACAACAGTTTCCCCATAACAGACTCTCTCATCACAGATCCCCCAATCACAGACTCCATCCATAAAAGATTCCAAATCACAGACTTCCCCATCACAGATCCCTCATCACGTATCCCCCATCACGTATCCCCCATCACGTATCTCCCATCACAGACTCCCCATCACAGATTTCCCCCATCACAGACTCTCCCAATAACAGACTGTTTGGTGGGGCGGGGCAGACTATAATTTTAAAAAAATATGAACACATTCCTATGCACACCTTATTTGTAGTGCAAAAAAACGGAAAAAAAATATTTAATATTAAAACTAAAAAAACTATTTTAATTAACATAAACTTATTAGTATTTCACAGACTCCCCTCATCACAGATCCCCCTCCCCATCACAGATACTCCTCCCCCCCACATCATAGAACCCTCTCCACATCACAGAACCCCCTCATTACAGAACCTCTTCATCACAGATCCCCCCATCAAAAAGCCCCTATATCAGGTCATTCATCACAAATACCCCATAAAAGATCCCCTATCACATACCCCCATCACAAATCTCTCCATCACAAAGCCCCCCTGTAACAGACACCCCTATCACAGAGCCCCCATAACAGATGCCCCATAACAGACTCCCCCCATCACAGATCCCCCTATAAGATTCCCCCCATAATGGATTATCCCCATCACAGTCTCTGCCCCATCACAATCTCCCCCCAATCACAGATCCCCCATAACAGGCTCCCCCCATGATAGGCTCCCCCCATGACAGACTCCCCTCATGACAGACTCCCCCCACCACACATCCCCCTTCACAGTATCCCCCATCACGGATCCCCCATCACAGACTCCCCCATAACGGATCCCCCCATCACAGACTCCCCCAATAACAGATCCCCCATCACAGACTCCCCCATAACATAACAGACTCCCCCCATAACTGATCCCCCCACAACAGACTCTCCCATCACAGATCCCCCAATCACAGACTCCATCCATAATAGATCCCCCCATAACAGACTCGCCCATCACAGACTCCCCCCCATAACAGATCCCCCAATCACAGATATTACACTTCTATAATATCACAGCACCCCCCCCCCCTCCCTGCTGCTACTGTACCTTAATCACACAAGACATGAAGCAGGACAGGTCCGGACAAAGGGCGGGACTTTACAAGTGAAAGGCAAGTGATTGATTGCTTGGAACGTCGCTCTGCCTAGTAACTAATCGCCCGCTTCTTACCTCAAAAGATCCCGCCCTTTGTCCGGACCTGTCATGTTTCTCGTCTAGTACGATAAAGGTAGCAGAGGGGAGGGGGATTGCTGCAATGTAAAGGGGCAGTCCGTGGCCCAGGTGAATCACACTGCCCTAGAGAATAAAATGGCGGTCTTTGCAATACTTTATGTCCTATTACATATTTTTGGTAACAATTAACGACATGCAGAGATTCTGTAAAGCCCTGTACTCACGATTGTTTTTTTTTATGCTGGAAAAAAACCGATAGAAAAATCTGATCGTCTGTGTGGAACTCCTTCGGGGAAAAATCCACGCATGCTCAGAATCAAGCCGACACATGCTCGGAAGCATTGAACTTTTGAATTTGAATTGAACTCATCGTAGTGTTTTACGTCACCGCGTTTTGGACTCATGGTGTGTAGGCAAGACTGATGAAAGTCAGCTTCAACGGATATCCGACAAAAAAATCCATCGGATTAGATACTGAATAAATGTCACAGGCAGGGAAGGGCTTATCACTAGGGGGCGATCAAGGGGTTGAGTGTTTCCTAGGGAGGCGTTTCTAACTTTGGGGGGAGGGGACTGACTGGAGGAGGAGAGAGATCGCTGTTCCTGATTATTAGGAACAGCAGATCTCCCTCCCCTCTCAGAAAGGGGAGGTGTAGGTGTACGTCGGCCGCTTAAAGAGCAATAGGGGCCCCGCAGCATGATGCCAGAGCCGATGCACTGGCCAGCAGCCGTGATGTCCGCCGGCCACCCTACAGCAATCTGCACAGTCGTATCAACCTGCCGCGGCATAATGGAGCCGGCTGGCCGGCAAACGGTTAATAACGTAATAATGTATCAAGGATTACTTTGCTATATACCTGGCGTTCAGCTTTAAGGCGGAATTATTCCGAAGCTCTCGACACTCAATATTCTATATATTTTTTGAATGGCCCCCGCAGCGTCTGGGCGTACAGTCCGATCTCACCCGTGTCTCATAAAGGGAGGCGATACGTAACGTTACGCGCCCCGGGGTTGCTCAAAAGACGGTTAAAAGCCCACAAAGGTTTATAGTTAAAGATTAAATCAAACGGCCCCCCGAAGACGTATTACAATTAAAAGCCCGACTGATTCCGCGGCAAAACCTGCAAAGCCGCCGGCATTGCTGCCATTAGCATACAAATGGTGATCGCCATCGTCTATCGATGTAATTATGAAATATTTTGATGAAATATGGCGGCGCCTGGGGCCCCATAACAACTACCCGATCGGTAACATTGTATTTCCTCCTCATCCGGCAGGCTCCTAATGCCACAGGTAATTGTTTCCAAAGTGTTATTTGCATCCATAATGAACTTTAAACGGGTTCTAAATGTTCCGCCAATGTAAAGGGTCTTCTTTCCTCTCTCTCTCTCTCTCTCTTTTTTAACCACGTAAGACCCGGACCATTATGCTACTTTAGGACCTTGCCCCTTTTTGCGATTTGGCACTGCGTCGCTTTAACTGACAATTGCACGGTCGTGCAACGTGACTCCCAAACAAAATTGGCGTCCTTTTTTTCTCACAAATAGAGCTTTCTTTTGGTGGTATTTGATCACCTCTGCGGTTTTTATTTTTTGCGCTATAAACAAAAATAGAGCGACAATTTTGAAAAAAATGCAAGATTTTTTACTTTTTGCAATGATAAACATCCCCCCAAAATATATACTGTATATATAAAAAGAAAATTTTCCTCAGTTTAGGCCGATACGTATTCTTCTACATATTTTTGGTTCAAAAAAATCGCAATAAGCGTTTAACGATTGGTTTGCGCAAAGTTTAGAGCGTTTACAAAATTAGGGATAGTTTTTATGGCATTTTTATTAATAATTTTTTTTTGTTACTACTAATGGCGGCGATCAGCGATTTTTTTTTGTGAGTGCAACATTATGGCGGACACATCGGACAATTTTGACACATTTTTGGGACCGTTGTCATTTTCACAGCGAAAAGTGCTAAAAAAATGCACTGATTACTGTGAAAATGACAATGGCAGTTTAGGAGCTAACCACTAGGGGGCGCTGTAGGGGTTAAAGGGGTTGTAAAGGAAAACATTTTTTTTCATAATAAGCATCCTTTACCTGCAGACATTCCTCTTTTCACTTCCTCATTGTTCGTTTTTGCTCAGAAGTTGCTCTATTTCTTCTCTGTTCTGTTCACTTCCTGCTTGTCTGATTGTTACTTACCGCCTTGAAGGGAGACTTTACTGCGGTGGTCAGTGACGTGCTCTCCCCCTCCTGGGAACTACATCTGTGTGGCAGGACGCTCTCTACGTGTTAGAGACTTCAAGGAGGTGTGAATTACTGGGCATGCCGCAATGCATACCGGGAAATGTAGTTCTTACATGAACGAGCGCCGCAAACCAGGAAGTGAATGAGAGAACAGAAACTAGAATGCCGGAGGTGATATAGATGAAGGAATTTAATAGGTATTTACTAGTTTTTTAACAGAATCATTACACTTTTATGTCTGTCTACCTTGCAAACATTCATTTTAGGCAAAAAAAAAATTCCTTTACAACGCCTTTAAGTGTGACCTCATATGTGTTTCTAACTGTAGGGGGTGGGGCTGGATGTGTGACGTCATTGATCGTCTTTCCCTATATCAGGGAACAGACGATTAGTGACAAGCCACTGTTTACACATTCTTCAGCTCCTGTGACCGATCGCAGGACATCAGCGGAGATCGGGTCCGCGGGTCCTGCGGCACCGGTCACGGAGCTTCGGACCTGGTCGCGCGACCCATGGCTGGGCACTTAAAGGGGACGTACCCTTATGCGATTGTGCCCAGCCGCGCCATTCTGCCGACGTATATCGGCGTTAGGCGGTCCTCAAGTGTTTAACAGAAATTATTCAATCACTTTTTAAAATCAATCTTTATTCATAACTAGAGACGTGAAAATGTATGGAAGAGGCAAAAAAGAAAAAAAAAATTCTGCTGTCCCGGGTTATGAATGCACGGCGAACCTGTCAATGAGTGCGGAAAAAAAAAAAATGTGCGCAAAAACGCTCGTCCTAATGAATTTGAGTCATCGGGTGACTTTGAAAACTTGGATAAGGGGCCGACACGGGGACGGTCATTAATTCTGAATAATTTCCTCTTTTCGGGGCTGTTTTGCATATTATTTTTGAAGTCGGGGAATAACATTTTTAATGCGGAGGGTCAGGCCCGTCACCGACTTCACAAACAATTATTTTCTGTTGCCGTGCTCCGAGCTGCCGCTAAATAAATTATGCAATTTAATTGTAATGAAGCTCGGGGAGGGAAAGGGCTAATGCGTTTCGCTGTCATTTTAACGGTTCACTAAAGCATTATGTTTGTCACCGCCGTTTGCCCAGAATCCCTTGCTGCAGCGACTGCTCTATTAAAGTTGAATATTTTAGCAGTTGATGTGGCTTTTTCTATTAAATGGTCCTAAATGACTGAAAAGGGTCACATGGTTATTTTTTTAAATTAACCCTACAAGCTTCTCACATAAGCACTAATGTAGAACTGATTTAAAAATTGCACAGTGAAAGTGAACACATTCACCCTATACGAATGGGGCAAAAAAAAAACGAATGTAGGTAGAATATATCCTATGCAGTTCCAGTGTAAATGATTTTAAATAGCACATGCATCATTTGGCCACTAGATGGAGATACGTATCCTAGGAATTTCCTATAAATATGGTATTTGCCAACACATTCACCCTATATGAATGGGGCAAAAAACAAATATATGTAGAATATATCCTATGCCAGGGGTCTCCAAACTTTTCAAAAAAGGGCCACTTTAAAGCGGGGGTTCACCCTAAAAACAAATTTCTAACTTTACATCCAGCATACTAAGGACATTTACAGTATGCAGGTCTTTTTTTTTTCTCCGTACATACCGTTATATTGTGATTTTCTCCAGGGCTTCCGGGTTCTGATTACTGCGGGACTGGGCGTTCCTATCCCTGCCTCCGGGTTCTGATTACTGCGGGACTGGGCGTTCCTATCCCTGCCTCCGGGTTCTGATTACTGCGGGACTGGGCGTTCCTATCCCTGGGTTAGATGATTGACGTCTGTTGAAACAGTTCCCCATGTCCCACAACGCGCGTCATCAGATTTCCGTAAATAGCCGAGCTGCGAGTCGCAGTATACGGCGCTTGCACCCGTCGTATAGAGCTGACTGCGCAGGCGCCGTATAGCGCCTATTTACGGAAATCTGGTGACGCGCGTTGTGCGACTTGGGAAACTGTTTCAACAGACAGAGAAAATCACAATATAACGGTATGTACGAAAAAGAAAAAAGAAAAAGACCTGCATACTGTAAATGTCCTTAGTATGCTTAGTATGCTGGATGTAATCTTAGAATTTTTTTTTAGGGTGAACCCCCGCTTTAATGTCCTTTAGATTTGAGGAAGCCAGGATTGTGGCCAGCAGGGGCAGAAAATGTCACAGGCCCAGCATCAGTGAGAATAAATATGGCCTCAGAGTTGGTGGTCAATAGGAGGAGAAGTATTCCCCCTATTAGTAGGAGGAATAGTATCCCATCATTAGTATCAGTGGAAGATATAGTGCCCGTTGTCAGTGGGAGGAATTGTGCCCCAAGGGCTGGATCAAGGCTAGCAAAGGGCCACATCTGGCCCTCGGGCCGGAGTTTGGTGATCCCTGTCCTATGCTGTTCCAGTGTAAATGATTTTAAATGGAAATGTATCATTTTGCCACTAAATGGAGCTAAGTATCCTAGGAATTTACTAAAATACTTGACTCCATCTAGTGGCCAAATAAGGTATTTGCCAACACATTCCCCCTATGTGAATGGGGCAAAAAAACAAATGTAGGTAGAATATATCCTATGCTGTTCCAGTGTAATTGATTTTAAATGGAAAATGCATAATTTGGCCACTAGATGGAGCTAACTATCCTAGAAATTTCCTATAATACTTGGCTCCATCTAGTGGCCAAATATGGTATTTGCCAACACATTAACCTTATATGAATGGGGCAAAAAACAAATGTAGGTAGAATATATCCTATGCCAGGGGTCTCCAAACTTTTCAAACAAAGGGCCACTTTAATGTCCTTTAGATTTGAGGAGGGCCAGATTTTGGCCAGCAGGGACAGAAAATGTCACAGGCCCAGCATCAGTGAGAATAAATATGGCCTCGGGGTTGGTGGTCAATAGGAGGAGAAGTATTCCCCTTATTAGTAGGAGGAATAGTATCCCCATCATTAGTATCAGTGGAAGAAATAGTCGCCCTTGTCAGTGGGAGGAATTGTGCCCCAAGGGCCGGATCAAGGCTAGCAAAAGGCCACATCTGGCCCTCGGGCTGCAGTTTGGAGACCCCTGTCTTATGCTGTTCCAGTGTAAATGATTTTAAATGGAAAATGCATAATTTGGCAACTAGATGGAGCTAAGTATCCTAGGAATTTCCTATAATACTTGACGCCATCTAGTGGCCAAATATGGTATTTGCCAACACATTCACCCTGTGTTGGCAGAGCAGCCTCATCAGTGCAGCCTCATCAGAGCAGTCTCATCAGTACTACTTAGTGAGAAGGACCTACCTGAATCTGGCCACGCCATCTGAGCTCCACTTACTGCTGTTCCAGTGTAAATGATTTTAAATGGAAATGCATCATTTGGCCACTAGATGGAGCTAAGTATCATGTGAATTTGCAATAGAAAAATAAACACCCCCTGCTCCACGTGAGACCAGGAAGCCTAATGATTAGGGTGCCCACGTGTCCCGGATTGTCCTGGGTCACCGGTCAACCTTTATTCTGGGACAATACAATGTCCCGGGAATGAAATAGAGAACACAGCCATCGCCTACTAGCTAATAACTACATTCCTGGAACTGGTTGCTAGGTTTGCCAACAAATTCACCCTATGCGAATGGGGCAAAAAAACAAATGTAGGTAGAATATATCCTGTGCTGTTCCAGTGTAAATGATTGTAAATGGAAAATGCATCATTTGGCCACAAGATGGCGCTAAGTATCCTAGGAATTTCCTATAATACTTGACTCCATCTAGTGGCCAAATATGGTATTTCCCAACACATTCACCCTGTGCGAATGGGGCCAAAAAAACAAATGTATGTATAATATATCTTATGCTGTTTCAGTGTAAATGATTTTAAATAGAAAATGCATCATTTGGCCACTAGATGGAGCTAAGTATCTTAGGAATTTCCTATAATGCTTGACTCCATCTAGTGGCAAAATATGGTATTTGGCAACACATTCACCCTGTGTTGGCAGAACAGCCTCATCAGTGCAGCCTCATCAGAGCAGCCTCATCAGTGCAGCCTCATCAGAGCAGTCTCATCAGAGCAGTCTCATCAGAGCAGTCTATCAGAGCAGTCTAATCAGTACTACTTAGTGAGAAGGACCTACCTGAGCCTGGCCACGCCAGCTGAGCTCCACTTACTATCCACAGGCTCACCAAGCAGTGCTGCTGGCTCCCACTCTGCTGTCTTTCCACATGCTCCTGCCTGCATGAATGATTCACCACACCCCCGTGACCCCGTCATGTCTCGATGTCCGAGATAGAGGGAGATTTTGGGGATTTTGCCCGAGACAGGCCCAGACTGTGACATCAGTCATTTCTGGGAATGTCCTGGGCAAATCAAAGCCTTTGGCAACTATGAGCATGTTACATGAGCCTAGTAGAGATCAATGCTATTGGAGAATCTGTCCACAGGACAACTATTAGTGGTGCTCTCCACAAATCTGCCCTTTATGGAAGAGTGACAAGAAGAAAGCCATAAGAAGTCCCATTTGCAGTTTGTGAGAAGCCATGTGGGGGAGGAGACAGAGCAAACATGTGGTGTGGAAGAAGGTGCTCTGGTCACATGAGACCAAAATGTAACTTTTTGGCCTAAAAGCAAAACTCTATGGCCCGGATTCACAAAGCACTTTCCGCCAATGTATCTCGATATACGCCGCGTAAGTGTAAATGTGCACTGTCGTATCTATGCGCCGTGTCCATAGAACTGAGATACGCCTAAAAACTGACTTACACTGGACGCATTCGGCATTCCCATGTTAAATATGCAATCGAGTAAGATATGCCGATTCACAAACGTAGATGCGCCAGGCGGAAAAGATACGCGGTTTGCGTAAGTCGTATGTCCGGCGTAAAGTTATTCCCCATATAGGAGGCGCAACCCATTCAAAGGTATGGACCACGGAACATCCGTCGTATTTTACGTCATTTACGTAGTACTACGTGAATAGGGCTGTGCGTAGGTTAAGTTCACGTCGTAGGCAGTGTATTGAAGTATCTTAGGCAGCTATTTCGACGTGACTGTGAGCATGCGCACTGGGATGCGACCAAGATACGATGCATGCGCAGTTCGTTTTTTGAAGCTCATCCCATCATTTGCATGGGGTCACGCTTCATTTTAATATAGCATGCCCACTTCCACCTACTTTGACTTACGCCGACAACTATACTCTACGCCGGCGCAACGTTGAGCGCATATTCTTTGTGAATAGAATGCTTGCCTCTAAACATTGCGCTGGCAAAGCGTAAAGAAGATACGCTATGCCCGCACAAAGATGCGCCGTTGGCTTTGAATCCGGGCCTATATGTGGGGAAAACTAACACTGCACATCACCCTGAACACACCATCCTCACCTTGAAACATGGTGGTGACAGCATCACGTGGTAGGGATGCTTTTCTTAAGCAGGGACAGGGAAGCTGGTCAGAGTTGATGGAAAGATGGATGGATCTAAATACAGGACAATTTCAGAAGAAAACCTTTTATGTCACGGTCGGAATTTCTGACAAGAAAAGTTCGATGTGAGCTTTTGGTCGGGGCACAGTGGCGACAATTGATGGCACAGTGGCGACAATTGATGACACAGTGGCGACAATTGATGGGCACAGTGGTGACAATTCATGGGCACAGTGGTGACAATTGATGGGCACAGTGGCGACAATTGATGGCACAGTGGCGACAATTGATGACACAGTGGCGACAATTGATGGGCACAGTGGCGACAATTAATGGCGCAGTGGTGACAATTGATGGGCACAGTGGCTGCGTTTGATGGCATGGCACAGTGGCAACAATTGATGGGCACAGTGGCGACAATTGATGGGCACAGTGGCGACAATTGATGGCACAGTGGCGACAATTGATGGGCACAGTGGCGACAATTGATGGCACAGTGGAGACAATTAATGGCACAGTGGCGACAAATGATGGGCACAGTGGTGACAATTGATGGCGCAGTGGCGACAATTGATGGGCAAACTGGCTGCATTTTTGTTGGGCACAGTGGTGGCAATTGATGGGCACAGTGGTGACAATTGATGGGCACAGTGGCTGCGTTTGATGGGCACAGTGGCGGCAATTGATAGGCACATTGGCGACAATTGATGGCACAGTGGCGACAATTGATGGGCACAGTGGCGACAATTGATGGCACAGTGGCGACAATTGATGGGCACACTGCCTGCGTTTGATGGGCACAGTGGTGACAATTGATGGGCACAGTGGCTGCGTTTAATGGGCACAGTGGCGGCAATTGATGGGCACAGTGGTAGCAATTGATGGGCACAGTGGCAACAACTGATGGCAGAGTGGCTGCATTTGATGGCATGGCACAGTGGTGACAATTGATGGCACAGTGGCTGCGTTTGATGGGCATGGCACAGTGGCGAAATTTGATGGGCACAGTGGCTGCGTTTGATGGCACAGTGACAACAATTGATGGGCACAGTGGCTGCGTTTGATGGGCACAGTGGCGGCAATTGATTGGCACAGTAGCTGCGTTTAACGGGCACAGTGAGGCTGCAATTGATGTTTTTTGTTTGTTTGCGCCCCCCAAAAATGTTGAGCACCAGCCGCCACTGCGAAAAGGTTAATAGTAGGTGCATTATACTAGCTAGTGGGTAAAATACAAAACATTGCAGGGTGCATGGAGTGATTGTCATGCTGTGATGTGTTATGTATTAATGGAACGTCTTCTCCCAGCTGAAGGGTCTCCTATTATAAGCGTCACTTGTAAACTTGTAATTGCTACATTGTAACCGTGTGAGAAGCGTTGGATGAGAGGGGGAATATTGAGATTAATCTCTGAATTACTGCTGTATTAATGCCATTAACGTCTCTTTCACCCATGTGTCCCAATGTATCTGCAACACAGAAAATTATAAAATGAAATGAGATACTTTAATATCAGGTCGGCCGCACTTCCTGCGTCCTGTACACGATGCTATCGCCTCCTCTCATTACAATTAGGCAGCTCCAGCAATTAACGGCACCCAGAGACACTGACACATGATATAAATTGGTGTATTTTATGGACCGTATAATGCCCCTCCCCCATTAGCGGATTGTGGCAGAGGCCTAGCGCATCTTTCAGTATATTAAGCTCAGTCTTCTGTAACCGAATATAATGGGATTTCTACAATGAATTATGGGCAATGCGGTTTACGGAACAACGTTCAAACTTTTAACGCTTGTGGATAGCGTGCGAAGAGCAATGTGAACGAGAGGAAAACTGCGGGCGATATCTTTCTGCGTGGAAGTGTTCATTTAGACATGGTAGCAGACACGCCGCCATTAGGCATGAGCCGAACACACATGGCAGCGGCGATACACAGTCACATTCTACCCTTTCTTCGACTGCTAGCGGGGATTAAAAGTGCCCCCCATGTTAAAATGTTAAAACACCCCACTGTGCCCCCTGCATCTTTCAATATCTCTTTGTCACTACTGTGTACCCCCTCTTCACAACTGCACATCTGGACCTCTTTACATTACACAGCACCTTATAGCTCTGGACCCCTTTACATTACACAGCACCCCACAGCTCTGGAACCCTTTACATTACACAGCACCCTGCATCACTGGACTCCATCAGTCAGTCAGTCAGTCAGTTCGGTGCTAGCAGGACGCTCTCACACGAGTCGGCTCACCAGAGACAGATCAGTCAGGCAGGTGCTCCCCCAGCCCCTGGCTGCATCCAGGACTTATAGCATCAGCTCTCCTTCTACCCCTTTGGCCAGTACCTTTCTTCGGGGGGTCTCACAGGTAAGCCTGCTTCTCTCTGGGCGCCTGTGTTCCCCCCGCCTCCCTGCCTCCCCTGGGACAGCGCGGCCATCCTTTTAAGGATAAGCCCCGGCTCTGCCCAGCGGAGCAACGATCCCCCCGCCACCTCTCCGCCTCAGATCCTCCCTTCCAACCATCCTGCTAACCGCCGCTACCCTCGGGCACGGTGTGTTCTTTCCTCCGCGCCGATCGGTGGAGATTCGCGGCAGCCGCGACTCAGGAAAGGCAGCGGCTTCATCCGCGGCCTAGCGGCGCGCCGCTCTCCACCCCCCAACAGTCGGCACTATTTCATTAATCGGGCCACAAAGCCCCCCCCCTACCCCAGTAGAGCTCCCTTGACCTCCGATCATCACTCTTAGCCCCCCAGGCGCCACTCAGCCTGGTACCCCCCAGCCTGGATCCTGCTGCCAGGTCGGCGGCCATCTTGCTCCACCCTGCCCCATCCCTCTCAAATTCATTATAACTTGATCCAGGGCTTAACCCGATCGCCTCTTTAGGGGTCAGGAAGGAATTTTTTCCTTACCACAGCTTATTGGCGCAGCGTGGTCAGGTTTTTTTTGCCTTCCTCTGGACCAAGCCAGGATCAGAGGATTCAGTGATCCTTGTGAATCCACCCCCCCCCCGCCCTTGGTTCCACGGCGGCCATGGTTAAGCGGCAATACTCGGCGGAGAACATTTGGGATCTGGGTCGATTTTCTTGCAATTCTGCCGGCCGCCACCAAAAAAGCCCTAAGAAATCTGCGACTTTTGAGGATCGATCGACGATCGACTGCCAGAAATCGCAGCCATTTACCCCAGCCTAAACACATATCATGTGCTTTGATCAACACTAGATCGGCAGTAAAACACCGATTAGAAATCCATGATTTCTTATTGCAACATGACTTAGACTGCCTCTTTATTACAGAGAGCTGGCTCACAGCCGACTGTAACACCATTCTAGGAGAATTGGTGCCAGAAAACTACCATATTATAACGGAAAACAGAATAGGGCAAAGAGGAGGAGGACTGGCGGTGATCCATAAGACGCGTCTTGCGATCACAAAACCAAGCTTTCAAAACCCTCTTCCATTCATGGAAACCCTTACTCTTCAACTGCAAGTAAACGGCCAGGAGACCGTCCGGATTCTACTCTGCTATAGGCCACCCGGCCCCAAGTCGCAACTGCTCCCATCTTTGACGGACTTTGTCTCCACTTATACCCTGAACAGCAAACATCTTTTGCTGCTCGGGGACTTCAACCTCTGGGCCAACTCCCCGCAAGACCCCATTGCCGACGCCTGCATCGACCACCTGGAAGGATTAGGGCTTCAGCAACTAGTATGTGGGCCCACACATGCTTCAGGTCATACGCTTGATCTTATTTTCAGGCAAGATCTGGAAATAAAAATCCTGGAAAATGAACCATTGCCATGGACAGATCACCATGCAATTAAATTCATTATTTCCGAATTCCCCCCCTTAACAAAAACATCAAATCCAGTGACAACACACTGGACCAGATGTCAGAAGAAGCTCCACTCGGAACTCTTCAAAGCCACGTTAGGGGAAAAAATAAACACAATTCAGCCGCACCAAACAGCGGAAGAAACACTGGAGGCCATAAACACAGCACTATTGCAGTCAGCTGACTTGATAGCGCCGAAACGAAAGACCCAGATCAGGAAAAATAACTCCGGCTGGTTCAACAACCAGCTGGCGTTACTGAAGCAAGAGCGCATAAGGGCAGAAGCAGCCTGGAAAAGAAGCTCTTCAGATGAGAACCTCTCGATCTACAAGGCAATAACCAGAAAATACTACAAGCAAATCTTCGAAGCCAAGAAAAACTATTTTTCTGAGGCTATCAACGGTGCCCTAAATCGCCCCCGCGAACTCTTCAAGCTGGTCACTCAGACCATGAATCCAGGATGTCTTGAAGCCACCAACTTGGATACACAAGAATTTTGCGATGAGTTAGCGGATTGCTTCATTAACAAAATTGAAGCAATCCGGCAAAGCATTCAGCAAAACAATTTCTCTCCCAGCCCCCCCCGTAGTCATTTACACAGCACCGGCAGCAATTCACCACAGTTAGGTGAGTTCACGCTGGAACCCATCTCCATTCAGACCACTAAAAATATCATCGGCACTCTGCGCAACAGCACTGCGCCAAATGATATTATCCCCACCAAACTGCTGAAGGAATGCACCGACATCCTGGCACCTCCTGTCACGCAGCTTATCAACCAATCCTTCAGGGAGGGCATAATGCCCTCCCAGCTGAGGGAGGGCTTCATTCAACCTATCTTGAAGAAAGCCACCCTGGATCCTAAGGATCCACTTAACTGGCGCCCCATAACAGGCCTAAATGTTCTCTCCAAGGTAATGGAGAAAGCAGTGGTACAGCAGCTGCAACAGCATCTAGATACCCACAACTTACTCGACCCATTTCAATCAGGATTCCGTCCCAGGCACGGGACGGAAACAGCATTGCTTAAGATATGGGACGACGTTCTCGAGGCCGCAGACGAAGGAGAATCTTCTCTTCTGGTTCTGCTGGACCTAAGCTCAGCCTTTGATACAGTTGATCACAAGCTGTTATTGACTCGGCTGGCTAAAATAGCCAAAGTCGCAGAAAGCGATCTATCCTGGCTCTCCTCTTTTTTGGAAAACCGATCGCAAATAGTGAAGCTAGGACCCTTCACTTCTGAACAACGCACATTATCGTGCGGGGTCCCTCAAGGATCTCCCCTGTCGCCGATGCTATTTAACATCTATGTGCGTCCTCTTTTCGAAATCATCAGCAGCCAAAAGCTGCTATATCACTCTTATGCAGACGACACGCAACTGTACTTCCGCATTTGCAATAAAAAGGATCACCACCTCAACCTAGAGACATGCCTCTCTTTGATAGAGGACTGGATGACAAAGAGTTATCTCAAACTCAACGGAGCGAAAACAGAACTTCTTCTGTTTCACGCCAAGCGTAGGAATCAATCAACAACAACCTGGATCCCCCCGCCCATTCTGGGCAAAATCATCACCCCTAGCGCCAAAGTCAAAAGTCTTGGGGTCATCTTTGACTCCGACATGACAATGAACGCACAAATAGGGTCAGTAGTCAGCGGATCTCACCATCTGCTGCGCCTACTACGCAGACTCACGCCTTTTATTCCCAAGAAAGACATAGCGGTCGTGGTGGGAGCGATTGTAAACTCCAGACTGGACTATGCAAATGCCCTTTACCTCGGACTCCCCAAGTACCAAATCGCTCGTCTTCAAGTCGTTCAAAATACGGCCGCCAGACTTGTGACTGGGAAAAAACCCTGGGAATCAATCTCACCTTCTCTGAGATCCCTTCACTGGCTACCAGTTAAAGACTGAATCACCTTTAAAGCTCTCTGTCTAACGCATAGATGTATCCATGGGAATGCTCCCCATTATCTATGCGAAAAATTAAAAGTTCACAATCCCAATCGTATTCTACGATCCACCAATCAAAATCGGCTTCAGATACCGAAAGCCAGATACAAGTCCAAAGGAGACAGGAGATTCGCTGTCCAAGGTCCCAGACTATGGAACGCCTTACCAGCCAGCATTCGGCTGGAGGAGAACTACTTAGTCTTCAGGAGAAAGATTAAGACTCATCTCTTTTGATCTCAAAGGAGACAGGAACAACAAGCGCCCAGAGGCGATTTACTTTGCATGTGCTGCGCTATATAAGTTTTTCATTCATTCATTCATTCATTTACATTACACAGCACCAGTGGCGTAACTAGAACCTTCAGGGCCCCGATGCAAGAAACCAGATAGGGCTCTTTTCTCCGAGCCCGGTGGCGTTACAGGACCCGGTCGCAAGTAGGCGGCTGCATATAAATTAACCGATTTCTCCAGTTGCCCTTGCTTTTTTTCCTCTCCCTCCCGCAGGCATTCAGCGGCTGCAGGAGGAAAATGGAGAGATCAATTCTTCTATGTCGGTGTTTCGCAATCTTTTTCCAGTCAGGGCACCCTTGAAGTATACCCCTAGGTGAATGTGGCTACACTGCAACCCCCTTGCCACTGTGTGCATTGCATACAGTTGCAGCATAGTGATGATGTATTTAAGGGGTTAAAACATGTTGCCTCTTCACCGGCTTTCAAATGTCTCTGAAAAACGATCCAAGCATGGATCGCTTTTCGGAGGCATAGCATTTTTTTAAGATACTATGAACAAGCAAAAAAAATAAAATAAACAAATAGGTTCTGATTGTACACAAATAGGGGATCGGGATTAAAAGTGCATACATAAAATGTGCATACATACATGTAAACACACATATAAAAACACACACACACATATATATATATATACTGTAAATGCATATATGCACACACATATAAACCAGTGGCAGCTGGTACTCAAAATTTTTAGGGGGGCGCAAGCAAACGGAAAAATGCTTAAAAAAACATAATTTGCAGTGCAAATCAAAAGCTCTCACTGTGCCCATCAAATGCTGCCACTGTGCCCATCAAATGCCGCCACTGTGCCCATCAAACGCCACCACTGTGCCATCAAACGCCACCACTGTTCCCATCAAATGTCGCCACTGTGCCCAGCAAATGCTGCCACTGTGCCCAAACTCTGCCACTGTGCCAAACGCTGCCACTGTTTCCATCAAATGCTGCCACTGTGCCAAAATGCTGCCACTGTGCCCATTTAAACACTGCACCATCAAATGCCGCCACGGTGCCCATCAAACTCTGCCACTGTGCCCATCAAACTCTGCCACTGTGCCCATCAAATGCCGCCAGTGTGCCCAGAAAATACTGGTGTGCCCATTAAATGCTGCCAGTGTGCCATCAAATGCTGCAACTGTGCCTCGAATGCCATCTGCAACAGGTGTGCCCATTAAATGCTGCCAGTGTGCCATTAAATGCTGCAACTGTGCCATCGAATGCCATCTGCAACAGGTGTGCCCATTAAATGCTGCCAGTGTGCCATTAAATGCTGCAACTGTGCCATCAAATGCTGTAACTGTGCCACATACATATACACACACACATACATACATGCACACACACATACAGTACATACACACATACATATGCACACACACACAGTATATACATATACACACCCACACACAGTATATACATATACACACCCACACACAGTATATACATATATACACACACACACAGTATATACATATACACACCTACACACCCACACACAGTATATACATATATACACACACAGTATATACATATACACACCCACACACAGTAAATACATATATACACACACACACAGTATATACATATACACACACAGTATATACATATACACACCCACACACAGTATATACATATATACACACACACACACACAGTATATACATATACACACCCACACACAGTATATACATATATACACACACACCCACAGTATATACATATACACACCCACGCACAGTATATACATATATACACACACAGTCACACAGTATATACATATACACACCCACACACAGTATATACATACACACACACACACACACACAGTATATACATATACACACCCACACACAGTATATACATATATACACACACACACACACACACACACACACACAGTATATACATATACACACACACACACACACAGTATATACATATACACACCCACACACAGTATATACATATATACACACACAGTATATACATATACACACCCACACACAGTATATACATATACACACACACACAGTATATACATATACACACCCACACACAGTATATACATATATACACACACACACACAGTATATACATACACACACACACAGTATATACATATAAACACATACAGTAGATAGTCATAAAAATAAAAAAAAACGGGAGACATTTACCTTGGCACTTCCTGCCGGGTACTGCACTCTAGGGGGAGACCAAGAGCACAGCACACACTACTTTCACTTTTGACAAGCTCCTTCTCTGCACACTGTGCACAGTTTGCTGACGATCGTGAAACTCATCTCAGCCGCCCCTGCCGCCTCTCCTCCTATCAAAGAGTAGAGGGGGCCCTCAAGGGCCCCCTGCAGCAAGGGGCCCGGTCTCCATGGCGATCTCAGCACCCCTATAATTACGCCACTGCACAGCACCCTGCACCACTGGACCCCTTTACATTACACAGCACCCCACAGCTCTGCACCCCTTTACATTACACAGCACCTCACAGCTCTGGACCCCTTTACATTACACAACACCCTGCATCACTGGACCCCTTTACATTACACAACACCCTGCATCACTGGACCCTTTACATTACACAGTACCCTGCACTACTGGACCTTTTTACATTACACAGCACCCCAGAGCTCTGGACCTCTTTACATTACACAGCACTCCACAGCTCTGGACCTCTTTACATTACACAGCACCCTGCATCACTGGCCCCCTTTACGTTACACAGCACCCTGCATCACTGGCCCCCTTTACATTACACAGCACCCTGCATCACTGGCCCCCTTTACATTACACAGCACACTGCACCACTGGACCCCTTTACATTACACAGCACACTGCACCACTGGACCCCTTTACATTACACAGCATCCTGCATCACTGGACCCCTTTACATTACACAGCACCCCTTTTCCTTGACTGAAACACTACACTATATTGACAGTATATTTATTTCAGGTCTAAAAGAGGAACCTTTTGGAATGGATTTGATGGATTTGATTCCAGAAGAGGGGCAGGCACTCTAAATAAGGGACAACTAGAAACGATGCCGTAGGCTACAACTCTGTTGTGTTTGCTCTGCGTTTCCAGACTTGCTAAAAACACATCAGAAAATAGTCTAGTGTTACCTGTGGCAACAGATGTTGACACAAACAAAGCACAGGCCTGGTAAACTTTATAAAGTGGTGCTCGTATCGTATGTCACAGAGCTGGGTCTGTGTGCAAGGTCCCGCCCCCCTAGTTTGGCTCGTGTGATAGGCGGAGCTCTAGAAGACTATCAGACGAGCCGAACTAGGGGGGCGGGACCTTGCACACAGACCCAACTCCATGACAGAAGGAGGGGACTCAGGGCCAGTTCGGCCCTGCTCCTGGCTCTCCCTGGTGATTCCAGGGGGGGGGGCAAACGACCCCCCTTGTCCTATGGAGCGGGCACCCATGCCTCCAACCCCATAGCTACATCAGAGTTCCCAGTTGC
This sequence comes from Rana kukunoris, assembly GCA_029574335.1. Taxonomy (NCBI): domain Eukaryota; kingdom Metazoa; phylum Chordata; class Amphibia; order Anura; family Ranidae; genus Rana; species Rana kukunoris. The sequence goes on along the minus strand of CM056059.1, from coordinate 155,246,566 downwards.
GTAGCACATATGGGCCCTAATGGGGTCCAAGTCTATGCTTCTCCCTCCTGAGCTTGGCAACTCTATCATGGTACAGGCAATATGTTGCAGCTGAGCTGCTAGGTAGTAAATCCAGGGGTTAGGGAGTGCCACACACCCCCCCCCCCCCCCGCATCTTTAAATTTTTGCAATTGTTCTAGTTTAACCCGTGGGGGCTTATCAAGTCATATAAAGGGGTGGCTTGCGCGTGCACGTGAATGGCCGCTTGAGCTGTGAGCTCCGCTATCCAGACCGGACACCAAGCGACTATTGGGCGAATCCGCTGCCCCAATCTGCTCCACAAACGAAGGCTTATCCTCCCCGAGCCCCGCTGACATGCCGTCCCGCAAGAGATCGCAAGAACGGGGCCCAAAAAAGCTGGAACCTTTCTCCTTCCAGCCTCGCCGGAAAAACCAAGATGGCGCCGCCGGAGGAACCGCGCGGCAGATGCTGAGCTACACGGACCTCCCGGACGCCCAGCCACAGGGTCTTCTCCCCTCACATCAGCACTCTGTATCACTGGACCCCTCGCCTTCCCCCCGGGGATGCAGAGTCCGGCAAAATCGAGGATGCGGATGGACCCCACCAGCCAGGCCTCCATAACAGTGAGTACAGGCCTGCACAATGACTCTGCCATATCCTCTCTGCAGTCCTCCATTGCTCAATTCCCGACCACGGGACAACCGGTGCTAGACACCACAATGAAGGACATGCTGGTAACACTACAATCTTCCCTCATGTCAAACATGTCGGCGCTTATTAACAAGTTCTCATTGGAACTGAAACATATGGATAACAGAATGCAGTTCATAGAAAACAAAATGGAGGACTGCACTGAAACGGTAAATGACCTGGTAGATGCCTATACTGAACAGAAAGATGACAACCTTTGGATAAAAGCAAAAATCGCGGACCTCGAGGACAGGTCTAGGCGCAATAACATTAAAAATTCGCGGGGTCCCCGAGACCGTTCAGCCCAAAGAACTGCTTACCTATGCCAGCAGTTTGTTTTCTAGTATGCTCCAGAGCTCTCACCGATAGAACTCACTATCGACCGCATACACAGGTTGCCTAAGCCCCGCCATCTTGAGACCGATATACCACGGGATGTTCTTTTGAGAGTCCACTTCTTTCAGGCCAAGGAACAGATCCTCATGAAGGCGAGAGAAATCTCTCCGCTTCCAGCGCCATACGCGGATATCCAGCTCTATGCAGACCTGTCCCAATACACGCTCCAACTACGGAGGCAACTGAAGACCATCACGAAAGCCATGTATAACCACAAGATAATATACAAGTGGCGTCACCCGGCGACCATCCTGGTCACACATAATGGTATACCTCACACCATCTCTACCGTGGAAGGAGGCATGAAGCTTTTGCACTCTTGGGGAATAGTGCCGGAACCGCCCCGCACTCAGCAGGAGCACAATGGAGCCCCTAATCCGTTCACCTTTGGCACGGAGAAGAGGAATTTCACAAAGAAAAGCCCGTTGTAACCACGTTGAGCGAATTACATGTCCGGTCTGGTCATGCGATCCTATCCTGCTCACTGAACTTTCCCCCTCGTTTGGTCAGCAGCTCAGACAGAGCTACCTGTTGCTGACAAATTTGATAATCCCTCTTGAAGGGAGTTGTTCGTAGTTGTATTGTTTTTTTTTCTATATATTTATATATATATTTATTTTTTTATATATATTATATATATATATATATATTTTTTTTATCATTGTTATTTTATTTTTATTTTATTTTTTTCTGTGGGTGTGTTGCTCTGATTTTTGCGCACAGTTCTCCTGCCAATACAACCCCTATATAGTGGACACGTACTCCCTGCTCTGTTAAAGTGTGGGTACTCACCTCTGCTTTTGTCTCCCACTATCTAGCGTTGAGCTACTACCTTTTGCCTGGACTGCCTGACCACCAGACGCCACATCCACTTGACTCGAGCTGTAGCCGCCTGCAACTGTGAGTACACTTGCCTATTTGACTCCATCCCGACACAAAACATGGGGATCCAAATCCTCTCTCTCAACGCCAAAGGGCTAAACCACCCGGTTAAAAAGAGCATCCTTATGGAAATCGGCACTGGCCCACAGTTGCGATATCCTGTGCGTCCAAGAGACCCATTTTGCACTACAGGCCTCCCCCAAATGCAGCCACAGACTGTTCCCACATGTTTTCCGAGCTTCCTACTCCAAGAAACAACGAGGAGTAATGATCGCCATCAGAGACTCGGTCCACTTCCAATTACAACAATGTAACACAGATCGGAAGGACGATACATTTTTTTGAACTGTACTATTAATAGAGTACCTTACACTCTGGTCTCCCTGTATGCACCGAACCATGGTCAGATGACCTTCCTTAGAAAGACGATGGAAAGCTATCCGCAAATTCCAACAGGACATTTGCTCATCTGCGGGGATTTCAATATGGTCCCTAACACTTCAATGGACTCCACGGCGGGTCCCCAACGTCGTGCATTTTCTACTCTTGATTCCTTCATTTCTTCCAATGATATGTATGACGTGTGGCGCTGTTGTCATGCGAGCGAGAGGGACTTCACGTTCCTCTCGCCGCGTCACAACACCTACTCACGAATTGACCTATTTCTAGCTGACACCTGGGTCTTGAACAAAATCCTGGGATCTGACATCCACACCACCACCTGGTCAGACCATGCCCCTGTTAGTATCACCATTTCGGATGACTCCGCCCATTCCACTCCCTATATTTGGAGAGTTAACAATTATCTCCTCAATACTCCCTGTTATTCCACCCCTATCAAACAGCAATTAGAAGAATACTTCTCAATTAACCAAACATCTGTGTCTGACCCGCTGGTGGTGTGGAATGCCCACAAAGCAGTCATCAGGGGGGTTTTCCTTCAAATGGGGGCCAGAGCAAAAAAAAACAGGACTCATCGCCTAGATGAACTCACTCATGCCTTAACCTCCGCAGAAACACTTAATAAGACTAGCCCTTCCCCATCCCTTCAATCTAAAATTTTCACCCTAAGACATGATTTGCGCGCTCTTCTTCTTGAAAAGCACGAGAAATCATATAGGATACTCAGGGCAACCTCTTATTCGACAGGGAACAAGGCTGGCAAAGCCATGTCCCTTCGGATCAAGGGGTACAGGAACAAAACAAAAATTCCCTACTTGTACCACCCAACACACCAACGAAAAGCTCCTTAAGCCCCAATCAATCGCAGATGCCTTTAGTAAGTATTATGAGGACCTGTACAATCTCAAGAATGACTCCTCCACACCCAACCCGATCCCGCCTCGATCAAAATGTTCCTAGATAGTGTTGAGCGCCCATCCATAACACCCACGCAACTATCTCAGTTAAATGACCCCTTTACACCTGCAGAAATTCTTAATGTAATCAATCACCTCCCCTCCTCCAAATCCCCGGGCCCTGATGGATTCACTGGGGAATACTACAAACAATTTCAACACATTCTAGTCCCCACCATGTGCCAAACTTTCAACCTAGCTGCTAGCTCCGCCTCCTTCCCCCCGAAATGCTTGCCGCCACGGTGGTGACGCTACCTAAACCGGGCAAGGAACCGGTCTCCCAAAAAACTTCCGCCCCATTTCCTTGTTGAACACAGACTTGAAAATATATGCCAAGCTCATAGCCAATAGATTAGAAAACATCTTACCCTCTCTCATATCTCAAGACCAATCAGGTTTCACCAAGGGGCGTCAAGCCTCGGACGCTACCAGGCGAATGATTAACGTATTACACCACGTCGAGACCACCAAAGTGCCTTCTCTGCTTCTATCCTAGATGCGGAGAAGGCATTTGACAGGGTCCATTGGGGGTATATCTCGGCAGTACTAACTAAATTTGGCCTCACTGGCAATATCCATGCTGCCATCATGGCACTATACTCCAACCCCTCGGCTCGTGTGCTATCCGCTGATACCCTTTCCACTCCCTTTCGATCTCCAATGGCACGAGACAAGGGTGCCCGTTGTCACCCCTAATATTTAACCTTGTTATGGAACCCCTGGCAGAAAACATAAGATCCAATGTAAACATCTCCGGTATACACATAGCGGATGTGGACCATAAAATAAGTCTATTTGCCGACGATGTGATCCTCATGATCACTGACCCGACTCGCTCCCTCCCTGAGGTGCAGAGGACGCTTGCCTGGTTTGGGGATGTCTCCTTCTACAAAGCTAATGAGACAAAATCATATATTCTTGACTTGGGCTTGGACGAACCCACGAGAAACCAAATTAAACATGAATTTCCGTATGTGTGGGCAGAGAACAGCATAACATATCTGGGAATCCAGCTCAGCCCCTCTACGAAACAATTATTTTCTCTCAATTACCTACCGACTCGCACTAAATTACAAACAGATCTCACCAGGTTGGCGTCCTTTGAACTCTCGTGGGTAGGCCGTCTAGCGGCATTTAAAATGTTCCACCTCCCCCAAATACTATACCTCTTTCGGACTATCCCCATCCCTATACCTCTTAGATATTTTGCATCACTGCAATCGATCCTATCGCATTATATCTGGAAAGGCAAGAAAGCCAGATGCAGTCACACTCAATTGGTGAAACACCGCCTAGCCGGGGGCCTGGGGCACGTCAACTTCCGAGACTACTACATGGCTTCCATCCTCACGCAAGCTAGAGAATGGCTCCTGCCCACCCCCCCTATCACGATCTGGAGTAACATGGAACAATCCTCTGTTCCATACAATAACCTCTCCACATGGCTCTTCGCCAGTATAATGGGTGCCAAGGCTCCCCCCCTCATGTCCCCAACTATATTAGCTACTCTCAAAACTTGGACACACTTTGTACAAAAGACCCTGTCTCATGACATACAAGCCACACTCCCCATCCCTATAGAGACCCTGCAGCTTATGATGATTTCCACCTCCTACACTAGTTGGAAGGCCAAGGGATAACCCACATATCCGATCTGTTGGATGGTGACAACATTAAGGCTTTCTCAGATCTCCAACCACAGCACCAACTCCCAAATTCTGACCTATTCCTATATCTTAGAACTCGACACTGCCTCTTATCACTCACACTGAGAACCTGCGCAATTCCACAGCAAGCCTGGATCTTTTACAGATCCCCTAAGGCCCACACAAAGGGAATATCAATGTTTTATGCTCTACTTGGCTCCAAAACCACATTCACTAGCTCCACCGCACTATCTAGATGGGAAAGGGACCTAGGACAAACATTCCCGTTGGATCAGTGGGAAAAGGCTTGCCGTTCCACTTATAAAGCTACATGCTGTTCCACTCTGTGGGAACTCACGTTTAAACTGACCCAGCGTTGGTATTTAACCCCGGACAGATTGTCCAAATTTAACCCCCTGCTGGACAACACATGTTGGAGGAAGTGTGGTGAGAAGGGTGACCTCCTACATATTTTCTGGGGGTGCCCTGCCCTTACTAATTATTGGCAATCGGTGTTTCACCTCCTCTTTGAAGTCACAAAAATAAAAATAGACAAACTGCCGTCCTTGGCACTGCTTTCTTTGAGGATAGACCATTTCCCAACCCGTCGAGGATGATCATAATCCATGTTCTATTAGCCGCTCGCCTTAGCATTGCTAGGAAATGGAGGGATCCTGACCCTCCACACTCTTTGTGACGTAATTCACACCACGCATACTCACTTCACTTATGAATCAACTCTAGCACTGCGACAGGGAAATAAAAACCAGATGCTCAAGAAATGGCACCAATGGACTGCCTGGTTAGGTACCTCAGGCTTAGACTCAGCTTTAACTTCTCATCTTTGAATGATACTCCCACACCATTGCACGGTGAGTTGCCCTGCGATACCCTGTCTACACGCCCAGGTAGTCACTGGAGAGAAGGGAGGGGACTCGTTTGCTCGGGCACAGAATAGTGCCGAATGGGCGCGCCGGGGTGGCGAAGCCCCCTCCTTCACCCTCATATATTGAGCATGTGACCCTCAGCTAGTTCTTGTGTGCCGTGTTACGCTACGTTTGCAGCGAGACTTTCGAGTTTGTTTCTATGTTGTAACCCCACGTATGTTGTTTGTACTGTATAATACCCTATATTGTAATGTGGGCCTTCCCCATACTGTTTGTTGATATTAATTTCGATCTTGATACAACAAAGCAACTGTAAGGAATCGTTCTATTTGTACATTTGATCTCTGTAACTTGTATTCACTACAATAAAAAATATTGAGATAAAAAAAAAGTCATATAAAGGACCTAAAGATGATACTTGAGATAACCCTATTTAGCCACAGGGCCAGAACTTTGGCCAGTATTTTATTATCGCTCTCCAGGAGAGAGTTCGGTCTATAGGATCCCGTGTCCAATGGGTCCTTGCCCGGTTTTAGTATGAGAACAATGCTGGCCCTATTCATAGACTCGGGCAGACATTGACTCCTCCTGGCCGAGTTGAGGACTTTAAGTAGTTATGGCAAAACAACCCCCCCATATTGTTTAAATATTTCCATTGGCAGGCCGTCACCCCCAGGGGCCTTATAATTAGGTAAAAGGCTAAGCGCCTCCTGCAGTTCCTCGAGCTTGATAGGGACATCTAAGAGCAATCTTTGAGCATCGGCTAGACAGGGGAGCTCAATACCCTGCAGGTAATCCTGTAAGTCATCAGGTGAATAGTCCACTCGGATTTGTACAGATACGTGTGGAACTTTACCATTTCCTGCATAATACAGGTGGGGGCGTTTACCATCTTCCCACCCAGAGCGTGCAAGGCACCGATGGACGGGGAGGTCTGAGAAGCTTTCACAGTTTTTGTAAGCAGCCGACCCGTTTGCGCCCCCTCCTTGTAGAATGCCAATCTGTTAAAAAACATTTCCTATTAACGGCCAACCTAGTAATCCAGTCAACCGCCACCTGTGCAGCCAGCCAGGCTTCCCTGTTGGCATCAGAATGATCAGCCTAATGCCTCCAACCGGCCTACCAGCTTCACCAGCTTCAAAGCGTTTGTTTTGAATTTAATACCTGTAACCTTATCAATTAGAATACCTCTAAGGCCTCGTACACACGATCAAATCTGTCTGCTGGAAACGGTCTGCTAGACCGTCCCAGCAGACAGATTCGATCGTGTGTACGGCCGAGCCGACGGATTTGGCCACCCGACAGATTTCAAAGCATGCTTTGAAATCTATCGGGTGGGAATCCGTCCGCCCGACATGTATGCTGGTTAGTACACTTACCAGCAGACATGTCGTCCCGCACCTCCGCCGAATGGATTCGGCGCATGCGCGGAAGTGTTTTACTTCCTGGTGCGGTGACGTGGCGGCGTCAACGTCACCGCCACGTCACCGACACGTCATCGCGCCGTCTGCTGGCGGGGATTTTGGTTTGCTCGTGTGTACATGCGAGCAAACCAAAATCCGATCAGACAGATTTGTTCAAATCGGTCGGTCCGACCGATTTGAACAAATAGATTGCCTCGTGTGTACGAGGCCTAAGAAACGCCTTAAATGTCTCTCAAATTATTTTTAAATCAGGGTGATCTGCGTGGTGCTGCCAAAACCAGTTCATGGGAGGGGAACAAATTTAACCAATAATGGATTACTTTTCCGCGGCGCCTTTGGCAGGGTCGTGGCAGACTTGGGGATTATGGAGACCAGCAGGGGTGTGTGATCGGAAACCCTCCTCACCAATTACTGGATATTTTGCAATAGATGGGAAGTTTGAGGTGTGCAGTCGACGCTTAAAGCGGCCTCAGGGCCAGTTCGGCCCTGCTCCTGGCTCTCCCTGGTGACCCCCCTTGCCCTATGGAGCGAACACCCCACCCCCCCCCCCCCTCGGTTCGGTTCGCACCAGGACATGCACAAAATTTGTGCGAACACCATTAAAGTCTATGGAACAAGAACATAAAAAATCAAAAGTGCTAATTTTAACCATTTAAGGACCGCCTAACGCCGATATACGTCGGCAGAATGGCACGGCTGGGCACAATCACGTACCTCTACGTGATTGTTAAATGCCCAGCCGTGGGTTGCGGCCGCCACCCGGTCCGAAGCTCTGTAACTGGAGTCCCGCGATCGGTCCCAGAGCTGAAGAATGGGGAGAGGTGTGTGTAAACACACCTTCCCTGTTCTTCACAGTGGCGCTGTCATTGATCGTCTGTTCCCTGATATAAGGAAAGGCGATCAATGACGTCACACGTCCAGCCCCGCCCCCCTACAGTTAGAAACACATATGAGGTCACACTTAACCCCTACAGTGCCCCCTAGTGGTTAACTCCCAAACTGCAATTGTCATTTTCACAGTAAACAGTGCATTTTTATAGCACTTTTTGCTGTGAAAATGACAATGGTCCCAAAAATGTGTCAAAATTGTCCAATGTGTCTGCCATAATGTCGCAGTCGCAGTCACGAAAAAAATTGCTGATCGCCGCCATTAATTATTAATGAAAATGCAATAAAACTATCCCCTATTTTGGAAACGCTATAAATTTCGCGCAAACCAATCGATAAACGCTTATTGCGATTTTTTTACGGCGGACACATCGGACACTTTTGACACATTTTTGGGACCATTCACATTTATACAGCGAACAGTGCTATACATATGCACTGATTACTGTATAAATGTGACTGGCAGGGAAGGGGTTAACACTATGGGGCGAGGAAGAGGTTAAATGTGTTCCCTTGGTGTGATTCTTACTGTGGGGGGAGGGGACTGACTGGGGGAGGTGACCGATGGTTGTCCCTATGTACAAGGGACACAGCATCCGTCTCCTCTCCCTGACAGGACGTGGATCTCTGTGTTTTCACACAGAGATCCACGTTCTTTGGTTGTGTAACGGCTGATCGCAGGTACCAGGCGGAGATCGCGGCCTCCAGGCACACAAATCGGCATCTCAGTGATGCGCCGGGGCACACGCGCGTGCCCCCCAGTGGCCAGGGGCCATAAAAAGACGGCCTCCAAGAAGTTAAATATCGTGCCTGGGGTCCCCTTAGTCTGCCTGTAAAGTAGCGCATCTGTCTGATGCTGCAAAATTACTTTTCTAAATGAATAAATGTCATTTAAAATTTCTTGCGGCTGTAATGTATTGCCGGCTCCTGGCAATAAAGATAAAAATTAAGGGAAAAAACGGCGGGGGGTCCCCCCCAGTCCATACCAGGCTCTTTGGGTTTGGATATTAAGGGGAACTCCACGGCAATTTAAAAAAACAAACAAACAGCGTGCCCGCCCCCCCCCCCAAATCAATACCAGGCCCTTATCTGAGCATGCAGCCTGGAGGACATGGAGGACCATATCCGGCCGCATGCCCTCAACATGTGGAAGGTGCTTTGGGGTCCCCCCAAAGCACCTTGTTCTCATGTTAATGGGGACATGGGCCTCATCCCCGCAGCCCTTACCCGGTAGTTGTGGGGGTCTGCGGGTGGGGGGTTTATTGGAATCCAGATTCCACCCCCCATGTCAAAAATAAGTAAACACAAAAGACAGTTTTTGACAATTCTTTTATTAACCGCTTAAGGACTGCCGCACGCCTATTTACGTCGACAGAATGGCACGGCTGGGCAAATGGGCGTATATATATATATATATATACGTCCCCTTTAATTTGCCTGCCGTGTGGTTGCGAGCTCCGTGACTGTGCCTGTGGGACCCGCGGACTCAATGTCCACCGGTGTCCCGTGATCGGGTCACAGAGCTGCAGAATGGGGAGATGTCAGTGTAATCACAACATCTCCCCATTCTGCCTAGTGACATGTCACTGATCGTCTGTTCCCTGTCATTGGTAACAGTGATCAGTGAGATGTGACGGCAAGCCACACCCCCTAACAGTTAGAATCACTCTCTAGGTCACACTTAACCCCTTTAACGCCCCCTATAGATTAATAAAATTGAAAAAATCAGTGTAAGCATTGAGCAAAATGGAATCTGCATGAATCACCTCCCCAATCCCAACCCAAACACCATAAAATACCCATCTCAAGTACAGAAATTCACCTTAAAATCCATCTCCATCGCTGCCACATGGTGCCGTCCTTGTTGAAACAAGGTACTATAAAACCGATCCTAAAAAACCCCACCCTTGACCCTAAATACCCAAACAATAGGAGGCCCATAACGGGTCTAAATGTTTTCTCCAAGATAATGGAGAAATAAATTGTACAACAATTACAACTACATTTAGAAACCCAAAAATGACTCGATGGATGACATCCAGTTATCTAAAACTCAATGGTTCGAAAGCAGAGCTTCTCCTGTTTCACGCAAACAGGAAAAGTCACCTCACCTCAACCTGGACCCCACCGCCCATTGTGGGAAAAATGATCACCCCTAACACCAAAGTCAAAAGTCTTGGAGTCATTTTCGACTCCTACATGACAGTGGATGCACAAATAGGGGCGGTAGTCAGCGGATCCCACCATCTGCTGCGCCTACTACGCCAACTCACCCCCTTTATCCCTAAAAAGGACATTGCAGTCGTGGTGGGAACAGTCATTAATTCCAGACTCGACTATGCAAATGCCCTCTATCTAGGACTCCCCAAATACCAAATCACTCGTCTGCAAGTCGTTCAAAACACGGCTGCGCGATTAGTGACTGGCAAAAAAACATGGGAGTCAATCTTCCTTTCGCTTAGATCCCTTCACTGGCTACCAGTGAAAGACAGAATCACTTTTAAGGCACTCTGCCTTACACATAAGTGTATTCAAGGAAACGCTCCCCAATATCTATGCGAAAAAATAAAAGCCCATAACCCAAATCGCACTCTGCGATCCACAAATCAAAACCTACTGCAAATACCCAAAGCAAGATACAAATCCAAAGGAGATCGGAGATTTGCTGTCCAAGGACCTCGACTGTGGAATGTACTACCAACCACCATCCGACTGGAGTCCGACCACTTGGCCTTCAGGAGAATGATTAAGACTCATCTCTTCTGAGGCAAAGCGTTTTCCTTATCGAAGGAATGGAAACAGCGCCCAGAGGCGATTCGGTTCGCAAGTGTTGCGCTTTATAAGTTTTTCACTAACTCACTCAACCCCTTCACTGCCAGTGTCATTTTCACAGTAATCAGAGCATTTTTATTGCTATAAAAATGACAGTGGTCCCAAAACGGTGTCAAAACTGTCCGATGTGTCCTCCATAATGTCGCAGTCATGTAGACGCTAGAACTTTTGCGCAAACCAATCAATGAACGCTTATTGCGATTTTTTTTCCAAAAATATGTAGAAGAATACGTATTGGCCTAAACTGAGGAAAAAAAATGTTTTTATATATCTTTTAGGGATATTTATTATAACAAAAAGTAATTGTCGCTCTATTTTCGTTTATAGCGCAAAAAATTAAAACCGCAGAGGTGATCAAATACCACCAAAAGAAAGCTCTATTTGTGGGAAAAAAAGGACGCCAATTTTGTTTGGGAGCCACGTCGCACGACCACGCAATTGTCAGTTCAAGCGTCGAAATCGCAAAAAGTGGCCTGGTCTTTTTTTTTTTAACCGGCACCCTAACTGCGCATTCAGAATGTGAGTTGTAGTATTGCTTTGTAGAAATGGATGCTCATGCCTTTTCCCTTTTGAGTCTATTGCATCTTTCAATACAATAAAGTATCTCCCTAGCTTTAGAAGCCGCAGATTGACGTTGCACGCTGTTCTCGGCACCGCATGCCGGGACGGGGCTTGTGACTCTCTCCCGCAAGTGCAACATCATCTTGTCATTTACTGTATATTAAATGAAGAAAAAAAAATTCACTGGAAAGCTATTTACTTCAAAGTTGCAAAAAAAGACACAAGAGCAGATAGAATAAAAAAGCTGTAAAAAAAAAAAAAGTTCTTCACTGTTTCACTGTGAGCTTTGAAGATCTGGAGTCACGCGGATTTTGGTGGATTCTATCTGAAACGTGTTTGATGCCCTCCTAAAAGAACAAAATACAAAAGAATTTCTTATATTCATAAAAAATAAAATAAAAAATTCAGTAACATATTTCATCCGTAAATCTTTCTAGAGACAGAAAGGTTTTTCTTCTTTTTTAACCACTTCAGCCCCGGAGGAATTTACCCCCTAAAACTATTTTTTTCCTTAGTTTAGTCCAATACGTATTCTTCTACATATTTTTGGTTAAAAAAAATCGCAATAAGCGTTTATTGATTGGTTTGCGCAAAAGTTATAACGTCTACAAAATAGGGGATAGAATCCTGCAATTTTTTTATTATTTTTTTTTACTAGTAATGGCGGCGATCTGCAATTTTTGTCAGGACTGCGATATTGCGGCGGACACATCGGACACTTTTGACACATTTTTGGGACCATTCACATTTACACAGCGAACAGTGCTATAAATATGCATTGATTACTGTATAAATGTGACTGGCAGGGAAGGAGTTAACACTAGGGGGGCGAGGAAGGGGTTAAATGTGTTACCTGGGAGTGATTCTTACTGTGGGGGAAGGGGACTGACTTGGGGAGGTGACCGATCTGTGTCCCTTTGTACCAGGGACACAGCATCGGTCTCCTCTCGCTGACAGGACGTGGATCTCTGTGTTTACACACAGAGATCCACGTCACGTCCCTGGCTTTGTAACAGCCGGTCGCGGGTAGCTGGCAGACATCGCAGCCGCCAGGCACGCGCATCGGCATCTCAGTGACGCACCAGGCACGCTCACGCCACTGGCGGCCCTCGCACACCTTCCAGTGGCCGCAGGAGCCGAGGCCGTAAAAAGGTGGCCTTCCGGACCTGCAAAGCCGCCTTGTGGTCGTCATTTGTCAATGGCCCGGGCTCCAACAAGTTAAGGCAACGTACAGTTACGTTGCTTTGCCCACACGAGCCGTTCTGCCGATGTATATACAGTACACGTTAGGCGGTCGGCAAGTGGTTAAGGCACATGGACCATAAAATGCATAGACAAAGAACGCATTATCCATACATGGGGAGGAGGGGGAAACCGTCAAGGGTGTACCTATAACCATGGCAGAATGTTTGACTGCTATGGACAGTTCTAGGACGAGGTCATTTAGAGCCCGGGGCAAAAATACCAAACTGCACCCCTCCCCAATATGGTTAAGCATTATGTGTCAGCAAAACCCCCCCCCCCCCCAAAAAAAAAAATAATAATTGAGGAATCATTTCCATACTTACCTCCTAAGCATTAATTCCTCTCCTCCCAGTACAAATACCCCCCCCCCCCCCTGCTGAACCCCCTTCCAGAAGAAATCTTTACATCCCCCATCTATCCCCCCCCAGTCACCTCTTTTAGCACAAATCCTGTACCACTCAAATTTTCCCTCTTAGCACAATCCCCCCCCCCCCACCATATGACCTCTTCTAGCACAAAACCCTCAAATCCTCATTCTAGCACATATCCTCTCTCCCCCGCCTAACATGAATCCACCAACATTGTCACTCCTAGAACCCCCTTCCAAATTTCTCCTCTTTAGAACAAATATTACCCACCCAAATTCCCCTTCCAAACACAGATCCCCTCCCCCCAATCTCCTTGCAGCACCCCCCCCCCCCTCCCACCTCATATGATACCACAGTACAGCCGTCCCTTCTGCCCACCTCTTGTCCCAGTCTTGGCTATGGGGCCCTGTCTGGCTACACAGCGGTTACAGTGTTCTATGTCAAATGAATTTGGATATAAAAAATAAGTTAATATTTTGGGAACCTGTAAATGCTTGATCTGAAAGAAAATAGTATTCTGCTACAATAAAGGGCTTGCCTTTGAAATGGGGGGCTAATGGTTTTATCATGGGGCCCCATTACACATAGTTACAAATCTGATGACAAAGCCTAACATATTTTTTGTATCTCAAGTAGAGCAATGGTTTCCAACCCATGGACCATGGATAGGTGCCTGCCTGTGGCCTGCTAAGTGCCGGGTCGCACGCCAGGGGATGGGTGGCACCCTGCCACCCTCCAAGCAAAAGAGGGTGGCTGCTCCCCTTCTCCCATCACCGCTACTCCCTTGCCTCTCACATTGGCGACACGTGGGAAGAAGAGGAATAGAGATACTACATTCTGCTCACTGACCGCACTGTAATACATACTGCTCACTGACCACACTGCCACTACATACTGCTCACTGCCCACACTGCAATACATACTGCTCACTGACCGCACTGCCACTTCATACTGCTCACTGGCCACAGTGCCGCTACATACTGCTCACTGACTGCAATGCCACTTCATACTGCTTGCTGAATGCCCTGCCACTACATACTGCTCACTGACTGCCCTGACACTACATACTGCTCACTGAAAGCTCTGCCACTACATAATGCTCACTGACCGCAGTGCCACTACATACTGCTCACGAACCGCACTGCCCCTGCATAATACAGTTGATACAGTTCCCCACACACGGCTCATGTGTAAGGTAAGGTCTACAGGATTAGATATATCAGTTTGTAAATGGATAGAAAACTGGCTGAAAGACAGAATTCAGAGAGTTGTGGTTAATGATTCTTACTCTGAATGGTCCAAGGTTATCAGCAGTGTACCCCAAGGTTCAGTGTTGGGTCCCTTACTTTTCAATATATTTATAAATGATATTGGGTCTGAGATCCAAAGTAACACTTTTGTCTTTGCAGATGACACCAAGCTATGCAGCGGAATAACGTCATTACAGGATGTCTCCAATTTACAAGCCAACCTCAATGCTCTGTCTAATTGGGCGACTAAGTGGCAGATGAGGTTTAATGTTGATAAATGTAAAGTTATGCACTTGGGGGCTAAGAATATGCATGCATCATACATGCTGGGGGGAGTTCAACTGGGGGGATCTGTAGTGGAGAAGGATCTGGGGGTTTTAGTTGATCATAAGCTCAATAATGGCATGCAATGCCAAGCTGCGGTTTTGTCAAGAGAGGCCCGGAGCAAAAAGAACAAGCCATAAGCGTAGGGCAGGGCATGACAGGGTTAACAGAAACCTTTACAAGCCAGGGGGGAGTGGTCATGAGAGGTGCAGTGTGCAGAGGAGGAGAAGCTATAAATTCTCCCCCCTCATTTCCCGGGTAACACAGTCTGGGGAGAAAAGTTCTAAGGTAGTATTGCTGCTGGTCTCTCCTGAGCCAGGCCAGCAACCAGGCCAGGTTATCCGGTGGGGGGGGGCACCCTCGGGGGGGGGCTACAGTCTAACTGGAGCCTCTCCTGAGCCAGGCCGGGTCACCCGTGGGGGGGCGGGGCTACCGTGGGGGCACCCGTGAGGGGGCGGGGCAACTGCGGGGGCGGGGCACCCGCAGCCTCCGTAGCGGTGCTCCCTGGGACCATCCACCAGGCAGCTCAGGAGGGAAGGGAGCCCAGCCCGGGCCCCCCAGCAAAAACGGACAGCGGCGGGCCCTGTAGGCCCCGCGAGGCACGGGGGGGGGCGACCAGGGGGCTCCAAAGCGGCAGCTAGGCTAGGCTGCTGCGGGCTCTCATCCCGGTTGTGCACCGGTGGTTTATGTGCCTCGGCGAGGGAGATCGATCGCAGCGGTGGCTAGCCCCTTGCCTTCTACGGCTAGCCACCTCCTGTCCAGCCCTGAGGAGGGGGGGCGTGGGGGAGCGGGAGACAGCAGCAGAGGTACAGCACCCAGAAAAGCGACGGGGAAATCCGTGCACGGGTCCAGAGTGCGCAGAGTGAGTGATGCCAGCTCTGGGCCCTCGGCTGCCAGGCCCGAGTCACCTGGTGGGCCATCATCTGAGGAGCCTGAGATCATTCGGAGTGGGAGCTGTCGGGTTCCGAGGAGTTCGTGCCCGGGACGCAGTTTACAGCGCTGGAGACGAGTGTTTCGACTGTTGGGATTGCTTCCAGGCAGCCCGGTAAGTCGTTTTCATCAATTTCTACTGTGTTGCAAAATGCTGGTGTGTTGGTATGGGGACGGGGGGAGGGTCCCCGTAGTCGTTTGGTAGTGCCCGCAGTGGCGGGGGTAGTGAGGTAAGGCCTAGTGCCTGGGGGAAAAAGGTTGGAGGGGATGCAGGTTTGCATCGGTTGTTTGGTAGGGTTGGTAGCTTTGGTGAGCCAGGCTGGGGGGACAATCCCGATGTTAGCCCTGCGGCAGCTTGGGTGCTGGCAGGGGGGTATGGCTGGGGGTAGTGACGGTGGGAAATCCAGGGTTAAGGTTTAGGCGGTGGGAGACTCCGCAAAGAAGAGGGATCTGGTCCGGTTGTCGGGCGCAAAAGGGGGAAGGGTATACTTGTTATGAGGCACCCTTGGGTTCACATTTTAAGCAGGAGGTGAGAGGGAAGGGCTGGAAGAGCGAATATGTAGAGATATTTGCGCATTTGCCTCTGGGGAAGTTTAACCTGGTCAGGGTTAAGCCTGAGTCCTAAAAGGAAGATGAAGCAAAGGGAGGTATAGGTTTATACCCAGGACTTTTGCGAAGTGGTCGCAGTCATACTAGATCGGGGTGTGCGTGATCGGTGAGAAAAAACTCTGAACACTGTTCGGCGCTTTTCAGTTAACAGGAGGCGATTAGCAAGGCCTATCGGTGTTACGGAGGCACGGGATGGCTCCGTTTGCGACGAACAGTTCAGGCAACGCAGGGCGGTGGGACCGGACATGTAGGTGGAGAGACCGAGGGCTTTGGCCTTGGGATGCAGCTCATGTCGGTCCCACGGACGTCCACAACGTTTTCGGTGGCGGGGGGGGCTGTGTAACCTATTCCCCGGGACAGTCGCCGGAAATCCCTCTTTCCTGGGTTTTGTGAGCAAGGCAAGGTACGTCCCGGAGATTTTACGAGTAAGAGGGAGGACTACGGTGAAGGTGTAGACTGTAGAGGATGCGACCGTTTCTCGGTAGCACCCCAACAGGGCGGCTGTCCGGTCGTTGGAGGGGGGGTTTTCAGAGGGTTTTAGCATTCCTTGCAAGCTGGGGGTGGCCCCCCCCCCATGCCTAACAATTGGCGCTCCGCGCTACGTCACCCTGCGGTGGTTTCGGATACACTGCGGTAGGAAGTAGCTCTGGGCCGAATGGGGTGCCCATTCTCTCCGCCTCCCCCTTCATATGAGTTGGTTGTTTTTCCCCTTTGGGGTGGGGCCAAACAAGGAGCCGAACAAGTCATCACCTGTCCTTACGGGGGGGGGGGTCAACGAGGCTATTAACGCGGGGTATTGTACGGTATGTTACGCCTCAGTTGATGGGGCGGTTGATTGGGTCAGGGGTATGGTCGAGGGGCGGTGATGGCCGAGCCTGACATCGAGGCTGCCTTTCGGCTTCTCCCAGTACTCCCGGATAGTTTCCGGCTATTGGTCTGTCACTGGGAGGGGGAGTTCAAGAGGGACAAGTGGGTACCGGTGGGTTGCTCGGTTCATGTGCCTTGTGGGTACAGTTTAGTTTGTTTCTAGAATGGGTGGGTCGGTACGTGGCTGGAGTGAACTCCTTGGTCCACTATCGGGTCGACTTCCTCAGCGTTTGCCCGGCTGGGTCGCGTATCTGCGCAGTGTTTTGGCCACTCTGGAACGCATTGCGGAGCGATTTGGGGTGCCGCTGGCATCCGAGAAAAGGTAGGGGTCGAAGTCGGTCATACAATTTTTTGGCATAGTAATTGGCTCGGAGGCAATGGAGTGCAGATTACCATGGGACACACTGGAAAGCCTCACGGCAAAAAATTGGCGAGATATTGGGTTCACAGAAAGTACAAATCTGAGTGCGGCAGTCGCTCCTGGGAAAACTTATTTTCGTGTGTCTTATTCTTCCAATGGGGCAAGTCGTTTGCACGCGCCGCTCGGCAAGCACGGTGGGGGGTTAAGTCACCCAAACACTTTGTGGGTTTGTGAAGGAACACAAGGAAGACCTGTTGGTTTGTCACTCCGTTTTGGAGTCCTCTAACAGTACGGCTCTGTGGATGTTCGGTCCGGTCAACAATGTTGACATGGAACTGTTCACAGATGCGACCGGGGGTTCGGGCTTTGGTGCATTCTTGCAGGGACAGTGTAGGGTGGGTCCTTTGCCCCAGTCCCGGTGCCAGCAGGGTTCACTAAGAACTTGGTTCGGTTGGAACTGTTTTCCGGTAGTACTGGCGGTGGAATTATGGGGGCCCTGCCATCCGGTCTGTTTACATGGTGATAATCTGGGGGTGGTACAGGTGTTCAACAGGGTGATGGCTCCTCTACCCCGGTCATTCGTCTCTTGCGGCACCTGGAGCTGCGCTGTTTCCAGGGGTATACCGGGAGTGGACAAGGTTGTGGCGGACGCCTTGTCCCGGTTTGCAGTGGGGACAGGTTCTGGGTTTGGTGCGTTAGGCAGAGTAGCAAGTGGTCCCCTGTCCAGCGTGTGAGTGGAGGATTCAGTTTGAATCATCTCACAGAAGGTCGGTAAGGTGAGGAAACATGGGCGGCCTAAGAGAAGGTCTGGTTGGTGTGGCAGATGCTGGTTCGGGGGGCGGAGATGCAGCTGGCGGGTCCAGAGGTATGGGTCCTGATTCGATATTGTTTGTCCAGGAACATAGAGTCTGGGATGTCACAGTTGGTACTCGATAAGAAAAGTTGTTCAGTCTGGTATTCTCGTTTGAGTGGCTAAGGTGCCTGGAATTTTACTATGGTTTTTGGGTGCGACAAGCGCTCAAGGGATATAGCCAGCAGGAATGACTCGGCGCCCAGTATCGTTACATCTTAAGAGGTGTTATGGGGAATGTGGGGACATTGTGTTTATCCCGGTATGGGGTTGTGTCGTTTCTGCACAGTGTTTTTGGTCTGGCAAATATCTTTGGAGCATTCGGGGTGGGCGAGTTAGTTAGCCCCTCCAAGAAACAGTTCAAGGTGGCTGCTGAAGTGTGGGGGGCTCATGAAGGGGCCACACTGCTTCTAAGCAGAGGGGGTGAGGTAAGTCAGTGCAGGTGGTCACTGTTGTTTGTTCAGACCTTTGCCCAGTCAGGCTGGTGGGGAATTCCGGCAGGTACGCCCGAAGGTGGGCGGTTCATTTGGTTACATAAGTAGGGGGCTCCAGGGTCACGGTATCAGTTCGTGGCAGGGCCTAGTGGAGAAAGAATTTCCCTGGCGTTCCCTTAGGATTGGGGCAGCGACAGAGGCTGCACGTGATCGTCTTGATGAGGAAACAGTCAAGGGGATAGGCAGGTGGGAGTCGAAGAGGTTTTGACTAGATGCAGGCCACAATGGTTGGTGGGCCTGGCGTAGGGGTAATTTGGTGGTTGCATCAATGGTTGTATAGGTTGCTTACTGTCTTTCAGGTACAGTGCAAGGATTGGTCTGGATTATGGGCCACTCCTTCGGAGATTGGGGGGGCTTGGAGAGTGTATGTGCGACCGGTGGGTCGACAGCTGGGGGTCCCGAGACTGCAGGCTCGTGTACATTGGTTGCGTTTCCCAGGAATGATGTGGAAGTAGAGTGGTATCGGAAGTGCACAGGTTTGCACGTTGGGACCGACCACTGGAGGTACTGGTTCTCCATGTAGGAGTAATGATTTAGGGGGTGAGGTCAATGCTGGGGTCGTGAGGTTCCCGGATACGATAGTGGTATGATCGGTCATGGTGGCTGGGACATCATAGAGGATGGCCAGACAGTGGAGTGGGTGAAAAAAAGCTTGGTGGAAGATGGACAGAGAGGTGGTGGGGGTACTGCGGTCAGTGGTCGTCTCTGAGCCAGCCTGTCGGCTTGAGGCCTATGACCAGGGGTTAGATAACGCAGTGCCAACCAAATGTGGTTAGTAAGTAGAAACGGGGGCCTGGCCGTCAGGCATCTGGGAGTTGGAGGTGTCTACATGAAGATACCTTAGGAGTGATGGAGTTTACTGCACAGATGTTGGTATCGATATGGTGGGGGTTGGGCCCGTAGGATGGGGTACAGCAAGCATTGAGGGTGTGGAGGTGCGCCCAAAGGCAAGGGGTTACCTTTGGGTGCTGGTGGCGGGTGTTTGGACTTTGCAGGAGAAGAGATTACCCCAAATATGGATGCCATTACCCAGAGGTGGTATGGGTTCTGAAGGGGTGTGGTTTCCAGTCTACCAAGGTGTAGCTGGAATGTTGGTTAATGGGGGCACTGCGGTCAGTGGTCGTCTCTGAGCCAGCTTGTCGGCTTGAGGCCTATGACCAGAGGTGAGGTACCGCAGTGCCAATAAAATGTTATAATGTTAAAAGGTTTTACAAGTCAGTGTTAGTGGTGCCTGCAAAGTCCAGCACTAGTATGAGAAGAACTGTTTTTCTCCGGAATTATATGGTTTATATATGTTATTTATTATTGGATGTTATCTAAAATAAAGGAGGCTGCTACGGCCAGTTTTACTCCAAGTTACAGTGGTGGTCTCATTATTATTAAAGGTTTAAGGGGGAGTATAAACAGTGTGTCCTAGCAGTAAAGGTTATATCTGGGATACCATAGTCATGGATCTGCCACCTAAGAGTTAATGGTGCAGACTGATTTCAGTGATTGACAACAGGCTGCCTATTTAAACACCTCAGCAGCACAGTGTCTTTGCTGCCTGATCTGCAGTTCTTACCTGACTTCCTGTGATCTGACCTGTTTCCTGTTTCCTGTGTTTGACCTGGCTTGCTTACTACGATTGATCTCTGTTATCCTGATCCCGGCCTGCCTTGTGACCAACGTTCAGCCCTACTACTGCTTGATTTCCCGTTGCCGAACTTGCCTGTATACTGACCATTCTCTGCCTGTCGTTTATATCTATATCGGATCATCTGTTACCAAACCCGGCTTGTCTGACTACGCATTCAGTGTACCCACCAGCTAGCTTCCTGTTTCCTGCTGCACCTGCTAAACCGACAAGACCCAAGACGAACCAGGCACCCATACACCGCCAGGCTCTTGTGGCCACTGTCGCAACATCGGTGGCCCTTTAGCCGGGGTTGTACGAGAAGCCTTCCCACTACACGTCAGGCTCATCTGGCAGGTACGTAACAGGTTTCCAAAGCAAGCAAAGTCCTTTCTTGTATTAAGAGAGGTATGGACTCCAGAGAGAGAGATATAATTTTGCCCCTGTACAAATCATTAATAAGACCTCATATGGAATATGCAGTCCAGTTTTGGGCACCAGTTCTCAAAAAGGATATCGGAGAACTGGAGAAAGTGCAGAGAAGGGCAACCAAACTGATAAGAGGCATGGAGGAGCTCAGCTATGAGGAAAGATTAGAAGAACTGAATTTATTCACTCTTGAGAAGAGGAGAATAAGGGGGGATATGATCAACATGTACAAATATATAAGAGGTCCATATAGTGAACTTGGTGTCGAGTTATTCACTTTAAGGTCAACGCTGAGGACAAGGGGGCACTCTTTACGTCTGGAGGAAAAGAGATTTCACCTCCAAATACGGAAAGGTTTCTTCACAGTAATGCCGCGTACACACGGTCGTTTTTTGCGATGAAAAAAAAAGTCGTTATTTAAAACGTCATTTAAATTGATCGTGGGTGGGCAAAACGTCGTTTTTTGTCTTAAAAAAAACGACCAAAAAAAAATTCCAACATGCTTGAATTTTTTGTGTCGTTTTTCAAAACGTCGTTTTTTGTTTCACAAAAAGTCACCGTGTGTAGCAAAAACGTCGTTTACAACAACGTTTTTAAACCCGCGCATGCCCAGAAGCTAGTTATGAAGCGAGCTTCAATGGAAAAGAGTGGTGAACGTAACCTCGCTTTTTGTGAAAAAAACGATGGTGTGTATGCAACATCGTCTTTGAAAAGTGACGTTTCAAAAACGTCGTTTTTTACTTCACAGAAAACGTCGTTTTTTTCATCACAAAAAATGATCGCGTGTACGCGGCATAAGAGCTGTGAAAATGTGGAACAGACTCCCTCCAGAGGTGGTTCTGGCCAGCTCAGTAGATTGCTTTAAGAAGGGCCTGGATTCTTTCCTAAATACACATAATATAACCGAGTACTAAGTTCTGTAGGTAAAGTTGATCCGGGGTAAATCCGATTGCCTCTTGTGGATCAGGAAGGAATTTTTTCCCCTCCGGTAGCAAATTGGATCATCGCTCTGCTGGGGTTTTTTGCCTTCCTCTGGATCAACTGTGGGTATGGAGTTGGGTGTATGGGATGTACTGTGTTTTAATTTGTTTGTTTATTTTTATTTTTTTATGGTTGAACTGGATGGACTTGTGTCTTTTTTCAACCTGACTAACTATGTAACTATAATGTTCACTGACTGCACTGCCCCTACATACTGCACACTGACTGCAGTGCCACTATATACTGCTCATTGACTGCAGTGCCTCTATATACTGCTCACTGACTGCTTTGCCCCTACATGCTGCTCACTGATTACACTGCCACCACATAATGCACACCCTCTGCCCTGGCACTAGGTACTGGTCACTGACTTGAACATTGTACAGGTACATAGCACCTCTGCATCAAAACCTACACTGGTTTGATTATTTGATACATTGTTAAAATATTCTAAGCCTGGTTAGGCCTGATAAAAGAAAGGCAATGTTGTGTGTAAAGGAGGTGATGCTTGCAGAGGGCGGTGGGCGCTCCTTTGGGTGCCAATAGATGTGTGCTTATAGGTTCCATTGCTGGAAATCAGACCCTGCCAGAGAGGTACAGGGCTGTGTCTAATGCCTGTCCAGAGCCTGGCACCACAAGCCCTTTGAGAATGTATAATGTATTGCTCTATGCACAGCTCTCCATCTGCTGCCCCATTATAATATAGAGAGAAATTGTTTCGGCAGATTTCACGCCGCAGATATCCCCCTGGAAAGCCAGAAAATAACGCGTTGGAAGGATTAGCAGGGGACTTCCCATTCTGCACTCCAAGCACAAGCTCAGTCATCAGAAATAACCAAAAACCCCCTCATAAGTCTCTGAGAGCGGACGGGGGAGTCGGCGGTGCGGGGGCTGATTAGCTGCATATCACCGCGGGTTAATCCCGACCGCTGACCAATCGAGCGTCTCCTTATTTGACAGATAGAAAGTCAATTATTTTGAAATTCATTTCTACTTCCTCTTGTCTTATCGTTAGATGTAAACTGCTCCTGGATTATGGAAATGCCAAGTGTCTGCCTGCAAATTATGGTTGAGGCTGATGAAAGGAACGATGCATTACTATTGGCTGCTCAGGTATTGCTGCGAACATCACTTGAATTAAAAAAAATATATATATTATAAGGCAGTTTACCAATGTTTAGGCTAGGTTCACACCATTTGCATGTTGGGAATATATGCAAAAGCGCGTGCACAGAAACGCGTTGCCCTTTAGCAAACACCTGGAGGTGCCATCAATTGTTACTGGCATTCCCACGTGTAACGGGAGGGCCATGGGACCCAGAAGCTCTTACACAGATTGAGCCAGGAAATAAGGGACATATGGCGGGGATAGGCGGGGGGGGTGTATTTTAAAGCACCTGATTAGAGCCAGAGGCTCCAAACAGGCTTCAAAATAGGGTAAAGGCTGAAGCGACAGGCAAGCCAAGATGACATTGAGGGAGAGTGGAGGAGGACGGCTGACCTGAGAAAGGTAAGTGCCGGGCGGGGGGGGGGGGCAAACTGGCAGCACTTGAGGGGAAAACTGGTGGTATTTAAGGGGGCAAACTGGCGGTATTTGAGGGGGCAAACTGGCGGTATTTGAGGGGGCAAACTGGAGGTATTTGAGGTGGCAAACTGGCAGCATTTGAGGGGGCAAACTAGTGGGATTTGAGGGGGTGGCAAAGTGGCTGTATTTGAGGGCACAAAGTGGCTGCATTTGAGGGGCAAAATGGATGCATTTGAGGGGATAAACTGGTGGCAATTGATGGGCACAGTGGCTGCTTTTAATGGCACAGTGGCGACAATTGATGGGCACAGTAGCTGCGTTTGATGGGCACAGTGATGCTGCAATTTAAGTATTTTTTTTTCAGTTTGTTTTCTCCCCCCAAAAAATGTGGGAGCAACAGTAACTGCAAAGCCAGTTTTCTCTGCTCAGAACACTGACCCGCCTCTCAACCAATCAGGTGCACTGGGTCTGATTACTGGTCACCTGATTGGCTGAAGCGACAGACGAGCCAAGATGACATTGAGGGAGCGTGGAGGAGGACGGCTGACCCGAGAATGGTAAGTGCCCGGCGGGGGAGTTAAACTGGCGGCGCTTGAGGGGCAAACTGGCTGCATTTGAGAGGGCAAACAGCGGTATTTGAGGGGGCAAACTGGCAGCATTTGAGGGGGCAAACTGGCGGTATTTGAGCGGGTGGCAAAGTGGCTGTATTTAAGGGGGCAAAGTGGCTGCATTTGAGGGGGAAAACTGGCAGCAATTGATGGGCACAGTGGCTGCATTTAATTGCACAGTGGCGATAATTGGTGGGCACAGTGGCTGCATTTGATGGCACAGTGGCGACAATTGGTGGGCACAGTGGCTGCGTTTGATGACACAGTGGCGATAATTGGTGGACACAGTGGCTGCGTTTGATGGCACAGTGGCGACAATTGGTGGGCACAGTGGCTGCATTTGGTGGCACAGTGGTGACAATTGGTGGGCACAGTGGCTGCGTTTGATGGCACAGTGGCGACAATTGATGGGCACAGTAGCTGCATTTGATGGGCACAGGGAGGCTGCAATTGATGGTTTATTTTTTTCAGTTTGTTGGCTCCCCCCAAAAAATTTGGGAGCAACAGTAACTGCAAAGCCAGTTTTCTCTGCTCAGATCACTGACCCGCCTCTCAACCAATCAGGTGCACTAGGGCTGGTTACCGGTCACCTGATTGGCTGAAGCGACAGGCAAGCCCAGATGACATTGAGGGAGCGTGGAGGACGGATGACCCGAGAAAGGTAAGTGCCGGGCGGGGGGGGGGGGGGGATAAACTGGTGGCACTTGAGGGGCAAACTGGTGGTATTTAAGGGGGCAAACTGGCGGTATTTGAGGGGGCAAACTGGCGGTATTTGAGGGGGCAAACTGGAGGTATTTGAGGTGGCAAACTGGCAGCATTTTAGGGGGCAAACTAGCGGGATTTGAGGGGGTGGCAAAGTGGCTGTATTTGAGGGCACAAAGTGGCTGCATTTGAGGGGCAAAATGGATGCATTTGAGGGGATAAACTGGTGGCAATTGATGGGCTCAGTGGCTGCTTTTAATGGCACAGTGGCGACAATTGATGGGCACAGTAGCTGCGTTTGATGGGCACAGTGATGCTGCAATTGAAGTATTTTTTTTTCAGTTTGTTTTCTCCCCCCAAAAAATGTGGGAGCAACAGTAACTGCAAAGCCAGTTTTCTCTGCTCAGAACACTGACCCGCCTCTCAACCAATCAGGTGCACTGGGTCTGATTACTGGTCACCTGATTGGCTGAAGCGACAGACGAGCCAAGATGACATTGAGGGAGCGTGGAGGAGGACGGCTGACCCGAGAATGGTAAGTGCCGGGCGGGGGAGTTAAACTGGCGGCGCTTGAGGGGCAAACTGGCTGCATTTGAGAGGGCAAACAGCGGTATTTGAGGGGGCAAACTGGCAGCATTTGAGGGGGCAAACTGGCGGTATTTGAGCGGGTGGCAAAGTGGCTGTATTTGAGGGGGCAAAGTGGCTGCATTTGAGGGGGAAAACTGGCAGCAATTGATGGGCACAGTGGCTGCATTTAATTGCACAGTGGCGATAATTGGTGGGCACAGTGGCTGCATTTGATGGCACAGTGGCGACAATTGGTGGGCACAGTGGCTGCGTTTGATGACACAGTGGCGATAATTGGTGGACACAGTGGCTGCGTTTGATGGCACAGTGGCGACAATTGGTGGGCACAGTGGCTGCATTTGGTGGCACAGTGGTGACAATTGGTGGGCACAGTGGCTGCGTTTGATGGCACAGTGGCGACAATTGATGGGCACAGTAGCTGCATTTGATGGGCACAGGGAGGCTGCAATTGATGGTTTATTTTTTTCAGTTTGTTGGCTCCCCCCAAAAAATTTGGGAGCAACAGTAACTGCAAAGCCAGTTTTCTCTGCTCAGATCACTGACCCGCCTCTCAACCAATCAGGTGCACTGGGTCTGGTTACCGGTCACCTGATTGGCTG
The DNA here is from genome assembly GCA_029574335.1 of Rana kukunoris. Lineage (NCBI taxonomy): Eukaryota > Metazoa > Chordata > Amphibia > Anura > Ranidae > Rana > Rana kukunoris. The sequence goes on along the minus strand of CM056059.1, from coordinate 155,220,657 downwards.
AAGCGACAGGCAAGCCGAGATGACATTGAGGGAGCGTGGAGGACGGATGACCCGAGAAAGGTAAGTGCCGGGCGGGGGGGGGGGGGGGGTGCTAAACTGGTGGCACTTGAGGGGCAAACTGGCTGCATTTGAGGGGGCAAACTGGCGGTATTTGAGGGGAAAAACTGGTGGTATTTGAGGGGGTTGCAATGTGGCTATATTTGAGGGGGCAAAGTGGCTGCATTTGAGGTGGCAAAATGGATGCATTTGAGGGGGAAAACTGGCTGGAATTGACGGGTCACACAAAGCACAGGCCTAGTTCTCTTTTCCATTGGAGAATGTGTAAAATAATTGCAGTGGAAGGGAATGCAACAGTCAGATCCAGCACTGTGATTATTCCCGGTGTCTGAGCTTCCCTTGTGGATAACTGCTATTACCTGACCCACTCCAGTAAATTCTGACAGCCAAGGAAGATTTTCCGCAGACACTGATCCATCAGCACAGACAGTTCTGCCTTGGAAAGATGACATCTTAGTTTGAGCAGAGTCTGTCAGACCCCTCGTCAGCCAAGATCCTTTTTCTGTGCTCTTTCCACATGAGTGACGCGGGCTCCGGGGACCGGTCTATGCAGATTGCACTTGCCATTGTTCTCTTTGAGCTACACACCTCGCTGATCTGCCCTGTTATGTGCCTGACTGACAGTTTACTCAGCCGAGGCCCCGGCTGGGGGCATGGCACCATCGCTCCGTGTCTGTGTTGTGCAAACAACTTTATAATCTTCTTTTTCTCCCTTAACCCGCGGGAAGCCTCATGTGCCACGGGCTGTTCTGCTTGAATGAAGCAAACTAAAAAAAAAGAAATGCTTCATCTGAGGTCTTTATTTAGGTCCAGTGTAGAGCTACCCTTCAAGGAGCCATTGGGTTGCGGAAAAGCCAGTGGAGCTTGTGCCGTTGGAGTGGCAGTCCAGGTGTCACGTACCTGGCGGTAGAGCCTGACATGCACAGGACGGCCTCTTTTACACCTCTGACTCAATGCCCCTGGTAGAGCAGACAGGGGGCACAATAGTGCAGAGTCGCCTGGCAGGATCACTGATAATGGTGCTGGACTGGAACCCCTGAAGAGACTGCGGAGGAACACCGGTATAGGAGAAGACCAGGAGCAGCTGTCAGCAGATAGCAGGAACTGGCTTAGTACAGGAACAACACAGGAGTAGGAGTGGGACTGATAAGGCGAGAGGCGTAATCGCCTTATTTCAGCCCCTCCTTGTAGGCGATGGCCTAGGACACTGACAGGTCCTAGGCAATCGCCTGTCCAATCAGCGACGCGCCGCGCGCGCATGCGCAGTGCGGCTCGCACATGCGCAGTGGGTGCCCGGCCGTGAAGCCGAAGGCTGTCACGGCTGGGTGCCCACAGTCGGGATGGAGACGCCGACTGAGGAGGGGGGGAGAGGAGCGGAGCCCCGGTCGGCGCATCGCTGGAACGCAGGAGCAGGTAAGTGAGTGTTTATTAAAAGCCAGCAGCTACACTTTTTGTAGCTGCTGACTTTTAATAAACACATTTTTTGGCTGGAACACCCCTTTAAATTGCTTTGCTCCAAAATGCATGGTAAGGCACTTCCGTGCTTTGCTGAGTTAAACATAATGGCTGCAGGGGGCAGTGGTGACCTTCTTTCAGTCCATGAAACCCTTTGCTCACAGTTTGTTCTTAGTCTTCTAGGATGATTGACATTAGATGATAATACACACAGAAGACTAAAGTCATCTTGTGACAGAATGAAATTACTGGAGAGGAGGCAAGTATTACAACCAAAGGTGCCTATTCATTGTATTAAATAACAAAGAAATCCTTCCACTAGTGTTGATATTTAAATCAGGGTTGAACTTAAATTCAACCAGAATCTCCTGAGTTTAAATTTGAATTAAAAATGTATTTTGAATGGAGGGTTCATTTTTGGCTCCATGTAGGACTGTAAGGTGAGTTATAGTCTTCCAAATGGCATGAAAAAACATTCACTGAGTGTTCTATTGTTTGATTTAGGTAGATATGTTTGTGAATGTTCTCCAGACCATGGTATATCTAGTAGTAGTTACTCATATTCAATTGCACTTGTTCTGCAATTTCAAAGATGAAGTGAAGAAGTGACTTGGAGAAGCTACAAAACATATTCAACATTATGGAACCATTCCAGTTGTAAGAACTGAATTGAATAATGCCCCGTACACACGATCACTTTTTGTGATGAAAAAAAATGTCATTTTCCTTCATGAAAAAAAATGACATTTTTCAAACTTCATTTTAAAAAATGACGTTGCGTACACACCATCATTTTTGGAAAATGATGAACAAAGTGACGGCACTCTAAAGGGGAAGTTCTATTTGCCTTGAGGCTGCTTTTAGCTGGTTACTTGTTAGTAAAAGACGATTCCTGCTTTTTTGTCTGTTACAGCGTGATGAATGTGCTTACTCCATTATGAATGGTAGTTTTACCTCCCGTCTCCTAACTTGCTTCTGGGCATGTGCGGGTTTAAAACGTCATTTTTTATGTAGTTTTGCCCACACACGATCATTTTTTATGACACAAAAAATGACATTTTAAAAAATGACATAAAAAATTCGAGCATGTTCGAATTTTTTTTTGGTCATTTTTCAGAAGACATAAAATGACATTTTGCCCACACACAATCATTTTAAATGACATTTTTAAAAATGTCATTTTTTTTCATCACAAAAAGTGATCGTGTGTACGGGGCATTAGAGACTTGGAGAAGCTACAAGACATCTTCAACATTATGGATTAAGTCCAATTGAAGTGAAGAAGTGACTTGAATAAGCTACATAACATCTTCCTTCAACATTATGTAACGAGTCCAGTAGGATGAACTGAACCAAAGAAGTGACTTGGAGAAGCTACAAAATGTCTTCAACATTATGGAACAATTCCAGTTGGAAGAACTGAATTGAATAAGTGACTTGAAGAACTACACGACATCTTCAACATTATGAATTAAAGTGGATGGTTCAGCAAAAAAACAATATTAAAAGCCAGCAGCAACAAATACTGCAGCTGCTGACTTTTAATATTAGGACACTTACCTGTCCTGGAGTCCAGCGCCGTCCGCAGCAGAGGACGAGCGATCGCTCGTCACCCTGCTGCTCCCCCCTCCATCCACTGTGAGGGAACCAGGAAGTGAAGCGCTGCGGCTTCACTGCCCGGTTCCCTACGGCGCATGCGCGAGTCGCGCTGCGCCCGGCGATTGGCTCCCGCTGTGTGCTGGGAGCTGAGAGTTCCCAGCACACAACGGGGGGGCGACGGGATGTCGCCAAAAAACCCGTCTTTTGCCCGAGACTGCGGGCCGGAAGTGGTTGCAGATACCTGTCTTTAGACAGGTATCTGCACCCCCCTCCCCCCTGAAAGGTGTCAATTTTAGGGTGGAAAGTCCAATTTGAGGCATTGACATGAATAGGTGACTTGAATAAGCTACATAACATCTTCAACATTACGGAACGAGTCCAGTAGGATGAAATGAACCAAAGAAATGACTTGGAGAAGCTACAAAATCTCTTCAACATTTTGAAACAAGTCCAGTTGGAAGAAATTAAGTGAAGAAGTGATAGCTTCAAAACATCTTCATTATTACGGAAGGAGTCCAGTTGGAAGAATTGCAGTGAAGAAGTGACTTGGAGAAGCTACAAAACATCTTCAACATTATGGAACGAACCCAGTTGGAAGAACTGAATTGAATAAGTGACTTGGAGAAGCTACAAGACATGTTCAACATTATGGATTAAGTCCAATTGGAAGCATTGAAGTGAAGAGGTGACTTGAAGAAGCTACATGACATCTTCAACATTATGGAACAAGTCCATTAGGATGAACTAAACCAAAGAAGTGACTTGGAGAAGCTACAAAATGTCTTCAACAGTTTGGATCAAGTCCAGTTGGAAGAAATGAAGTGATAGCTTCATAACATCTTCATTATTACAGAAATAGTCCAGTTGGAAGAATTGCAGTGAAGAAGTGACTTGGAGAAGCTACAAAACATATTCAACATTATGGAACAATTCGAGTTGGAAGAACTGAATTGAATTAGTGACTTGGAGAAGCTACAAGACATCTTCAGCATTATGGATTAAGTCCAATTGGAAGCATTGAAGTGAAGAGGTGACTTGAATAAGCTACATAACATATTCAACATTATGGAACGAGTCCAGTAGGATGAACTGAACCAAAGAAGTGACTTGGAGAAGCTACAAAATGTCTTCAACAGTTTGGAACAAGTCCAGTTGGAAGAAATTAAGTGAAGAAGTGATAGCTTCATAACATCTTCATTATTACGGAAGGAGTCCAGTTGGAAGAATTGCGGTGAAGAAGTGACTTGAAGAAGCTAAAATTATGAAATCCAACATCAAAGCCTAACTTTACAAATGGGCTTCTGGAAGAATGTTCAAACATTCCAATAGACACACTCCTAAACCTTGTGGACGGCCTTCTCAGAAAAGTTGAAGCTGTTATAGCTGTAAAGGGTGGGCCAACTCAATACTGAACCCTAAGGAACAAGTCTGGGATGCCATTAAAGTTCATGTATGTGTAAAAGCAGGCATCCCAATATTTTTGGTAATACAGTGTACAGCTATAGCCATCGGCATTTATCATTGGGTTCTGCTGGCAGGGAAGGCTCTCCGCTGGCAGAACACAAAAGCACTGCAGGAGGCATTCCCTCCATCAACACATAATCTTTGGGCTGCTTTAGAAGTTATGAGGTGTGAGGTTGAGCGGGTTAAAGGGCAGCAACTCAGGGGACCTCTGACTCTCAAGCTGAGGGTCAGGCTCGGACAATTTTAGTAGAGCTAAATTTTAATGAGGGGCAAATATGCAACATTCACAATTTTGCCCATTTCTCATCATTTAGTACTAAATATTCACATCCTTACGTTAGCTTCTTTTTTTTTGCAAGTGGTTCTCTTAATGCATTGTTCTTGCCGCGTAGGACAATAAATCAAGCAATTACCCGGTTCTGCTTTTTAATCTCCATCTGGAACGTACGGCGCAGGGGCTTTTTTGGGCCGCACGAATAAGACCAGCGTCTGGCTTTAATCGACAGTTGGCTTTAAACTCAGACCGTGTGAAAAAAAATATATACAAAGTATCAAACATTATAACAGAAAGTTACTATAGCAACAAACCCACCGACAGACAGACCCGCATTCCTCGCACAGAGCCATTATTCTGGAGTAGGCATCACATTGTGGAAAAGTGACAGGCTGTCTATGTGGGGAACGCCACGGACGCTCGCCGCCATTTCCATAAAAAGCGATTTTGTGTTTACAAGTATCAGAATAGGGACCAGCCGTGTAAATAAAACAGATGGACCGGTAATCGAAGAGTAATAACTGGTAATGGAATGTTTATCTGTCCTAAGGAGAAGACGCGGTGAGAGTAGATTTATCTCATTTAACAATAAAAGAAAAAAAAAAAAGCGTTGGTTTGCGATGATTTTAATTTGATGTGAGTTTTCTTAGCTCCGGGGTATGTATGCCGCCACGCGCGCCACAGTGTCGGTACAAAGAGGCTGAATTTCTAGATTCACGTTTTTTTATTCTGCACGGGTGACAGCAGACCGGTGACATTGTTCGCCAATTTTCCCTGACAGGCGACAAGGTCAGGAGCGATAATTTAAAGGAAGAGGGTTTGTACGTTGTCAGAGATGAAGCAGCTTGCGTTGCCTTTTACTTGGAAGTAGTTTTTAATCTTACTTTCACTTTTTACAAGCTTGCTGTTCAAAAGAGTATTTAATGAACAGATTTTCTGCCTTCAGCAACTGTTTGTCAGGCAGGTTCAATCAGCGCTGTTACCGAGATAACAGGACAAGCCACGTGACTCAACTGTTGTTCTCAATCAATCATTAGACAGGAACAGGGGGGCAATTTGATGCGTTGTGTGCATGGAACATGTGTTGATATTTATTTTGAATGGGACCTGGAGCACTCAGGCATCATTTACACTCGTGGTTTGGGGTGGAGGCTGGTGCTAGAGCACACGCACTACACCCCCCCCCCCCGGTGCTCACTCGACCAGCAATCCACTCGCAACCCTCCCCGGCGCACAATCAAGAAATGCGGCAATCAATTTGCACCCCTCCAGCGCGCGCAATCCATGGCCTTACCCAGGGCTGGACTTGGGACAAAAATTTGGCTCTAGACTTCATCCAGACCGCCCCACTTAGATTTTGAGTGTCACCAACAGCACTCTCTTACATCAGAGTCCCCATTTACCCATTACCATCATAGACCCCATTACCAGCAGCCCCCTTACATCAGAGTTCCCATTACCATCAGAGTCCCCATTACCATCAGCCCCCTTATATCAGAGTCCCCATTACCAGCAGCCCCCTTACATCAGAGACCCTATTACCAGAAGCCCCCTTATATCAGAGACCCCATTACCAGCAGCCCCCTCACATCAGAGACCCTATTACCAGCAGCCCCCTTGCATCAGAGTTCCCATTACCAGCAGCCCCCTTACATCCGAGTCCCCATTACCAGCAGCCCCCTTACATCCTTACATCAGAGTCCCCATTATCAGCAGCCTCCTTACATCAGAGTTCCCATTACCATCAGAGTCCCCATTACCAGCAGCCCCCTTACATCAGAGTCCCTATTACCATCAGCCCCCTTACATCAGAGATCCCATTACCATCAGCCCCCTTACATCTGAGTCCCCATTACGAGCAGCCCCCTTACATCAGAGTCCCCATTACCAGCAGTGTCGTGGCCACGATGAAGGCTATTGGTTGGCGCCACTGGCCTCCGGGTGCAGGCATAATCATTAGCGTAAATGTGACAGATCAGAGAGATGAGTGAGTGACACAGCTGAGCCGGCCCACTGACCAATCAGCCCACCGGGAAACTCCTGGTAGTGCCGATGGCCAGTCCATCCCTGGCCTTACCTTATGCCGTGGTCAGTGGCGGCTGGTGGGTTCTCCTTTTGAGGGGGGCGACAAACATGCACCAACTCCCCCAGGCAGCATGGCACTGGCCACCAGAGGCACCCGCCAGACCACCTGTGGCACTGACCACCTGCGGCACTTACCTGCTGCATGGCAGGGGTCTCCTCCTCTCCTGTAGTGGCAGGGCTGTCCTCTCCACCAGTGTGGGCAGTGACGGCTCCGGTGTCCACTACTCAGGTGTTCAAAATCAGGGCAGGCAGCAGACAATAAAAGTATACATTAAGCATAGCAAAAGTCAGGGCAGCCAGCGGACAGTGAAAGTATTTATTAAACATAGCAAAAGTCAGGGCAGGCAGAGGACAGTGGAAGTATTTATTAAACATAGCAAAGTTCAAGGCAGACAGTAGAAGTACCTATTAAAATCAACAAAAATCAGGGCAGGCAGCAGACAGTGGAAGTATACATTAAATGTAGCAAAGGTCAAGGCAGGCAGCAGACACTGAAAGTATACATTAAATGTAGCAAAGGTCAAGGCAGGCAGCGGGCAGTAGAAGTATCTATTAAAATTAGCAACTATCAGGGCAGGCAGCAGATAGCTAAGTATCTGGTAAGCATAGCAAAGATTGGGGCATTGGAAGTATTCATTAAACATAGCAAAGGTCAAGGCAGGCAGTGGGCAGTAGAAGTATCTATTAAAATTAGCAACTACTGTATTAAGGCAGGCAGCAGATAGCTAAGTATCTGGTAAGCATAGCAAAGATCAGGGCAGTGGAAGTCTTCATTAAACATAACAAAAGTCAGGGCAGGCAGCAGACAGTGGAAGTCTTCATTAAACATATCAAAAGTCAGGGCAGGGAGAGGACAGTGGAAGTATTCATTAAACATAGTAAAGATCAATGCAGGCAGCAGACAGTAGAAGTATCAATTAAACTTAGCAAAAATCAGGTCAGGCAGCAGACAGTAAAAGTATACATTAAACGTAGCAAAGGTCAAGGCAGGCAGTAGAAGTATCTATTAAAATTAGCAACTATCAGGGCAGGCAGCAGATAGCTAAGTATCTGGTAAACATAGCAAAGAGTAGGGCAGTGGAAGTATTCATTAAACATAGCAAATGTCAAGGCAGGCAGAAGACAGTAAAAGTATCTATTAAGTAGAAAAATCAGGGCAGGCTACAGACAGTAAAAGTATACATTAAGCATAGGAAAAGTCAGGGCAGGCAGCGGACAGTGAAAGTATTCATTAAACATAACAAAAGTCAGGGCAGGCAGAGGACAGTGGAAGTATTCATTAAAGTGGAGTTCCACCCATTTTTTTCTCATAGTGTTCAGAATGGACAATTTTTATTTATTTTGTTGCTTGTAAATACCTTTATTTTGTAGTCCTTCATTACTTCCTCCTCCTTATTAGCCTAGGCTATTAAGTCACAAGGCTATTTGCAAGGGTTTCTGGGATAGGCATCATGTTTCCCAGTAGTCCTGGCAAACCTGACTGAAACCTATTACATTGCTTGTGCAGCACTGAGCATGTGCGAGATATGCAAAGCTGAAATCCAGGAAGTCATACAGTCTGGTTTCATGATGCCCACACTTAAAATGGCCAGGATCTATTTCTAGATTATAACATTTTATAAAAGATTATACATTTTATAAAAGGTTATAAATAATCTAAATGCTGTAACAACCTAACAAAACGGACCTTAGTTTACAGACTAACTTTACTAGAATACATTAAGCTTGTGTATTACAGAGGTAAAGAAAAGTGAAATTGTGGGTGGAACTCCCCTTTAAACATATCAAAGGTCAAGACAGGCAGCAGATGGTAGAAATATCTATTAAAATCAACAAAAATCAGGCCAGGCAGCAGACAGTGCAAGTCTTCATTAAACATAGCAAAAGTCAGGGCAGGCAGCAGACAGTGGATGTCTTCATTAAACATAGCAAAAGTCAGGGCAGGCAGAGGACAGTAGAAGTATTCATTAAACATAGTAAAGGTCAATGCAGGCAGCAGACAGTAGAAGTATCTATTAAAATTAGCAACTATCAGGGCAGGCAGCAGATAGCAAATTATCTGGTAAACATAGCAAAAGTCAAGGCAGGCAGCAGACAGTAGAAGTATCTATTAAAATCAACAAAAATCAGGGCAGGCAACAGACAGTGGAAGTATTCATTAAACATAGTAAAGGTCAATGCAGGCAGCAGACAGTAGAAGTATCAATTAAACTTATCAATTAAACTTAGCAAAAATCAGGGCAGGCAGCAGACAGTAAAAGTATACATTAAGCATAGCAAAAGTCATGGCAGGCAGCGGACAGTGGAAGTATTCATTAAACATAGCAAAAGTCAGGGTAGGCAGAGGACAGTGGAAGTATTTATTAAACATAGCAAAGGTCAAGGCAGGCAGCAGACAGTAGAAGTATCTACTGTCAAAAGGTCAGGGCAGGCAGCAGACAGTGGAAGTATTCATTAAACATAATAAAGGTCAATGCAGGCAGCAGACAGTAGAAGTATCAATTAAACTTAGCAAAAATAAGGGCAGGCAGCAGAGAGCTAAGTATCTGGTAAGAAAGTAGAAGCAAATCAGGGCAGGCAGCAGACAGTAAAAGTATACATTAAACATAGCAAAGGTCAAGGCAGGCAGCAGACACTGAAAGTATACATTAAACGTAGCAAAGGTCAAGGCAGGCAGCAGGCAGTAGAAGTATCTATTAAAATTAGCAACAATCAGGGCAGGCAGCAGATAGCTAAGTATCTGCTAAGCATAGCAAAGATCAGGGCAGGCAGCGGACAGTAGAAGCATTCATTAAACACATCCTTTGAGTTTTGTAAGTGGATAAATTATATTCACTTTCATAACCAAACAGAAATTGCGCATAATAAGACGCGAATGCAGCTGGTTTTATTATTTTACAACATAAACGCGAGGGGAGCAGGAAATGTACAGAATTACACTTCACAATCTGGAACATAACAAATACAATGGCATGTCTCCTTACACCTGAGAAATATGACCTGAGACGCCAGAGTCACGACAGATACAACGTACATCTTATGTGTGTTACGTGATCACCTACAGAGACAATAAACGTTCATCTCCTCATTTCAGCATCTCGCCAGATGTCTGTGACTGCGCCGAATATTCTCCTGACACATCTGATCTTGTCAGGTTCGCTCAGAAAATATCCACGTTCTACATGAAGGAGAGCCGCGGCAGGCGTCCCACAGGCAGATGACAGAAAGTCGTATATCTTACAGTTCCAGGAGACAAGGACATTTAGCTATGAAAAACATTTGTTTGGAGTTTATAACTGCTACATTATTACAAGGAACAAATGCAAAATATCACTATTTCTAGACGGAAGACGAGCTTGCTTTGAGAAACAAACCAAAAACCTTGAATGACTCAGAGGGGTGCCAGACCCCACAGCAGGCAGAACCAGCTGGCCAGAAGTTGCAGAGCTCAGGAAGGTGTCAGGCTAAGGGAAGTGTGTTGTACCCGGTCAGACAGGAAAGAACAATCTCAGGAACAAGTGTGACCAGTCAATGTATGGCGCTCAATGTATAAATATATTTAGGATTCTGAAATACAAGTGGACTAATGGTAACTTCTGCATGAATACCGTCATGCTTCTTGGTGAGGAAAGGAAGAGAAGAGGGGAGGGGAGGAGAGGGAAGAGAAGAAGGAAAAAGAGGAATGAGGAGAGAGGAGAAGCGGGAAGAGGGGAAAGGGGAGGAGAGGGAAGAAGAGAGGGAAAGAGAAGAGAAGAGGGAAGAGAAAAGGAAATGGGAGGAGAGGGAATAGGGTAAGAGGGAAGAGAAGAGGAGAGGGGAGGAGAAGGGAGAGAAGAGGGGAAGAGAAGAGGAGAGGAAAGTGAAGAGGAGAGGGCAGAAAAAGGGAAGAGGAGGGGGAAGAGGAGAGGGGAGGAGAGATAAGAGGAGAGGACAGAGAAGGAGAGAGAAGAGGAGAGGGAAGAGGAGCGGTGAAGAGAGTTGGGGAGAGAAAAGAGTAGAGGGAAGAGAAGAGGAAAGGGGAGGAGGGGGAAGAAGAGGGAAGAGGAGGGGGGAATAGATTAAAGAGGAGAGGGGAGGAGAGAGGAGAGGAAAGAGGAGAGGAGTGGGGAGGAGAGTGAAGAGGAGAGGGAAGAGGAGAGGGGAGGAGAGGTGGGGAGAGGGAAGAGAAGAGTGGGGAGAGAGGAGAGGGGGAGAGGGAAGAGGAGAGGGGATGAGAGTGAAGAGGAGAGGGGATGAGAGTGAAGAGAGAGGGGAGTGAAGAGAAGAGAAAGAGAGGGGAGTGGAGAAGAGAGCAGGGAAGAGGAAAGGGGAGAGGGTAAAGCAGAGAGAAGGAGAGGGTAAAGCAGATGGGAGGACAGGGGAGGAGAGCGAAGAGAAGATGAGAGGGGAGGAGAGGAGAGGGAAGAGGAGAGGAGAGGGGGGAGAGACAGGGAGAGAGAAGAGGAGAGGGAAGAGAAGAGGAAAGGGGAAGAGAAGGGAGAGAAGCGGAGAGGGAAAAGGAGAAAGAATGAGAGGAGGGGAGAAGGAAGCAAAGAGGGGAGGGGAGGAGAGGGAAGAGGAGAGGGGATGAGAGTGAAGAGAAGAGGAGAGGGGAGTGGAGGAGAGGGGAAGCGGAGAGGGAAAAGGGGAGGAGAGGGAAGAGCAGAGGGGAGGAGAGGGTAAAGCAGAGAGGAGGAGAGGGTAAAGCAGATGGGAGGAGAGGGAAGATAAGGGGATAGGGGAGTGGAGGAGAGGAAAGAGAAGTGATGAGAGAGAAGAGGAAAGAGAAGAGGAGAAAGGGGAGAGTGCAGAAGAGAGAGAAAGGGAGAGGAGATGGAAGAGGAGAGGAGAAGGGAGGGGGAGAGGACAGATGTGAGAGGAGAGGAAAGAGAAGAGACAAAGAAAGAGAAGAGGAGGAAGGGGAGAGCAGAGGAAAGAAAAGAGAGAGGAGAGAAAATAGAAGGGGAGGGGGAGAGAGGAGAAAGTAAGATGAGAAAGGCAGAGGAGAGGAGAAAAGGGAGAGGGAAGGGGAGAGAGACAAGGAGAGGATGAGGAAGAGGAGAAAAGAAAATGAAGTGGAAGAGAAGAAAAGAGAGGAAAAGGGAGAGGAGAGGAAAAGAGAGAAGATGAGGGAAGGGGAAAAGGGGAGAGAGAGGAGGAAATAGAAGAGGAGGAAAGGGAGTGGAAAGAAGAGGAGAAAAGTGAGAGAAAGAAGGGAAGAAAAGAGTAGGGTGGGCCTTAGACTCCAGGCTTAATCCAATAGGAGGCCCAGTCCTGCACCCGTCTACGATTGGCATCATGCTCTGTTCCCCCTCCTCTGCTTTGACAACTGGGTTAAGGTACAAGGAAGTTTTCTACCAATGGCCTGGGGCTCTGCTGTCATAAATACTGAAGACACCAGGATAACAGGACAGGTTCTCTTCAAATCGAAGTTCTTCTTTAAGATGACTAAAAGGACTTTCACCAGAGTGAATAAGAAAAACCTCAATACCGATGTTTCACGTTAACATCACAATGTTGGAAACGGGCACAAATTGCATTTCAGCCCCACGGAAATCCTTAAAGTCCCCTCAGAAGTTCGGCTCACGAGGAGATAGAAAGAAGAACCTTTGTTTCATCGCCAACTGCTGCTCTGCGTCTAGCTGTGAGCGGAGGAGGGGGGGGGGGAGAGCCGTGATGCTTTCCATTGTGTGACATTCACCCCGGGGCTGTCTCTACCTGCACCAGACTTTCCGCAAATCCCCTGACCCGCTTTTAGGTGCGCAGTAAGTTTCTGTAACGAGGCGCCTTTGAAAAAGTCAGCACTTTTTTTGTGGAATGGCAATTACTTTTTTTATTTTATTTTTTCCCCTGAAAGGACTAAATAGCGCCGGTAGGCTCCAATTGGACTGAAACGGCGGATAACAATAAGCCGATCCGGTTGCGTAAGCCAGGTATCAGTTGGAGCTGACACAATACAGGTCTGGGGGTCAGTGTCAATCCTTGTTTCACTCGGTCTGCGGGAATAAAAAAAGAAAGAAAAACTTGGGGGGGGGGGGGGGGGGAGCGAGGTGAGATTCGGTAGCATAAATCATTTTAAACAAAAGCCGGCTTCGCTGCAGAGATGTATATAGGTCATCCTGGAAATGAATTTAGGGCCTTCGAATATAAGTGATGTATCTCGGGGGGTAAATGTCACGTTTTTTTTTTAGATATTACTTATAGAGCGGCGCGAATCCTCATTGTTAAAGGAAGAAAAAAAAAACATAAATAGATCCACTTATAAAGATCATTCAAATAATTGGTTTTTCATTTCGGTGCCGTTTGCCCTGTTTCACCCCCAGACTTTTCTCCAGTTAATACAAGTTATAACAGAAAGTCATGATGTGTTCAAATGATGAAAAGAAGACAAAAAAATGTCACTTTTACCACTTAGGCCCCTTTTACATGGAGGGCTGTTCTGCCGCAGTTAAAGGCATGTTTATTATCTGTGAAATTCAAGACTCCAGGCACAGCGATCAGCTGCATTTGTACAGTGCAATTAGCTGCGTTTACATGCGGTTGCGTTTAGCTGCGGCACGATATTGAACGGGGATCCGACTTGTAACCCCCGCCAATACCAGGCACTGTGTTTGGTATGAATCATGAGGGGGAACTCCAAGCCAAGTTTTAAATAAAAACCGATTCCCCCTCCAAGAGCATACCAGGCTTTTGGGTCTGGTATGGATTTAAAGGGGAACCCCTATGCCGAAAAAACAGCATGGGGGTCCCCCTAAAAGCCATACCAGACTCTTATTCGAGCACGCAGCCCGGCCAGTCAGGAAAAGGGTGGGGACGAGCGAGCGCCCCCTCCTGAACCATACCAGGCTGCATTCCCTCAACATGGGGGGGAGGGTGCTTTGGGGCAGGGGGGCACCCTACCCACCCTAAAGCACCTTGTTCCCATGTTGATGAGGACAAGGGCCTCTTCCCGACAACCCTGGCTGTTGGTTGTCGGGGTCTGCATGTGGGGGGCTTATCGGAATCCGGGAGTCCCCTTTAATAAGGGGGCCCCCAGATCCTGCCCCCCGCCCTATGTGAATGAGTATGGGGTACCATGTACCCCTAGCCATTCACCTGGGTGAAAAAGTGTCAAGAAAAAAAAAAAACACTTCTTCTGACTTTGGGGGTCTTCTTCTGACTTCTCTGCTCTCTGGTTCTTTCTGCCTTCTGCCGGGCTCCTCCGCTATCTTCTTCCAGCTCTTTTACTAGGGTTGGCCCAGTCTTATCCCTTCTTCCGACTCCGGGGGTCTTCTTCCGACTTCTCTGCTCTCTTCTCCCACTGTAGACCTACACAAGGCTGGAATGGGCTACAAGATCATCGCCAAGCAGCTTGGTGAGAGGGTGACAACAGTTGATGTGATAATTTGCAAATGTAAGAAACACAAAATTACTGTCACTCTCCCTCGGTCTGGGGCTCCATACAAGATCTTACCTCATGGAGTTTCAATGATCATGAGAACGGTGAGAAATCAGCCCAGAACTACACGGGAGGATCTTGTCAATGATCCCAAGGCATTTGGGACCACAGTCACCAAGAAAACAATTGCTAATACACTACACCGGGAAGGACTGAAATCCTACAGTGCCCACAAGGTCCCCTGCTCAAGAAAACGCATGTAGAGGACTGTAATTCTGAATGATTCAGATGAGACCAAAATCGAGCGCCGCCCAGGGGCCCCAGCTGCACGGGGGGCCTTGCACTTTCCCCAAAGCAGCTGGTCCTTGAGCCCACACTGCCCTGAAATTGCGGGCCCTATGGCACTGAGAGAGTGATAGATGCAAAGGGGAGGCAGTCTGCCTCCTACCTACTTACAGGGGTTGTAAAGCTAAAAAAAAATTCCCCAAAATAGCTTCCTTTACCTTAGTGCAGTCCTCCTTCACTTACCTCATCCTTCCATTTTGCTTTTAAATGTCCTTATTTCTTCTGAGAAATCCTCACTTCCTGCTCTTCTGTCTGTAACTCCACACAGTAATGCGAGGCTTTCTCCCTGGTGTGGAGTGTCGTGCTCGCCCCCTCCCTTGGACTACAGGAGAGTCAGGACGCTCCCTAAGTTGCAGATAGAGAAAGAAGCTGTGTGTTAGTGGGCGTCCTGACTCTCCTGTAGGCCAAGGGAGGGGGCGAGCACGACACTCCACACCAGGGAGAAAGCCTCGCATTACTGTGTGGAGTTACAGACAGAAGAACAGGAAGTGAGGATTTCTCAGAAGAAATAAGGACATTTAAAAGCAAAATGGAAGGATGAGGTAAGTGAAGGAGGACTGCACTAAGGTAAAGGAAGCTATTTAGGAAAAACAATTGTACCTTTACAACCCCTTTAAGTAGGTAGGAGGCAGACTGTCTCCCCTTTGCATTTATCACTCTCAGTGCCATCATGGGGCCTGCAATTTCAGGGCAGTGTGGGCTCAAGGACCAGCTGCTTTGGGGAAAGTGCAGGGGCCCTTTAATGTCTGTTTACCTGCACTGTCATCATTCTAGGGGTCCCAGAGCATAACTTTTCCCAGGGGCCCATGATGCTATTAAGATGGCCCTGCCCACCATCTTACTAGGGTGACCACGTTTCCAAACTACAATTCAGGGACATCTCCCTTCCCAAAAATCAGCTTGTGCTTTAACGAATCACAGCACAGTGATTGGACACAAGAGGCGGGATTTATGATTTCTCCAATCACAAACAGGGGGCGGGGATTGTGCTCCTCCAGGCATTCCCGGCCAGGACAAGTACTGTCAGTGAGTAAAACGGTGATTTGGCGGCATCAGATCGGCCCTGGGGGGTGGCTATGTCAGTTTCATTCTGGGACACTGTATTGTCCTTGAATTAATGTGCCCGGGACAGACCTGCAAAATGCGGGACTGTCCCGGGCAATCCGAGACACTTGGTCACCCTATCACTGTCATACATGGAGGCGGAAACATTATGCTTTGGGGGTGTTTTTCTGCTAAGGGCACAGAATCGGGTGCAGCTGCGCATGATAACAAATCAGTTTCTAACTTTAGCTTATTCAATCACTCTAAGCTGATGGGTTACTATGCACAGCTGCAACCGATTCGGTGTGCACCACTTTTAGCAAATCTCCCCCACTTTAGGAAAAAAAAAACCTTAAAAAAAAAATTCCACTACTTTTCAAATAGTTTTGCCATGAAATAAATTTGGCGAGCAGTAAATTGACCTGTCTGGTATACATTGCTGGGATATCATTTCACTTAAAAAAACATCACAGAACAAGGTGACAGCGGAGTCGGGTGTCTAGAACAGGCTTTGTCAATCATTGGTGTTATCGGCTTTCCTCTCCAGGCAGAAGGTAATAATTCCATACCGCATTCCACCTCTCCGAGCTGTGTCAGCGCTGCAAACGTGAAATTTAGCTGAAAATCCAGCCAAAAATAGAAGCAAACAGAGAAAAAGAAATAACGTGGAGCTTGGCTTAATCCAAGGGGTCAATGCGCCGCTTGGAAGTGTCCCAAAATACCTCCGTTATCCAAAAAGCCAAAGAGGTTTTTGTTGTTTGCAATAAGAGGATCATAAAGGCGGCAGCCATGGTGATAGATAATTATTCTGATACAGTAACACATAAGAGGTCGATTTATAAATGTGATTACACTAGATTCAAACAACTTTGGAGCAAGACATACACATTTTTTTAATTGGAATCGATTGAAAAAAATAAATAGTGAATTCCGGGTAAGACGTATGTGAAACTTGTGTGCAAACATTTCTAAACAGACCCAGTTATACTACTAAGATCCAGTTCAGGGTCTTCTCTCCAGAAAGCTAGAGCCAGCACCATTGCCTAATAGGAGACAGCTTCTAAGCCAAGACCTAGTGTCTAGCATCTTCTGGTAGCTGGACCTTCTTGCTTTCCATGTTCCTCCAGCATGCCTCTGTGTCTACAAGAGCTTCCCTGTGCCTCCAGCGTACGGGTGTGTCTCCAGGAGCTACCCTGTGCTTCTGTGTCTCCAGAAGATACCCTGTACCTCCAGCATGCCTTTGTGTCTCCAAGACATACCCTGTGCCTCCAGAATGCCTCTGTGTCTTTAAGACTTACCCTGTGTCTCCAGGAGCTACCCTGTGCCTTCAGCACACCTTTGTGTCTACAGGAGCTACCCTGTGCCTCCAGTGTGCCTCTGTGTTTCCAAAGAATTCATTGGAAACTAGTAAGGTGGACTTTAAAGGCACACGGTACAAATAGTATGAAAGCTATTCCAATCAATTCCAATAATATAGGGACGGTGGCACACTAATTATTGGTGCATTGGTAGTATCACCCTGACATTTTTGCACGTTAAATCTAGGCCTTTTTTTTTCTGTGTCTCCAAGAGTTACCCTGTGCATCCAGCATGCCTCTGTGTCTCCAGGAGATACCCTGTGCCTCCAGTATGCATTTGTGTCTCCAGGAGCTACTCTGTGCTTCTGTGTCTCTAGAAGATACCCTGTACCTCCAGCATGCCTCTGTGTCTCCAAGACATACCCTGTGCCTCCAGAATGCCTCTGTGTCTTTAAGACTTACCCTGTGTCTCCAGGAGCTACCCTGTGCCTTCAGCACACCTTTGTGTCTACAGGAGCTACCATGTGCCTCCAGTGTGCCTCTGTGTTTCCAAAGAATTCATTGGAAACTAGTAAGGTGGACTTTAAAGGCACACGGTACAAATAGTATGAAAGCTATTCCAATCAATTCCAATAATATAGGGACGGTGGCACACTAATTATTGGTGCATTGGTAGTATCACCCTGACATTTTTGCACGTTAAATCTAGGCCTTTTCTTCTGTGTCTCCAAGAGTTACCCTGTGCATCCAGCATGCCTCTGTGTCTCCAGGAGATACCCTGTGCCTCCAGTATGCATTTGTGTCTCCAGGAGCTACTCTGTGCTTCTGTGTCTCTAGAAGATACCCTGTACCTCCAGCATGCCTCTGTGTCTCCAAGACATACACTGTGCCTCCAGCATGCCTTTGTGTCTCCAAGAGTTACCCTGTGCCTCCAGCATGCCTCTGTGTCTCCAGGAGCTACCCTGTGCCTCCAGCATGCATCTGTGTCTCCAAGAGCTACCCTGTGCCTCCAGCACACCTCTATCTCCAGGAGCTACCCTGTGCCTCCAGCATGCATCTGTGTCTCCAGGAGCTACCCTGTGCCTTAAGTGTACCCCTGTGTCTTCAAGAGCTACCCTGTGCCTTCAGCATGCCTCTGTGTCTTCAAGAGCTAACCTGTGCCTCCAGCATGCCTCTGTGTCTTCAAGAGCTACCCTATGCCTCCAGCATGCCTCTGTGTCTCCAGGAGCTACCCTGTATCTCCAGCATGCCCCTCTATCTCCAGGGCCTACCCTGTGCCTCCAGCATGCCTCTGTATCTCCAGGAGCTACCCTGTGCCCCCAGTGTGCCTCTGTGTCTCCAATAGCTATCCTGTACCTCCAGCATTCCTCTGTGTCTTCAAGAGCTACCCTGTGCCTCCAGCATGCCTCTGTGTCTCAAGGAGCTACCCTATATCTCCAGCATGTCTCCATGGGCTACCCTGTGCCTCCAGCATGTCTCTACATCTCCAAAAGCTACCCTGTGCCTCCAGCATGCCTCTGTGTCTCCAGGAGCTTCCTTGTGCCTCCAGCATGCATCTTTGTCTCCTTGTGCACTCCATTATTTCAAAGTAATGTGCCAAGTGCCAGGGCCGGCGCAACCACCAGGCCGCTTGGGGGCGGGCAGGTCCGCAGCCTGGGATGGGGCGAAAAAATTACCAGAATCGCGGCCGTACGATTTCTCAAAAGCCGCGCCTCCGACGTCTTCTGTTCCGTGATAGGCGGAAACAATCAGCTTCCCAGGAGGCACTGTGTTCAGTGTCCGCCTATCACGGAGGCGCTCTCTCGTCCTGGTTTGGTGTCCGCCTATCACGGAGGCCCTCTCGTCCTCGGACGAGTGGGCCTCCGTGATAGGCGAACACTGAACACAGTGCCTCATGGGAAGCTGAATGTTCCGCCTATCACGGAACAGAAGACGTCGGAGGCGCGGCTTTTGAAAAATCGTACAGCCGCGATTCGCATGGAATAAGGCACGGATGGTCTGGTGGGGCAGGTCTGGCATGTAATGGGGGCAGGTCTGGCATGTAATGGGGGCAGGTCTGGTCATGTAATGGGGCACGGTCTGGCATGTAATGGGGCACGGTCTGGCATGTAATGGGGGCAGGTCTGGCATGTAATGGGGCACAGTCTGACATGTAATGGGGGCAGGTCTGGCATGTAATGGGGGCAGGTCTGGCATGTAATGGGGCACAGTCTGACATGTAATGGGGCACAGTCTGACATGTAATGGGGCAGGTCTGGCATGTAATGGGGCACAGTCTGGCATGTAATAGGGCACAGTCTGGCATGTAATGGGGCACAGTCTGGTCATGTAATGGGGCACAGTCTGGTCATGTAATGGGGCACAGTCTGGCATGTAATGGGGCACAGTCTGGTCATGTAATGGGGCACAGTCTGGTCATGTAATGGGGCACAGTCTGACATGTAATGGGGCACAGTCTGGCATGTAATGGGGGCAGGTCTGGCATGTAATGGGGCACAGTCTGACATGTAATGGGGGCAGGTCTGGCATGTAATGGGGCACAGTCTGACATGTAATGGGGCACAGTCTGACATGTAATATGGCACAGTCTGGCATGTAATGGGGCACAGTCTGGCATGTAATGGGGCACGGTCTGGTCATGTAATGGGGCACGGTCTGGTCATGTAATGGGGCACAGTCTGCAATGGGGCACGGTCTGGTCATGTAATGGGGCACAGTCTGGTCATGCAATGGGGCACAGTCTGGTCATGCAATGGGGCACAGTCTGGTCATGTAATGGGGCACAGTCTGGTCATGTAATGGGGCACCGTCTGGCATGTAATGAAAGAAACATTTTTGCAAGGGAGGTGGGTGGCCGTTGGGGGGTGCCAAAATGGAGCTTTGCTTGTGTAGGCAGAAATCCTTGCACCGGCCCTGCCAAGTGCTGACCTGTGCCTCCAACATGCCTTTGTGCACCTCTGTGTCTCCAAATGCTATCATGTACCACCAGTACGCCTCTGTGCACCTCCATGTCTCTAAGTGTACATCTGTGCCATCAACACACTCTAATGTCTCCAAGTGCAGCATCCTCTGTGAAGCTCCATGTCTCCAAGTACTACCTTTGCCATCAGTGTGCTTCTGCGTGCCTCCATCTCTCCAAATTCTACCCTGCATCTCCAGAGCATCTCTACAGCACGTTCTCACTGGTCCCTGCTGTTTTCTGGGACCTGAGTGTCTCCCTGAAGACAGTGGAGGGGGTGGACATGTCGTAGATTGCCGTGGAATCTGCTGCGATCTATTGCTGGAAGTGGGAGCAAATACCTGTATCAGACAGGTTTCACCCCCCCCCCATAAGGTGCCAAATGTGACACCGGAGGGGGAGGAACCGGAAAACAGAAGTTCCATTTTTGGGTGGAACTCCACTTTAACTACTTGCCGACCGCCCACCGTCATATTACTGCAGGACGGTGGCACTGCTGGGCGAGAGCCCGTAGCTATATAACCGCTCTAAAGCGGCCGCTAGGCGGCGCGCGCGTCCCACTGCTCGCCCCCAAGTCCCGCTCGCGTGCCCGGCGGCTACGATCGCCGCCGGGCACATGCGATCGATCGTTACAGAGCGGGGACCAGGAGCTATGTGTGTAAACACATAGCTCCCGGTCCTGTCAGTGGGGGAAACGCTGATCTTCTGTTCATACAATGTATGAACAGAAGATCAGTGATTTCCCCTAGTGAGGCCACCCCCCCCCCCATACAGTTAGAACACACCCAGGAACACACTTAACCCCTTCCCTGCCCTCTAGTGTTAACCCCTTCACTGCCAATGGCATTTTTATAGTAATCCAATGCATTTGTGTAGCATTGATCGCTATAAAAATGCCAATGGCCCCAAAAATGTGTCAAAAGTGTCCGAAGTGCCCGCCATAATGTCGCAGTACTGAAAAAAAATGCTGATCGCCGCCATTACTAGTAAAAAAAAAATATTTAATAAAAATGCCATAAAACGACCCCATATTTTGTAAACGCTATAACTTTTGCGCATACCAATCAATAAACGCTTATTGCGATTTTTTTTTATGAAAAATATGTAGAAGAATACGTATCGGCCTAAACGTAGGAAAAAAAGTGTTTTTTTATATATTTTTGGGGGATATTTATTATAGCAAAACGTAAAAAATATTGCATTTCTTTCAAAATTGTCGCTCTATTTTTGTTTATAGCGCAAAAAATAAAAACCGCAGAGATAATCAAATACCACCAAAAGAAAGCTCTATTTGTGGGAAAAAAAGGACGCCAATTTTGTTTGAGAGCCACGTCGCACAACCGCGCAATTGTCAGTTAAAGCGCCCCCCTACAGTGAGAAACACATATGAGGTCACACTTAACCCCTACAGCGCCCCCCTAGTGGTTAACTCCTAACTCCTAAACTGCAATTGTCATTTTCACTGTAATCAGTGCATTTTTATAGCACTTTTTATTAAGAAAATGACAACGGTCCCAAAAATGTGCCAAAAGTGTCCAAAGTGTCCGCCATAATGTTGCAGTCATGAAAAAAAATTGCTGATCGCCGCCATTAGTAGTAAAAAAAAAAAATATTAATAAAAATGCCATAAAACTATCCCCTTATTTTGTAAACGCTATAAATTTTGCACAAACCAACCGTTGAACACTTATTGCGATTTTTTTAACCAGAAATATGTATAAGAATACGTATCGGCCTAAACTGAGGAAAAAAAATAAAAATTTTAAATCTTTTTATGGGAATATTTATTATATCAAAAATTAAAAATATTGCATTTTTTTCTAAATTGTTGCACTATTTTTGTTTATAGCGCAAAAAATAAAAACCGCAGAGATGATCAAATACCACCAAAAGAAAGCTCTATTTGTGGGGAAAAAAGGACGCCAATTTTGTTTGGGAGACATATCGCACGCCGCACAATTGTCAATTAAAGCCACGCAGTGCCGGAAGCTGAAATTTCGCCTAGGCAGGAAGGAGCTATATGTGCCCAGTAAGCAAGTGGTTAAACTACAAAACAACTCCCTCCCTGTTATGGAAAATACGTGAAGGGTGTTCTGTAGTCCTCTTGCATGTTGCCAGTGCTGCTTCTCCATAAATACAGTGCAGTGTGCAATGTCACCCTAGGACGGTAAGTGTGTTACCAGCAAGTGAAAACAACAATAAAAGAAAAAAAAGAAAAACAAAACTGCAATATATTACATTTTTGTTCTCGGGTTTAGATACGCTTTAAACAATCTGGAAACGCGGCAGCGGCCTTGATCTGTCACTTCGCAGCCACCAAACGGCGACAGAATAACATAGAGACAGAAGAGCGCTATATATTTTCTCGTTTCCCCGCAACAGTAATAAGTATTGCTATGTACATAGCTGTGCCGAAGCAAATCACATAAAATATTCCCGATACGTTTATCTTACGCCGGCTTCTATTTAAACGCCATTTTCTCCAGCGATGAATTACTCACCCTTCAATGTCACTCTCCGTCTCCCAGACTCCTAAAATAGAGAGAAATAGTTTTCTCTATAAATATTGTCACCTATTAATGCATCACTCCAGACGGCGGTACACGGCTCGGCGGTGTACCTGCAAAAAATAAAATATAAAAAAGTTGGAGTACTGCTGGAGGCAGCGGAGTATGCAAGCGTTTTGAAACGCCTAATGAGTGGCTGTCAAGCGGAGACTTGGGACCGCCGTTCGTTCTAGCACAATAATGGACTAATCTGCATGAGAGAGGAGATGAGGTGTGGGTGCCAAGCTTGCGAAAAAAACAAAACAATGAGCTGACTGCGAAATGAGCGCATCTACCGCCGAGCGGCAATGTTCTTCAGGCACAAAGCCCCCGACAAGCAGGATTTAAAGCAATGTCAAAGGCTCATCACGCTAACATATTGTTTTGCGAGCGTATCCCTCCACCCGCGTTTTGTTCAGGCGTCACTCTTTCATTCGGCACTTTTTATTTGATCTTATGGAGATCAACTGCATTAAAAAAAAAAAAATATTGGATTTCTCCTTTTTTATTCAACTGGAAACATTAGTAAGCCAACTTTGTGACTTTGTAATTATGCTAAATAAGGGTTGTAGTGACATGAATATCGCCGTTTGGTAATAATACACAAAGACGCGCTAGCAAAGGCGCATAATACATTTCATAGTCCAGTGTGACAACCGAGGGGGAGGGAGTGACAGGGCAACTAAGTAGACCTATACTTAAAGTGAACCCGTCAGTAGCTTTACAATTCTGTATAAATAAATTCCTGACGTGTCACAATATACAGTAAGAGTATATATTTATTTTTTCAGCTCTGCCTTTTATAATTAAAAAGCCATCATTGTGTAGTGCTCACCCCCCGCAAGGGCTGCCGAATTACCCCAGGATCCAGTGGGCGTCCATTTTTCGGAGCTTGTGGACCACTAAACTCGCAATTTTGAATCCCCCGGACCACTAACATGAATTTTATATGCCTTATACACACAATGCCCGGCTCTCTGCTCCTCTCTCTCTGGATCACGCTGCTTCCTTATACACACAATGCCCTGGTCTCTGCCCCACTCTCTTTGGATCACGCTGCTGCCTTATACACACAATGTTCTGGCTCTCTGCCCTTCTCCCCCTGGATCACAATGCTGCCTTATACACACAATGCCCCGGTGCTCTGCCCCTCTCGCTCTGGATCACGCTGATGCCTTATACACACAATGTTCTGGCTCTCTGCCCCCCTCTCTCTGGATCTGGATCACACTGCTAACTTATACACACAATGCCCCGGCTCTCTGCCCCGCTCTCTCTGGATCTTTCTGTTGGCCTCAAGCGCTGGGACCAATCTGATCCAAGCCCCGCAGAGTGCGGCCGAGTGTCATAGCAGGTCCCGTCTTCTGGTGCCTGCAGCGCCTATGATGGACGTCCCACTGGTCCAATGCTGGGCCCGCGTGATCTGTGACGTCCATCATAGGCGCTGCAGGTTTTAGAAGGCAGGAATTACAAATGCGGCTGCCGCACCACATCCCCACTCCCTGCGTTTGGGCAGACATCTCTCCTCTCCTCCTCGGCTCCTGTCTGACGACTGACTGACTGCCTGCTGCAACACCGTACACCATGGCTGAGGTATGTCAGAGACAGTGTAAGTCAGTGTAAATAGGTCAGGCAGGTCAGTGTATGTAGATCAGTGTATGTAGGTCAGTGTCAGGCAGGTGAGTTTAGTGGTCAGCGTCAGGCAGGTGAGTTTAGTGGTCAGCATTGATGGGCACTGACTAAGTTCCAGACTCCTCTGAAGGTGGAACAGGAAGAGTCAGGCCTAAAGTAGCACAGGTTGCCTGCTGGGATGCTGACTAGGATGCTTGTCAGAGAAACCCAGGAGTACAGGTGATGCATTGGAGTGGTGTCTGCAGACAGGTGGCACTCGTGAGACATAGCAGGTCTTTGGTAGCACAGAAACAGAAGAGAAGTTGGTTCGAAGCCAAGCTCAGGTGCCAGGTGGGATTCAGAGCAAACATGATCAGGTGGATAGCCGGGGTCATGCACAGGAGAGCAGGAGGAGAAGATCCGTTAATCAGGCCAAGGTCAGGTCAGGAAGTAGGCATGAGACAGGTTCAGGACAAGCCAAGTGACCAAGAAGAAATCACAGGAACAACGCACTGGAAGAGCTGAAGAACAACCAGCAACTGCAGATACTGACTGGCTTTCTTATAAAGGCCGTTCGGCACCAAAGCAAGCTGGGGTCGTGCGTAACAGCGCGCATACATGTTCTGGCGTGCATCCTTTCGTGCCCCTGTGCATTTGTTATGCACCATTGCGAATTCATGTGGCCATGTAAGGTACTGGCAGGGATACCAGGTCATTGAGCACCTCTGTTGCGGGTGGTGCCCTGACATAGGGACTGGGACTGAAATGTTAACAAGTATGCAACAGCCTTAATTGGATGAATTCATCTAGAACAGTGGTTCTCAACCTTTCTAGTGCCGTGACCCCTTGATAAAATTTCCCTAGCTGTGGGGATCCCTAACAGTAAAATCTGGAGATAGGGTCCCTTCCAGCCCCTCTGACTTCACATTCCTCACTAGTCAGCTGACCTCTAGTCTCTGTCCCCCAGCCCCCAGCTATGCCGTGAACTGAATGGGTGGCTGTGAAACCCAGCTGGGCAGCCGCAAAAAGGCTGGGAGAGAAGTCCAGGCTTCAGGAAGAGCCCAGGATTCAGTGACCCCTGGCAAATCGTCATTTGACCCCCGAGGGGATCTTGATCCCCAGGTTGAGATCCACTGATCTAGAACAAGCAAGGTCTCAATTCCCTGGCATTTCCCATCCTATAAAATTTTCTCTGTAAATCTTCTAGAATGGTAAACAGCAGCCAATTTCCAGTGAGATGCATACCGCTACGGTACTAGAAATGCCGCCGATTTGTGAAGGTTTGGGAACAATAACAACAATCAAAATATTGTGAAGAGGAGGTGAATTGTTATCCACTAAGTATGCTGAGGGCAGACAATGCATTGTGTTGTGGTAGGCTCTCTCTCCAACGTCTGACAGCGCGGCTCGTCCCTGTCATTTGTAGCTGACGTAGCAGGAGCGAAGTACACAATCCAGCCTTTCTTGCCTGCTCATTGCACGCTTGATAACAGACATATTGTCGGCGGTATAAATTAAAAAGAGAGTCACATTAACGGTGTCAGCTCCCAGCTGTTCCCAACTTAAATAATTACACTTCTTTCCTAATAATCTGCATTATAAATGCTTAAATATTCAATTATGGATTGAAAGCTGCTCTATATTTTTTACTCCGTTACCTTCATTTTTTTTAATTACATTAGCAAACCCGGAGACATGGCTCTTTTTATCTATGTGCATAATTATTAATCTGAGAGCATTGTGTCATTAATGGTCATTTCCTCCAATTTTATATCACAGGAGACTGACATGTCGTTAAGCTAATCATCACATTGACATTTTTAGATATATTGGGGCTGAAGCTGATCTAAAATGGTTTTATAGAACCAGGACTAAGGAGCCACAATTTTTGGGTGGTGGGAGTATACGCGATTTAAGACTCTTTTCACACTCCCGGTAAAGCGCTGCTAGGTTCAGTATCTCACATAGGTGTGCGCAGCCTATTGCATTAGGATGTGCACCCCAGAGATCAAACACACAGTACCGATTGTAAGGGTTTAAGGTTCTGAAGCTAGGGTCCTTTATTAACAGTTACATATAGTTGTAAGGGGTTAAGAGTTGATTTTTAGTAGAATTCTAAAAGGCCTTACACACATAGGGCCAGATTCAGGCAGATGGGTGAATCTTTATTTTAGAGTAACGTTTCTCATTTACGTTACTCCGCCGAAACTTTAGGAGAAAGTACTGTATTCACATAGCACTTGCTCCTAAAGTTGCGGCGGCGTAGCGAAAATGAGCCGGCGGAATTCAAATTGGGCGGGTGGGGGGCGTGTATTATTATAACTAGGCGCGATCCCGCGGCGAACGTACTGCGCATGCGTCGACTGTCAGTGCGCATGCTCCAAATTCTGTCAGGGAACGTCAATGACGTCAATCCCCATTCACGGACGTTTTACGCAAACGACGCAAATTTTTTTAAATTCGACGCGATGACGACGGCCATACTTAACATAGGATACTCCACTAGGGGGCTGGTTTTTCTTTACGCCGCGTATCTCTTACGGAAACGTCGGAAAGTCATTGCGTCGGGCCCGAATACGATCGTGAATTGCCGATTCTCGCTGATTAGCATATTCTCGGCGTTAATCAGCGGGAACGCCCCGATCGCCATTTTTAAAATTGCAGTTCCGATACGACGGCGAAATACAATTACGTCGCTTGTATAGGAACTCCAACCTGGCGTTTCTTGTTTTCTAAATACAGAAAACAGAAACGCCGGCTCAAAGTGAGAGTTAGGCTGGAGTATCACTGATACTCCAGAGTAACTCTACCTGAATCTGGCCCATAATCTCTTGTAGTTTTTATCTCTGAACAAAAGATTTTACATGCAAAACATTCCTTACTAATTACTAGAAATGTATCTTTCCTTGTTCTCACAGGTGTTGTTTTTATATAGTCTATTACATGTGAGACATTCCTTATTAATTGCTAGAACTGTATTATATATTTTTTATCTATAACTTCCTTATCTTGTACTAAGAATGTTTCCTCTTTTTTAATTATCCCCTTATGGACCGCCACATGTACATTTACGTCGGCAGAATGGCACCGACAGGCACATCAACGTATATATACGTTGGTGCCTTGAGGTGGGTCGGGGGTCCCCGCGAATCGTGGTAAATCTCTGCGAATCGCGGTAAATATCCCCCCTTAACAACTTCAATCTGCTGCGAAACCCCCCCCGCTCAACTTTGATCTACGGACCCCCCCCCCGCCCCCACTCAACAACTTAGTTGGGAGTTATGCTCATTTTTCCCTCATTCCGAAGTTGAAAAGTTGGGAGGTTTGCCCCCCCCCCCAGTACATGCGGCGGTCCCCGTAGCTGGCCGAGGGATCCGGGATGAGGGGGCGGCTATTCGTTTTTGTCTACCCCCTCCGGATCGCTCCCAGCCAATGCGCGCGCTCCCCCTGCAGTGCACTTCCTCCTCCTGTGTAAACACAGGAAGTAGGTAGTGATGTGATCTCTCCCCTCAGCGGTATTTTCAACCGCCGCTGAGGAGAGATCACATCGCACAGTAAGTCTGCACAACACTACACTGACACACACTACACACAGGCACATTAACCCCTTGCGATCGCCCCCCCCTGTCACAGTGTCACTGAATGCAGTAATCATACATATGATTACTGTATTTAGTGTCAGTGTGACAGTCAGTTAGTGTTAGGTTCAGGGTAGCCCCGTACCCCCCCAATAAAGTTTTAACCCCTTGATCACCGCCCTAGTTAACCCTTTCACTCCCTATTGCCAGCATCACTAAGCGATCATTTTTCTGATCGCTGTATTAGTGTCGCTGTTCCCGCTAGGTAGCTAATTTTTTTTTATTGCGATTTTTTTTTACTAAAGACATGTGGCTAAATAAATTTTGGCCTAAATGTTTGATTCAAATTTAGTTTATTTGATTTTTCTTATAACAAAAAGTAAAAAATATTGTGTTTTTTTTTCAAAAATGTCGCTCTATTTTTGTATATAGCGCAAAAAATAAAAATCGCAGAGGCGATCAAATACCACCAAAATTTGTGGAAAAAAAAAGGACGCAAATTTTGTTTGGGAGCCGCGCAATTGTCAGTTATAGCGACGCAGTGCCGAATCGCAAAAAGGGGCCTGGTCATTTACCTGCATTTTTGGTCTGGGTCTTAAGTGGTTAAATTATGCAGCTGTTGTTTTTTCACTTATCAAGCTTTTTTTTAATGAATAGAAGTTTGTTTTAACGAGTAAGCAATAATATGTTGTCTTTACAAGAACACGTGGTATTTGTATTAACCAATCACATATTGTCAACATAATAATTCTATATTCCCTACCCAAATTAATTGTATTTAGTCCCCTCCCTTTTTTGGTAATGCATATAATGTCTTAATATTATCAGTAAAGTCAGAGAATGAGTTCAGATATACTGTGTTCCTGTGTCTTTACTATTCCCAGGGGCGGACTGACCATTGAGGAACTCGGGCACTGCCCGAGGGCCCCATGCCACTAGGGGGCCCCATCAGGGTTGCCATGCTCATTAAGACCAGGGACAGTATGTAAAAATGTGTGTTTTTTTTTACATCTGTCCCTGATATGTTCAAAACCGACATGCTTTTGATGTGAAAATCCCGAGATTTTAGCTGCCCCGCCTCTGTACTGCCACCTGGCTTGGTGGCCATCTGTAAGCCTGGGGGCCCCATAATCTTCTGATGCCCGGGGGCCCCATGAGTTGTCAGTCCGCCCCTGACTATTCCTGTACTGAAATCTCTCTCAATGGGGGGCCACCCGAACAAACACACTGGGACTGCCTAAAGTCAATCAGCGCCAGTCTGCATCCACTCATCCTAAAACAATCCCCGCAGCAACAGCGTAATTTGAAAAACCCTGACTCCTGCTATAAACTTTTTTGCATTGATCAATGGCTAAGACGGTACAAGATTTTTTAACTATTTTAATTGATAAATCGTATATTATCTGCAGTCAAACTAGATCATAGAGGGCCTCTGGTGGTGGGTTATACTGGCTCCTAAATGCTGCAGTTTGCTGATCTGAAACAACTAAGCTAAATCTCAACTCCCCGGATGGCAACCCCCCCCTTTTTTATTTTTATTAAAGGGCCCAGAGGTCCTCAGGGCTCCGGATAGTTATATATATATATATTTATTTATTTTTTCATTTCTTTTTTGTAAGGGGCCCAGAGGTCCCCAGGGCAACCCCCCAATTCATGGCACCCACTGCTTCTCAATTCATGGCCCCAGCTTCTCAATTCACGTTACCCCCCCCCCCCCCCGCTTCTCAATTTGAGGTGGCAGCACCCTCCCCGGTTTTCTGCTCCAGGGGGCCCATGCCTGAAGCTGTGTAAGGGGCCCCATAAATCCTAATGGCGGCCCTGGCTCTTAGTACTGATCTGTATCCTCTCCTCTCCTCATATGCTGTTTCATGGTGTCATTGTTGGTACCCTCAGAAGAGGGTGTTCCTCTCCTCATCCTCATTGCTCACCCATGACTGATGAACAAGCCCTCCAGAGCTATGGTTCCTCATTCGTTATAAGTGCGTATTACATGATATCACTGATCATTGCAAATACTCACATTTTAGATCATTCTTATGTAAGTCTTGAGGGAGGAAAATTATTAGGAAATTAAAAACCAGTCATGCTTAAAATACAGTTATTAATATTAGGTACGTAACTGAATTAGCTTTACTTATTGTGTGAGCTTGACTCTTAAAGTGACTATGCCAGCGCACACCACTTTTGCCCAAACCCCCCCCCCCCCCTTCTCGCTCCACCCAAGTACCAGGATTTTCTGATCGGGCAGTGTAAAAGGATTAAGAAACAGGCCTACTTTTCAAACTTGTTGTCTACAAGTTAAAAATATATTTTTTTTGCTCATAAATTACAAAAGAAAAAAAAAATGTTTGGGTGTTCTAACACCCTAGAGAATAAAATTACGGTGGTTGCAATACCTTTTGTCACATTGTATTTGCACAGCAGTCTTGCAAGTGCACTTATTTTGGAAAAAAAGTTCACTTTTTTTAAATAAAAAAATAAGACAACAGTGAAGTAAGCCCAATGTTTTTTATACTGTGAAAGATAATGTTACGCCCAGTAAATTGATACCCAACATGTCACGCTTCAAAGTTGTGCCTGCTTGTGGAATAACAACATTTTACCCTTAAAAATCTCCATAGATGACGTTTAAATTCTACAGGTTGTATGTTTTGAGTTACAGAGGAGGTCTAGGGCTAGAATTATTGCTCTCACTCTAATGATCACACATGTGGTTTGAACACCTTTTTCAATGCTGCTCATGTATGCGTTTGTTTCTGCACGCAAGCTCGGCGGGACGGGCACTTTAACATTTTTGTTTATTATTTTTTTTATTATTATTTATTTTACCTTTTTATTTTTTATTTTTACACTGTTCTTAAAAAATAAATAAATGTGTCACTTTTATTCCTATTACAAGGAATATAAACATCACTTGTAATAGAAAAAAAAAGCATGACAGGTCCTCTTAAATATGAGATCTGGGGTCAAAAAGACCCCAGGTCTCATATTTAGACTAAAATGCAATAATAATAATAATAAAAAAAAAAAAATGAAATGTCATTTGAAAACAAAAATGGGCACATGGGCGGAAGTGACATTTTGACGTTGCTTCCACCCTGCAATGGTATGGAGACAGGTGGGCACACATCTTTCCCTCACTCATCTCCTTACCTTACCTTACTCCTTAACAGGATAAAGGGTTCAACCGCTTCAGTCGCTGCCAGCGATTGGATTCGCCCAGGAATGTACCAGCAGAGGCCAAGAGTGTGCAGGGTGTGCAGGAGGAAAGTGAAGAGGAGACTGTATATAGCTAGTTGTTAAACCCAATAATAAAGAACAAATATACAGTAAAGCTACGGACTGTTCTCTGACTCCCTTTCATCTGCAGGGCCTACGTGGGGTGTTCTACACAATAATAAATATGGATAACGTGGCTGTGCAGGTAAAAAAAACAAAAAAACGATTTTTTTTTTTTTTTTTTTTTTTTTAAAGTGTATTTTTGTGCGTGAACTCGAGAGAGAGGAGCCGGACTGCAGGAGTTGGGAGTAGGCAGACCCTCCCCCCGGAGGCAATCGCCATCCTTCTCCATGCCCCTGGTGGCAATGGCGGGTGTGAAGGGGGGCCTCCCACTCACCCCGCCCTACCTGCTCCTCTTGGGAGCCCAACTGGGGCCCAATGGGACCCCAATGGGGCAGAGGGACTCCCCCTATGAGGGAGTGAGGGGGCCTAGCCCACCCAGCCAGCCCTGTAGGTCCTTCGCCTCTCTTTATTTTAAGAGACCGCATGGCCAAAGTGCATGTGTTTTTAAACCAATTTTGTGTGCGTGCAAGTGTGGTGGTTTTTGTGGGGGGGGGGTGGGCGTACTAAGCACAGGCGTACCTTGCATAGCACACCCACCGGGAGCCGGGCTGAGACCACCAAACTCAATTCACATGTAGCCGAGACCGGGATCCGAACCCTTGGCTGCAGAGGTGAATGGCTTGTCAGCGCAGTGCCAATCACGTTGAGCCACCACAGCTCTTCAGACACTTTTTTGACATTTATACAGTGATCAGTGCTATAAATATGCACTTATTACTGTATAAATGTGACTGGCAGGGAAGGGGTTTACACTAGGGGGCGTTCAAGGGGTTAAATGTGTTCCCTAGGGAGTGATTCTTACTGTGGTGGGAGGGGAGTGACTGGGGGAGGTGACTGATCTGTGTCCCTATACCAATTACTGTATAAATGTCACTGACAGGGAAGGGGCTAACACTAGAGTGCGATCAAATGGTTAAATTTGTAACTGTGTTAAATTTATTTTTTATTAGTAATGACGGCGATCTGCGATTTTTAGCGGGACTGCGACATTTCGGCGGGCAGTTAGAGAAAGGGAGTCACCGCTCAAGGTATAAAATACAAATGATGAACCTCTTCACCGGATCTGAAGCCACGGGTGCTGGCAATGCATATAGCAATGCAAATGAAAGGGGATGTCTGGACAGCCGCACACCAAAAAGATTTATTTTTATTGTTAAAACAGGATCACAGGATACATGCCACAGCAAACAGGGTACAAACTGACCCGTTTCACACTATAACTTAGTGCTTAATCATAGCTGATGATTAAGCACTATGTTATAGTATGAAACGCGTCAGCTTGTACCCTGTTTGCTGTGGCATGTATCCCGTGATCCTGTTTTAACAATAAAAAGCAATATTTCCCCTTTCTTTTGCATTGCGGCAGACAGATCGGACACTTTTGACCCATTTTTGGGACCAGTGACATTTATACAGCCATCAGAGCTAAAAAAAAAAGCCATTGATTACTGAATAAATGTCACTGGCAGGAAAGCAGTTAGGACTAGGGGGTGATCAAGGGGTTAAATGTGTTCACCGGGTGGTGTTTCTAACTGTGGGGGGAGGGGACTGACTGGAGGAGGAGAGAAATCGCTGTTTATAATCACTAGGAACAGACAATGTACTCCCCTGTCAGAATGGGGATCTGTACAGGGCTGGACTGGGACAAAAATTTGGCCCTGGACTTCATCCAGACTGGCCCACTTTAACAGATCTCTCCTATGGCGGCCGGACAACTCCCGCCCCCCCCCCCAACCACCCAAGCCCCCTCTCCCCCTTCAATAGCCACTAGCCATTCTACTTTATTAGAGTAGAACGGATGGTACTGGTACACTTATAGGCAGTACCAGTGGGAAAGCTAGACATTATTTCACCCAGGGGCAAAAAATCTGTTTGGTGCCGTTGAGTCAGCTGTCTGTCGCCCTCCTCCGTGCTCCTTCTGGTCCCCCCCCATGCTCCTCTGTCATCCCCCCTGCTCCTCTGGTCCTCCCCCTGCTTCTCTGTTCCCCCCAGGTGAGCGCTGCGGGGAGGGAGATTCAGAGGAGCAAAGGGGACGGCGGTTCGCTGTCACTGAAGCCGGCCCACTGAACCATCGGCCCACCGGAAAACTCCCAGTAGTCCCAATGGCCAGTCCATCCCTGGATCTGTGTTTTTACATACACACAGATTCCCATTCTGGCTCTCCTGCCCACGATCGTAGGTGGCCGGTGGACATCGCGGTGCAGCTGGCATGCATGCCTGCTTTCGCCCTTAAAGGTGCCGACGTACACCTATGGCGATTTGTGGGATCGCCATATAATAATGGCAGCTGGTCGGCAAGTGGTTAAGGTAAAAGGATGGAAGGGGGTGGTGTCGATTTTGGTGTTTGCGATCATGTTTCATGGGTGTAGCAAGAAACTTGATACAAAATGTGGACTTAGCCTTTAAGGCGCATCATAAAAATAAAATAGGCTTTGATGAAAGGTTGCCGGCAGCTGAGAAAGTGTTAAATTTTCTTTTATTAAGTTCATAGATAAAGTGATGACAGCAAAGTACATTTCCTATCTCCTAGCTGGAGGCCACGATAATGCAGTGAGACGATTTGTCTGCGCTCAGGAACACGACTGACAGTGAGTGACACAATGACAGCTCGGCGCCTGCTTTAGCGCTCCTCTGGATAGGACGCTGGGGGCGCCCGGGGAATGCTGTGATGTCGTGTCAGGAGCTGCAATTTCGCTGATTGATGATCCGCCATAGAGCGGTTTGTTTACCTTGAGAGCAAAAAAACTTTACTGGCTTGTATCAAATCAACAAAACTTGTCGGAGTGATTGGAAGTTTCACATGATTGGCAAACAAGGGGAAGGGAACTTTTACAGTCGGGTTACCTTTCATCTTCCTACCAGGGGTGTAGCTAGGAATCATTGGGCCACATAGCAAAATTTTGATAGGGTCCCTATTTGCAGGGGGCAACTGTGACGATACATATCATTGATCGTAACCTCAACTATTCCTAAATCGAGGACGGGCAGCGGAGACCTGACAGTATAGTTAGTAATTGTAGCGGCACCCCAAATGGGACAGGGGTTAAAGCCGTTTAGCATATTTCATTTCCGAACATACGGCAGCTACCAAAACTCCACAATCAGGCAAACAAGATAATAATTCTTCCCCAGAGATGAGACGACGCTCTGAATGTAGTTCAAGCAGGTCTGACCTGACATGTACAATGAATGAACCCAACTCCACACACAACATCACACAATGTTTACCTAACAAGTCCCCCCAATACACATCATCC
The DNA here is from genome assembly GCA_029574335.1 of Rana kukunoris. Taxonomy (NCBI): domain Eukaryota; kingdom Metazoa; phylum Chordata; class Amphibia; order Anura; family Ranidae; genus Rana; species Rana kukunoris. The sequence goes on along the minus strand of CM056059.1, from coordinate 155,186,386 downwards.
TCAATACATCTCTTTAGCAGACATCCTGACTCCGGGACCTGACCTAATTTACATGATCTAATTAACTACAGCTGATAACTCAGACACCTGACCTTTAGGTTGTCTGTTAACTTACAATACACATTATCACAGGACTCCTTTACACAATACAGGTTCAATTAGCACAAGCCACAATGAAAGATCCTTAGAAGTTAGTTTGGATTCAATTTAAATTACAAAGGCAGCCAGGTAGCTGGAGGTGATGACATTAACATCTTTCTTTTTTTTTTTTTATAAGGAGATGTGATCTTTAAAATCGAGTGACGGTTCCTCTTCACCACTTTATTAATATGTGAGAACGTGCCTTGTGCACTCAAGGGTGTGAATGGGCCCCATTAAAGAAAGTTAAGTTTCGAAAGGCCACTCTTTACAAGGAAGTGCAAGGACCTAATTTTTTGTCTTGACCAATATTTTTCGAAAAGGTGAAACGTAATGTGCCATCTTTGATGCCACCTGCATTTCGGTAGGAATGGGCCCCAAGGAAAGCAACAAAAAAGAGGAAAGAAAGAGTTACAACCCTTTATAAGCAAATGAGAGGACCTATTCTTGGTGTGTTGACCACCAATTTTGGGGACCTAAAATGGATTGCGACTAAACTAGCAAAAGTGCGTGCTTTGATGCGAATGGCGTTATGGTGTGAATGAGCCCCAAGAAAGAAAAAACAGACATTAACGTCTTTCAATTTAACCTGTTGAGTTCAGAATCAACAAACAGTAATCAGTTCTTTAAAGATATCCTGGAATATATTGTGGATAATCATTACTATCCCATCTCAGGTAGTCCAAGATATATTCTGAATGTCCATTATTTTCTGCCTCATACTTTCCAAGAGCTTCTGGGTTCCAGGGGCCCTACCGTTACAGTAATCTTCTATGGAGCAGAGCTATAATAGGATAATAATATTTGTTAACGACATATTGACACCCCGCTTGGGTCTCCACTAGGGGTGCAATGGATCAAAAAACTCATGGTTCCGATCGTTTCTCAGGATCAGAGTCACGGATCAAAAAAAAAAAAACGACAAAACAAATGCTGCCATCTTGCTACACCCCATACTCCTGCACTTTAATGATAGAGTGAGAAAGGGGCAAGCGGACATCTTGTTACACCCACCAGTTTTAGATTTCACAGGTATTTTCAACACAAAAACGGAGCTTATATGCTTAAAGGAGTTGTAAAGGATTTTTTTTTTCTGAAATGACTGTTTACAGGGTATAGCGACATAATAGTTAACTGATTCTTTTAAAAAATTATTAAAAATTGATAAAAAACAATCATATAATGTGCCTGCAGTTTAGTTTCGTTTTTAAACTGGTTTCATGTTTCTGTGAAGTAAAGAGACACACAGAACAAAAACAAACAAACACAGGACAGTGTTTGTTTTTAAAATGAATCTGATTGGTTCTGAGGAGTTTTAGACACTCAGGGCCAGATTCAGAAAGAGTCGCCTATCTTTAGGCAGGTGTAGCGTATCTCAGATACACTACTACGCCGCCACAACTTAGTGAGGCAGGTTCCGTATTCTGAAAGAACTTGCGCCCTAAGTTACGGCGGCATTGTGTAAATGTGTCGGCGTAAGCCCGCCTAATTGGGCGTGTTGTATGTTAGTCTATCATGATCCCACGTAATTGACGCTCTTTACGAACGGCGCATGCGCTGTCCGTGGACGTATCCCAGTGCGCATGCTCGAAATCACGTCGCAAATAGTCAATGCTTTCGACGTGAACATAACCTACGCCCAGCCCTATTCTGAATCAGCTTACGCAAACAACGTAAACGACGTGAAATTCAACGGCTGTTCCGACGTCCATACTTAACATTGCCTGCGGCTCATATAGCAGGGGTAACTTTACGCCGGTCCGACGCCTTACGTAAATGACACAAATAGATACGCCGGGCGCAACTACGTTCGTGAATCGGCGTATCTACCTAATTTGCATATTCTACGCGACCAGCGTAAATATGCCACTAAGATACGACGGCGTAAGAGACTTACGTCAGTCGTATCTTAGCAAAAATTCCGGCGTATCTTGCTTTCTGAATACAGAAAAAAGATACGCCGGCGCATCCTAGAATTTACGCAGCGTAAACAGATACGCCAATGTAAATTCTTTCTGAATCTGGCCCATAGTAATAATACCTTTTTGATCATGGACCACAGTGAAAAGATGAGTTTTTTCATAAGGAGCCAGACAAGCAGGAAGTGTGGGGATTAGAGAAGTATTACAGCAACTTCAAAGCAAAAACAAACAATGAGGACATGAAACCAGGACTGCAGTAAGGTAAGGGAAGCTATTTAGCTAAAAAAAAAAATTCCTTTAGTGATCCTTTAACTGATTCCTTTTAAAAATGATTAAAAATAGATAAAAATCAATCATATAATGTGCCTGCAGTTTCAGTTTTGTTTTTCATCTCGTTTCATGCTTCTGTGAAGTACAGAGACACAGAGCCAATACAGGGCAGTGTTTGTTTTTAAAATGAAACTGATTGATTCTGAGGGGTTTTAGACACACTAATCACACCTCCTTGATCAGAGACCACATAAGGAAACAGACAAGCAGGAAGTGTGCAGAACAGAGAAGGATTACAGCAACTTCAAAGCAAAAACGAACAATGAGGACATGAAACCAGGATTGCAGTAAGGTGAAGGAAGCTATTTAGAATTTTTTTTTCCTTTAGTCACCCTTTAACCACTTAAGGACCGCCGCATGTACATTTACGTCAGCAGAATGGCACCGACAGGCACATCAACGTATATATATACGTTGGTGCCTTGGGGGGGTTCGGGGGTCCCCCCCCCCGTACATGCGGCGGTCCGCGCGGCTGTACGAGTGTTCCGGGATGAGGGGGTGGCTATTCGTTTTTGTCCGCCCCCTCCGGATCGCTCTCAGCCAATACGCGCGCCCGCCTGTCACTTCCTCCTCCTGTGTAAACACAGAGCTGGAGCGCTTTTTCCCCGGCCGGCGCATGCGCAGTTCGTTCGGCGCGGGGGCGCGCTTAATTTCTCAGTTTTGTGTTGAAAATAACTGTGAAATATAAAACTCTGGTGGGTGTAACAAAATGTCCGCTTGCCCCCTTCTCACTCTATCATTACGCTCCGGGAGCTATGGCCAATGCCGGACCAGGAGGCACACGGATCGCGTTTGTGCCGACCCAAAGGTGTTGATCCATACGGATCATGGATCAATGAGGATCCGTTGCACCCCTAGTCTCCATCAATCCATCAAAACGACGCTTTGCTGGGATCACGGTGCGCATGCCCGGCGGCAACGATCGCTGCCGGGCACCCGCGATTGCCCAGTAACTGAACAGGGACGTGGAGCTCTGTGTGTAAACACAGAGCTCCACGTCCTTTAGGGAGAGAGGAGACCGATCTGTGTCCCTTGTACATAGGGACACAATCGGTCACCTCCCCCAGTCACCCCCCTCCCCCTACAGTTAGAACACAAACTAGGCTACACATTTAACCCCTTCCCCGCCCCCTAGTGGTTAACCCCTTCCCTGCCAGTCACATTTATACAGGTATCAGTGCATATTTATAGCACTGTTCACTGTATGAATCTGATTGGTCCCAAAAATGTCACAAAAGTGTCCGATGTGTCTGCCATAATGTCACAGTCCCAATAAAAAATCGCAGATCGCCGCTGTTACTAGTAAAAAAAATTATAATAATAAAAATGCCATAAAACTATCCCCTAAACGCTATAAATTTTGCACAAATCAATCGATAAACGCTTATTGCATTTTTTTTTACCAAAAATAAGTAGAAGAATACGTATCGGCCTAAACTGAGGAAATTTTTTTTATATTTTTTTTGGGGAATATTTATTACAGCAAAAAGTAAAAAATATTGCATTTTTTTTTCAAAATTGTCACTCTATTTTTGTTTATAGCGCAAAAAATAAAAAACCGCAGAGGTGATCAAATACCACCAAAAGAAAGCTCTATTTGAGGGGAAAAAAGGACGCCAATTTTATTTGGGAGCCACGGCGCAATTTGTCAGTTATAGCGACGCAGTGCCGGAAGCTGAAATTTCGCCTGGGCAGGAAGGAGGTAAAACCTTCTGGGGCTGAAGTGGTTAAAATATATATTATATATAGTTTTATATACAGTATGTTATGTATAAAATTCAAACTATGTATCCATCCAATTGGCTTCCATTCACAGATGTGTACTGTCCATACATTGCCCATCTCAGTATCTTCTTGTAGTACAGGCCTCGACAAAATCCGGGCACCCGGTCGCGGCGGGACGGGGTACGTTTTCTGTCTCCTAACTTTTTTAGCTGGCCCCCTAGATTCCAAGCAAATTTGTCAAACCCTGTTGTAGTAGAACAAAGTCTGTGTTGTGGCCACCCGGAGTTCTTTCTCTGAGCGTTGGTAATCCCCCCCCTCGTCGTCTCCCTCACACGGTGAAGTCGCAGGAGATAACTGAGCCTCATAAAAGCTAATGAACTTAACATTGATTTTCCTTAAGTGAAGGATGGCAGTGTGTCAGGGAAATGAATTTTTTCTGCCTGCACTTTCTATTTTCATATCTATTCTAAATCTCCATTACTGTCAGTGGCAGCCGTTATCAGAAGAGCCAAGATCAAGAAAAGCAAAGTACCGTCTACCGTATCAGTGCCTGCTCTTAGTGCTAATTCATCTATCATATCGGTGTCTGCTTTCAATTTTTTTTTTGGTGTCCATTGGGGAGACTTCCTGTCCCATGGGCAAAACAGGAAGTGAGAAGAAATCTCTGCATTTTAAGGGAATCTCTTAGGCCCCCCCAGATCATAAGAACTAGGGTCCCCATTGGAAGATTTCCTCTCTATAACTTTTTTTTGGGACAACCCAAAATGTGGGGACTTCTTTTACTTTCAACTTCAAGGATAAGGCCCCATGCACACGAGACGCTGTTAAGCGCGTGTTCAGAGGCAGTTGGACGCTTTTTCCAACTGCCCCTGAACACCTTCAATGTTATCCTATGTGTCCATGCACACAGTCTCATTTATTGCCGTTTTTAGGCAGTTGCGTTTAACCTTGTTTTTCCAGAAGCAAAAAAATGGGTTCAGATGCAAATGTTTTCCAAGTTTCAGATGCAAAACGCGGCAGTACCGGCGTTTTGCCGCAATTTCGTTTATAGGTGTTTTCAAAGGTGACCTCTTTTTTTTACATTAGAAATCTCAAAAATGATGGCAAATGATGAAAAAACATTTTAAAAAAAAACTGTAATTGCTTGCATTGCATTGTGGACAATCCACAACTTGTGGCAGGTGACCTGGCAGGTGACGTGACAAGTGGACAATTCACAACTTGTGGCAAGTGGACAATCCACAACTTGTGGCAGGTGTCGTGGCAAGTGGACACTCCACAACTTGTGGCAAGGTGACGTGGCAGGTGATGTGACCAGGTGACATGGCAAGTGGACATTCCACAACATGTTGCAGGTGACGTGGCCAGGTGACATGGTCAGGTGATATGGCAAGTGGACAATCCACAAATTGTGGCAGGTGGCGTGGCCAGGTGACATGGCAGGTGATGTGGCAAGTGGACAATTCACAACTTGTGGTAGGTGACGTGGCCAGGTAACGTGGCAAGTGGACAATTCACAACTTGTGGTAGGTGACGTGGCCAGGTAACGTGGCAAGTGGACAATTCACAACTTGTGGCAGGTGACGTGGCAAGTGACAGGCTAAATACAAGTACACTGCTGCTCTCTCAGCTGCTACTCATCACTCGGCTGAAATGGTTAAATAATACTGTTTTTTGAGCTAAGGAAGGGTCTTATGATGTTTCTTAACTAAACGCGTATAAACGCAAACGCGGTAAAACGCAGTGAAAATCATGGCAAAACTGGCGTTTTTAAACGGTTTTAGTCTTTAAAAGCGCGTGTTCAGCAAAGTTTGCACCGGCGTCCCGTGTGCATGGGGCCTTACAGTAAAAAGAACCAATAGAGAGGTTGAATCTCCCTAACGGTAACACAGACACATAGGAAGCAATAAAAAGTGACTGGGGTTCTAATCCCTCTCTACTCTCTTCAAAACTAAAAAAAAAAGTTTTGCCTTTAGTTATACTTCTAGTTATACTTTTAAAATTGTGGCCTTTTAGCTCAATAATCTCATCCCCAATAGTAAAGCCTTTGTTTAGAAGAGACGTGCTATAAAGTCAAAGTGAAGTTTACAAAGTAGAGCAATGAACAGAGATCCTTAGACATGTATCAAGCTAACGGATCTCACCTCTTGATCAAACTGGAGGCTTCAAGCTCCAATCCTGAACAGTAACCATGTAGGATCTCTCAAAAAAAAAATTGTACATATTTATTAATTGACTTAAGAATTTGCACAAACAGCACATCAACATCTACAAGAGAGATTAATTTCTGTTATTTTGGAATGCATTCTCAACTGCACTATGACCTTAGAGGATGTGAAGACTCAGGCCCCGTACACACGACCGAGCTTCTCGGCAGAATCCAGCGAGAAGCTCGCTGGGAGACATATTCTGGTGAGAAGCTCGATCGTGTGTACACTTCCGACGAGCGTCCCGTCGAGCCAAACAAGAGAGCACGCTCTCCCTTTCCTCGTTGTTCAATGAGGACTTTGGCTCGACGAGCTTTTTCGACCGCTCATCGGGAACCTCGTCGGGCGGAACAATGGGTTTACCCCGACGAGGTTCTCGTACGTGTGTACACGGCCTAAGACCTCTTTCAAACTGGGATGCTTTGCAGGCGCTATGACTCTAAAAACTGGCGCCTGCAAAGCACCCTGAAAGAGCCGCTGCTCTCTCCCCAATGTGAAAGTCCAGAGGCAGAACGGTACAACGGTAAAAAAGTCTGCATCTTTGGATCGGTGAAGGAACGGTGTGTATACCACTCCTCCACCGCTCCTGCCCATTGAAATAATTGGGCACCGCGGGTATGCCACTGCCGGCAAATCGCTAGGGGCCGGATACCCCCACAAATATGACAGTAAAGTGCTGCTAAAAATAGTGGCGCTTTACCGCCGACACCACGGACGCAGTGCAGCCTCATCAGTGCACATCAGTGAAGGAGAGAAATTACTTATTTGCAAAAAGAATTAACAGAAACTATGAAAAAAAAAAATCTGTATTTTTTCCTTTTGTTTAGCAAATAATAAAAACTCCAGTGGTGATTAAACACCACCAAAAGAAAGCTCTATCTGTCTCAAAAAAAAGAAAAAAAAAAAAGAATCCAAATTTCATTTTGATACAGTTGTTGCATGACCGCACAATTGTCATTCAAAGTGTGATAATGCTGAAAGCTGAAAATTGGCCTGGGCAGAAAGTGCCCGGTATTGAAGTGGTTAATATGCTCAAACCTTCCAAATATCTCAATGTATTTTTGTAAACTATTTTTATTAATCTCAAACAACTGTAAAGAGTTACATTACTCCAGAGGATGCTACTATTTAAAGTAAATTGATTACCGTATATCCTCTAGCATAAGCCACGTTTTTCAGCCTTTTTTTAGGGCTGAAAATAGCCCCCTTGGCTTATACTGGAGTCAGTGTACCTGTCGGGTCGCGGTCGTCCATTTTTCAAAACTCACGGCTTCGTCCTCGTCCGTGATAGGCATTTGACACAGTGCACTTCCGCTACTGCCTTTCATCCTCAGACTTTCCCAGCAGACACTGTGTTCAGTGTTTTGCTTATCATGGGCGTCCTCTTGTCCAAGGATTAAAGAAGGTCCGTGATTGGCGGTACACTGAACACAGTGTCTGCTGGGAAACTGAGTCTGAGGATGAGAGGACCTCTGTGATAGGCGGTAGCGAAAAACACAGTGTCAAACTCCTATCACGGACCAGGAGAAAGCCGCGAGTTTTGAAAAATGGACGCCCGCGACCCCACAGGTACACTGACTATCAAGGAAGGAACAGTGAGAATGGGTACAGTAAAGCCGCGTACACACGATAGGTTAAAGCGATGAGAACGGTCTGATGGACTGCTTTCATCGGACCAAACCGATCGTGTGTGGACGCCATCGGTTAGTTAACCATCGGTTTAAAAAAAATGTACCCGATGGATTCCTAACCGATAGGTCAAAACCGATCGTTTGTAGGCACGGCCATCAGTTAAAAATCCACGCATGCTCAGAATCAAGTCGACGCATGCTTGGAAGCATTGAACTTCATTTTTTTAAACACGTCGTTGTGTTTAACGTCACCGCGTTCTGACACGATCGGTTATTTAACCGATGGTGTGTGGGTGCGACGGTCCATCAGTCAGCTTCATCGGTTAACCAATGAAAATAGTCCATCAGACCGTTCTCATCAGATGGACTGATTGTGTGTACGCGGCATAAGGCTGCAATGGGCACAGTAAGGCTACAATAGGCACAGTCAGCATGGGGACAGTAAGGCTGCAATGGGCACAGTGAGAATGGGCACAGTAAGGCTGCAATGGGCACTGTAAGGCTACAATGGGCACAGTCAGAATGGTAACAGTAAGGCTGCAATGGGCACAGTAAGGCTGCAATGGGCACAGTCAGAATGGGCACAGTAAGGCTGTAATGTGCACAGTAAGGCTGTAATGTGCACAGTCAGAATGGGCACAGTAAGGCTGCAATGGGCACAGTGAGAATGGGCGCAGTAAGGCTGCAATGGACACAGTAAGGCTACAATGGGCATAGTCAGAATGGGCACAGTAAGGCTGCAATGGGCACAGTAAGGCTGCAATGGGCACAGTGAGAATGGGCACAGTTAGGTTGCAAATGGGCACAGTGAGGCTTGCAAATGGGCACAGTGAAGCTGCAAATGTGCATTGTTGACCCTCTTTTCCTTTTACAGTAGCTGCTGCATTCTTACCCTAGGCTTATACCCGAGTCAATACGTTTTCCCAGTTTTTTTGTGGTAAAATTAAGGCCTCGGCTTATATTCAGGTCAGCTTATACTCAAGTATTTACAGTACTTTGCATTCTTTAATATATTCTTTAATTATTTAATTAATAACAATAATAATGAATATACAGTATAATAATAATTAGACATTAATATATTCTTTAATTCTTTAAGCTATCTTTAACCACTTCAGCCCCGGAAGGATTTACCCCCTTCCTGACCAGAGCACTTTTTGTAATTCGGCACTGCGTCGCTTTAACTGACAATTGCGTGGTTGTGCGATGTGGCTCCCAAACAAAATTGGTGTTCTTTTTTTCCCACAAATAGAGCTTTCTTTTGGTGGTATTTGATCATCTCTGTGTTTTTTATTTTTTGCGCTATAAACAAAAATAGAGCCACTATTTTGAAAAAAATGCAATATTTTTTACATTTTGCTATAATAAATATCCCCAAAAAATGTCCAAAAAAACATATTTTTTCCTCAGTTTAGACCGATACGTATTCTTCTACATAGTTTTCGTAAAAAAAAATCGCAACTAGCGTTTATTGATTGGTTTGCGCAAAATTTATAGTGTTTACAAAAAAAGGGGTAGTTTTATGGCATTTTTATTAATATTTTTTTTTTACTAGTAATGGCGGCGATCAGCGTTTTTTTTTCGGTACTGCGATATCGGACAATTTTGACACATTTTTGGGACCATTGGCATTTTTATAGCGATCAATGCTATAAAAATGCATTGGATTACTATAAAAATGCCATTGGCAGTGAAGGGGTTAACACTAGGGTCAGGGAAGGGGTTAAGTGTGTTCCTATTTGTGTTCTAACTGTATGGGGGGGGGGGGGTGGCCTCACTAGGGGGAGTCACTGATCTTCTGTTCATACATTGTATGAACAGGAGATCAGCGTTTCCCCGCTGACAGGACCGAGAGCTATATGTTTACACACATAGCTCCCGGTCCCCGCTCTGTAACGAACGAGCGCGCGTGCCCGGCGGTGATCGCGCCCGCTGGGCGCGTGCGCGGAACTCGCGGGCGCGCACGCGGGCCTCCGGCGGCCCGCGCGCGGCCCCTAGCTGCCGAAAAAGATAGGACGTAGAGCTACGTGCTCTCGCTTAGCAGTGCCGACCTGCCGCAATAATATGACGCCGGCTGGTCGGCAAGTAGTTAATATGCTTAAACTGTCCTCATATTTTATTTTTAAACTCTTTTTATTAATCTCGAGCAAGTGTAAAGATTTACATTTCTCCAGGGATGCATCCCAGGACTCCGCCAACTTTTCTTGTGAAATTTTTCAAATTGAACTCTTTTATTTTAGAATATTTATATAAATTCAAAGATTGTCGCAAACTGTTTTTCTGGCCCTTTAACCACTTGCTTACTGGGCACATAAACCCCCTTCGTGCCCAGGCGAAATTTCAGCTTCCGGCACTGCGTCACTTTAACTGACATTTGCGCGGTCGTGCGACGTGGCTCCCAAACAAAATTGACGTCCTTTTTTCCCCACAAATAGAGCTTTATTTTGGTGGTATTTGATCACCTCTGCGGTTTTTATTTTTTGCGGTATAAACAAAAAAAGAGCGACAATTTAAAATATATATATATATATATTTTACTTGTTGCAATAATAAATATCCCATTTTTTTTTTTAAACTATTTTTTTTTTTCAGTTAAGGCCGATACGTATTTTTCGACGTATTTTTGTAAAAAATAAAAAAATCGCAATAAGCGACTGGTTTGCGCAAAAGTTATAGCGCCTACAAAATGGGGAACAGAATTAAGATTTTTTTTATTATTATGTTTTTTACTAGTAATGGCGTCGATCTGCGATTTTTACTGGGACTGCGATATATCGGACACTTTTGACACAAATTTGGGACCATTCACATTTATACAGCGATCAGTGCTATAAAAATGCACTAATTACTGTATAAATGTGACTGGCAGGGAAGGGGTTAACACTAGGGGGTGAGGAAGGGGTTAAATGTGAATCCTGGGTGTGTTCTAACTGTGTGGGGGGAGGGGGGTGACTGGGGACGGTGACTGATGCTGTGTCCCTATGTCTCCTCTCCTCTGACAGCACGTGGAGCTCTGTGTTTACACACAGAGCTCCACGTCCCTGCTGTCATCTGCTCATGTTCCTGCCGATTGCATGTACCCAGGGCCGTCTCTACCATAGGGCAAACAGGGGCAGCTGCCCAGGGCCCTGTCACTGTTGGTGGCCCAAAGCAACCCCCATTTTAGGGATCCGGAGGTCCCCAGGGGCCCGGAGGCCCCCAGGGCCCAAGATGGCAACCCCCTTTTTTTTTATTTTTTTTTAAATATAAAAATATATTTATTTTATATATTTTTATTTTATTAAAGGGCCAATTTTTTTTAATATATATTTATTTTTTATTAAAGGGCCAATTTTTTTTAGGGGTCACCAGGGACCCGGAGGCCCCCAGGGCCCCAGATGACAACCCCCTTTTTTTATTTATTTTTAAATAAAAAAAAATATTTATTTTATATATTTTTATTTTATTTTTTATTAAAGGGCCAATTCTTTTTAATATATGTTTATTTTTTATTAAAGGGACAATTTTTTTAGGGGTCCCCAGGGACCCGGAGGCCCCCAGATGACAACCCCCTTTTTTTATTTATTTTTAAATAAAAAAAATATATTTATTTTATATATTTTTATTTTATTTTTTATTAAAGGGACAATTTTTTTTAGAGGTCTGGAGGTCCCCAGGGGCCCGTAGTTCCCCAGGGCCCCAGATGACAACCCCCCTTTTTTTTATAAAAAAACTTGTTTTATAAAAAAAAACGAATAATGTTATTATTATTAAAGGACCCAGAGTTACCCAGGGCCCTGGATGGCAACCCCCCTTTTTTTTATAATTTTTTTTTATATTTTATTTATTTTCTTTTTATTTAATATATATATATATATATATATATATATATATATATATATATATATATATATATATATATATATATATATATATATATATATTAAAGGGCTCAGAGGTCCCCTGGATGGCAACCCCACTTTTTTTTTATAAATGTTTATTTTTAATATATTTTTTTATTTGATTTTATATTAAAGGGTCCAGAGGTCCCGGATGGCAACCCCCCTTTTTTTTGTAATTTATTTTTATTAAAAAAAAAAATATTAAAGGGCCCAGAGGTCCCCAGATGGCAACCCCCTTTTTAAAAAAAAAATAATATATTTTTTATTTCTTTTTTTCTTTTTATTAAAGGGCCCAGAGGTCCCCAGGGCCCCGGATGGCTACACCCCTTTTTTAATATATATTTTTCTTTATTAAATCTTTTTTTTGTAAAGGGCCTCCCGCTTCTAAATTCGCGGCAGCCCTGCCCCCCCCTTCTCAATTTAAGGGGGCAGCACCCCCCCGTTCTCTGCTCTAGGGGGCCCATGCCTGAAGCTGTGTAAGGGGCCCCATGATTCCTGATGGTGGCCCTGCCGCCCGTTAAGCCCCTGTGCTGCCCACAAATCAGGCTGAAAATCATCAGCGGCACGCAGCCAGGTGTACAGCACCCCTGGCTTCCCTTTAGACGTGCACTTCTCCCTTCCTGCCACTGGGTGCTGCTTGTATATAAAAGTGAATTAGAATGTGATTTTATAACATCCCCAGTTTGCTCTTCCCGAGGCTGACTTCTTCATGTCCTGCTTCTCATGGTATGTCACTGTTTGCTATATTGTAAATACAAGTTTTCTGTAGAGTGTGCCCAAAGTCTTTATAATATTTGATGATTCACTGCAGGTCTGGTCAGTGTTTTAAAAAGTTCCTGTATTTTACACATGGCATGGCATGGGGTCACAGCACCGTCTGTCCATTCTGCTTTAGCACCATGGGACCCCAGGACATGCCATGTGTAAAATAGAGGAACTCTTTAAGTCACAGAGCAGCCCTGCAGTCCAGGCTGAGTGAGGCCTCAGAGCACATGGCATTACTGTCTGTATTTAACTGCTTGATGGGCTTATTTTGGGCCTGACTGGTTCACATGTATGTGTTTTGGCGGCCCACATTTGAATGGGCCGCCATGCCTGCATTTCCTGCAAAGAAAAGCGCATGCCTCATGTAATAGGCTGCACACACGGCACACCTATGCCCATCAAGCACTGAAATACAGCACTGTCTGTCCATTCTGCTGTCTGCTGTGACTTATCTGCAGTTCCCACACTGTCAAACTTGCTGCATTTTTAGACGTTTAGGTCACGCTTTTAAAAACACAGTGCGTTTGTGTGTGCAAGAACTGCAGGTAAGTAGCATGGTGCAAAAGTAGAATGGATTTCAAGGTAGCTGATTTTTAAAATGCTGAATGAACTTTTTTTTGCAGGAAACAAAGGCATGGCAGCCCATTCAAATAAATGGGCAGATGTGCCTGCACAAATGAGGGCCGCCAAAACACATACATGTGAACCAGCCAGGCCCAAAATAAGCTGGAGGGGGGGGCCCAAAAAAAAATGTTTGCCCAGGGCCCAAACCATATTAAAGACGGCCCTGCATGTACCCGACAGACATCGCGGCCGCCAGGTACATGCATTGGCTCTTCAGCAATGCGGCGGGACAGTGTCTACCCGCGGCGCGCCACCCAGTGGCACGCGCGTGTAATGCACTTCAAATCACGTCCAAAGACGTCTAGTTGGCGCCTCAGGTCCGCGCTGTTGACGTATTTTGTCAATAGCGCGGGTCTGAAGTGGTTAAAGAAGAAAATCCCCTCACTTTACCGTATGGTTGGCAGACTAGGTGTGATATCAGATAGGAACCGGTTACCCTCATACAATTCCATTATTAACATCGTGTTTTATGCCCGGGGATGAGATCTGCAGCTTATCTATCCTCTCTGTTTTATTATTTTATGCTAATTCTTTGCTCCGCCAATGTCAACGTGTGAAGAAATGATGAATTTGAGCATTTGAGGGAAGTCACTTTGGGTTAATATTAATAAGACGGACGAAAAGAGAATGTAAGGGAAAACACACAAGGTTAATGAGGGAACCAAGATGAATTATCATAATCAGGCATTAGCACTAAATAGATGTAAATTCACTTATTTAAATTAAATCGGAGTAACTGCTCTCAGCTTTAAGTAATCTGACAGTCAGCTAAGAAGAGTGGAGGAGAATTAGACGGGATTTCTGTGTTACCTTTGGATGTAACCAATGGGGGAGATTTACTAAAACTGGAAACCTAGAAGCACCGCTGCACCAGATTCTCTGTGCACCAGTTTTAGTAAATTCCCCGAATGAATTTTTAGAAGTATTTGATAATGAAATGATAAAGGTGCTTATACTATAAGGCAGGGCATGACAAACCCCGGGCGCCAGGTCGCATTTGCGACTAGAATTAGCAACCTGGCGCCTGGGGTGGCACAGCTAGGGTATCCTGTCTCCAGGCCTCCCCCTCCGTCGCGATCGTGTTGGGCCACGCCAGCCGATAATTGAGGCCTTGGCTTCGCGGCCTTCTGTAGTACTATGCTTCCTTCTGGAATCTGGCGCCCTCTTGTGGTGGCCGTTGGTATGGCAAGTCAACCAGCAATGCTAATGGAGCTTCCCCTGCCTGTTTTCACTGCCTGACCATCTCCTTTCCTTTACTTAGAACCCCCAAATATTATATATATTTTTTATATAAAACGGCGGTCGTAGTAATACTTTCTGTCACACCATGTTTGCGCAGCGGTCATACAAGCACACTTTTTGGAGAAAAAATACACTTTCTTATGAAAAAATAAGACAACAGTAAAGTTAGCCCAATTTTTTTTAGATTGTGAAAGATTCACCTGCAGTGTGCATCCCCCAATGTCCTCTTCATCACGGAGTCTGACCGTTGATTGGCTAGATTGGATAGATTGATAGCAGTGCCTCTCAATCACATTCAATGACTGATAGCACACTGCTTTCAATCACATTCAATGACACGGTGCGCCGGGGGTGAGGCCAAGTGATACAGTTGGTGGCTATAGCCGCCGGCTGTATCACGAGAGCACGCCCACAAGCTAATGCCCTTTGGGAGAGAGCTTCCCATGAAGGGGGTTAGGTCTTGCGGGGAGGAGCCGAGACAGCCACAGAGGGACCCCAGAAGAACAGGATCGGGGGCCACTATGTGCAAAACAAACTGTACAGTGTAGGTAAGTATGACATGTTAGTTATTTAGTTTTTTATATACTTGAACCTTTACAACCCCTTTAAGGGCTGGGAGATGTCCAGAATCATCTCGCTTTTCTCCTCAGCCTGGCTGTCCCTGGCCCACCCCTTTCATTCTTTTGATTTCAGTTCTTTCATTCATGAAGGCTCAGCATCACAAGTGGGTGTTAACTGTAGTGGTCTGTATGCAAATACAGTCTGTGAAGGAACACCCACTCCTCCAGACTGGCATTTTGATATTTGCATAAATCCTCTCCAGAGCCAGCTCACTTCTTGCATCAGGTTTGAGGACTCATTAGATGAGTACTGAGGCAGGGTGCTGTGATTGTATTCAGGAAGGATGTACAGCATTTTGCTGGCCCCTGCTACCACCAATGATCTGCCTGTATGGAATACAGAAGAATTTGCTGGAACCAACCATTAAGCCCACTTAATAAGTTCATCCTTCTCAGACCCCACCTCTAAATACACTTGGTCTACCCATCAAACCCAATTACTTGCTCCTAGCCAGACTCCACCTCTAAATATGTTTGGACCACCCATCAAACTCATTTAATGGGTTGTCCTACTCTGGCATCATCTCTAAATATGCTTAGACCACCCATCAAACCCATTTAACATTTGGTCCTACTCAGACACTACTTCTATATATATGGTTGGACCACCCATCAAATTCACTTAATGGGTTGGTCCTACTCAGACTCCCACCTCTAAATATGCTTGGACCACCCATCAAGCCCACTTAATGGGTTGGTCCTTCTCAGACTCCACCTCTAAATATGCTTGGACCACTCATCAAACCCACTTAAAGTGGTGCTTTTTTGCACCTCCCTTCAATGCAGTTTTTGGGGGGAGCGAGTACCTGGTTTTGACAGGTACCCGCTCCCACTTCCAGTATCAGATCAAAATGGCGATCTATGAGGATCTTCAGACCCTCCGCCCCCCTCCTGCAGCCTTCTGGGACACACACAGGTCCCAGAAGACTGCAATACCATTCACAAAGCACAGTGCAACTCATGCATGCCCAGTAGGAAACCAGTTTGAAGCCAGAAGGTTGGTTTCCCTTACCTAAGATGCCGACGCCTGTACCCGAAGCCAATCAAAGAATTTGTTTGGGTACCAACATCACTGGATCCCAACTTAATGGGTTGGCCCTACTCAGACCCCACCTATAAATATGCTTGGACCACCTCTCAAACCCACTTAACATTTGGTCCCACTCAGACCTTACCTCTATATATGCTTGGACCACCAATCAAGCCCACTTAATGTGTTGGTCCTTCTCAGAGCCCACCTCTAATTACACTTGGACTACCCATCAAACCCAATTACTTGATTGCTTCTAGCCAGACTCCACCTCTAAATATGCTTGGACCACTTATAAAACTCACTTAATTGGTTGGTCCTACTCAGACTCCACCTCTAAATTAGCTTGGGTCACCCATCAAACCCATCTAATGGGTTGGTCCTACTCAGACCCCACCTCTAAAAATGCTTGGATCACCAATCAAGCCCATTTAATGGGCTGATTCTACTCAAAGCCCACCTTAAATTAGCTTGGTCCACTCATTAAGCCCACTTAATGGGTTGGTCCTATTTAGATCCCACCTCGAAATATGCATGGACCACCAATCAAACCCTAAATGTGTTGGGACTGCCCACTTGGCCCTGTTCCCTGCAAGTGCAATCAGTGTTGCTCATCTTACTTTAAAAAGGTAATTAGTTACAGTTACAAATTACTTCTCCGAAAAAGTAATTGCGTTAGTGACTCAGTTACTACATTGAAAAAGTAATTAGTTACTCAGACAAGTAACTGTTTTTTTTTTTTAAATATTCTACAATGCTTTGTTGCGAAGCAGATGACGGGCTCTTGCCAGGGAGCAGTGAGTTAATACTCCAAGACAAAAGAATGCCAGATCCTTGAGAGAAGAAAACCGGAAAAAAATGGTGATCTCGTGTATATCCCAGCCTAGGTGCATCCGTCCCACCATGTATGTGCAGCTAATAGGACTTAAAACCCTTATCCATCTGCTACATATTACATCCAAATTATAAACTGGATTAAAATGTATGTTTATAATATACATATCCTTGACGTTTACAGAGTCTGTCATTTAAAATCTTATATTAGGCTTTATTAGAATTTTCTATAGCTTATTGTTTATTATTTTATTTATCTTATATAAGCTTTATTAGATGCAAGGGATCTGGAATGGGGATGTCAGATTTTTCTTTGTTGTCTGATGAAGAGATGAAATCACTGACCAAAAATAACCTACTGATCATTGGTCTGTATAGGTGTCCAGCACTTACCATGTTGACCACTAGATGTCGCTGTGTACACTGTGTTGTATAGGGAACGTTTGTTCTGTGGAACATTTTGTTCCGGCCATATGTTCCCCGGATCATTGATCAGGTTGCGCACACAGTGTGTGTGATCAATGTGAGTTGTTCCCCGGTGATAGGTCAGTGTGAGGCGGGTGGGGCTCATTGTATCCAGGGCTCCTTGCTATTGGGAGTTTCAGACCGCTGTGACAGGCCATCACAGTGGTCACATGATTCTAAAGCGGAGTTCCACCCACATTTATGTTCACAGTGCTGGCAGAAGCAATTACTCTGCTGCCATCTAGTGGCGGTAGATGTAATTGTGGTAATGCCGCCCAAGTAATGGGAACTGCGTTACTGTGAGGGGAAGAGTAATCAGGTAGATTACTCGTTACCCTCAAAAGGGGCTGCGTTAGGTAACTGCGTTTATTGTAACTCCATTACTTACAACACTGAGTGCAAAAACCCAAATAAGGTTGATGCTCTGATCCTGGAGCACAGCATTAGTGGGACAGAGGGACAAGATTTAGGACTTTCTCAATAATGGTCAGGTGCAGAACCAGTGAATTTGTCACTGTTTTTGGAACCAGGGATCCCCCATATACTCAATCTGGAAAGCCCTTTCACTTTATTAGCTTTGCCTTTAAATCATTGATGGTTATTGAAAAAAAAAAGGGGAATTTGCATTCTTCCACAAAGCATCACTTTTTCCGCTCTGTACAGCCCCAGACGGACCCCCAGAGCTCCCGTCTCAGTTTAATAAACCAGAGTCAGTGTATGTAATGAAAGCAATCAGGCCGACATCCCCCTGTGCGGACAGATACACTGCAGAGCCCGGCCGCTCTCTTTACCGTTTCCCATACCATACCTCCCTGCAATGTTCCCCAACCTCACAGAAGGAGACATTAACAAGATGATTTTTCTGGGGAAAATTTAATTAAAGAACCTATTTAGCTTGTGGCTATCAATCTCTGGCCCTTGTAAGTTGCAGCCGGTGGTTTTACAGAATATTAATAAGCTTGGTGCGCACCGTTCTCTCCGAGCTGTGTCCATCTGCTTTCAAAAGGTACTTAGTTGCAATTACTGAAATAAAAAAAAATACCACTAACACCACACTTGAGATTTAGGAAACATTATTATTATTATTTTTTTGTACTGCTTCTACTCTTAAGTCATGGCTGTTCTGGCCACAATCCTGAGTCGCAGAAAGTAATGAAGTGATGAATAATTCATATGTGAGATGACTATGGACCAAACTTGCCAACATGTTTGGAGACGTACCCCTTCCATAATGCTAAAAAAACTACTGCCCCTTGAGGGGGCTGTCACCACAATGCCCTCCATTTATGCAAGAAGCGGGACTGACGTCACATCTCCGAAGACTTCTCACCACTGGAGAAGTTAGGAAGAAGAAGCGGATCCTGAGTATCAGAAGACTTTGAAAATGGTTAGGTATCTTCAAAAAAGAAAAACTTACAGCATGGGGGATCTTGTTAGAGAAATGAGATGCTTATTTTATAATCATTTATGAATGCTTGCAAAAGATTGCTTAGAAGTAGAATGATTTTATAAATGTAAAGAAAGTCTTCATGTTTAAGTGTTGAACTTTAGATGACTTCTGTGCTTATAAGACCAGGGATGGACTGGCCATTGGGACTACAGGGAGTTTCCCGGTGGGCCGATGGCTCAGTGGGCCGGCAGGGCTCACCTGGGGGGAACAGAGGAGCAAGAGGGACGACAGAGGAGCATGGGGGAGGGGACAGACAGCTGACTCAACAGCTATGGCCTGGGAGTTTCTCGCTTCTGCCCAATCTTGTCCATAAGGGGGGGGGGGGGGAGGGCACCGAACTGATTATTTTCCCCGGGTAAAATAATGTCTAGCTTCCCCACTGGTACTGCCTATAAGAGTAGCAGTACCAGCTGTTCTACTCTAATAAAGTAGAATGGCTAGTGGCTAGTGAAGGGGGAGAGGGGGCTTGGGTGGCTGGGGCGGGGGGTGCGGGAGTTGTCCGGCCGCCATGGGAGAGACCTGTCAAAGTGGGCCAATCTGGATGAAGTCCAGGGCCGAGTTTTTGTCCCAGTCCAGCCTTGTATAAGACAGTAATAAGTTTACACAGGTGTTCTTCAGTGCCGGTTCACACGACAGCGACTTGAAATTCAGCACGACTTTGTAAGGCAACTTGAGGCAACTTCGGGGCAACTTCAAGGCAACCAACTTCGAGTCGCCTCCAGGACAGGCAACTTTGCCAGTGGCCAATCAAACAATAATCAGCTCTGCGGGAGGGAGGGGTTTGCCTGAGAAAACTATTTTCTCTTCCGGTAAAGTTGCTTCAGTTAATACACTGATCCGACCTTGGAGGCAACTTCCATTGAAATCAATGGGTACAGGTCACCTTGAAGTAGTACAGGAACGTTTTCTGAAGTCGGAGCGACTTTAGTAGTGTGCATTAACCAATTCCATACTGGGCACTTATACACCTTCCCACCCAGACCAATTTTTAGCTTTCAGTGCTGTTGCACTTTGAATGACAATTGCGCGGTCGTGCTACACTGTTCCTAAACTAATTTTTTATCATTTTGTACCCACAAATAGAGCTTTCTTTTGCTGGTATTTGATCACCTCTTGGATTTTTATTTTCTGCAAAAAAAAACAAAAAAAAATTACCGAAAATTTAGAAAAAAATATTTTTTTTTTGTTATAAAACATTGTAAATAAGTACGTTTTCTTCTTCACTAATGGGCACTGATGGTACTGCACTGACTGTCACTGATAAGGTGGCACTGATGGGCACCGATGAGGTGGCACTGATGTAGTGGCATTGATGATGGGCACTGATAGGTGGCACGGATAGGTGGCACGGATAGGCGGCACAGATGGGCACAGATAGGCGGTACGGATAGGCAGGGATAGGTGGCACGGATGGGCAGGGATAGGCGGCACAGATGGGCACAGATGGGCATGGATAGGCGGCACGTATGGGCACTGATAGACGGCATGGATTGGCACTGATAGGCGGCATGAATGGGCACTGATAGGCGGCATGGATGGGCATAGATGGGCACTAACGTATGTGTTGTACTAATGGATGCCAATCAGTGCCAAACAATGCCTGCCAATCAGTGATGCCCATTGTGGGCACTGATTGGCATCCATTGCAGGCACTGATTGGCATCCATTATGTGTCATCCCTGGTGGTCTAGGGTGGCATACCTTTGTTTTACATCCCTGGTGGTCTAGTGGAATCCCTGGTGGTCCAGTGGGCATCCTCGGGGGGCTGTGCTGATAATCGATCAGCACAAACCCCCCCTGTGAGAGGAGCAGCCGATCGGCTCTCCTCTACTCGTGTCTGACAGACGCGAGTGAGGAAAAGCTGATTACCGGCTTTTCCTGTTTACATCGTGATCAGCCGTGATTGGACTGACACCCTGCAACAACGATCATATGACGTCCAGTCAGGCTATAGCAACCACTTTGCCGCCGTCAATCTGTCATTGGCGGGCGGCAAGTGGTTAAGATGGCTCTCGAAATATAAGATCGCCGCCTTCGCGGATGACATCCTGCTCTTCCTTACATCCCCGCTGACATCTTTGCCCAACCTAATGCCAGTGTTAGAGCAATTCAAGACTATCTAGAATCTGAAAATTAATTATTGAAAATCTTACGCGCTGAATGTCTCTTTGCCCCCTAAACTAGTCCGGCTTTGTCAGGCAAGCTTTCCTTTCTGCTGGAAAACGGACGCCATTACTTACTTAGGCATTCAACTTCCTAGTAGACTTAAAGACTTGTACGAAAAAAACTTTTTGTCAGAGTTGAAACTTATAAAGCAGGATCTCCAGAGGTGGGACGCCCCTACCATCTCCTGTTTTGGTCAGGCCTCAATACTAAAAATGACTGTACTCCCCCGCTTATTGTATAAACTGCAAACCATCCCGATTCGTTTGCCACCCTCCTTTTTTGCAGCTTACAGGCGAATGTGCAGAACTTTTCTCTGGGGGGGGGGGGGGGGGGTAAGGTGGCGCGTGTAGGATGGACAAAGTTAGTACTTCCAAAGTCGAGGGGTGGGATTGGACTCCCGGACCTGCAGAGGGTATTACTGGGTGGTTCACCTAACCAGGGTGGTAGACTGGAGACTTCACGTCAACTATAAGGGCTGGGTGTTGCTGGAGAAACTGATCTCTGGTAATGAACTCCATCTCCTACCCTGGTTCTCAAAAAAACACATTCCGACTGGTATCCGTTCTCACCCCCTGGTCGGAGCAACCCTGCATGCCTTTGATAGGGCATGCAGGGTACACTCGCTTTTTAATACATACTGTGCAGTTACGCCCCTCAGGGGTAACCCGGACTTTTCCCCTGGTATGGAAGGGGCCTTCCTAGCAGCAGAATGGCCCTACGCAGACATGCAGGCCAATCATTTTTTTTCCAGAAGAAGGTTTCACCGCCAGGGTGAACTTGCATCCTTGTCCAAAACAAAGTCTTTCCCCTTTTGGGCCTATTTCCAATTGAGGCATTTCCTGGACAGTCCTATGAATAGAGAGAGTTTTTCGAAGTCCCCCACTGTGTTATGTGGAGTTATTGAAAGTTCATTCTCCCAAATTTGTAAATCTGTTATTCTTGAAGTTGGTGAAGGATGAGGAGGGTTGGATCTAACACTGATGGATGCCATACTGTCTCTACACAGGTGTTTTTAATTGGACGAAACCAGTTATAAATCGCTTTAATGGGGGGGCGCATGCACGGCGCTGAGCAGGATGGAAGCCTGAGACAACAGCTCCGCTCCACTCGGGTTCACTCCCGCTGCTAGAGGGCCATAAACAGCCTGAAAACTCTTGCATTTAACACCCCTCGATCTCTCTTGGAGTCGTGCATGCCGTCGAAGGGTAGGAAAGCCCGGGGCTCAGCTCAACACACCCTGACACACTATCTCCTCCGTACACATGAGCAGATCAACATGGCGCAAGATGGCGCCGCGGCTGGGTCTGGCCTACCCTCTCCTGCCATGTCCTCTCAGCAGACACCTACATTACCTTTAGACCCTCACCATGGGTCCCAGACTGCTCTGTCCAAGGCAGACCTAGACACAAGCCTGGAGCGGATGTATGAAAAACTGGCGTCTAAATTTCAATCTGAACTGAACAGAACTTCCCACATGCTCTCGCAAGAGATCGCGGCATTGGGTTCCAGGACTGACTTACTAGAAACCTAACACGATGAATTAGCCCTGGCCTATGGAGATCTCAGTCGGGAATATGAGTCTCTGACAGCAGCCTTTTCCCAGATGCAATCCCAAATAGAAGATCTGGACAACAGAAACAGACGCAATAACTTGCGTTTGCGTGGTGTTCCTGAATCGGAGGCTGATTTAATCCCCATGGCCATTCGCCTTTTTAAATCTCTCCTCCCGGACTATGATGCGGCGGCCTTTACTTGTGACCGCATACATAGGGCCCTCAGACCGAAACCTCCGGCTGATAAACCCCCTAGAGATGTGGTCTTATGTATGAAGAAACTGTACTATGGAGGCAGATTATCTGTCACAGTCACAGGTGCTCGCTAAAAGATTTATACAGAAGGGTTATTCAGCCTCTGTTATAGATCAAGAAATAGAGAGAGTACGTAATATGAGTAGGGATGTGATTATTGCTGACAGACCCCCTAATACAGTAGCTATCGATGCAAACATCAATCATAAAATGATCCTGGATTATAATATCCAATTCAGGAAGTTTGAACGGATTATAGTCAAGCACTGGTCCATCCTGAAGGGTGATGCTATTTTGGGTCCTGTCCTGCCAGACCGACCCCAGTTTGTGTATCGGAAAGCCCCAGCATTAAGAGATGTTATTGCGCCAGGTGTAGTTGATCCACCAATAGTAGCCCAGCCTAGACTTTTTAATTTTCTATCAGGCTTTTATGCCTGTGGTAGATGTGCCACATGTAAGCATGTAAAGAACAACATTAAAAAACGTAAAACCTTCTGTTCATCTGTTACCCACACAGAATATCCTATTAAACAGCTTGTCACGTGTGATACTGAGGGGGTTGTATATATGTTGGAGTGCGACTGTGGGTTACAGTATGTGGGGCGTACTTCACGTGCTTTACATGTTCGCATAGGTGAACATATTAGCTGCATTAGAAGAGGTGTCAAGACACACAGTGTGTCTAGACATTTCAGACAGCATCATGACCGTAACCCCAAAGGCCTCAAATTCTGACAGAACTTGGAGCATGCGCACTGGGATGCATTGACACTCGACGCATGCGCAGTACGTTCGCCGCGGGATCGCGCTTATTTTAAATAATACGCGACCCGTACCCGCCCAATTTAAATTCCGCCGGCTCATTTGCGATACGCTGCCGCAACTTTAGGAGCAAGTGCTTCATGAATAACAGCACTTGCTCCTAAAATTTCTGCAGCGTAACGTAAATGAGATGCGTTACTCCAGAGCAAAGATGCTCTGATCTACCTGAATCTGGACCAAAGCCTTTGGTCTATACAGACAACTGGGGGCCAAAATCCTCCTTATACAGGAGACACATTTTGCTACTGCCTCTCACCCTAACTTTTTTCATAGACAATTCCCCCATGCCTTTTATTCTTTACACTCGTCTAAGAGCAGGGGCGCTGCCATTTTTTTACATGCCTCCTTCCCTATGGACGTGAAACATGTCATTAAGGATCCAGATAGGCGTTATGTTATTATCACAGGTACTGTGAACAATAGAGAATTAACGATAGCGAGCATCTATGCCCCAAATGATGCCCCGGTTTCATTTTTTACCTCCTTTTTTAATTTACTGGAAAAACACCGTTCTCCCTGTATGATAGTAGGGGGGGACTTTAACATGGTAGCTAATGCCTCTTTAGATAGGTGTTCTCTGGCTCCCTCCACTAAGGCCTTTCCGAAAACTCTGGTTAAATATCTGCTGGCCCACCAACTGGTGGACTCCTGGAGGGCACATACTGTGGGGATTAGGGAATACACCTTGTACTCTCATCCACATAACAGCTCGGCAAGGCTTGATTACATTTACGCCTCACCAGTTATTCTGGCGAACTCTGTGACAGCTTCTATCCACCCCTGTGTCTGGTCGGACCATCATGTGGTATCCTTTTCCACTAATTTCATTGGATTGGCCCCCACTCCACACTCATGGAGGCTCAATAAGTCTCTCCTTTCAGACGCAGGGGTCAAGTCAGAAGTGGCTGAGGCGATCGAAGAGTACTTTACTATTAATGCTATTCCTGAAACCCCCTCCTCTGTTGTCTGGACTGCCCAAAAAGCAGTGATAAGGGGTAAGCTTATTGGCATCGCCTCTGCCAGAAATAAGGCCAGCAGACAGAGGATATTGTCACTCTCAGCAGACTTAGACCTCCTATATTAAAGGGTGGAGTCACTACATTTAGAAGCTACCAGGACAGCCATTGACCAGAAGCGTTTAGAATTGGATACCCTGTTATCTGGTAAAGCCGAAAAATCACTTTGGTGGTCCAAGGGATGGGAACACGGCCTCAACCATGTTTGCGAGACGACTTAACCACTCTACACGCCCCCCTCATGTTTATAAACTAGATGATGGCACCGGCCGTATCTCCTCGCACCCCCAAGAAGTTCTAGCACAATTTAAACAGTTTTATTCCACTCTGTTGGCTGCTAGGTATCCTGAACCCCCGGTCCACGCGGATGAATGGCTGCAAGCCCTCCCTATTCCCACCCTTTCCCCTACTCAACGTGAGAAGCTTAATTCACCTATTACCCTTATGGAAATTTTAAATGTGATTAAGTCATTGAAGTCTGGCTCAGCCCCCGGCTCTGATGGATTTTCGTCAATTTATTATAAAAAGTTTGCTCTTCCCCTGGCCCCTAGACTACTCTGTCTTTTTAATGCAGTACTGAAAGGTGATAGTTTTCCGGCGGAGATGTTGATGGCCAATATGTCCCTTATACCTAAGCCCAATAAAAATCACACCCTTCCCCAAAATTATAGTCCCATTTCGGTAATTAATAACGACTTAAAAATGTTCTCTAGGATCATGGCAGACAGGCTAGCTCGGGTGATTTCCTCTCTTATTTCGCCCTACCAATCTGGCTTTATCCCCCACAGGCTTATAACTGACAATATACGCTTAGCTGCAGATATCATTCAAGACGCTAACCTGTTCTCACGCAAGTTGTTTCTCCTAGGACTTGACATACACAAGGCCTTCGACAGTGTTTCTTGGAACTACCTGTCAGTCCTTTTGCATCGTATGGGTTTTCAGGGTGAGTTTTATCAGGCCTTTCAAGCCCTTTATAGGAACCCCACCACCCGTATTAAGATCCCGGGCTGCTGTTCTGACTTTTTTAGTCTTGGCAGAGGGACGAGGCAGGGGTGTCCCCTTTCCCCTTTAGTATTTGCGTTGGCCTTAGAACCCTTAGCTATAGCTATTTTGGAAAACTCTGACATTAGGGGTTATGGGAAGGGATCTCACGACAAGTTCTCCATGTATGCAGATGACGTATTAATGTTCATTTCTGATCCTTTACTTACCTTACCAGTACTGTTACGCACTCTGTCTGACTTTGAAAGGGTCTCCGGTCTCTCGATTAATGTTTCAAAGTTGATTGCTCTCCCAGTGGGTTTATCCCCCAGAGAGATTAGACATTTAAAGGAAAACTTTTCCTTTTCCTGGACAGCTGACTCCCTGCCCTACCTTGGAATCTAACTGACCGGTGACGCTGGCAAACTCTTTCATGCTAATTACCCCCGACTTATGACATCCTTGAAGCACCTTATGAAGCTCTGGTCCGCTCTTCATATTTCCTTTTTAGGCCGTATTACGGCTGTTAAAATGACAATCCTCCCTAAACTCTTGTTCCTTTTCCGTTCCCTCCCGATTAGGCTTTCCAAGCAATGCTTAACAGATTTTCAATCCCATATAAACAGGTTTGTTTGGTTTGTTTGGTGTAATAGGCCCCAGAGGTTTGCTCGGAATGTGCTGTATCACCCTGCGGCTGATGGTGGGCTGGGGGTTCCCCAGATCTGGCTCTATTACCTAGACAGTAGATGTGCCCAGCAGGCTCAATGGAATATCTATAACTCTAGAGTACCCTGGGTACGATTTGAACAAGAACAAAGAACGAAGAACGAAGAACACCATAGTTGCAGCAGGTCTGAAGCTATGGGCAGACTATAAGGATAAGTTTTGTTTGGTTACGCCAACTCCTCGAGGTGCCTCATTTTTGGGAGACCCTAGTTTTCCCTTAGCTTTTGAACAGCCTGCATCACTTAGTGTTTGGATAGGCAAGGGATTGACGAAGCTCGGAGACTTCTTGGTAGGCTCCACGTTTGCAACTTTCACTCACCTACAATCACTACACCAAATCCCGCCCAGAGAATTTTATCACTTCCTCCAAATCAGACACTTTTTCCAATATCACTTCCCGGTCCCTGTGGCTGACTCGAACTCTCCTTATAAAAATGTATGCTATACTTCTCCCAGACAAAAGGGCCTCATCTCGGTAATCTACAAATTCATGGAGTCAGCAAATGAGTCCTCCACATTAAAATATAGAGATCAATGGCAACGTGAGATTCCACCGGGTGATGGGGAGCTTGACTGGGAGGATAATTGGCAGAATATGTGCAGATGTACCAAGTCTTTGTCAGCTAGGGAGACCCCTTGTGCTTCAGAGGGTGTTCACATCAGGGCTCATCATTCCATATGTTTTGGGAATGTAAGAAGCTTCTGCCTACCTGGAGGGCCATTTTGGAATTAGTAAATAAGTTGGCTGGAGAGAACATATCTTTGACTTTTAAACATTGCCTCCTTTTTCAGGCCCACCCTGATGTCCCTACACCTCTCATGAAACGAATTCACTCTATCTGTTTGTCTACGCAATGGGCTATAGCTTTGTGTTGGAAGCAGGGGTCAGTCCCCTTCCCCCCAATTGTAAGTCGGGTAGATCAGATGATGTTATCTGATAAAATTTATCACACGCTACATGACTCTCTCTCAAAATATGATGCACAATGGACCCCGTGGTTCTTATATAGACTTCAAGTTTAACTGACCTTGTGACTATTGTTCTCCTAAACTTTGCTTTTCTTGTTCTCTTTTTCTCTTTTTATTCTTACCTTTATCTCTCTTTATTTTACATATTGTATTATAAATTTAAATTTGGATTGTCTTGACCCTTACTCTATACTGTCTCCCAGGGCCCTGGGACGCACATTCAGAGGCCACCTTCAGTTTAGATAATCTTAACGCTAGAGCACTATTGTTTTAATCTTGTTGATGCCTCTGTTTGTACTCTGACCAAAGTTCTTGATTCTACGTCATGTCAATGATGATCCTTTGAATGTCTTTGTTTACTTGTAACCATAATAAAGCTTTTGAAAACAAAAAATAAATAAATTGCTTTAATGAACATATAGGAATTCTGGGAATAATTACGTTTGTCTGGTTGTAGGACAGGTGTTACATTGACGTAGATCTTAGCAACCAATCATATCTAGGAGAGATGGCTAAGACAAGGCTTGTAAGAGTATATAAGTCCAAGTTTTACAATTGTTAGACAAATCAGATAGGAGCTCATAAGGCTGAACTCTATGTATGCTGCCCTATTGCACAGGTCATGGAGGTCAGAACCAGTGCTTAATTATCTGTTCAGGTAGGCGTCTATCAGTCTAACTGTTTGTCTATGCAGCCCTATTGCACGGGTGGCAGGCAGTCAGAACCATTAGGAAAATATCCGCCCTTTTGTTGTAACGTGTTCTCTCCTCGTATGAGTCAATAAAGAAAACTTCTCAACTAGATCCAGAGTGTGGTCTCTGTGAATTTTTCTCACAGATCCTTAATGGGTGTTCCCCTGGGGGGAGGCTCAGAGCCCAGAGTTGGACATTTTTTTGTATTGAGAGCAATGGTGGCCTTCAAAAATGCCACTGATCAGCTTGTCAGCACCGACATGGTGATTCATGGCTTGGGTGGTAAAGCCAATCAGAGGTTTGGTTGAATTATGTCTTACAACGGTATGACAGTGGTGTGACTGTGAAGGTTGCAAATATTAGGTTGGCAGCTTCTGCACATTTAAGGATTTTCCACAACCACCTTGGATTGTAATCACGATAGTTAAACCTGGTATTGAATCACCCCAACCTAATGTTTAATTTAGAAAAAAATTGCTTTTTTTTAAATGTAAAGCGTATATATAAAAGCCAACGCGTTTCAGGGGCTAGACTCTAATCTCTTCAACAGCACTAAAAAATAACATAAAAATAAAATAGGATCAATCAGGTGACTACCTGCAGGTAATGCCCGCTATGCAACAGGATGCATCTTAGGTTCCCATGACGTTGCTTTCTCTTTTTTTGATGCCATACATTGGAAGTGTCTCGTGGGGAGTGAAGGTGTATGGTTCACCACCCACATTTAATGGCTATTGGGTTATTTTCCTGAAAAGTAGACATGTGCAATTTTTTGTTCCGAATTAGTTCTTTAACTACTTCAATACCGGGCATTTTCACCCCCTTCCTGCCCAAACCAATTTTTAGCTTTCAGCACTGTTGCATTTGAATAACAATTGCGTGGTCATGCAACACTGTACCCAAATGAAATCTTTATGACTTTTTCCCCACAAATAGAGCTTTTATTTGGTGGTATTTGATCACCTCTGCGGTTTTTATTTTTTGTGCTATAAACAAAAGAATAGCGACAATTTTGAAGAAAACACAATATCTTTAATAAATATCGCAATTAAAAAAAAAAGTTTCCTCAGTTTAGGCCGATACATATTCTTCTATATATTTTTGCGACGGACATATCGGACACTTTTTACACATTTTTGGGACTATTCACATTTATACAGCGATTAGTGCTATAAATATGCACTGATTTCTGTGTAAATCAAGGGGTTAAAGGAGTTGTAAAGTAAAACATTTTTTCACCCTAATGCAATCTATGCATTAAGGTGAAAAAACATTTAATGCTGCCGGCCCTCTCGGAGCTCCCGTTATACTTAACTGACCCCTCGAAACTCCCGCGCTCGGGCCCGAGATCCTCTTCGCCGATCAGCCTGGCCGCTGATTGGCTAGAGCGGATGGATTGAGAGCAGTGCAGCCATTGGCTGGCAATGCTCTCAATCACATCCATTGACGCGGCACACTGAGGGGCGGGGGCGAGTGATACAGTGTGAGCTCTCGCATGACTCTGGTCAGTACTTGCGGGGAGGACCAGAGACAGCCGCCGAGGGACCCCAGAAGACATGGATCGGGGCCACTCTGTGCAAAACGAACTGCACAGTGGAGGTAAGTATAACATGTTTGTTATTTTAAAGGAACATTATTTTTCCTTTATCAACCCTTTAAATATGTTCCCTAGGGAGTGATTCTAACTGTAGGGGAAGGGGACTCACAAGGGGAGGAGACCGATCTGTGTTTCTCTGTACTGGGAACACACATCGGTCTCCTCACCTCTGACAAGACCTGGATCTGTGTGTTTACACATACAGATCCACAGTCCTGCTGTGATTGTGGGTAATTGCGGGTGCCCAGAGGCCATCGCGGCCGACGGGCATGCGTACCGGGTCCCGAGCAATGCGGCAGAAATGCGCACACACCCCCTAGACGACCAGGAAACCTAGGATGTCATATGACGTCCCCCGGAGTGCAAAGCATAAAAACCACAGAGGTGGTCAAATACCACCAAAAGAAAGCTCTATTTGCGGGGAAAAAAAGGACGTCAATTTTGTTTGGGAGCCACGTCACACGGCCCCGCAATTGTCAGTTAAAGCGACGCAAATCGCAAAAAAGTGCTCTGGTCCTTGGCCAGCCAAATGGTCCGGGGCTGAAGTGGTTAAAGATTCTCCTTATGTCTGATGCTCCTACAAAACGGCATTTCTCTCTAAACAATGGCTTGAGAAACTATGGGTATTTGCATGTTAATGAAGCCACACGGCAGTCAAGGTATTCTGTCGCATATGCTCCTCGGTAATATCCAGATGTCCTCTAAAATCTCACCGCCGGCAGAAAGACGTAATATTAAGCATTCCATATATAATTTATGAGCCCGGTGGCTGCGAGAATCTGGAGTGTACGATACCAGAGCCATAAAGCAGCTGGAAGAAGCAGAGGTTTTGCAATAGTTGGTGTTGTATTTTACGTTCAAAGGGCTCTGGAGCACAAGGTAGAGCGGGTGTAAAGGTGAGAGGCCCCCTGCTTTTCATCACAGTGTGTTCGGGGGGGTTATTCGGTAAGGCCATGCAAGAGGCAGGGATGTGACATAACAAAGTGACAAAGACCACACAGAGGATATGAAAAGCCTCTGTTACACATGACAAGAAGTCATTCCTAAAAACCAACACGTTTCCAAGAAGTAAACCCCCTTTATCAGGGCTTAGGTGCTGTCAAATAGGGAGAATAAGGAACTACTAAATAAAAAAAAGATAACAAGTGTACTGATTTTCATTGCCAGTTGTTCTTTTTCATATGTCACTTTATACACTATTGCCCGGATTCACAGACATCGGCGTACATTTATGCTGCCGTATCGTATCTCTTTTACGCTACGCCGATGCAGCGCAAAGAGACAAGCATGGAATTCACAAAGCAAATGCTCCCAACGTTGCACCAGTGTGGCGTATATTTCGTAGGCGTAAGCCGGCGTAAGTGGAAGTAGGTGGAAGTGGGCTGGAGGTGGGCGTGATCCATGCTAATGAAGCGTAACCCCATGCAAATGATGGGCCGGGCGCTAGACAAGTACTTAAAATGAACTGTGCATGCGTCGAGATGTGGACGTATCCCTGTGCGCATGCGCACAACCACGTCGGAACAACTGCCTAAGATACACCGGATCACTCTGTACGCCGTTAACGTAACCTACGCCCAGCCAGACCCACGTCGGCCCATATTCACAGACGTCCAACGTACAATACGTAGGCTTGGGTTCCCTGGTCCATACCTTTGCATGGGTTGCACCTCAACTATGGGGAATAACTTTACGCCGGACGTAAAACTTACACAAACCGCGTATATCATGCACCGGGCGCATGTACGTTCGTAAATCGCAGTATCTCCCTCATTTGCATATTTCAATAGAAAATCAATGGGAGTGCCACATGCGTCCAGCGTAAATATGCGCCCACTCTACGCCAGCGTAGGCAAGTTACGGCGGTGGGATGAAGTCTGTTTTTAGGCGTATCTTAGTTTGTGGGTCCAGCGCACGGTGCATATTTGTACTTACGCGGCGTATCTGGAGATACGTTGGCGCAAGTGCTTTGTGAATCTGGGCCATAAAGTGCATCAAATTCAAAAATCCAGTCCCAGAAATCTTAATAATAAAGGGACACTAAAGGTTCCTGGTTTAAGAAAAAAAAACATGTCATACATTTTGCACAGAGTGGCCCCCTATCCTGGTCTTCTGGGGTCCTCGGCGGCTGTCTCACCCCCCCCCCCCCGCATCAGCTAACCCCCTTCAGGGGAAGCGCTCTCCCAAGGGGGTTAGCTTGCGGGTGCGCTCCCGTGTGATACACTGGCGGCCATAGCTGCCGACTGTATCACATGGCCCCGCCCCCCCCCGGAACGCCGCGTCATTGCATGTGATTGACAGCAGCGTGAGCCAATGGATGCGCTACTATCAATCTAGCAAATCTAGCCAATCGACGCCCAGACTCCGAGGAGAAGAGGATGCGCACAGCAGTTTCGGGCTTAGGTAAGTAAAACGGGGGGCTGGGGGGGGGAAGTCATTGCCAGTTTTTTTTTCACCTTAATGCAGACTAAGTTTTTTTTCACCTTAACCACTTAACAACCGAGGACGTCATATGACGTTCTCGACTTTGTGCGGTGATATCTGAATGATGGGTGCAGCTACAGGCATCATTCAGATATCACCATCTTCAGCCGGCGATCCTCTGCACGATAAGAATGATCAAAGCGGCAGTTCCGCCGCTTGATCGTTCTTATAGGCTGCGGGAGGGGGCCCGGAGAGTGAATCGGCCGAGGCTGGCTGGGAAGCATAGAGATGACTGGTGACGAGATGGTCACCAGTCATCTCTATGACCGTCGGAGGCCCGGAGGTGACGTTATGCCCGGTACCCGAAAGTAAAGAAAGCCGCAATCGTGGTTGTCGGCGTGAGATCGGTGAATTTTTCACGATCTCATGCTTGTAAGCCTGGAGGAGAGATGTGGGGTCTTATTGACCCCACATCTCTCCATAAAGAGGACCTGTCACACTGATTCCTATTACAAGGGATGTTTACATTCCTTGTAATAGGAATAAAAGTGATAAAAAAAAGTGTAAAAATAAAAAAATGAAGTAAAATAAAAATAAAATGTTTTTTTTTTTTAAACGCCCCTGTCCCCGGTAACTCACGCGCAGAAACGAGTCCCGCCCACATATGTAAACGCTGTTCAAACCCCACATGTGAGGTATCGTCGCGTGTGTGAGAGCGAGAGCAATAATTCTAGCAGTAGACCTCCTCTGTAACTCGAAAATAGTAACCTGTAAAAAAAATGTAAAGCGTCGCCTATGGAGATTTTTAGGTACCGAAGTTTGGCGCCATTCCATGAGTGTGCACAATTGTAAAGCGTGACATGTTAGGTATCAATTTACTCGGCGTAACATCATCTTTCACATCATCTTTCACATTATACAAAAAAATTGGGCTAACTTTTCTGTCTTGTTATTTTTAATTCATGAACTTTTAATTTTAATTTTTTTCCCCCAAAAAAAGGCGTTTGAAAAAATTTTGCACAAATACCGTGCGAGAAAAAAAGTTGCAATGACTGCCATTTTATTCCTTAAGGAAAAAATATATTTGGGGGTTCTGATTAATTTTCTAGCAAAAAAATTGTGATTTTTAGATGAAGGAGAGAAGTGCCAAAAATAGGCCCGGTGGTCAAGTGGTTAATGCGGACTAAGACTGAGATGCCATTAAAGTTCATGTGTGTGTAAAGGCAGGTGTCCCAATACTTTTGACAATATAGGCCCGGATTCACAGCCATCGGCGCATCTTTATGCCGCCGTAGCGTATCTTCTTTACGCTACTCCGGCGCAATGTTGAGAGGCAAGTATGAAATTCACAAAGAAAATGCGCCCAACGTTGTGCCGGCGTAGCATATATATTCGTCGGCGTAAGCTGACGTAAGTCAAAGTGGGTGGAAGTGGGCTGGAAGTAGGCGTGATGCATGGTAATGAAGCGTGACCCCATGCAAATGATGGGCTGAGCGTCATCCAAGTGCTTAAAACGAACGGCGCATGCGTCGTAACTTGGACGTATCCCCGTGCGCATGCGTACAACCACGTCGAAATAACTGGCTAAGATACGTCGAATCACTGCCTACGGCGAGAATGTAACCTACGCCCAGCCCTATTCACGTAGTACTACGTAAACGACGTAAAATACGACGGCTGTTCCCTGGTCCATACCTTTGCATGGGTTGCGCCTTCTATATGAGGAATAACTTTACGCCGGATGTAACCCTTACGCAAATCGCTTAAAACAGGCGCCGGGTGCATCTACGTTCACGAATCGGCCTATCTCCCTCCTTTTCATATCTGAATCGAAACTTCCATATGCATCCAGCGTAAATATGCGCCCACAATACGCCGGCATAGGAAGTTTACGTTGGTCGGAAGAAGCCTATTTTTCGACGTAACTTAGTTTGTGGGTCCGGCACATAGATACGACGGCGCACATTTATACTTACGCGGCATATCTGTAGATACGTCGGCGTAAGTGCTACGTGAATACGGGCCATAGAGTGTGTATGTGTATATATATGTATATACACACACACAGCGGGTAAAATAAGTATTGAACTTGTCACCCTTTTTCTAGGTAAATATATTTCTAAAGATGCTATTGACATGAAATTTTCACCACATGTCGGTAATAACCTGTGCAATCTGTACATACAAAGAAACCTATAAGTGGATCTCCATCTTGCCAAGTTGCTACGTTTAAAGAAAATTTTAAGGATACATTAGAGAGCTAAATCTGATCTTCCTATTCATCAGGGTCAAAATTATAAGCAAATGTAGCTGCGCTGTGAAAAACGATTAAATGTGAAAAATACTATTATAAGTATATGTATGGTTTGTCCGAGCATTCATGGAATCACTAGTAAAGTAATTCACCTAATCCCATAGAGAAATATTAAATTCAAAGCAAAGAAGGGGGAAAGGGATATTTTACAGTGCATGGGGTGTGGCGGTAATGATGAGAAAGAGCGAATCTTTACGAAAAATATATTTTTATTAAATGTGAATAGATAAAAACAAAGATCAATCAATTTAGAGATGAGTGGTGGTCATTGGAAACATATAATTCTGGTTTGAACAACACATGGAGATCGCATGTTCCCTACATGTTTCACGATTTTCGCTTCTTCGGGGGAAAACAAGATCCATGCAAAAATGTTTGTAACTAAACAACAAAAGAATACATAGAATTAGCCATGTACAATATATGAAAATACAGTGTATACATATATGGGTATGATACATATCTGACTGGAGGCCGAGGAATATTCCAAAGGAGGGAAGGTAATCAAAAAATGCTTACCAACCACAGACCACAGAGTCGGACGCTCAACAGCTTCCCAGGACAAGGATGGAGAGGTAGACCCTGGAAGGGGTCAACACCAGGTTCCGAACAAGGTCACAAATAGATGGTAAGTAAGCAAACCATGCAACTAGGACTAAAAAAAAACCCACAAAAAACATAGAAAAAATAGTAAATAAAAAATAAAAATAAAATATGAATGAATAGATGAATTAAACCCATAAGGTTACATGAATTAACCTAGAGTTAAAATTGAATACAGAGTAACAGAGTGAATACTTACGAAGAACATTAAAGGATCACTAAAGGAAAAAAATTTTTTTGCTGAAATGACTGTTTACAGGGTATAGAGACATAAAAGTTAACGGATTCCTTTTAAAAATGATTACAAATAGATAAAAATCAATCATATAATATGCCTCTAGTTTCACTTTCGTTTTTAAACTGGTTTTGTGTTTATGTGAAGTAGAGAGAGAGAGACAGAACAAAAACAAACAAATCCAGGGCAGTGTTTTGTTTTTAAATTGAATCCCAGGGCAGTGTTTTGTTTTTAAAATTAATCTGATTGGTTCTGAGGAGTTTTAGAACCTGGACCACAGTGAAAAGCTGCCATGAGATTTTTCATAAGGAGCCAGACAAGCAGGAAGTGTGGAGATCAGAGCAGAATTACAGTAACTTCAAAGCAAAAATGAACAATGAGAACATGAAAACAGCACTGCATTAAGGTAAAGGAAGCTATTTAGCTAAAAAAAATTCCTTTAGTGATCCTTTAAGTTATTTAAAGGACAAAAAGTGGAAGACACCTATTATAAGTGCAGTAGT
The DNA here is from genome assembly GCA_029574335.1 of Rana kukunoris. Taxonomy (NCBI): domain Eukaryota; kingdom Metazoa; phylum Chordata; class Amphibia; order Anura; family Ranidae; genus Rana; species Rana kukunoris. The sequence goes on along the minus strand of CM056059.1, from coordinate 155,150,663 downwards.
ATTGGCAAATATAAAACTGAACAAGCAATAAAGAAATAAATGGCAAATAAGTGAAAAGATGCCAAAAAAAAAAAAACTCTAGTTGCAATAAGTCCACAATAAATCTTCTTATGTGATTCAAATAAGGATCCACCACCAAAAGTGCAAACACTGTAAGGGCTACGCGCTTACCAGATGGCAAGCAACGATAGCTTGCGGCTGAAACCCCAGCCCGGGCCTTTAATTTGTGGATTCCAGCACCACCAGTGGTATTCAGTGAAACCTCAAATATGATGTCACTAAAGCAGATATGGTATCGGAAAAGATAAAGAACTCACCATAGTGAAGTTTCGTTAATAATATGAAAATTTAATAAAAAAAAAAATTACAAACACAACTTGTATACAGCATAAAAAGAAAGCCAGCCGGCTATGCGAACGGCCGGATTTCTTTTGTGAATATGTAGCGGCCTGCTCCTGTTGATCAGGCGCTGCTGTAAATTTAGAGGTGGCCTGAGTTGTTACTTGACTCCATGTGTAATTATGGGCAATTTAGCCTCTAGTCCAGCCATGGCCTATGCTGGGAGTAACCACCATTGTTCGCCTGGGGGTGCTATTACAATCCCAGGCCAAGGGTGGCAGCAGCTAAGTCAGGGTGTATTGGGTGTCCCCCTCGGCAGCCAATCAGTGGGGGTGATCGTCCCGCTGTGCATGCTGGGGAGGGGTACTTAAGGAACGGACACCATCTTTGGTTGTTCGTAGGTTGGTGGTCGGCCATCTGCCGTCCCACGCGCCTCTTGGCCTGCCTGGCTGGGGGTGTGTGTTCTTGACTACGGGACCTGACTATGGGACCACCTTGTTCCAGGGTCACGGCTTTGCTTAGTAGGCCCAATAGTCAGACTGGGTCTGTGCTTTCATAGTGATCCTGTGCTGTCTGTCCTGCGGGAGGAAGCCACTTGATGAAGGAAGCCAGGGGAGGACCTATCCTGGAGAGGACCATGCAAGAGGCTGGTATCTTGGGAGAAGGCCTGGAAACTTCATCAAAGGATGCAACATATATTGTGAGGCTTGACGGTGGTCGCCTGTTAGATCTGAGTTCTACAAAAGTTAATCTGGAGAGATCCGGTGCTGAATCCTGTGTCAGAGGATTCTGAACCAAAAGTGTCTCCTCATAAAGGAAGGTCTGTGGCAGAGACTGTACTTTATTCCGTGCGCCATCGCTGCTGCTGGGCCAGTGAGAGGGACCTATCTGGTTAAGCAATCTACTTATTTACCCTTCCACCCCTCCAACTTCTTTTTTTCTACATTCTGCAAATAAATCTTAGAAAACGAAGGCCCTGTACACACGATCAGACATGTCCGAGGAAACATTTCCGACGGACCGTTTTCATCGGACAAGGCTGAATTGTCCATTGGTCTGATGTGCGTACACACCATCGGACCAAAATCCCCTCAGACCAGAACGCGGGCATGTAAACCACGTATGACATTACTATAAAGGGCAAGGCCAAAGCCTACGGCACCGCCCTTGGTTCCGCTTTTGCTAGTTACGTGTTCCCGCGTGTTAGCGAAGGTTTGGTTAGAGCCGATTCGCGCTTTTCAGTCTCCGCGCTTTACAGGTCGTATTCTCGGGTTCAGTGTGTGCTTGTGGGTTCGTATTTGGCATTCAGTGCTGGCTTTTGGGTCGTTTCTGCTTTGCAGTGGCATCCTGTCCGCTCGTATCTGTTTGTCGTGCGTTCTTTGCAGGTATTACTGGATTTGGGGTGCTTTCTGTTTGAGTGCGTTCTTGACTGACCAGCCGGCCGGTTTGAAGCCATGATTGAGCAGCAGCGTGACTTTACTCGAGTTCGTGCTGGATATGGGCTTGGTTCTGGATTTTATCATCAGTCCAGGACTTTGGCCAGGAACAGGGGGAGGAGGAGTTCCTGGGCCAAGAATTGGTTGCGCCAGCGTGACCGATTCTCTCATATGCCTCTGCTTAGGGAAATCCAGGAGAATAATCCTGATGACTACAGGAACTTTTCTACGTATGACGGACCCCGTTTTCTGTTATCTGTTGGATCTTCTGTTCCCCTATATCACGAGGCAGGACACTGTGATGCGCCAAGCCATCATGGCCGAGCAGAGGCTCATTGCCATGTTGCGGTACCTGGCGACTGGGAGGAGCCTGCAGGACCTCAAGTTCTCGACAGGCATCTCTCCCCAGGCGCTTGGGATCATCATACCGGAGACGTGTTCTGCCATCATCCAAGTTATGCAGGAGGAGTATATTAAGGTAAGTTTCCTCATTTTACCATCACAATCTATGTCTTTAATAATGTATGCTAATGTATTGTATTTCTTGGATTTTTCCCTAATTACCATGATTGTAATATGCTGTGTGTTGAATGTTCCCTTTTCTCCCCATGCATGTTGGTACGCTTTCCATGTTCTTTTTGTTGGCCTACCTGCATATTTTTACCTAGCTACTATATTAACCTGTCCAGCAAGCTATCCTAGGGAAAAACACACCTAGCCTATTTTTTTTAGAGGCATTTTTTTGTCTGCTCCATTGTAGTTCTGCCCCCCAGGGCCGTCTTATCCACCGGGCACACCTGGGCACGGCCCAGGGGCCCCAGATGAACAAGGGGTCCAATCAGGGCCAGTAAGATGTAGAGCGAAGCTTCTGGCAGTGATAGGGTGGAATTGTATGCTGGACTGCACACTAATTAAGTTCCAGAAACTTTGTTAGAAGCAGTGCAGCATGAGGGTCTGGCATGTTATGGGACAGTCCACCCCTGTCCCTATAGGTGCTGTTGGAACAGGCCGCTGAGTGGAGGAGGCAGGTCATCTGCTAAGGGGCCGTTCTCTAGCTTAGAATGACACTGCCTCCCAACTCCCTCCTGTCCTTCCTATTCGTGCACCTCCGCAATTAGGCTCCGCCCCCCCGGCTCCACTGATCTCTCCTGGCCTCATTTTTCCCCTCCCTCCCCCACCTGTCCTCAGTAATAGTGGGGGTTCTATTAAAAGGGAGAGGGATTGATACTTGGATACCCTGGATTCCCCCTGGAGTGACAAGAGCTAGCATGGGAGGGGTAAGTTCTGACCATGCTGGGACTTGTAGTGTGCAGGCAGCATAGCGCTGGGCCCATTCTCCAGGGGCCCATTCCACCTCCCTGTCACATTATGTCAGGGGTGCTCAGCCTCTGGCCTGTGGGCCACATGTGAGTATGGCTGGTTGGCTGTCCCCCATGCCTGGAGGACAGCATCAGCTTCCAGCCGCCAGCCATACACGCCCTGGAGGACAGCAGCCGCACCCATCCTGGAGGACAGCATCAGCTTCCAGCCGCCAGCCATACACGCCCTGGAGGACAGCAGCCGCACCCATCCTGGAGGACAGCAGCAGCTTCCAGCCACCTGCCATACCCGCCCTGGAGGACAGCAGCAGCAGCCGACATCCATACCCGCCCTGGAGGACAGCAGCAGCAGCCGACATCCATACCCGCCCTGGAGGACAGCAGCAGCTTCCAGCCACCAGTCATACCGGCCCTGGAGGATAGCAGCTGCTGCCAGCCGCCAGCCATACCCGCCCTGGAGGACAGCAGCTGCTGCCAGCCGCCAGCCATACCCACCCTGGAGGACAGCAGCAGCCGCCAGCCATACCCGCCCTGGAAGACAGCAGCTGCTGCCAGCCACCTGCCATACCCGCCCTGGAGGACAGCAGCAGCAGCCGACATCCATAGCGGCCCTGGAGGACAGCAGCAGCTTCCAGCCGCCAGCCATACCCGCCCTGAAGGACAGCAGCTGCTGCCAGCCGCCATCCAGTGAAGATTGAGGTCAGTTTTTATTCAAATTAAACAGCAATGGATATGTCTGTTTTCTACACTGGTATACTACTGTAGCTACACTGGTTTGCTTTCAAACTGATCTGCAGGTGCAGCTGCGGGTTACCTGCACTGTGCCATAGACTTCTGTTATTACCTGCAGGTTTGGTGCACTTTCAGTGCATCCATCACAACTGCAGTATATAATAGAATTCTATGGCAACTAACTCGCAGAAGTGAGTAAACCTTTCTTCATCAGTGTGAATACAGCCTTAAGTCCCTTTCATACGATCAGTCCAATCGGGTCCACCTGTCTGTTTTTCAGGTGGGCCCAATCGGACCCTCCATTTACTTCTATGGAGCGGCAGATGTAAACGGATTTGTGTCCATATACATTTGCCTACCTCCAATCTGATCGCTAAAAAAAACAGAAGGGGATACATCCCCTTCCATCTGGGCGGATCAGATGGGAGGGTCCATAGAGTAGAGCGGGCTGTGTCAGTGTCTGCTCTGCATATGTGGAGTGGATATGGACCTGTCATCTACCCTGGCCACTCATTGTGGCCCATCGCTCTTCAAAAGGTTGCGCACCCCTGCATTAGGTCCTACACCTGGGCAGGAATGGCAGCATATACAGGAAGTGACCCCTTAATTTTCTTCTGCAACAGCTGAAAGCTTGCAGGAAAAGAGGAGACAGCTTTCAGAGGCTGCAGGAGGAAAATGGAGGGGTCGATTCCTGTATATGCTGCCCCCCTGTCCAGGTTACTCTTATTTATGCTGCCCATACCCTCTGTGACTCCACTTAACCCCCACAGTGCTGCTGGCTTCCCCCTCTCCTGCAGTAGCCTAAGGCTTCTGCGGGGGATGTTTCAGGATAGAGAACTCTGTTTGCTATGCTTCAGTGTGTGAATGAACTGGAAGACAGTGCACAGCTCTTCCTGTTCATTCATTATGTGTAGCTGAAGCTGCAGAGATGGAGATTGAGGTCTGTGTCTTTAATTACTTTCCCTGTTTCAAAAGGGAGGCATCAGGGGTCTGTTTAGACCCCTGATATTTCGACCAGAGCCCCCCACCCCCCCAACAGGACTGCTAAAAAACAAACAAAATTGGTAAAAATAAATAAAAAAATAAACTACTCACCCTGTACTGACACCGTCCTCTGCCCTACTGACACTGTCCTCTGCCCTACTGACACCGTCCTCTGCCCTAATGACACCGTCCTCTGCCCTAATGACACCATCCTCTGCCCTAATGACACCGTCCTCTGCCCTAATGACACCGTCCTCTGCCCTAATGACACCGTCCACAGCCCTACTGACACCGTCCACAGCCCTACTGACACCGTCCACAGCCCTTCACATCTTCCACATATGTTCCACAACTGACGGAACACACACACACATAGTGGTAGATCCTGGTTGGAGAATTGGTGAGTGTGTCTAAACCTCCCCCCTTGTTAATTGCAGGTGTCCCTCCCTCTGCTCTGAGTCTCTGATTGAGGGCTAGGGTAACATGCATACCAGTGATAAGGGATGGTGTTAAAAGTAGCAGCAGTTCCTCCTGCGGCTGTCAGTGGGTACATGCTGCCTCTTGCCCTGTTCACTATAGTGATCACTGCTGCATGCACTTTGTGTCCAGCAACAATCACCACAGATAATCGCTAGCTGCGCAGAGAGCAACAAATAGGTTCAACCACTGGCGACCTGTAGTTATAGTGAACAGGGCCAGTGGAGGCACCTACCTGCAGAGAGCTACAGGAGAAACTACAGCTTCAATTTGCTCCGGCCCCAATCACCAGTGTGAACGTAGCCTAATTTGCACTATATGCAGTGACAGATATTTTACTTCACTGTAAAACATCTATCACATCAGGAACACTCAGGAAACAATTGTTTCCTATGTGTCCCATTCACACTGCAACGCAGCATGTGGCTGCGTTTCAGCATGCTGCAATGTCAGCTCCTTACCACTTATTTTAATTCCAAAAATGCTGCATCACCCCACCACAATCGCATGTATTGCACACAGTTGCGGGGAAGTTGCAGCACAGCTCTACCCATTCCAATAAACAACTAATCCAATAACAAATTTAATAATCTAATAACAAATCTATCAATTATTTATTCTTTAATTCCTGAGAGTAGGTGCAAAAATTGGCACAGGTTCGTAGGGGGCCCAGAGCATTACTTTGCCCAGGGGCCATTGATGTTGTTAAGATGGCCCTGCTGCCCCCCCCCCTCCCTAAAAATGTTTATTGCCCCATCAGAGGGGTGTGGAGTCTGATAATTAAGTGGGCCTATATTTGTGGCCAGAAATACTCCACAATAATTTTCAGAAATGGTAAATACTGTGATGTTGCACAAGGATGGTTTTTGTATTGTGTTTGCAATGTTTATGTGCCAAAGTACTAATTTTTTTTTTTTTTTGTCCCCACGCCACAGGAATGGCAGAATGTGGCTTCCCAATTTGCCCAGCGGTGTGATTTTCCAATAGATGGGAAACACATCCGCATAGTGCCGCCACCCTGTTCGGGGTCGTACTATTTTAACTACAAAGGTTTTCATAGTATCGTGTTGATGACGGTGGTGTCGGCACACTACGAATTTTTGTATGTGGACGTGGGGAAGAACGGCCGGCTGTCTGATGGGGGAATGTTCGCGCCGACGGAGTTTTACAGGCATCTACAAACTGGTGGTCTGGAACTGCCACAGGATGAAGACAACTTGGAGGGACTTCCGTTTGTTTTTTTAGTGGACGAAGCTTTCGGGCTTGGACCTCACCTCATGCGGCCTTTTCCCCAAAGGACCCTTACCCCGGAGAGGAGGGTGTTCAATTTTCGGCTGGCCAGAGCCCGGAGGGTAGTCAAGAATGCCTTTGGCATACTCGCCAGCCGGTTCCGCCTGTTCCAGACAGCGATACACCTGGCGGAATATAAATTGAACAGTGTCGTTTTAGCCTGTTGCATTTTGCACAATTTTTTACGCAGGCACTCCCAGTCGTACCTACCTAACATCGGTGCTGAGGCAGGACTACCCTCAGATACCCTTCCTGGGATGGACACTGGTCGCGCTGGCTTGGCCACCCAATCTGCTCGTGAGGTATGCGACAAATATGTTGAGTACTTCATGGGTCGGGGGGCCATTGCTATGCCAGATCATATTTCTTTCTAATTCAGCCCCGAAAAGAAAGAAATATTAAACTAAATAATAAATAATTAGACCATTGGACTTTATACAGTTGTTTGTCATTATTGCTTTTTCTCTTTTTATCTGTCTTCCTGGTTCTTCAACTAGTGCACTTCTAGTGCCAAATTTATTTTTCATGTTTTAGTAAATACCCACAATTGCACAGTAGTCACTTATCTAAAAACTGATCTTGAGCATAGAAAGAATAAGCCACTCCATTTTGGGTTTATTTTGAAAATATTTAAAAAAAATTTTACCAAAAACATTTTGCAGGTTTATTTGGCACTATTTTTTTTTTTTATATATTTTGGTATGAAGTATAAAAATGACAAAGTTCAACCTTTTAAATCTAAACACATGAAGATGCAACACATTCTGTGGGAGTGGCCAAATAGGGATTTTTCTCATGAGATACCCTGACAAATGTCCACATGTGCTATCTGCCATCATGGGTGATCAATGGATGTGTTTTGGGGGTGCAAACCCTTCCTCCCACCTACTTGAGTAGCGAGGAAGGGGTTGCACCCACAAAGCACGGACAATTGATATCCTGTGATGGCAGATAGCACATGTTGACACACTGTGTGTGCATCTTTAACTTTTGGCGTGTGTTTTTTCCTATTCAAACAGTTGTGCAAAACATAGCATTAAAACAGGTTGGGGGGGGGGGGGGTAATCTTGGATACGGCCCAACATGTCAATGATGTTTTTTAAATTTTGTTCAATCACATCCATCCTTTCCCTCATAATGTGCATTTCTGTACTGCATTCCATTATTTGTTGGATGATGATTTGGGCACTAGCTCGGGAAAAATGTGGACTACCAGATGTTGGGATACCACCATCTTCATCCCCTAAACAAAAAAAAACAAAAAAACAAGGTATAAGTAATGTGCAGGCCTATCTACATTTCTTTTTCCCTGTGAAGCTGGGGTGACACTGACCTGTTGTGCTGATAATCTCCACCTCCCCATCTTCCACAACTCCTCCTTCTTCCACAACTCCTCCTTCTTCCACAACTCCTCCTTCTTCCACAACTCCTTCTTCTTCCACAACTCCTTCTTCTTCCACAACTCCTTCTTCTTCCATAACTCCTCCTTCCACAATTTCTTCTTCCTCCTCTCTTTCTTCCTCGTCTCTTTCTCCCTCCTCTCTTTCTTCCACCACTCCTTCTTCCACATCCTCCTCCTCCACATGCAGCGGTTTAGATTTGTGTGCGAGTCTGGGCCTCCTTGCCTCCTCCAAATGCTGTTCTCTTCTTTCCCCTAAATAACATGAAACAAAGGGTATACTCATCAGCACACAGATATTAGAGGGCAGAAATTGCAAACATTGCTTAGAAGTGGGTTACAATTGTGTTTTTGGGCTTATTTCACCAAACCTAACCTTTGTTTTAATATGACTTCTCCCAAGCTGTGATGCTGCCCCTTTTTAGCGAAGTGACACACATGGATGCCCCCCATAAAAATTATTTGTCGGAGACCCTAAATAAATATTCTAGTTATGGGGGAGACACAGGTGCTCTTGAGTCCAGATGTGAAAACAGCTGCTTATTATCACTGTGTGAATGAATCCTGTTTGCCTGTCACATTCTAGTAAGTTTGAACAAACACATCATCTTTTCCCCAATGTTTATAAACGTTGTTTTATGCCAAATAGCCATGTCCAGGTGTGCTGTTCCTGGAACAACATTGGATTTGTGAGAAACGATGTGATGGAACGATGTTTACTACTACGATCGTGGAAAAACTTCCTATTTACAAAAACCACATAAAACGTATACATGTGTTCCAAAGTACAACCAGCCCAACGAGGCAGATGTAGAAATATACATGCCAACAAATTATGAAAGACAATTGACAACCAAAATAAGTAAAAACGCTTTTTTTTATCAATTTTTTCTTGATCTTCCTATACTGCTCTGGCTCACGCAGTTTCAAGTCCGACCAACGTTTGCGGAGCTGCTCCTTGGACCTGGTGACCCCAAAGATGTCATAAAGTCTCCTCGCAACCTTGTCCATTATTTTAGCCTTCCTCCGGTTAGGGGTGTTGTATAGCCCATGATCACCATCGTAATCTTTCCTCCTCAGTATGTCCACCATCTCCACCATCTCTTCTAGTGACATATTTGTTGCCTTGTAGCGTTTGGGCCTGGATCGTGACGTTCCTGCCTCTGTCCCTTCCTGATCATGATGAGAGGGTAAAGCACGCTCGTGTGACATCACCATATTTTCGTTTCACAATGATTAGGAGCGTGGAAAAGAGAAAAGGATCTGTCATGGGCGGCGACGAGGGCGGCGTTACATGCATGCGTGGAATGTATAAGGAAAACGACGTGATTACGTAGGTTACGTGGAGATTACTCGAGCGTAAGCAAGGAAATACAGAGACAAAGGTCAATTACAACATGATGCCTAGAAACTTGAGGCATGGTATGGGGGGGTTAAAAGCGGGCGTAGAATATGCGGGCGAAGAGGGTGGTGTTTCATGCTTGTGCGGGGTATAACGGAGAACGACGTGATTACGTAGGTTACGCAGAGATTACTCGAGCGTAAGCGAGGAAATACAGAGGCAAAGGTAAATTACAACATGGGATCAGCAGAGGCCTAGAAACTTGAGAGCCATGGGATGGGGGTTTTGTATGTTGTTTGCACCCTTGCGCTATTATGTATCTTGGGGCCCACAATGCTATTTTGTTCTCCATCTGCTTGGACACATCACAAAATCTATATGTGAGAATGCTCTACGTCTTTATTTTAATCTTATGTATTCAGATCATGCAACTGTTCTGTGTTGGTTGGACAGAGGTAATTAGGTAGTGTATTATGTCATCAATGCTGAGGGGCATGATATCTACACATGAAATAGTGCCTTGATGATTGCTATCATTAATAATAATTGTGGATGGTTATAGATGCCAATGTATTTAGTGAAATGGAACCAAAGGGTCTGCATGTAAAATTATTTTTTGTACAACAATGGGCAGAGCTGGCCAGCATTTTAGCAGCAGGAGACACTGTGTTTGTATAGTAGCTCGAAAATGATTGTGCACATATTCTGACAATGTCAAAGCTGAGCCTTTTTTTAAATCATGTTTTCTTTTTTTTTATCTTTTGTTATTCTAGCCATAATTTTTGCAAAAAATTTACCAAGGATGCAACAATTACATCTTCCTGAAAATACCCTGTGATTGATAGAGGAATATCGAGAATTGCCCATCCTTTGGGATTCCAGGCACCCTTTATATTTCAAAAACAACAGCAAAACGGCAGCACTTAAGGAGTTAGCATTATACATGCAGACTTGGATTCCAGAGTGCACAGATATCATGGTCAAGGAGAAAATGAAAAACCTCAGGAGCACATACAGAAGATCATACAGAGAACCAAAGAAATCAGGAGCAGCAGCAAGTGATCCAAAGGAGCCCAAGCTGTGGTACTTCAAGGAGCTCGCTTTTTTGGATGATCAAATGGAGGGCCGGGACTCACTTTCGACTCTTCCTTTCACCCTTCCTTCCACGCTTCCTTCCAGCGGCACTTCCACGAATCCCCACACCCCTGCAGAGTCCGCCCAGGGGCTGGCTGACATGGAGCCAGATCTGGTAATCTTCAGTGAGGTATAGTAGTTTCCAACATATTTCTTGGCTGCTAATTATAGTTTGTTTATTGAGTTGATATTGTAAACAAAAAACAAAGCTTGGAAACAAAAACACAAGTCGTGGGCATAAAAATAGGTGTCAGGGATGCCAACTGCAGGGGTCAGAAGGAGAGTCTGTTCAATTTAAATGAAGAAAAACTAAAACAGTCTAGAGCAGTGGTTCTCAACCTTACTAGTGCCCTGACCCCTTGATAAAATTTCCCATGTTGTGGGGACCCCCAACAGTAAAATTATTTTCGTAGCGTGGGTTGTCGGCACCCAAGGCAAGACAAGTAATTTGCGCCCCTAAACCATGGATATTTAGCGCTCCCTGAGTCCCTTCCACTTGTACAGTAAAACCGCTTATGGTACATTTTGGGATGTACCACTCTTTTTTTGTTCTCCTTTTTTTCCCTTTTATCTCTCTCTATCCTCATTTCTTGTTTTTTTCCTCGTCCCTTTCTCTAGCTGTATTTCTTGTTCTTTCTCTTATTCTTTGTCCCCCCCTTTCCTCTTCCTTCCATGTATTCTCTATTTTTATTCCTTCTCTTACTCCTTGGTGGGGGGAATGGGATGAGTGGCAGTGCTGGCGGGAATTTGGGATGATTGGCAGTGCTGGTGGGGGGTGGAGTCAGAGGTAGCACTGGGCTGAGTTCTGATCAGCCAACTTAGATGCTCTTGATCAAGGTCACATATGCCTTAATCAGAATATAGGGTCTCCCCAGCCCCTCCCACTTCACATTCCTCACCAGTCAGCTGATCTCTAGTCTCTGCCTCCCACTCATGCTGTGAACTGAATGGCCGGCTGCGAAAAGGCTGAGTGGGCAGCCACAGGCTCCAGGGACTGTCAGGAATTCTAAATGGACCAGGACTGTGTGCCTACACAGAGGAGACCAACAATGTATGCAGTGAAATAAAAGGTGTTTATTTACAAAAAAACAGGTGAAGACAACCAGTGCACATATAACAACAAAGCCTATATATAAGTCAAGGGGGAATGCCGAAATCATAAACAAAAGCCAAGCCGAGGTCATATACCAGGAGATCACAGAAGATGGGTGAGGACGGACACAACGGAGCAGGGAGCGGATGGATGGACAGGAATCCAGGGGGAACAGGATCCAAAGTAAAGGGGAGAGCAGGAAGGGCAGTCCAGGATAAGGATCGGGTCCAGAAAGCAGGATCGGGTCCAGAAAGCAGGGTCAGAGTAACAGGCTCAGGATCAAGGTTGTAGACTGATACCAGGGCGAGTTCTGCTTGAACTTGCCGGGTATATATAGTGGGTGTGTTGATTACGTTCAGGTCACACCAGAACGCAGCAAGGGCCAGGTGCTCCACACTAGTGATGAGCGGAATATGCCATATTCGATTTTGCGATATTAATATTAATATATGTTAATATATGTTAATATCGAATATTCGTGATATTTTATCAAAAAAAAAAAATTGCGAAATTTCGCTATTTTTTATTGGATAAAATATCACGAATATTCGATATTTACGAATATTCGCTATATTTTATATAAAAAAAAAAAAGAGAAATTTCGCATATGCGAAAGCGAAAATGATTGCGAAATTTCGCTATTTTTTTTTTGGATAAAATATCACGAATATTCGATATTTACGAATATTCGCTATATTTTATAAAAAAAAAAATTGCGAAATTTCGCTAGTGCGAATGCGAAATTGATTGCGAAATTGATTGCGAAATTTGAAAAAAATACAAATATTCGAAATAGCGAATATTCGCCGCGATATTCGAGTTATTCGCGAATACTCGAATATGCAATATTCGTAGCGAATATTCGCAATGCGAATATTCGTGAGCAACACTACTCCACACTGCCAGGGTCCATCCGCTGGTGGAGGTCAGTACTGCGTCCCAAAGGTGATATACCAGCAGGGGGAAGTTCCCCTGACAGCTCCGAACTGCCAGGAGACCCCTGCTGGTGGGACGCAGCACTGCAAGACAGAATATAAATAGCACCAGCGGATGGAACCTTTCCTGACAGTACCCCCCCTCAAAGGAGCGGCCTCCGGACGCTCCAACTATCCATTGCCGGGGAAAGTCCATGGTGACCAACTGGGCAATGGGAGGCTTGAACCGAGAGGTGGGTACATCCGAGTCATCGAGCTGGGCAGCAGGCTCCGGGTCGTCGAGCTGGGGAGCAGGCTCCGGGTCGTCGAGCTGGGGAGCAGGCACCGGGTCATCGAGCTGGGCAGCGGATGAAAGCTCCGGGTCATCGAGCTGGGCAGCAGGCTCTGAGTCATCGAGCTGGGCAGCAGGCTCCGAGTCACCGAGCTGTGCAGCGGATGAAGGCTCCGGGTCATCAAGCTGGGCAGCAGGCTCTGTGTCGTCGAGCTGGGCAGCAGGCTCCGGGTCGTCGAGCTGGGGAGCAGGCACCGGGTCATCGAGCTGGGCAGCGGATGAAGGCTCCGGGTCACCGAACTGGGCAGCAGGCTCCGGGTCATCGAGCTGGGCAGCGGACGAAGGCTCTGGGTCATCGAGCTGGGCAGCAGGCTCTGAGTCATCGAGCTGGGCAGCAGGCTCCGAGTCACCGAGCTGTGCAGCGGACGAAGGCTCCGGGTCATCGAGCTGGGCAGCAGGCTCCGTGTCATCGAGCTGGGCAGCAGGCTCCGGGTCGTCGAGCTGGGCAGCAGGCTCTGGGTCGTCGAGCTGGGCAGCAGGCACAAAAAACAGGTGAAGACAACCAGTGCACATATAACAACAAAGCCTATATATAAGTCAAGGTGGAATGCCGAAATCATAAACAAAAGCCAAGCCGAGGTCATATACCAGGAGATCACAGAAGATGGGTGAGGACGGACACAACGGAGCAGGGAGCGGATGGATGGACAGGAATCCAGGGGGAACAGGATCCAAAGTAAAGGGGAGAGCAGGAAGGGCAGTCCAGGATAAGGATCGGGTCCAGAAAGCAGGATCGGGTCCAGAAAGCAGGGTCAGAGTAACAGGCTCAGGATCAAGGTTGTAGACTGATACCAGGGCGAGTTCTGCTTGAACTTGCCGGGTATATATAGTGGGTGTGTTGATTACGTTCAGGTCACACCTGAACGCAGCAAGGGCCAGGTGCTCCACACTGCCAGGGTCCATCCGCTGGTGGAGGTCAGTACTGCGTCCCAAAGGTGATATACCAGCAGGTGGAAGTTCCCCTGACAGCTCCGAACTGCCAGGAGACCCCTGCTGGTGGGACGCAGCACTGCAAGACAGAATATAAATAGCACCAGCGGATGTAACCTTTTCTGACAGGGACAGCCCGACTGGGCTTCCGCAAAAAGGCTGAAAGAGTGGTGCGGGCTTCAGGAACAGCCCAGGATTCGGTGACCCCTGGCAAATTGCCATTCGACCCCAAGGTTGAGAACCACTGGTCTAGAGCATGAAAATGAGTGCGATTGATTGTGCAAAATATTACAACATGTCCCTCTTTTATACACAGGGAGGTGGAGGTGGAGAGCCTGGAGATGATAAGGGAGGTAAGCGCTATCATGAGGGCCCCCCTCAACCCAACAGAAGCCCCACCTGCAAGGGGCCGTGGACCGGCCGTGGAAGTTCCACTGCAAGGCAGCCTGGAAGGAAGGCTGGAAGGAAGACGAGAAAGTGATTCCCTGCCTTCCAGTTGATTAAACAAAAAAGTGAGCTTGTTGAAGTACCACAGCTTGGGTTCCTTTGGTCATGTGCTGCTGCTTCTGATTTGTTTTTCTGGGCTCCTGAGGTTATTCATTTTCTCCTTGATCATGTTGGAAGTCCAAGTCTGCATGTATTTTGCTAACTAATCAAGTGCTGCCTTTCTTGTTATAATTTTGTGTTGTGCCAAAATAAATGGCTTTTTTTTTTTTTACATTAAAACCTTGTCTATTGTGTTTTATACTGTGGTGATTAGGCATCAAACATTTTAAAAATACAATGTGTCATTTACAAAGGACACAAACTCCTTGGGGGGGGGGGGGGGACGTTTGGTGTGACAACTTGGTAAACCAAAAAAAAAATTGACATAAAGTTAAACAAAAAAAAAAAATATGTTGTCATAACTTGCCAACAAAATAACTAAAAAAAAATAGCAAGTAAAAAAAAAAATCACAATGTTGACATCACGAAAAAGTTGGGACATCTGGCTAGCAAATATTTACAAAAACAAAAATCACAAGCAAAAAATGTAACATTTCAGTATGGGACAACTCAGTCTAAATAGCATCAGCAATAGAACGGGTTTATTCTAGCAAGAGAACGAAGAAAAAAAAACCGAGGCAATAAACGAGGCACTAGATATTTAAAAAGACGAATGTGCCATGTCACAAACAAACGTGAGTTTTACCTGAACGAGTGTACTAACCATCGAACATGTCCGATGGACATGTTTCCAGCGGACAGATTTTAAAGCAAGCTTGAAAACTTTTGTCCGCTGGAAAACGGTCCGATAGGCCGTACACACGATCGAACCAGTTTCAGCAGACATGTTCGATCGTGTGTACGCGGCCTAAGTGTAACTTGTAGACATTGGAGTAGACACTTGGAGTCACTTGAAGTCATTGGACTATCTTTTATTACCCTGGACAGCGAGAAGATAGAGGTAACATGCCGACTGAAATACTCAGCAGCTCCTTCGGGGTTAGTGCTACATATACATACAAGGGCTCAAAAGTCCACCAATGACCAAATTAAAGTTCCAGATTCACCTAAAAAAAAGTGTAAATGAAACTCACTACCTACCCCCCCCTCTCTCCTCTCCTCCTCTGCTACACCTAAAGCCCCGTATACACGATTGTATTTTTGTCTGACCAAACTTACATCGGAATTCCATCGGAGTAAAAAAAGAACATGTTCTCCATCAGGCATGTGCTGGCCATAGGGACTACAGGGAGTTTCCCAATGGGCCCGGTGGCTCTATGGGCCGGTTTCAGTGACAGCCTGTCAAAGTAATGGCTGCACAGCTCGCCCTCCACTTCATGCAGTGATGTGGGAAGGAGAAGAAAAATACAGAGGAGAATAAGTGAAATAATAAAAGAGGTGGGTGAGGACTCCTTATATTAAGCTACTTATGTTTTTTTGCACAATTGTGTATAGTTTATATACTGTTTTTGTGCTTGTTTTCAAACTTAAAGTGGGCCGGTCTGGATGAAGTCCTGGGCCAAATTTTGGTCTCAGTCCAGCCCTGTTCTCCATCTAAACTCCGATGGTGAAAAATATTTTAAAAATGAAATTTTCTGAAATGGTCACTTTAAAATCAGATGAAACCGACACCTTTATACAGGACTATTATGAATAGGTTCAAATTTCAAATACTACATTTATGGAAAAGAGTTATTCAAAATTAGAATCAGATAAAGCAGCGAAACATATTGCTGATATGCAGATGATAGAACTAATTAAATATAAAGACCAGGATGAGTCGGAATGCATTAAAATGGAATGGGCTCTTATTACCAATTAAAATTGCCATTTTAAAAAGTTGGAGAGCATAAAAGCCTTATCCCGAAGAGAGATAAGATACTGGAACACCATTTACAAAAGGCAAAGCCCCATCATTATGTAATAGAGTCGCCCCTAATATTGTGAATCTTTCTTTACACCATAGTTTTTCTTTTTTTTTTTTTTTTACATCGATGCATTATAAAATAGCACTTCCTTTTGGTCTTTTGTCATATATTTCACATGCCACTCCCAGTTAAAAGAGAAGAATGGACATAAAAAAAAAAAGAAAGCAAACCTACATACTTACGTAGGTGGATACAGCATCAGACCAGTGGCAGAACTACCAGGGTCGCAAAGGTTGCACTTGTGATTGGGCCCTGGCATTCTGCCACTTTCAGGGAGCCCCAGGGGGTTTGCTGGCCGTGCCGCAGGGTTCTGAGTTAGGAGGGTCTTTCTCATACAGCCCAGAGCCTGCACTGACTGTTCCCCCCTCCTTCTTCCCTCGAATGGATGGGAGAGGAGAAAGCCGATCTGTTCTGTAATGGGAGTCACTTTAGGGGAACAGGGTGAATGAGAACCCCACTATGGTCTGTGCTAGTCACATTTAATGCGGTGTAGATATTGTATATATTGTATATATACTGTGTGTTGGCTGATTTGTACTATTAAGCCTTCTGTGGTAATTACGTCTGGTACTGTGATGTAAACGAAGCTCAGATGGCTTCTGAAAGACCTTTCACTGTGTTATGCTAATTGACACTGTTTGTGTGAATTTCTATTGATGATAATTGTGGATTGTGAGTTAAGACAGTCTGAGGCCGTGTACACACGGCAGAGAACCTCGACGGGCAGAACACATCGTTCCGCCCGTCGAGGTTCTCTGCCGGCCGTCGAAATCGGCGACCCGCCCGTCGGGAATGGCAACCAGCCATTCATCCAGGCGGGCCGTCGAGCAAAAAGAGAGCGTGCTCTCTTTTCGCTCGACGGGATTCCCGACGGGCGGGGCGAGCGCTCTGTGTACACACGGCCGAGGTCCTCGCTGGAATGCAGCTTCCAGTGAGGTTCTCGCTGGTTTCCAGCGAGAACCTTGGTCGTGTGTACGCCGCCATAGGTCAGATGTCTGACTTTTAGCTCATGTAGATTATCTCAGAGACAGAATGTCTGTCTACTAAAAGATGTGTATTGAGGGGGGTTCGTTAGTAACCATTGTATGATGTTGTGGGTGGAGTGTGTCATTGTCCATTTTAATACTGCAAGTATGCTTTTTGGTGTATATAAGAGCCTGCCTTATCAATAAAGATTGTCTATTCCTGTTTAACCAGAGAACAAAGCTGTGTCTCGTTTCTGGGGGGAAATCCCTATGGGTCGTGTCGCCGGATTGTGGAGTGTCGATAAGCTGTCTTGGGCTCAGAATGGAATATCATAAACGGCGTTAACCCCTGTCCCATGTGGGGTTCCGTTACAGTTCCTTCTCCTCCTGCCCCTCTCCTTCTGTGTGCACAGCGGAAAGTGTGAACAATCAAATTCAGCTGATTAGCTTCACACTTCACGTGGTACATACACAGAAGAAGAGGACATGTTTTAAGTTTTCCTATGGATAAAAAAACGTTCGCCTGTGTGAAAGTCCGTAGGTCAAAAATCCACGCATGCTCAGAATCAAGTCGACGCATGCTCGGAAGCATTGAACTTAATTTTTCTCAGCACGTCATAGTGTTTTACGTCCCTGCGTTTGGACACGGTCAGAGATTTTGACCGATGATGTGGTGTAGGTAAGACTGATAAAAGTCAGCTTCATCGGATATCCGACTAAAAAATCCATCGGATTAGATTCCATCAGATATCCAATCGTGTACACAGGGTTTCAGGCACAGGTGTCAAACACAAAGCCCGTGGGCTGAATCCGGCCCTCCAGGCCATTTCATGCGGCACTCGCATCTCTCCTGCAGCTGCAGGAGAGTGTCAGGTCACCTGTGGCCAGGTGACAAATGCACCCCGAGTGCACCGCAAGAGAGGGGAAGCAGTTAGTGAGGGCACAAGGGATGGTTATGGGTAAGCCGAGGTCGGGGCAACAGGCAGACAAGGGTAATCAAGGGACAGGCCAAAAGGTCAGGGTCACAGGTAAACAGGAGTAGTCAGAGACGAGCCAAAAACGGTACACAGAAAGGTAAACGTAGCACAGGGCAGACAGGAACACAAGCTAACAAACAAAGTTGAACAGCAAAGCAGACCTGCAGTAGAACAGTTAATAAAGACTTCCTGGGATGGCCTGGGGTGGAGCCATACAGGGAGGAGAGGTGATAAAAGGCAGCCATATAAGGGAGTCAGGCCTCTAATGAACACATGGAGAAGGTAAGCTGCCAGACATTATTGCATATCCATGACAGAGAGCTCTGATCCTCCTCCAGACCCTTACTTTCTGCTTTCAAGCAATGCATCCAGCTTCTTCCCAGCAACAGCATAATAAAAGGGGGGTGCACTGTGATATAAGGGAGAGTGGGTGACTCATCTTCTGATGGTGGGGTGGCTCTTGACATCTAATGTAAGGGGAGGGGGATGCACTGGACATCTAATCTTACAGATACAACCGGACCTTTTGAGGGCAATCATAATGCTGATGCGGCCCACAATGAAATTGAGTTTGACACTCCTGATCTAAAGGCACGATTTGACCCAGTGGGGTCGCTTTTTAAGGTGAGCGCACATTGCACCCGGTGGTAGAAATGGTGGCACTTAAGAAGTCACTATTAAACCATGAAGAGGACTTTATATATTTATTTATTTATGTGCAATTATATCTATCATGTTATGCTTTTGTTTTATGAAGCGCACCATTTTTTTCAATTATTCACTGTGATTGGAACTTTATCGTGATCAGTGATCAGGTGAAGGACACAGCAGTCACAGAGCATGCTG
Source organism: Rana kukunoris (assembly GCA_029574335.1). Classification (NCBI taxonomy): domain Eukaryota; kingdom Metazoa; phylum Chordata; class Amphibia; order Anura; family Ranidae; genus Rana; species Rana kukunoris. The sequence goes on along the minus strand of CM056059.1, from coordinate 155,131,720 downwards.
GATGCATGCCCTAGGGGTCACATGAGAAGTTCTGGGAGGACATCCATGGACCTCGGTGAAATAATTGTGGGGGGGGGGGGCCTTCGTGGTTTCTTGCACCGGTGCCCTGAAGGTTCTAGTTACGCCTCTGCATCAGACTTATGCTGCATCTGTCCCCTGCCACCTCTAAGATCAGTGGCGGTGCGTGCATAGAGGGCGCTGGAGCGCCGCCCCCTCTCGCTCCTGCAACGCTACTGTATACAATACATAGATTCATGCATTGCATTAATCTATGTATTGACGCTGCCGCCGACTAATCAGATGGCCGGCCTGCTGGTGAGCGCCGGCCAGCTGAATAACGGCAGCTGGTTGGCTGTGGATCTGATCTGATAGGCTTTCTGATTACATTCTGTATTCGGGTTCCAGATGCTTATCCTCGGGACGTACGGGGGTTGCGCTCCTTGGATAAGAGTGACAGGCATCTCAGCCAATCAGGTTCACCGGTAACCTGATTGGCTGAAGCGTCAAGGGTGGGAGAAGACATCGAGGCATGGTAGAATCGGGATGACTGACCCTAGAAAGGTAAGTGCCAGGCGGGGGGAGGGGGAATTTTACAGGGCACGGTGGCAGCATTTTACAGGAAACAGTGGCGAAAATTGATGGGCACAGTGCCGACAATTGATGGGCACAGTGGCGACAATTGATGGCACAGTGGTTGCGTTTGATGGCATGGCATAGTGGTGACAATTGCTGGGCACAGTGGTGACAATTGATGTCAGAGTGGTAACAATTGATGGCACAGTGGTAACAATTGATGGCACAGTGGCTGTGTTTGATTGCGCAGTGGCTGCGTTTGATAGCATGGCACAATGGTTGTGATTGATGGCACAGTGGCTGCGTTTGGCATGGCACAGTGGTGACAATTGATGGGCACAGTGGTGACAATTGATGGCACAGTGGCGACAATTGTTGACACCGTGGTGACAATGGGCACAGTTGTGACAATTGATGGGCACAGTGGCGATAAATGATGGCACAGTGGCTGCGTTTGATGGCATGGCACAGTGGCTGCGTTTGATTGCATGGCACAGTGGCTGCATTTGATGGCATGGAGCACCAGCCGCCACTGTCTAAGATCGAGAACTTGAGTGAGATGGCAGCTGGCTAACCCCCACCATGTCAATGCATGGCTCTAATCTAGGGCAGGCAGCAAACTGGGCCACCCCTAAAATTCAGGAGAAAACAGACCTCCTTCTTCTCCCACCCTCTGCTTTGCTTCCGGTGCCAAAAGGTGGGTCTTTGATGTGAAGAGGGCGCTGTGTGATTGGGGGGGCTCTGGTGTGGATCACATGGTACAAAGCCCCAACAATACATTTTAATTCCAGGTTGTAATGCAACAGCCAGGCAGGGTCCTGTCCTAAAGCACCATCCCACTACAGCGAAAGCATGACTGACTGACTTCTGAAATTCGAATTTTGAATAGAATAAATTTGAACTTAAATAGAATAGATTAGAATTGAATAGAAAAGAGTAGATTTTTTTTTTTAGAAAGAATACAGTATAACCATTTTCTTTTCTGTTCTATTATTTTCTTTTTCTATTCTATTTGAATTTCAATTGTATTCTATTTCAAATTTTAAATTTGGAAGATGGTTATATTCTTTCAATTTTATTCTATTCTATTCTATGTTTTTTTTCTAATTTATTCTATTCTTTTCTATTCTATTATAATTTATTTATTTATTTTCTATTCTATTTTTGTATTCTTTTATTTTTTATTATTTTCTGTTCTGTTATACGCTATTCTATTCTTATATAGTCTATCCTATTCTCTCTGTATTTTTTGTATTCTCTGCATTATTTTTCCCACTGATACCAATGATGATGCACAATTAATCAGACTACTCCTTTATTTTCTATTCTATTTCTTTCCAAAATTCAAATTTACTTTAGATTCTAAATTTGAATTTCGGAAGATGGTTATACTGTATTCTTTCAATTTTTTTTCTACTCTTTTCTATTCTACTCTGTTCTATTCTATTCTAATCTATTCTATTCAAGTTCAAATTTATTCTATTTGAAATTCAAATTTCAGAAGACAGTTATATACGTTTTATTTTATTCTTTTAATTTCTATTATTTTCTATTCTGTTCTATTATATTATTTTCTACTCTATTTAAATTTGAATATATTCTATTTCAAATTAGAATTTTGGAAGACGGTTATATTCTTTCAATTTTATTCTATACCCTTTTATTCTATCCCCTGTTTTTTCTATTCTATTATATTATTTTCCTTTATTTCGTATTATATTTTTGTTTTATTTTGTATTTTATATTCTTTTCTGTTCTGTTTTACACTATTCTATTATTTAAAATTCTATACTATTCTTTTATTTTATTTTTTGTATTCTCTGCATTGTTTTTCCCACTGATACCAATGATGGGGCACTTTTCTTTCCACTGACACTAATGATGGGACACTATTCCTCCCACTGATACCAATGATAGGGCACGATTCCTCCCACTGACACCAATGATAGGACACTATTCCTCCCACTGATACCAATGATGGGACACTATTCCTCCCACTGACACCAATGATAGGGCACTGTTCCTCCCACTGATACCAATGATGGGGCACTATTCCTCCCACTGACACCAATGATGGGACACTATTCCTCCCACTGATACCAATGATGGGGCACTATTCCTTCCACTGACACGAATGATGGGGCACTATTCCTCCCACTGACACCAATGATGGGGCACTATTCCTCCCACTGACACCAATGATGGGACACTATTCCTCCCACTGATACCAATGATGGGACACTATTCCTCCCACTGACACCAATGATGGGACACTATTCCTCCCACTGATACTAATGATGGGACACTATTCCTCCTACTGACACCAATGATGGAACACTATTCCTCCTACTGATACCAATCATGGGGCACTATTCCTCCCACTGACACCAATGATGGGACATTATTCCTCCCACTGATACTAATAATGGGACACTATTCCTCCTACTGACACCAATGATAGGGCACTATTCCTCCTACTGATACCAATGATGGGACACTTTTCCTCCCACTGATACCAATGATGGGACACTTTTCCTCCCACTGATACCAATGATGGGACACTATTCCTTTCACTGATACCAATGATGGGACACTTTTCCTCCCACTGATACCAATGATGGGACACTATTCCTTTCACTGATACCAATGATGGGACACTATTCCTCCCACTGATACCAATGATGTGGCACTATTCCTCCCACTGACACCAATGATGGGTCACTCTTCCTCCCACTGATACCAATGATGGGTCACTATTCCTCCCACTGATACCAATGATGGGTCACTATTCCTCCTACTGACACTAATGATGGGACACTATTCCTCAGACGGACGACAATGATGGTGCACATTTAATCAGACTGCTCCTTTATTCTCTGTCCTATTTTATTATATTCTTGTTTTCAAATTCAATTCTGATTCTAATTCGATTTGAATTTCACATTTATTCTTACCCTTAAGTCCTTTATTGTGAAAAAAAAAAAGAATTTCAGCTGAATTTTATTACGTTATTCCAGATTCTCTTAAATTCATTATTGTAATTCGAATACATCGGAATTTCCAAATAGCGGAAAAAAAATGTTCGAATTTTTGATTCAGAACTAAACGAACTGCACATGTTTAGGCAAGATTTCAAGCTAATCTAATCTAAATTGGTGCATTGGGTGACAACCAAATGGCTTTGACCAGGGCCGATCCTAGGGTCACAGACACCTGGGTGCAGAAATATTGCTGGCGCCCCCATATGGGCGTGGTCATCTTACTAACTCCTCCCCTTTAAAAAAAATCTATGGCTACGACTCAAACACAGAGATGCTCCCCTAAGTCTTCATTAGTGTCCCCCATCAGAGCCCTCCCACAGCAGGTGTCCCCCATCAGAGCCCCCCCACAGCAGGTGTCCCCCATCAGAGCCCCCCCACAGCAGGTGTCTCCCATCAAAGCCCCCCACAGCAGTTGTCCCCCATCAGAGCCCCCCCACAGCAGGTGTCCCCCATCAGAACCCCCCAGCAGGTGTGCCCCATCAGAGCCCCCCCACATCAGGTGTCCCCCATCAGAACCCCCCAGCAGGTGTCCCCCATCAGAGCCCCCCACATCAGGTGTCCCCACAGATCAGTACCTGTCCAATAAATCCATGTAGCTCTGGCGCGCTGGGAGAAGAAGCACATTACAGGGGGCAGGGCATATGTGGCATGGCATCTCTGGTTACTAGGAGGGTGGCACTCGGAGAGCATTTCTGGGAGTGCACGGGATGATTGGCAGCAGCTCCGGCCAACCCAGAAGCCTCTCATCACACCACCTATGGGAGAAGAGCCGACACACGCATATGGGGCGGCAGGGCTGTCTTACCTGCACTGTCATCGTTGTAGGGGCCCCAGAGCATTTCTTTGTCCAGGGGCACATGAGGCTATTAAGACAGCCCTGGGGGGCAGGGCAGACAGGGGATTGCTCCACACACACGGAACAGAATTCATTAGTGGAGCCTAGCACCGGAAAGTGTTCGGTACTAGGCTCCGCTGTGGTACCCAACCCGGATTATGGGGACAGCGGAAGGTATGCGCTCTTGTCAGTTGCCAGCAGAGAAAGCAAGCGGGATAGGGAACTGCAGCACCCGCTACATGCGCTCCACCTCTGGACACAAACAAGGAGAGGGCACTTGGAGCTTCAGCGCCCCCACCTCTACGGCACCTGGGTGCGGAGCACCCTGCCCACCCTGCCTAAGATCGGCCCTGGCTTTGACCAGCATTAGCAGGCCGGGCCCTAAAAGTGAGCTTTAGAGCCCCCAGACTGAGCACGTTGGCTTTGTCCGTACCACCGCAAAACAGACCGCAACCTCCAACAAACATCTCTGAATAAAAGGAATACAAAAGCCGTCCCTCTCATCTGACGCTTTGGTAATGTGTGAAATGTATCTGAACCAATTTCATTGTATTCTAAACAATGGCGCTCAATGGAAAACAAGAAGCGCATTAAAATGACTTATAAACATGTATAGACCATTTTCAAGTAAATGAGGTGTAAACAAATCGATAAAAAGCGCCACGCAAGCACAGGACGCCAGCCGTATATAATCATCTCCCTATTATGCCATGGAGAGGCCCGGGGAGGGTGGGCCCTTGGGTGCCATAGATGTGTTTTGTTTGCTGCAGTTATGAAGGGGGGGATCGGAATTGGCGTTCCGTACGCCGGGGACGATGGGTATTACTTCACCATTTTAAATACTTCTGCAAGCTGAAAAATCAGCACATGGAGCACTAAAGAAGATGAAAAAAACATTTCAATGAGCTCCATATCTCTGCGGCGCTCGATATTATTGGGTGTATGAGCCGAGCCGAGCCGAGGAGCCTTTTTCAAAATGTAAAAAGTGAATTCACGGCACAGCTAAACCCAAGGGTGAGATATCAATGATGGAGGGCGATGAGCGCAGAAAACATTCCGTCCCCGATCTCCTCCCATAGATCGCAAAAAAAAAAATCAAAGGGCAACCGTGTAATTCCGCGGAATAAGTACATTAATATCTCAGTTATGGATTTCTGTTTCCTAGGAGGCCGCACATCATTTAAGTGATATTTAGTTATAGGTGGCCTCTGGCTTCTTATATGTCTTGGAAACCCAACCAATGAGATCCCACCGCCATAAATCCTGACTCTGTTCCTGCCCACGGGTGAATTTTGTGTGTTCTCAGCCCCCCCCCCCCCCCCCCCCCCCATGGAGAGTTCCCATCTACTTATGTGAGTTTCGGCTTCTTTTACTACATTCTCCATATTAAAAAATAACTAACTTAAATTACTAAAAAATTCCAGCAGGGATGGTGGGAACCCTATATAATAGGCACAGGAGGTGTGAAGACCCAGGAACGTGGCATAGGGATGGTGGGAACCAGTGGCGGCTGGTGCTTCAAATTTTTGGGGGGCGCAAACAAACGAAAAAAAACAATTGCAGCCTCACTGTGCCCATCAAACGCAGCTACTGTGCCCATCAATTGCAGCCACTGTGCCCATCAAACGCAGCTACTGTGCCCATGAAATGCAGCCACTGTGCCATCAATTGTCGCCACTGTGCCATGCCATCAATTGTTGCCAATGTGCCATTAATTGTCGCCACTGTGCCATGCCATCAATTTTCGCCACTGTGCCATCAATTGTCGCCACTGTGCCATCAATTGTCGCCACTGTGCCATCCCATAAATTGTCACCACTGTGCCATCAATTGTCGCCACTGTGCCATGCCATCAAATGCAGCAACTGTGCCATGCCATCAAACGCAGCCACTGTGCCATCATTTATCACCACTGTGCCCATCAATTTTCACCACTATGCCATGCCATCAAACGCAGCCACTGTGCCATCATTTATCACCACTGTGCCCATCAATTGTCACCACTATGCCATCCCATCAAACGCAGCCACTGTGCCATCAATTGTCGCCACTGTGCCATGCCAACAATTGTCGCCACTGTGCCATCAATTGTCGCCACTGTGCCATCAATTGTCACCACTGTGCCATCAATTGTCGCCACTGCACCCATCAATTGTCACCACTTGCCATGCCAAACCCAGCCACTGTGCCATCAAATGCAGCCTCTGTGCCATGCCATCAAACGCAGCCACTGTGCCATCAATTGTTTCCACTGTGCCCATCAATTGTCACCACTGTGCCATGCCAAACACACCCACTGTGCCATCAATTGTCGCCACTGTGCCCTATAAAATGCTGCCAAATTGCCCCCTCCCGCCCGGCATTTATTTTTCTGGGGTCAGCCACCCTCCTTCCACCGTCCCTCGATGTCTTCTCCCGCCCTCGGTGACACTTCAGCCAATCAGGTTACCGGTAACCAGAACCGGTAAACCTGATTGGCTGAGACGCCTGTCAGTGTTAACCAGGGAACGCATCCCCCATGCATCCCCTGGTTAACTATTAGGAAGCCGATAAAGCTAACCAGCTGCCATTATTCAGATGGCCAGCGCTCACCAGGGGGGCCGTCTGTATGCAGAACAAGTTCCCAGCTAACGTCCTTCGCACAAAAATCCACGGATTTGTCTGATGGAAGTCCGATCGTGTGTGTGATGCTTAAGTCTAGGGCTTTTTATGATAAACAAAAAAAATTGTGTTGCTTTATATTGTGAGCGAGGCGTTCATTCATTCATTCACGCAGACTTGTAAAGTTATTAATTTTTAACGCCTTTGGTAACATGGAAGATTCACTGAGGTCATTACTGAATGCCGGGTAACAGTGTTATTGATAATGACTGCGCTATATTCATTCTATTCATTCTTCTGTCATTGATCATTTGATAAAGACGGCGGTTGTATCAGCTCCACAAATCAATAATTTAATCCCAGTATTACAAACTTAGCGGTGCTCCACGGTGGATCAATGTGCCTTTGTTCCTTTTCCGACCAATCACCGGAATTGGTCAAATTGGCTGAAAATCATCTCATGCTTATAGATTGTAAAGTGTTACTAAACCCAGGACTCTGCATTCACTATACCTGGCCTCCCGCAGTACACAGAGCATTAAAAAGCAATTATTTTAGTGAATATAGTGCCTTGAAAAAGTATTCATACCCCTTGAAATGTTTTGTTACAACCAAAAATTGTAAATGTATTTTATTGGGATTTTATATGATGGACCAACACAAAGTGGCACATCATTTTTTATTTTTTTTTTTACAAATAAATCTGTGAAAAGTGTGGGGGGGGGGGGGTGGTACATTTGTCTTCAGCCCCCTTTACTCTGATACCCCTAACTAAAGTCTAGTGGAGCCAATTGCCTTCAGAAGTCACCTAATTAGTAAATGGAGTCCACCTGTGTGTAATATAATCTCAGTATAAAGACAGATGTTCTGTGAAGCCCTCAGAGGTTTGTTAGAGAACCTTAGTGAACAAACAGCATCATGAAGGCTAAGGAACACACCAGACAGGTCAGGGATAAAGTTGTGGAGAAGTATAAAGCAGGGTTAGGTTATAAAAAAATATCCCAAGCTTTGAACATCTCACGGAGTTCTGTTCAATCCATCATTGGAAAATGGAAAGAGTCAATACTTTGTAGAACTGCCTTTCTCTGCACGTACAGCTGCAAGTCTTTTTGGGGGTGTCTCTACCAGCTTTGCACATCTAGAGAGGGACATTTCTGCCCATTCTTCTTTGCAAAATATCTTAAGCTCTGTCAGATTGAAAGGACAACGTCTGTGATCAGCAATTTTCAAATTTTGCCACAGATTCTCAATAGGATTTAGGTCTGGACTGTGACTGGGCCATTTGTAACACATGAATATGCTTTGATCTAAACCATTTCATTGTAGCTCTGGCTGTATGTTTCGGGTTGTTGTCCTGCTGGAAGGTGAACCTCCGCCCCAGTCTCAAGTCTCATGCAGACTCTAATGCCACGTACACACGATCGGTTTTCCTGTCAGAAAAAGTCTAAATGGTCAGGAATCCCAACCGTGTGTATGCTCCATCTGACTTTTTCCAACAGGAAAACAGCCAAAAAGAGAGGCAAGCACAGTATTCACAAAGCACTTGCTCCCACTTGCTCCCAAATCTAAGCTGGGTTTTGAAAGCTAAGTCGTCGTAAGTGGAAGTGGGCGTGAGCAATGCAAATGAGGTGTGACCCCATACAAATGATGGGCCGAGTGCCAGACAAGTACTTAAAACGAACGGCACATGCGCCGTCCCGTGGACGCATCCCAGTGCGCATGCTCACAATCACGTTGAAACAACTGGCTAAGATACGTCGAATCACTGCCTACGGTGTGAACGTAACCTACACCCAGCCCTAACAGCATTTCTTCCCTGGTCCATACCTTTGCATGAGTTGCGCCTCATATATGGGGAAAAACTTTACACCAGACGTATGACTTACGCAAACCGCGTATATTATGCGCCGGACGCAAGTACGTTCGTGAATCGGCGTATCTCCCTCATTTGCATATTTGAATCGAAAATCAATGGGAGCGACACATGCGTCCAGCGTAAAGATGCGCCCACTATACGCCGGCGTAGGAAAGTTACGTTGGGCGGCTGAAGCCTATTTTTCTAGCCTATTTGGGTCAGCGCATAGATACGACGGCGCACATTTGTACTTACGTCGGCGTAAGTGCTTTGTGAATCCGGGCCATAGTGTTTTGCTTTTAGGACAAATAGTTCACTTTTGTTCTCATGTGACCAGAGCTTCTTCTTCTATATGTTTGCTGTGTCCCCTCCCCCACATGGCTTCTCACAAACTGCAAACAGGACTTCTTATGTCCTTCTTTCCCCAATGTCTTTCTTCTTGTCACTCTTCCATAAAGGGCAGATTTGTGGAGAGCACCACTAATAGTTGTCCTGTGGACAGATTCTCCCCCCTGAGCTGTGGATCTCTGCAGCTCCTCCAGAGTTACCGTGGATCTCTTGGCTGCTTCTCTGATGAATGCTCTCTTTGCCCGGCCCGGTCAGTTTAAGTGGACGGCAATGTCTTGGTAGGTTTGCAGTTGTGCCATACTCTTTCCATTTTCCGATGATGGATTGAACGGAACATTGTGAGATGTTCAAAGCTTGTGATATTTTTTTTTATATTATGGCCTGCCTGATGCTGTTTGTTCACTAAGGTTCTCTAACAAACCTCTTAGGGCTTCACAAAACAGCTGTATTTATACTGAGATTAAATTACACACAGGTGGACTCTATTTACTAATTAGGTGACTTCTGAAGGTAATTGTTTCCACTAGATTTAGTTAGGGGTATCAGAGTACAGGGGGCTGTATACAAATGCACTCCCACACTTTTATCAGTGCCCATCAGTGTGGTGCCTTGTGTGTTGCCTTATCAGTGCCCATCAGTGCAACCTCATAAGTGCAAGCTCATCAGTGCAGCTTATCAGTGCCCATCAGTGCCACCTCATCAGTGCCCATCAGCGCCACCCCATCAATGCAGCTTTATCAGTTCCCTTTAGTGAAGAAGAAAAATTACTTATTTGCAAAATTTTATAACTGAAACAAAGAAAACGTTTTTTTTTTTTTTTTCAAAAACATATTTTATTTAATTAGCACAAATATAAAAAAAAAAACAGTGGTAAATAAATAACACCAAAAGAAAGCTCTATCTATCTAAAAAAAGATATAACAATAACAAAATTATAACAATGTCATATGGGTACAGTGTTGCATGACTGCACAGGTGTCATTCAAAGTGTGAAAGCTGAAACTTGGCCTGGGCAGGAAGAGGGTAAAAGTGCCTGGTGGGAAGTGGTTGATCAGGTAAGTCACCCCGCAGGATCCATTTCTCGGTAAATGCGACTGACGCGGCCCGGCGCTTTGTAGATGAATGACGAATCAGGGCGCAGTGCTCTGTGCCCCGAGCCCACCTTTTTTTCTTATATATTATCTCTTTATTTTTTCAGTTTAGCAAGTTATACAATAGGTGTCTCCACCTTCCATTTCCATTTCATAACAGGAAGTGGGTCCTGACTGAGACGCGATTGGGCAGGAGTCCTAAGACTCCTTGCCCAATTGGGTCTTAGGAAATGCTTCCTGATTGGCCGAGAGTAGAGTTTCATTTTGATTCGTTATTTGCATGAATTTGTTTTGTTTTGTTTCGATTCGTTATTTACATAAATTTGTTTTGTTTGTTTAATTCGTTTTCGGAATTTTGAATTCGAAAAGTTTTCCAATTTTTAAAGAGAATAAAATAGAATAGAAAATAAAGAAATAAAATAGAGAAAATAAATTCTGTTTCTAGTCTATTCTATTTTATTCTCTTTGGAAATTTAAAAATTATTCGAAAAGTTACGATTTGAAAACTATTCGAATTAGATATTTTTTTTTTCGTCATTTCTAAATCGTTTAAATTCGGTACTATTCTAATTCGCAAAATCGTATATATCTGAATTTCCGAAAAACTTAAATTTGTCTGAATTTTAATTCGGAAACAAAACGAACATGTCTAATGCCTGTGTCTGTGGCTCATGGCCACTTGCAGTCTCCATCAGAAGCTCGAGTGACAATTGGCCATAAGCTCGGGGTCCGGGTCAACCCAAATACAAAGCTCATTCCTAGTCTGGTTGAGTTTGTTTACTTAACTGGCCAGAAGTCATTCATTTATTGGCAGTTTCACGTTCATTACACTTCTTGGTTTAGACCTAGTGATGCCATCACTGGGACTCTATGCGTTGCGGTGCCGGGACAAGGTCATCCAGCGCCCAGGGCAAAGATGCCAAACGGCTCCTGAACACAGGAGCGCTGCACTTGCACGAGGGAGGGGGCATAGGCGTGCACATGGGGTGTGCCAGGAGTGCACGGGCACGCCCTTATCACTACTAGTGTTGCTCACGAATATTCGCATTGCGAATATTCGCTACGAATATTGCATATTCGAGTATTCGCGAATAACACGAATATCGCGGCGAATATTCGCTATTTCGAATATTCGAATTTTTTCAATTTTTTTTTTAGAACAGATCACATCCTAGAGATCCCCATCGACGTCTAAAAGCATTGCTGGTATGATTAGAGACCTTGGGCCGAGTAGCTGCAGCGCTCATTTTATATTGCCGAGAAATCGCAATGCGATTATTCGGCAATAGCGATATCGCGCGATTATTTTATATTGTAATATATCACGAATATTCTGAGCCAATCAGAGTGCTCCATTCCGCATTTCTCGAAATTTCGCAATTATTTTATATTGTAATATATCACGAATATTCTGAGCCAATCAGAGTGCTCCATTCCGCATTTCTCGAAATTTCGCAATTATTTTATATTGTAATATATCACGAATATTCTGAGCCAATCAGAGTGCTCCTTCCGCATTTCTCGAATATTCGCAATTATTTTATATTGTAATATATCACGAATATTCTGAGCCAATCAGAGTGCTCCTTCCGCATTTCTCGAATATTCGCAATTATTTTATATTGTAATATATCACGAATATTCTGAGCCAATCAGAGTGCTCCTTCCGCATTTCTCGAATATTCGCAATAGCGAAAAATCGCAATAGCGAAAATTCGCAATAATTTAATTTCCAAAAAATATCACGAATATTCGTATTTAGCGAATATATCTCGAATATTCGACTATATATTCGAGATATATCGCGAAATCGAATATGGCATATTCTGCTCAACACTAATCACTACCATCGGAGGCCAACTCCCCCTACTGCAGGGGTCCTCAAACTACGGCCCTCCAGTTGTTCAGGAACTACAATTCCCATATCATGCCTAGTCATGTCTGTGAATGTCAGAGTTTTACAATGCCTCATGGGACTTGTAGTTCCGCAACAGCTGGAGGGCCGTAGTTTGAAGATCCCTGCCCTACTGCCTGGGCTCCCCACTGTGTTTCCCTCCTAAACCACAGTGCTGCTGCCTCCTCTCTCTCCCTCCAGCTGCTGCCATCTTTGTGATGTAGGAGCGCTGAACCTTAAGTGGATGCATTTCAACTGGGTGGATGGTTTGTGAGGTCCTAGAGCAGTGGTTCTCAACCTTTCTAGTGCTGTGACCCCTTGATAAAATTTCACAAGTTGTGGGGAGTGGGGACCCCTAACAGTAAAATTATTTTCGTAGCGTGGGTTGTCAGTAGTGTTGAGCAGAATATGCCATATTCGAATTCGCGATATATCTCGAATATATAGTCGAATATTCGACATATATTCGCTAAATACGAATATTCGTGATATTTTTTGGAAATTAAATGATTGCGAATTTTCGCGAATTTTTGCGAATGCGAATTGCGAATTGCGAATTGCGAATGCGAATATTCAAGAAATGCGGAATGGAGCACTCTGATTGGCTCAGAATATTCATGATATATTACAATATAAAATAATTGCGAATATTCGAGAAATGCGGAATGGAGCACTCTGATTGGCTCAGAATATTCGTGATATATTACAATACAAAATAATTGCGAATATTCGAGAAATGCGGAAGGAGCACTCTGATTGGCTCAGAATATTCGTGATATATTACAATACACAATAATTGCGAATATTCGAGAAATGCGGAATGGAGCACTCTGATTGGCTCAGAATATTCGTGATATATTACAATACAAAATAATTGCGAATATTCGAGAAATGCGGAAGGAGCACTCTGATTGGCTCAGAATATTCGTGATATATTACAATACACAAAAATTGCGAATATTCGGCAAATGCGGAAGGAGCACTCTGATTGGCTCAGAATATTCGTGATATATTACAATATAAAATAATTGCGAAATTTCGAGAAATGCGGAATGGAGCACTCTGATTGGCTCAGAATATTCGTGATATATTACAATACAAAATAATTTCGAAATTTCGAGAAATGCGGAATGGAGTACTCTGATTGGCTCAGAATATTCGTGATATATTACAATATAAAATAATCGCGCGATATCGCTATTACCGAATAATCGCATTGCGATTTTTCGGCAATATAAAATGAGCGCTGCAGCTACTCGGCCCAAGGTCTCTAATCATACCAGCAATGCTTTTAGACGTCGATGGGGATCTCTAGGATGTGATCTGTTCTAAAAAAAAAATTAAAACATTCGAATATTCGAAATAGCGAATATTCGCCGCGATATTCGCGTTATTCGCGAATACTCGAATATGCAATATTCGTAGCGAATATTCGCAATGCGAATATTCGTGAGCAACACTAGTTGTCAGCATCCAAGGCAAGACAAGTAATTTGCGCTCCCTGAGTCCCTTATACTCATACAGTATTGAACCCCTTATGGTACATTTTAGGATGCACCACTCTCTCTTTGTTCTCCTATCTTTCCCCTTTATCTCTCTCTATCCTAATTTCTTTTTTTCCCCCTCATCCGTCTCTCTTGCTGTTTTTCTTGTTCTTTCTCTTAGGCCGCGTACACACGATCAAATTTGTCCGCTGAAAACGGTCCGATGGACCGTTTCAGCAGACAAATCCGATCGTGTGTACGGGCTAGCGGACAGGTTTGTCCATCGGACAAATTTCAAAGCATGCTTTGAAATTTGTCCGCTACAAACCTGTCTGTCGGATATGTCCGCTGGTTAGTACGGCAAACCAGCGGACATATCTTCCCGCACATGCGTCGTATCCTGTGAATGGATCCGACGCATTCACGCGGAAGTGTTTACTTCCTGGTGCGGTGACGTAGCGGTGACGTGGCGGCGTCAACGTCACCGCCGCGTCACCACGCTGTCTGCCGGCGGGGATTTTGATCCGATGGTGTGTACACGCCAACGGACCGAAATCCGATGAGACATGTCCGCTCTAAACTGTCCGTCGGACAAGTTTGAGCGGACATATCTCATCGTGTGTACGAGGCCTTATTCTTTCTCCCCTTTTTCTTTGTTTCTCCCCCTTTTTCCTCTCCCTTCCATGTATTCTGTATTTTTATTCCTTCTCTTACTCATTGGTGGGGGGTGAGGGGAATGGGAAGAGTGGCACTGCTGATGGGGATTAGGGATCAGTGGAAATGCTGGTGGGCTGGTGGGATCAGTGAAAATGCAGGGGGGAGTTCTGATCAGCCAACTTTGGTGCTCTTGATCAAGGTCATCTGCTGATCTGAGAACTGTAGTGGCAACTATAATAACAGGTAGTGTTACTCACTGTGTCTCCGACTTTGTGGTGTCTCATAGCAGTGACACCTATGTGGAAATCAGGAGATAGGGTCTCCCCCAGCCCCTCCCACTTCACATTACTCACCAGTCAGCTGACCTTTAGGCTCCACCCCCAGCCATGCTGTGAACTGAATGGGCGGCTGCGAAGAGGCTGAGTGGGCGGCCGCAGGCTCCAGGAACAGCAAAAATGCTGGGAGAGCCAAGAACAGCCCAGGATTTGGTGACCCCTGGCAAATCATCATTTGACCCCCGTGGGGGTCCCGACCCCAGGTTGAGAACCACTTTCCTAGAGGCTGCTTACCAGCAACAATTGTGTCTTGCTAGACACCCAGAGGAGGTTTTTTTAAGTTTTGAAAGGATGAAAGGATGGGAGCTCCATCAGACTTTTAAAAATTTTGCACTTTAAATCAAATTGTATATATACATTTTTTTTTGTAATTTTGATGTCTGTTTTTTCAGTTCCTGAATAAAAAGAGTTCAGTCCAAAAAAAAAAGGTTTTGCCTCTCCATTGACTCTAATGCATGGGGCTGAAATGGCAAAATTTTGGCCAAATCTTCATATTTTCAAAAGAAAAAAAAGTTTCCTTTATGGGGGGGGGGGGAATAGAGGGTTGTTAAGACCTGCAGTGGTTAGGGTACTGCGGCCTTCTTTCCGTCTCCCAAGATGATTCTTCCGAATGGTTAGAGTTAGGGTTGTCCAGATACCGATACTGGTATCGGTATCGGGACCGATACCGAGTATTTGCGGGAGTACTTGTACTCGCGCAAATGCTCCCGATACCTAAATAGAATACTTTTTTTGTATTTATCAACATGTTCTGTGAAAATTCTTTGAGTTTTTTTACTACTGCGTGACAAGAAAATAAAACATTTTTACTCATTTTTATTCTTTTATAATGTCTTGAGTTAGAGTTCTTCATAATTCTAAAGAAAATATCCTTAGTCTGTATTGTGGTTTGAAAACTGTCATATGACATTTAAAAAAAGTATCGGTATTCGGTATCGGCAAGTACATGAAAAAAGTATCGGTACTTGTACTCGGTCCTAAAAAAGTGGTATCGGGGAAAACCCTAGTTAGAGTGTTCCCCATCCCCAAGCATGAGCCAAGACTTCATAAAGGGTGTCCAGATATAGAATGACTTTATTGAGAGACAGGTTACTTATATACAGCAAAAGAAATACTTGATGTAATCAGATATACAATTACATCCTCCTCCCACATCATCATACAATGGTGTTACTAACGAGACCCCTTTCAAGGGACCTATTGTAGGAGACAGACGGCTGTCTCCGGTAGAATCTACATGAGTTAATTACTGGTCCTTTGCCCAGACAAGGTGTTTTAGAACTTCTCACCTGCTAAACAATAGAACTTCACACAATGAACACTTCTTGAAAGACAGACTAAAGATCATTTACATGACACATTGAGATATTGAGATCAGTTTAAGGAATAAACCAATTATCTCCAGGTAGAGAGCACCCTAATTTTCCCAACGTTAGAACACCCCTCTTCCACACAAGGTCTACCTGCCATTACATATCTCCCGATAGCCTCGATCTGGGGGACCAACATATCCAAATTTCACCCAGATCGGTCCAGGGGTTCTTAAAAGACAAACAGAGTGTGAGAAAATCCAGAATAAAGTCTATTTTCTTCACAATACTCCCCCTTAGTTCCATGGGTCGGCATACCCGCCTAGACCCTGCCGGGTTGGCTAGGGGATGTCCGAGTCAAAATTATACTTCCAAGTCGGTTTGGCGGGAAAGCCCATCCGCATTACCGTTCTGCTTGCCCAGGCGGTATTGCAGTGTAAAATTGTAAGGCTGCAAAGCAAGACTCCAGCGCAGCAACCGGGGATTGTCTCCAGAGACTTGGTTGAGCCAGATGAGGGGGTTGTGGTCAGTGAGTAGGGTAAATGCACGGCCATAAAGGTATGGTTGTAGCTTCTTTAAGGCCCGAACTAGAGCAAGGCATTCTTTTTCCACGGTGGCATAGCTGACCTCCCGAGGTAATAACTTGCGGCTGAGGTATGCCACTGGGTGCTCCATGCCGTCTCCCCCCACTTGGCTTAGTACGGCTCCCAGCCCAAACATGGAGGCATCTGTATGAACGAGAAATGTTTTGTTAGGGTCTGGGGCCGCCAATACTGGAGCTTCGCTCAAACCCGTCTTAAGTCTCTGGAACGCTGTTGCACACTCCGGGGGCCAGGCTACCTGCTTGGGTAGGGACTTTTTGGTCAGGTCGGTGAGGGGCTTTGCTAGGGTGCTATACTCCGGGACAAACATCCATTAATACCCTGCGGTGCCTAGGAATGCCAATACCTGCGTCTTGGTGCGGGGCTGGGGCCAATTGGCTATGGCCTCTACTTTTGCGGGTTCGGGGCGCTGTTTCCCAGACCCTACTCTATGCCCTAGGTATTGAACCTCTGCCATGCCCACATGGCATTTCTCAGGTTTCAGGGTGAGGCCGGCTTCTTGTAACCTCCCAAATACCAAAGCCAAGTGCGTCAAGTGCTCCTCCCAGGTGCTGCTATAGATGGCAATATCATCTAGGTAGGCACATGCAAAGTCCTGCATTCCCTCCAGAAGTTGGTCCGCCATCCGTTGAAATGTAGCCGGGGCATTTTTCATCCCAAAAGGCATAACCCGAAATTGGTATAGCCCGAATGGGGTGACAAATGCCGACTTGAGGATGGCGGCCGAGTCTAGCGGAATTTGCCAATACCCTTTGCACAGGTCCAGGGTAGTTAGGAAGTGACCGCTGGCCATGCGATCGAGCAATTCGTCGATCCGTGGCATGGGGTATGCGTCAGTGATAGTCCGGTCGTTCAGTTTCCGGTAATCAATACAGAAACGAGTCGTTCCGTCTCGCTTCGGTACTAAAACTACCGGGGACGCCCAGGGACTTTGGGAAGGCTCAATAATTCCTAACTCCAACATTTCTTGGATTTCTTTCCACATGCTGGTCCGTACTGCTGCCGGAATACGGTACGGCTGCTGACGTAATGGGGTCTCCCCCTGCGTCTCCAACCGGTGTACTGCGGCGGAGGTGTACCCTGGTCGGACCGAGAACAGCCCATCGTGTTCCTGCAGCAGTTGTTTTGCGTCCGTCTGCTGTGTGAGATTTAGTTTCTCCCCTAACCCAACTTGCTCTAGGGTACCTTGGTTAGCTGCCAGCAGGTCGGGTAAGGGGAGTCCTTCAGTATCGTCAGTGGACGGGGCACAGATAGCGGCCACGTCCTCGGAGCGCTCGTAGTACGGTTTCAACATGTTCACATGAAAGGCTCGTCTGATCCTTTCATCCGAACATTTGGCCACAATATAGGTGGTGTCGCTAATCCGTTCCACCACTTTAAAAAGTCCCTGCCACGCTGCCTGTAGCTTGTCCTTTTTGGATGGTCGGAGGGCTAATACTTTTTGCCCTACTTCCAGGTTCCTATCGCGTGCTCCCCGGTCATACCATTGTTTCTGTCGTTTCTGGGCTGCCTGTAGGCTCTCCCGAACTGATTCGGTCAGTGCACGGAGGCGGTCCCGGAATTCCAGCACGTACGGCAAAACCGGGATCCCTTCCTCTCCTGTGTTGCCCTCCCAGTGCTCCCGTATGAGGTCCAGGGGTCCCCGAACTTTTCTCCCGTATAGGAGTTCGAAGGGGGAGAACTCGGTCGACGCCTGGGGCACTTCCCGATAGGCAAACAGGAGATGGGGTAGAAATTTCTCCCACTGACCGCAGGACTCTGTGAACGCTGTGAGCATCTGCTTAAGCGTGCCGTTGAAACGTTCACAGAGGCCGTTGGTCTGGGGGTGGTAGGGGGAGCTAAATAACGGTTTTACCCCGCAGCTCTGCCATAACTGTTGAGTGACAGTTGCCGTGAACTGGGTTCCCTGATCTGAGAGTATTTCCCGGGGGAATCCTACTCGAGAAAAGATCCTGACTAGAGCCTCTGCTACCGTCTCCGCCTCAATGTTGGAGAGCGCCACAGCCTCAGGGTACCTGGTGGCATAGTCCACCACCGTGAGGATGTAGCGCCTTCCAAAGGGGCTGGGTTTGTTGAGGGGCCCTATCAGGTCTACTGCCACTCTGTAGAATGGTTCCTCTATTATAGGTAGGGACCGTAACTTGGTCTTGGGGTGGTCCCCCCGTTTCTCTATACTTTGACACGTGTCGCATGTCCTGCAGTACGTCTGCAAGTCTTTTGATATCCCTGGCCAGAAGAACGTCTGGGTAAGGCGGTCCTTAGTTTTCTTGATACCCAGATGTCCGGCTAGAGGGATATCATGGCTGAGCTTTAGTAGCTCTGCCCTGTATTTGCTGGGTACAACTAGTTGTCTTTTTATAACTTGGGCTGCCCCACTTCCCACTCCCCCTGTGACTCTATATAGCAGCCCCTTGTCCCAGTGGAAGCCCTCTTGGGCATTACCTTCCTTAGGGGTACCTACGGCCTTCCTGTAACCTGCTAAGGTGGGATCTGACTGCTGGGCTTGGCCAAAGTCTTGTGGAGTGCCCCAGAAGGGGATAGGGTCAGGGCATACTACAGGGTTTTCGGTTCCTACCTGTGGTTCCTCAGAGTGCGTCTGTCCAGCTTGGCGTGCTTGCGTCCTGGTAGTCACAGGGCAGGTTCCAGCGGGATCTGGGGTAAGCAGCTGTGAAGTTAGGCACCCCAAATCGTTCCCCAACAATACTTCCACAGGTAGGCCCGACATAATGCCTACTTCCATCTGCTTGGCTCCGGTGGCCAAATTTTGCTGCACTTGGGCTGTGGGTAGTTTGTGTATGGCGCCTCCTGCCACTCTTACTGCAACAGTCCTGTTGGTGCGCGCCTTCGCAGATACGGTGTGAGGTTGCACCAGAGTGAAGGGGGCCCCAGAGTCTCGTAGTGCCTCAGCCTCCTTTCCATCTACTGTGACCCATTGTCTGTGGTGCACCCAGTTGTCCCCCTCGGTTTGTGCTAGGTTCACCTCATGTAGTACGGTCCATTGCTCAGCTGTGGTCTTCCAGCGGTTCATGCTGATAGTGATGGGCGGCTGCCCTTGGTGGTGGTGGCCGCTCCCAATTGCCTCTGCTCCGCTGAGGGCAATGTATCTTGTAGTGCCCTGGCCGATTGCATTGGTGACATACCAATGGCGGTTTCTGGTTAAAATTAGGTGGTGTAGTGGGTGGTCCTGCGATCGGTCGGTGGTAGGTCACAGGACTAGGCGTTGGGGTGCTGGACCTTACCAGGGGGCGGTTTCCACTAGTCTCTCCTCTTCTTCCCTCGTGATGCTCGTCTGCCAGCTTGGCCGCTTCCTCGATTGTGGCCGGCTTCCTATCCCTGACCCAGTCCTTGGTGTCTGCAGGTGTGTGGTCAAAAAATTGTTCTAGCAAGAAGAGTTGTAGCACCTCCTCTAGCGTCGCGGCTTGGCAGCCTTGTATCCAGTTTTGGGCCGCCCGATACATCCTAAAAGCCCATTCGGTGTAGGAGTCTCGGCCCCCTTTACGTAATGCCCGAAACTTTTTCCTGTAAGTCTCTGGGGTCATGGCATGCCTCTGCTGCTCGGCCCGTGAGTATGCTGCTTAGAATCGCGGCCCATTGCTCTGATTCCAGACCCTCCAAAGCACATTGACGCTCAAAGTCTTGTAGGTATTCGTCAATTTCCATTTCTCCATCCGAAAAACTTTTAAACGCAGCATAGTTAATCTTTCTCCGCTGCCCTCCATTTATAGATCCGGCTCAGGAAGCGGTGTCTCCTTGGTTTACGCTTGCCTGTTGTGCCCTGCGTTCTGCGCTCATCTGCTCCAGGACTTGCGTCACCATCTCTGGTGTGGGATTTGGCCCATATAGGTTTAGCCTCCACATCACCTTCTGTTGGAACTCAGCTTCCTCCTGACTGACATTCGCCATGCTGCTGGTTTGGTCGCCCTCCATTAGTTCTGCTATGAGGGTAGCTTTCTTTTTGTTGCTTGTCACCTGGCCTCGGGCTTCCAGCAGATCCTTTAGCGTAGACCTCTTTAGTCTCTCGTAATGCTGGGCCATTCACTTGTTGTCTTTATGCGTCCCATTCAACCCCGCTGCTTGCCACCAGTTGTTAAGACCTGCAGTGGTTAGGGTACTGCGGCCTTCTTTCTGTCTCCCAAGATGATTCTTCCGAATGGTTAGAGTGTTCCCCATCCCCAAGCATGAGCCAAGACTTCATGAAGGGTGTCCAGATATAGAATGACTTTATTGAGAGACAGGTTACTTATATACAGCAAAATAAATACTTGATGTAATCAGATATACAATTACATCCTCCTCCCACATCATCATACAATGGTGTTACTAACGAGACCCCTTTCAAGAGATCTATTGTAGGAGACAGACGGCTGTCTCCGGTAGAATCCACATGAGTTAATTACTGGTCCTTTGCCCAGACAAGGTGTTTTAGAACTTCTCACCTGCTAAACAATAGAACTTCACACAATGAACACTTCTTGAAAGACAGACTAAAGATCATTTACATGACACATTGAGATATTGAGATCAGTTTAAAGGGGTAGTTCCCCCAAAAACCTTTTTTTTAACATTGATTGAGGCTCGTTTTGTCAAGGGGAATCGGGTGTTTTTTTTTTTAGAATCGAAGCAGTACTTACCGTTTTAGAGATGCATCGTCTCCGACGCTTCCGGGTATGGTCTTCGGGGAAGGGCGTTCCTATTTGATTGACAGGCTCCCGACAATCGGATACATCGCGTCACGATTTTCCGAAAGTAGCCGAACGATGGTGCGCAGGCGCAGTATAGAGCCGCACCGGCGCTCGGCTTCTTTCGGCTACTCGTGACGCGATGTATGCGACCGTCGGAAGCCTGTGGGAAGCCTGTCAATCAAATAGGCACGCCCAAACCAGACGATCATACCCGGAAGCGACGGAGACGATGCATCTCTAAAACGGTAAGTACTGCTTAGATTCTAAAAGAAAAACACCCGATTCCCCTTGACATAACGAGCCTCAATCAATGTTAAAAAAAGTTTTTTGGGGGAATTACCCCTTTAAGGAATAAACCAATTATCTTCAGGTAGAGAGCACCCTAATTTTCCCAACGTTAGAACACCCCTCTTCCACACAAGGTATACCTGCCATTACATATCTCCTTATAGCCCCGATCTGGGGGACCAACATATCCAAATTTCACCCAGATCGGTCCAGGGGTTCTTAAAAGACAAACAGAGTCTGAGAAAATCCAGAATAAAGTCTATTTTCTTCACAAGGGTTTAGTTTTTTTTTATACTTATATTTTATACTTTATACCGGTACTTGTATACTGTTGCACTTTAAATCAAACAGTTAAATGTTTATTTTATTTTTTATTTTATAGTGTCTGTTTTTTCAGTTCCTTCAAAGCAAAAGAATGTAGATGAGCCATTTTAAGCCTTTTTACCACTTCCCTAATAATAATAATAATAATAATAATAATAATAATAATAAACAAACAAAAAAAACAACAACTCAGTTTTGACAAAATCTTCATATTTTCAAAAGAAAGAAAAATGTATCTGTTACCTTTGTGGGGGGAAGGGGGCGTGTTCTGGTGTTTATTTATTTTTTAGATTTTTTTAGTCTAACAAATTTCTATTTATTTCTTATTTAGTTATTTTTTTTAGGTGGGGGTGGGGTGCATCTTTATACTGTTGCACTTTAAATCAAATATTTAAATAGATTTTTAATTTTTATTTTAGTGTCTGCCTTTTCAGTTCTTTCGCCTTTTTAAGCCTCCTACTAATAATAAATAATAAAAAAAAAACACCAAAACAAATCTCAGTTTTGTCTCTCCATTGACTCTAATGCATGGGGCTGAACATTTTGACAAAATCTTCATAATACTAGGGTTATGGCTGATAGCTTAAGAGCAGGTTCACACTGGGGCAACCTGGGATCCGACTTCAAGTCGCCCCAGGTCGCCCCATAATTACCCCACCCCATTATGTTGTCACCACCCTGGGACTGTGACGTCAAAAGAGGCCTTTATAAATCGCAGTGCACCGCACACCTGGCATTACAGCGGGAGGGAGTGTTGAGCGTTGAGTCAACGAAGAGGAGAAGAAGGAGACGCAGA
Source organism: Rana kukunoris (assembly GCA_029574335.1). NCBI lineage: Eukaryota > Metazoa > Chordata > Amphibia > Anura > Ranidae > Rana > Rana kukunoris. Next base: position 155,109,004 of record CM056059.1, on the reverse strand, counting down.
AGACCGGGCCCCCGCTGATAAAAGAGCTGAAAGAAGACAGCGGTGGTGCCCGACAGAAGAAAGAAATCGGAAGACCCCCGAAGTCGGAAGAAGACCCCCGGAGCTGCCTAATAAACTACTTTAAAAACCTGTGTAGTGTTTTTTTATTGTCATTTTTCTTCCACCAGGTGAATGGGTAGGGGTACGATTTACCCCATACTCATTCACATAGGGTGGGGGGCCAGGATCTGGGGGCCCCCTTATTAAAGGGGGCTCCCAGATTCCGATAAGCCCATCGCCCACAGACCCCGACAACCAACGGCCAGGGTTGTCAGGAAGAGGCCCTTGTCCCCATCAACATGGAGACAAGGTGGTTTGGGGTAGGGGGCCACAGGGCGCCCCCTGCCCCAAAGCACCCCCCATGTTGAGGGCATGCCGCCTGGTAGGGCTCAGGAGGGGGGGGGCGCTCGCCCATCCCCACCCCCTTTCCTGACCGGCTGGTCTGTGTGTTCAGATAAGGGTCTGGTATGGATTTGGGGGGAACCCCCACGCCGTTTTTTCAGTGTAGGGGGTTCCCCTTGCAATCCATACCAGACCTAAGGGCCTGGTATGCTCCTGGAGGGGAACCCATGTCGCTTTTTTATTTAAATTTTGGCATTGAGTTCCCCCTCCTGGAGGCGACTTCAAGTCGTGTTGTAAGTCGCGTTGTGATTCATACTCAAGTCGTTTTCAAGTTGCCTCCCAAAGTCGATCTGAAAGTCATGTTGCCCCAGTGTAAACCGGCTCGTCATAACCCCAGTAATCCACTTTAAAGCTGCAACATCTATATAAACATAAGTAGACAAACATTGCACCTTGCCAGCTCCTTCCACAAGTTAGGTCTAAAATGAAGGTAATAATAAAAGGGTTTCACTTATGTTGATGAGGGAGAAACCAGGGAAAGCAAAATATAAACTGTAACAAATAAGCTAAATGGTACTAAACAAATGTAACTAATAAAAAAGATACATTATGATACAAAAGGGAAGTAGCATTTGTGAAAGTGATTTATAAAAATATTTAGAAAGCTAGATTGAAATTTTAGTAAAAGATGACTTGGATCTATATACCCGCACATGCGTTCTGGAAGTGTTAATAAATGGCAGTTTGAGCGCATTCCTCAAAGACTCTACTAAAGTATTTTTCAGAAACGCGACCATCAATTCACTACTGTGATAGTAAATCTATTCCAGGCCGCAGTCATTATACAAACCTACAGAAATTCATTAAAAAAAACACACAAATATATTTGAGTCTAGCATTCAATTACATCTAATTAAGCTCACGTCCCCCAGTGTAATTTTTCTTGAGCCCCATTAAATATTAAAAATGCTGCAAATCATTTCTGGATTGGCCTCTTTGATGTATGATGGTGTACAGGAAATGGGGAGTTTATGTGTGAGCTATCAGGGATATATATATATATATATATATATATATATATATATATAAATTCACCCGTCCAAGGTGAAAGATTATAATTGAACTCCAGGAAAACAGCCAGAACAGGCAAAAAATGTGGCTGGTGTTCAGTTCTAATAAGTTTGTATTACATTTGTCACTTCCTGTTGCTGTGTTGGAGCTCCGAGGAGAAACCTGGATGTAGAGGATTGTGTGACCTTCTTCCAGGATGCAGTGCCTGTGTTTGAGTGGCCAACCATCGATCCCAAAAACTGTTCAGATCCCCATTGGTGGATGGATGAGGATCTGGACTGACCAAAACATTCTCTACCCAACAAACGATACCTTTCTCAACAAACCATTCCTTCCCCCCCCAAAAAAAATATTCTTTACCCAACAAACTATATATTACTCAACAAACCATTCCTTATCCAACTGACCATACCTTACTCACCAGGCTTTTCCTTACCGAACAAACCATAGCATACTCACCAAACTATTCCTTACCCACCAAATCATGCCTTGCTCACCAAACCATACCTTACTCACCAACCCATACCTTACCCAACAAACGATACCTTACTCACCAAACCATACCTTACCCAACAAACTATACCTTACCAAACCATACCTTACTGTCAGGTCACCTGTGGCCAGGTGACAAATGCACCCCGTTGGAGACAGGGTGCACTGCAAGGTAGTGAACCCAATAGCAGACTGCTGTGGACAGACAGGAAACGCGAACCCAAGATATCCCAGGGCACGGAGTCTAAGGTCCAGCAGGTGTTCACCAGAGCCTCTAGTGGTGAGGATGGCCTTCCCTGCAACTGAACTCAGGTCGCGGCCCTTGGGGTCCCCCAGGTCACGCTCCGTAGGGAGAGAGGGGAAGCAGCCACTAAGAACACAAGGCATAGTGATGGGTAAGCCGAGGTTGGGGCAACAGGCAGACAAGGGTAACCAACAGAAAGGCCAAAGGTCAGGGTCACAGGCAAACTGGAGTAGTCAGAGACGAGCCAAAATTGATACACAGAAAGGTTAAAGTAGCACACGGCAGACAGGAACATAAGCTAACAAACAAAGTTGAACAGCAAGGCAGACCTGCAGTGCACTAGTTAATCTAGGATTCCTGGGATGGCCTGGGGTGGAGCCATACAGGGAAGAGAGGTGATAAAAGGCAGCCAGAAATAGAGTCAGGCCTCTAATGGACACATGGAGGAGAAGGTAAGCTGCCAGACATTATTGCATGTCCATGACACTTACCCAATTAATTATACCTTACTCACCAAACCATTCCTTATGCAAAAAAATTGATCTTACTCACCAAACAAATCTCTACCCAACAAACTATACTTTACTCAACAAACCATTAATTACCTTTCAAACTACACCAAGCTCAAGCTGTGTTTAAATTGTCACCTTTTGATGTGAGATGTCCCTGACTAATGATAATTTAGCCCATGCAGTTCTAATCTAGAGCCAAATGTAGCAGAGGGCAACGGCATGTGCTGAGGAGCAGAGCTGAAACAAGGACCTTTAATACTCAAGGTAAAAAAATCAAAAGAACTCTGAACCAATGGTGACCCTGCCTCCCCCCAACATTATGCTGTGCCCCACCATGTGCCCCCCATAAAAAAAAAATGTTTTGCATTTTTTTTTGCATTTTTTGTATTTTGCTCAGGCCGCCACTGGAGTAACAGTCTCTCCTGAGAGGGAGAGCATCCCCAGTCAGCTCTGCTGGGCATTTCTCCCCCTCCCTCTGCTCGCTGACACTGCATAATGCGAGCACTCACACAACCACAGCCGCCCGATCTGCTTCTTCCCCTGCATCCTCATTGACACGGAGAAGAGCAAGTTGCAGAAAGGACTCCATGAGCACTGTGGGGGGGGGGGGGGGCAAGCCTTCATCTCAGTTACTGAAAAAACAGACTGATTTCTCCCGTCCTTAGGGCAGGAGGACAGGAGAACCAGCCTGTAAATTCCGAGAGTGGTGACTGCAAGCTGAGCCGAGTGTCAGTTTATGACACTCTTTTACAGCCCAGCGAGTCCAGCCATCCAGCCTCACATTCGAGCAGGGAGGAATACAGCTCATCCTCCTCCTTCTTTCAGTCCCGCCCACACATCCCCTCTTTTCAGATACAGCACATCAGGATTGTGTGGGGGCGGGACTGAAAGAATGAGGAAATATGAAAATCAGCAGCATTCCTAGCTGTGTGTGAATGATGACTGAGATTCTAGCCTGGACCGTGGGTAAGTGTGTGCACTGCAGATTGCAGTACACTGTAATCACTGAACTGCATTATCTCCATCTATTCTCTCCCCCATCTGTCTCCCTCCCCCTCTCCTGTTCTTTCAAGACATTCACAATTTACTTTCACTTTCAGTTAGGCAGGTAATATATGGTGCAAATTTCTTTCCTGCATCCACAGATTTCAGGAAAGAAACTTGCATTAGTCCCCCATCAACACAGACAGCGCTGACAGGGGAATATCCCTCCTGTCCAGCAATTGTATTCTCCCGACAAACAGTGATGTCACTAGTGGCTATAGCAACCACTAGTGATAATCATAAGAGAATCTGCTCATGAATGTCTATGACTGGTCTTGGCTCTTAGGCAGCCCATACATTGATCACTTTTTTTCATTCAACTATTAGGTTGAATGGAAAAAAAATGATCCAATTCCACCATCTACACATTATAGGTGGATGGGGAATCCTCCCAGTGTGGACAGAAATTGTGCAACACTGCAAATGCGGCATTGCACCCATTCTGATGGTGTCATTGGCGGCAATTGCCGTTGATTTGGCAGGTGATGCTCCTAGTTAAATCCTAGTGTTAAATATCAGTGATTTTATTGATCAAAGCCCACACTTTACAGGCATAGGGCCAGATTCACGTAGAATCTGCAGCGGCGTAGCGTATGCCATTTACACTACGCCGCCGCAATTTACTGGAGCAAGTGCCCTATTCTCAAAGCACTTGCTCTGTAATTTGCGGCAGCGTAGTGTAAATGGCCCGGCGTAAGGCCGCGCAATTTAAAGGGGACGGCTTGTATTTAAATTAAGCGCGCCCCGCGCAGATCGAACTGCGCATACGCCGGCCGTAATAATAGCCCAGTGCGCATTCTCCAACTCACGTCAGAAAACGTCAATGAAGCCGATGTGAGCGTCATTTACGCAAAGCCCTATTCGTGAACGACTTAGGAAAACGACGTAAACGACGGAAAAAGACGACGCTGTCCCGAGGCCATACTTAACATGGCATACAACGGACCTTCGTAAACTTACCCCTCATATAGCAGGGGTAAGTTTACGCTTACAGAAACTACGTAGACGACGAGGCGGCACAAAAACTTGCACCTAACTTTGCGCCGGCGTAACTTAATTTCTTCGGCGTAAGCCGGTGCAACTGCAAGTGGGTGTGACGTTATGCAAATGATGGTCTAGTGATTTACGCCCGGCGTATCTTGGACGGAGCATGCTCAGTACGTTCGTTCCCTTGTGAGCATGCTCACAACTATGCCGGCCCAACTTACAGAGATACACCGGTCCAACTTACACCCAGCCGATGCAAAAGTGCATCCAGTTTTATTCCCCCCCAGGAAAGGTACTTTTGCTGTGAGATGGCTGCTCCCGTTCCCCACAGGCAGAGGAGGAAAAAAAACTTTAACACCCAGGAGATGTCAGCCCTCATAACAGCAATGGAGACTTATGACCAGGGCCGCCATCAGGGGGGTACAGGCAGTACACCTGTAAGGGGCCAGGGGGTCCCCAGGGGCCCGGATGGGAACCCCCCTATTTTATTTTATTTTTATAAAAAAATATTTTTTTTAATATATTTTTATTTATATTTTTTTGATGGACAAGAAGGCCTGGCTTGCAGTCTCTGCTCTAATTCATTTCTAAGGTGTTCTATCGAGTTGAGGTCAGGACTCTGTGCAGGCCAGTCAAGTTCCTCCACCCCAAACTTGCTCATCCGTATCTTTATGGACCTTGCTTTGTGCACTGGTGAGCAGTCATGTTGGAACAGGAAGGGGCCATCCCCAAACTGTTTCTACAATGTTGGGAGCATGAAATTGTCCAAAATGTCTTGGTATGCTGAGGCCTTAAGAGTTCCCTTCAATGGAACTAAGGGGCCAAACCCAACCCCTGAAAAACAACCCCACACCATAACCCCCCTTTTATCAAATGATTTGGATCAGTCCACAAAGCAAGGACCATAAAGACATAAATGATTGAGTTTGGGGTGGAGGAACTGGACTGGCCTGCACAGAGTCCTGACCTCAACCCGATAGAACACCTTTGGAATGAATTAGAGCGGAGACTGTGAGCCGGGCCTTCTTGTCCAACATTAGTTCCAGACCTCACAAATACACTTCTGGAAGAATGGTCAAACATTCCCATAGACACTCCTAAACCTTGTGGAAGGCCTTCCCAGAAGAGTTGAAGCTTTTATAGCTGCAAAGGGTGAGCCAACCCAATATTGAACCCTACAGGCTAAAGGATCGCGCACACGATCGAATATTCCGATGGACGTGTTTTGTCGTATAATCAAACCGTCTGTACGCTCCATCGGACAAAAGAGCAGAAAAACTACATAGTTTTGTGAATGTTGGCTGAAAAAGTTCTGCCGTCTGTATGCAGAACAAGTTCACGGCCAGTGCCTTTCAGGCAAAAATATATATATAATTATTATTATCATTATTATTATTAAAGGGCCCAGAGGTCCCGGATGGAAAGCCCCCTTTATTTGGTAATTTCTTTTTACATAAAAAAATGGAGGTTGCCATCTGGGGCACTGGTGGCCTCCGGAACCCCTAAAAAAAAAAGAAAAAAAAGGTTTCTTTTTTTTTTAAGGGGGATCCCATCCGGGCTCCTGGGGACCCCCGGGCCCCTTACAGGTCTTCTGCCTGTACCCCCCTGATGGGGGACCCATTAGTAGTGCTAGGACCACGGCTGCCATGTGTTGGTTGCTCAGCTCATCTGTAATGGTGCTGCTGAAGCTGCTCTCCAGCTGACTTGAGCAAGTCTGGTGCAAAGTTACCCCTGCTTTATGAGGGGTAACTTTAGGCCGGCCAAACAGCTTAGGCACACCACGCATAGCCTGCGCCGAACGGGCCTATGTTCGGGAATCGGCATATCTCCCTCATTTGCATATTTGCATAGGAAATCAATGGGTTTGCCAGATGCGTACGGCATAAATATGCAGCTAAGATATGCAGGCGTAGGCAAGTTACACCGGTCGGGAGTAGCCTATTTTGGTGTGTATCTAGTTCTGTGGGTACGGTGCATAGATATTCCGGTGCAAATTTAGACTTAGGCGGCACATCTCGAGATACTCCGGCATAAGTCCTATCTGAATCTGGCCCACTGTGTTTATTAGATCTGACTGGGAGCATCACCTGGATCACATCCCGATCAGCATGTCAACAGAAAAGGTTATACAGCATTACTGCTGCTAGGTGACCAGCTGGGGGCTCGGCTCTCTATAACCAATAGTGCCAGCATTCCCCTGCATGCATCCGTAACCAGCACTAGGTCCTAATAGACTTCCGCCGCTGCCAAGGAGACAGATGCCAGACCAGCGATGTCAATAGCAGGGACATGACAGCTGGGGAACCCCACGGTGGCAGAACACCAGGGCCCGATGGCAAGACAACCTTTGCAGCCCTGAGAGTTCTGCCACTGCTTTGGACCCTTATATATTCTTGGTGTGCTGGTGACATATATCTCTTGGGGCCCCAGTATAGTAGGAAGGGAGCTCACTGCAGAACATGTGAAAGGGCTCATTGTGGGATCGTAGTAAAGGGCCCCAGGATATATATATATATATATATATATACATATATATATATATATAAAATTGCATTTTATAGTTGGCCCCCCTACTTTTGTCCCTGTCCCCCCCTAAATATGAAAGCTGGAGACGCCACTGCTGTGAACTATCTCAGCAGCATACATTGCTAGTCCTGCACTTTTTGTTTGTTCCTTTCTGTTGAATGGCCCACAGCAATGGCCTTTTTGGTCTATGCTTCGGCCTGGCCCAGAAAGGGGGAAGCAGTAAGGAAAGACAGGGTCCTTACACCATATCATAAATAAAAATGTATATTCTATTTACAAGCCATGTGTGGACTGGGCCACAAGAGATAAAGAAGGTCAGAAGGGGGCAATGGGCAATTTTGTTTTTAAGAAACATCAGTATAGAGGAATGTGCCACCATAATGGAGATGTCCAATCAAACTCAATGGCTTATGTTTGGTTTTTAATCATGTTTATAATAAATGTATACATTTTTACATATGTATGGTTTCCCATTATTATCTGTGAGCACCGTGATAATCCCCTTCCAACCCTTTTGTACATTTGACTTTTTGGCATGAGGTGTCTACCTAAGTCGCCCTTTGACTATACATCAGTATAGAGAAGATTTTCGCTTGACAAGCAGCCTTCAATTTGGATTTGCGCTGCTGGCAAATTTATAAAAATAGTCGGTCAGATTTGTAAATATTTTATACATATGGGGCCAGATTCTCTAAGAATTCCGGCGGCGTAGCGTAAGCCAGTTACACTACGCCGCCGCATCGTACTGGAGCAAGTGCTTTATTCTCTAAGCACTTGCTCCGTAGGTTTCGCTTACGTCGCGTAAATCGCGCAGCGTAAACCCGCGCAATTCAAATGGGGCGGCTTGTATTTAAATTAAGCGCGCCCCCGCGTCGAACGAACTGCGCATGCGCCGGCCGGGGAAAAAGCCCAGTGCGCATGCTCCAAAGGACGTCACATTTTCTCAATGTAAACGACGTAATCGCAGCGTACGCCAGCCCCATTGAGAATCGACGTACGCAAACGACGTAAACGACGCACAACACGACGCGGTCCCGAGGCCATACTTAACATGGCATCCGACGGGACACGACGGCATCCGACGGGACCTCGTAAGGTTACTCCACATAGAAGCTGGGGTAACCTTACGCGAACGAAAACGACGTACGCGACGACGGGGCGGCGTAAAAGCGATCGAGAATCGGCGTACTACTTCATTTGCATATGCAAATGAAAAAACAACGTAAAGGCCACCTAGTGGCCGGAGTTGTCATTACACCTACGATCCGAAAGTGTAATTGGATTACACTTGTCGGATGTAGAAGCGTATCTATGCAAAAGTGATGCACAGCATCACACGCATAGATACGACTAAAAAAAAAAGGCGATACGACGGGGTATCTGAGATACTCCGTCGTAACGCCTCTGAGAATCTGGCCCATTGACGTTATTGGCACATTTTTAGCGTCCAAGAAAATATAGTTTTGTCAGCAAATTTCCTGAAGAGCGGAAAAGGATCTACATTCCGTATTCATTATCCTAACAATGTACACGCAGCTTTCTTCTCCAAATGTCTCTCTGGGGTTCCCATTAGTTCCGACATGAATAGGGAATGCATCTCTTTCAAGCGTATTCACCATTTTCTTCTCCATATATTAAGTGACTCATTATCCCCTCGCTTGAGCAACGGGGGTGTCTCAGAGGGTTGTTACTGATCCGGCTCTCACACCTCTTAAGGGGGTGACCCCCAACTCTAAAGTAAAGGCTCCCCTTGAGGCCCCCCTAAACCCTGGGGACACATCCTGCACTTTCCCCCCGACTCCCCAAACACCTCACCTCCAATTGAATCTGTTTTAATTAGCGGCACTAACAGATGTTTAGGAGAATATCAAACACAGGCAGGCAACACCTCTTCCTGACACATCCACTTATATTATTACCCTCCGTCTGTCTCTGTAGACGTTTTACTGCTCTCCAGTCTGTTATGCGTTTAATGCTTCATCTGCTTAACCCTTCCTCACTCCCCCCTTTCAGAGTGCCTAGGCTACATGTGGTCTGTAGAAACGTCTGAGCTGTTTTAAAAAAAAAAAATGGCAGAGGTTTTTCTAAGATCTATTTAACACTACAATAATGGGAAAAGTATAACATAAGCTTTCAAAGTTTTATATATATATATATATATATATATATATATATATATATATTTATACCGTAGATCTAACATATACCACAGTGCTGTACAGAGATCACTGAGCAATTCACATCTGATTCTGCACCTAAAAAGCTTACACTCTACACAGTGGCGTATCTAGGGTATGGCAGCCATGGCAAGTGCCATGGGTGCCATGGGGGGGACAGGGACGACGACAAAAAAGTCACTCACGTACAAAAAAATCCCCACCCGTCCTGCGGCCACCTCTTGGCTCTCACGGTCCCTCTATGTCCTTGTCACACCGCGTCTCTCTCTGTCCTTGTCACACTGCGTCCCTCTCTGTCCTTGTCACATTGCGTCCCTCTCTGTCCTTGTCACACTGTGTCCCTCTCTGTCCTTGTCACACTGTGTTCCTCTCTGTCCCCGGCGTCCCTCTCTGTCCTTGTCACACTGCGTCCCTCTTTGTCCTTGTCACACTGTCTCCCTCTCTGTCCTTGTCACACTGCGTTCCTCTCTGTCCCCGGCGTCCCTCTCTGTCCTTGTCACACTGTGTCCCTCTCTGTACTTGTCACACTGTGTCCCTCTCTGTCCTTGTCACACTGCATCCCGCTCTGTCCCCGGCATCCCTCTCTGTCCCTGGTGTCTCGCCCTGTCCCTTGATTGTGTATTACTATTATTATTGTAGAGGGGTCATACTATCATGGACTATTGATAGTGATGTAGACCTGAATCCCCACCTGAGTTCCAGTTACATTGTACACATGTGTTTATTTTCGTCAGAAAGCAATGCATTGTGGGACTAGAGGTACCAGGAGAAACGAACTCCATTGACAATTAATAGGAATAGACTACACTTCCCACAATGCCTTGCCTTCCTGGAGCACATGACACCTCCGCACAGCCTTATGTGGGAGGTTATTTAAAGGCGGGAAGGAGTGGAATTCTCTCTCTTGGTACCTGCGTTCTTCCCTCTGCGGAGCAGGGGAGAGCACTCCAGCTAGGCAGCTGGGCCTGAAGCCTAAGGGAAGATTCATCTGGAGACCAGCCATCCAGAGAGAGACAAGACCAAGTGCCTCCAGCCCGTGTTACAGAGAGACCGGAGAGAACTCACCAGCTGATGATCGTAGCAGTGGAGTGTCGGATACCGGAGACCGTGTGTGGTGAAGAGGTGACTGATTGGCACGTGTTCGTGAAAGACTCAGGCGGACTAGGCCTACTCGGGTGAGAGGACACCTACCCAAGCTCCAATATTACCTCCGCTTATAAATTAATAACACTCTATAGGCCGGAGCCACGTATTGTTCGCCGAGAAGCCCAACATCTGAAATTTACACTAGTAGAGTTGACTGACGATGACTGGAGGATCGGCCCACAAGCATTTTGTGTTCATCATACCCCTATGACTGAGTTTGCCCTTTTCTTTTGGATTACAATTAAATTAAGTGCACCAACGCTTTCAACATAGACTTCATCTTTGAGGAACATTCTGAAGCTATTAGAGCCAGGCCTGGCCAAGGGTTTCTGCACTTGTGTTTTATGGAACTGCCCACTAGGGGGAGCTTGTGAGCATAGATTACTTACAATTACTTATAAATTAATTTGTGTTAACCTTCTAGCTTTGTTTTTCTGACTACTGCAGGGACGCTTGCAGTCATTCTCATACAAGTATTTATATGTGTTTAACTTGTTGTTCAACCACTTTTACCTTTTTTTTACTATAAGACAAGTAAAGTTACCCTTTTGATTTTACTATATAGTGTGTTTACTCAAGCTGAAGAAGGTAACAACATTGTTATATTGCCATTGCATCTTTCATATGTGTTATTGTGGACCCAACCAAGTAGGGGACATAATACTATTACATTTGTCTGGTGTGCCAAGGGAGGGTTCGAGCCACTTGAAGAAGGTGAATAAATTAGTGAAAGTAGATCCCAAATCTATCCAGCGGCTCCTGCGGGGGTAGTGCTACATTATTATTATTATACATTTACATACAGCTGCTCTGACATATACCACAAAGCCAGTTACATCAGAGGAGTTTACACTCTAATGTCTTGTCACAATCCCAAACTATTATTATTTTTAATACTGTTATTATTATTATTATAATACATTTACATACAGTAGCTCTGATATATATCACAATTTCAAACTATTATTATTTTTATTATTATTACTATTATCAGGGTTTGACAAATTTGCTTGGAATCTAGGAGCAAGCTAAAAAAGTTAGGAGCCAAAAAACTCACCCGTCCCGCAGAGCTTGCACGCAGAAGCGAACACATACGTGAGTAGCGCCTGCATATGTAAATGGTATTCAAACCACACATGTGAGGTATCGCCCGATCAGTAGAGCGAGAGCAATAATTTTTCAAAAAGTGCCCCTGTAAGACCGCTGCGCAAATACGGTGTGACAGAAAGTATTGCAATGACCGCCATTTTATTCTCTAGGGTGTTAGAATAAAAAATATATAATCTTTGGGGGTTCTAATTAGAGGGAAGGAGATGAAAAACACATTAGAACTGCTGTTTTGCTACTTGTAATGTAACTACTTGTAATGCCAACAGCCACCACAAGATGGTGCCAGATCGCAGAAGGAAGCTGTAGGCCTGCAGAAGGCCGCAAAGTCGCGGCCTCAATTACCAGCCGGTCCGTGCCGGCCGGTAATTGAGGCAGCGGCTTTTGCGGGCTTCTGCAGGCCTAAAGCTTCCTTCTGTGAAGGCGGCAAAGCCGCGGCCTCAGTTACCGACGATCGCATCGGGCCCGCGCCGGCCGGTAATTGAGGCCGCGGCTTTGTGGCCTTCTGCAGGCCTAAGCTTCCCCAGGCACCAGGTCACAATTTCTTGTCGCAATTTTGTCGAGGTGTGCTATTATTATACATTTACATACAGTCTTGACATATACAACAGTGCTGTATAGAGAGCACTCAGACATTCACTTCAGTCTCTTCAGCAAAAGAGCTTACACTCTAATGTCCCCGCCACAGATACACATCATTATTATACAACATTGAGGGACAATATACACAAATAAAAACAAATTAACAACCAAAATACTATAAAAATCCACCTAGAATCCCCTTGTGGAGCCGTGACACAGACGGGTCGTGCAGACTTTGTTCAGATATTACCCAGATTGGGGCTCGACGAGTCCAAGTTTTTCATTTTGGAAATTTTAGACCTGATCACTGATAACCCCAAAATGCTCGATCGATTGTGTAATGAATGACCCAAAAGTATTAATTATTTTCAAACATACAATTTAAGTAATAAATTCTGCTGTTGATGGATGCAAGTATTGAGAGAAACTCCTCTGCAATTTTCAAGTAGCAAAAGAGTTAAAAGAAATCCGTTGAACTGAATGGATCTTGTATTGGTTGGGAAGATGAGCCAATTCCTCATTATCGAGCCTCAATTCTCCGTCAGTTCCCAGGGGGTGAGGGGCCGGAAGGTACAAACGATTTCTGTCACTGTATTTTATTGCATATGAAGACATCTCAGCAAAACAGAGGACAGGTAAAGTGTCCCGATAGCTTATTTCACATCAGGTCCATCCATGACCATGAACACCTATTGTGCGTATACTTCCATCAGCCATAAATTTCACCACCCACCTAATATTGAGTAGGTCCCCCTTTTCCCACCAAAACAGCCCTGACCCATCCAGGCATGGACTCCACTAGACCTCTGAAGGCAGTGGTGGCCGGTGGAATATTTTTTTTTTGATGGGGGACAGCAGGGCTTTTCTTCTGCAGGAACGCAGTTACGGCACCTCCAGCTCTGAATGTATGTAATGGTGCTCGGAAGTGGGTAGGGGGTGAAACCAATCAATGGTGCTTGGAGGTGGGTAGGGGGTGGAATCAAGGAATAGTGCTCGGAGGTGGGTAGGGGGTGAAACCAAGGAATGGTGCTTGGAGGTGGGTAGGGGGTGAAACCAATCAATGGTGCTTGGAGGTGGGTAGGGGGTGGAATCAAGGAATAGTGCTCGGAGGTGGGTAGGGGGTGAAACCAATGAATGGTGCTCGGAGTTGGGTAGGGGGGTGAAACAATCAATGGTGCTTGGAGGTGGGTAGGGGGTGGAATTAAGGAACGGTGCTCGGAGGTGGGTAGGGGGTGAAACCAATGAATGGTGCTCGGAGGTGGGTAGGGGGTGAAACCAATGAATGGTGCTCGAAGTTGGGTAGGGGGGTGAAACCAATCAATGGTGGCTTCCGTTTTTCTCCCTCCTCTTCGGCGTTCAATCGGATGTCTTCTTTTTTCGGCCAATCGGAAAACGGGTATCACACCTGCTTCTGATTGGCTGGATTAAGGATCAGTGTTTCAACAGTGAATATTCATTCATTCATGTTGTAACACACCTGGGTTTGCTCCGGTCGCACTTTGCGACCAAAGCCAACCCTATTTTGGAGCCTATTAGATCCTCTGGCTCTAATCAGGTGCTTAAAAAAAAAATGTCGTCGTTCCCTGGCCCATACCTTTGCATTAGCTGCGCCTGCTATATGAGGGGTAACTTTACGCCAGACGTAAGCCTTACGCAAATCGCGTATATGAAGCGGCAGAGCGCATCTACGTTTGTGAATCGGCGTATCTTACTCATTTGCATATTTAAAATGGGAACGCCGAATGTGTCCAGCGTAACTATGCGCCCACGATACGCCGGCGTAGGCAAGTTACGTCAGACGGCTGAAGCCTTGTTTTTCGACGTATCTCGCTTTGTGAATTGGCGCAAAGATGCGACGGCGCACATTTAAAATTACGGCCGTGTATCTGGAGATACACCGACGTAAATCCTTTCTGAATCCGGCCCATTGTGGTTTTTTTTTAATGTCGCTCTTCTTTTGTTTATAGCGCAAAAAATAAAAACCGCAGAGATGATCAAATACCACCTAACGAAAAAAAAAACATAAAGATTTAATTTGGGTACTGTGTTGTATGACTGCGCAATTGTTATTCAAAGTGCAACAGAGCTGAAAACTAAAAATTGGTCTGGGCAGGAAGGGGGTGAAAATGCTTTGGGCCAGATTCAGGTAGAGTTACGCTGGCGTATCAGTGATACGCCAGCATAACTCTCACTTTGAGCCGGCTTATCTGTTTTCTGTATGCAGAAAACAAGATACGCCGGGATTGAGTTCAGATACGAGCGGCGTAATTGTATTTCGCCGTCGTATTGGAACTGCAATTTTAAAATGGGCGCTCGGGGCGTTCCCGCTGATTTACGCCGAGAATATGTAAATCAGCAAGACACGGCAATTCACGATCGTACGCGGGCCCGACGCAGTGACTTTCCGACGTTTCCGTAAGCGATACGCGGCGTAAAGAAAAACATGACCCCTAGGTGGAGTATCCTATGTTAAGTATGGCCGTCATCATCGCGTCGAATTTAAAAAGTTTAGCGTCGTTTGCGTAAAACGTCCGTGAATGGGGATTGACGTCATTGACGTTCACTGACAGAATTTGGAGCATGCGCACTGACAGTCGACACATGCGCAGTACGTTCGCCGCGGGATCGCGCCTAGTTTAAATAATACACGCCCCCCTACCCGCCCAATTTGAATTCCGCCGGCTCATTTTCGCTACGCCGCCGCAACTTTAGGAGCAAGTGCTTTGTGAATACAGTACTTGCTCCTAAAGTTTCGCCGGAGTAACGTAAATGACGAACGTTACTCCAGAATAAAGATCCGCTCTCCTACCTGAATCTGGCCCTATGTGTCCAGCGTCCAGCGTAACTATGCGCCCAGGATACGCCGGCATAGGCAAGTTACGTCGGACAGCTGAAGCCTTGTTTTTCAACGTATCTCGCTTTGTGAATTGGCGCAAAGATGCGACAGCGCACATTTGAAATTACGGCAGCGTATCTGGAGATACGCCGGCGTAAATCCTTTCTGAATCCGGGCCATTGTGTGTTTTTTTTTAAATTGTCGCTCTTCTTTTGTTTATAGCGCAAAAAATAAAAACCGCAGAGATGATCAAATACCACCTAACGAAAAAAACCCATAAAGAGTTAATTTGGATACAGTGTTGTATGACCGCGCAATTGTTATTCAAAGTGCAACAGCGCTGAAAACTAAAAATTGGTCTGGGCAGGAAGGGGGTGAAAATGCCCGGTATTGAAGTGTTTAACCACTTAATACCCGCCCACCGTGAAATGACGGCGGGCGGGATACTCAATTATCCTGACATCACGTCATAAGACGTGATGTCAATTCAGGCCGCTGGTGGTGCGCGCGCGCCGCCGGCGCCGCGCGTGCGCACCCATCTGGTTACTTACAACACCGGGCACCAGTGATTTCCGTGTAACTGAGCTGGGACGTGCAGCTCTGTATGTAAACACAGAGCTGCACGTCCCTGTCAGGGAGAGAGGAGATCGATTGTGTCCCTTGTACATAGGGACACAATCGGTCACCTCCCCCAGTCACCCCCCCTCCCCCTACAGTAAGAACACACCTAGGACACACATTTAACCCCTTCCCCGCCCCCTAGTGGTTAACCCCTTCCCTGCCAGTTACATTTATACAGTTATCAATGCATGTTTATAGCATTGTTCACTGTATAAATGTGAATGGTCCCAAAAATGTGTCAAAAGTGTCCGATGTGTCGGCTATAATGTCGCAATACCGAAAAAAAAACGCAGATTGTCGCCATTCCTAGTAAAAAAAAAAATCATAATTATGTCCCCTATTTTGTAGGCAATATAACTTTTGCGCAAACCAGTCACTATATGGTTATTGCGATTTTATTTTACATTTTTTTTTACCAAAAATATGTAGAAGAATACGTATCGGCCTAAACTGAGATCAATTTTTTTTTTTTTTTTTAATGGGATATTTATTATAGCAAAAAGCAAAAAATGTTGTGTCTTTTTTCAAAATTGTCGCTCTTTTTTTGTTTATAGCGCAAAAAATAAAAACCGCACGGGCGATCAAATACCACCAATAGAAAGCTCTATTTGTGGGAAAAAAAGGACGCCAATTTTGTTTGGGAACCACATCGCACGACCGCGCAATTGTCAGTTAAAGCGATACAGTGCCGGAAGCTAAAATTTTGTCTGGGCAGGAAGGGGGTGTAGGTGCACAGTAGGCAAGTGGTTAAACAAAAGAATTATAAAAAAAAAAGTGCAAAGAAGTACAAAGTGTGCGCTAACTCAAAGCAGCCAGTTTTAACTTTCCTTAATGCAGAATAATTCATTTAGAATCGTTTCTGATCAGTATAGTTTACTTGCATGTCGCCTTATCCTTTATGAAATCATCCAAATCCCATCGATTTCTGTAACTCCATCCAGCCCCTCCTTCCTATGTGAAACATTAACTTACATCTGGCCTGTCGGATTAATAACCCGGGTCGCCAATTCATTTAAGGAGAGTCATTTCTCTCATGTATCTGACTAACATATGAGAGCAACATCTGCGAGCCGCAGAGATAAACGTGCGTTTTATACGGAATTAATGTTGACATTTCCAATGACAAACGAGACACTTAAAGGTTAAGGAATTTTAGACTTTGTTCGGCGTTATTCTTCTTGAAAATAGGAAATATTACAGAAATTCATCACTCATAAGAGGATAAGATAAATCCGCCATCCTCATTGGCGACATTTCAGTTGATAAATGGACGGCACTGTAATGTATATCACACACATGATAGACTTCATATATTCACCGGCTTTGTCCTGTTAACTTAAAACAAACAAGCGAGCAAGGGCTTAATTAATCTACTCAATTTTGAAGGGAGTTTAAGCTTTGCCCTGGAATAGTCGTACATTTCCTCTGTAAATTTGTGTTTTTCCTTTGCAGTGATAGCAGGTAAGAAAACCCAAACATGACCCAAATCTATTGACTAATACAAGACTAAGACAAGATCTAGTTACCCAAATGCAGGGGCGTTGCTAGGTGGGGCTTCAGCCTGAAGTCCAAGGCCGGGAACTGCAGGCTTTTTTATTTTGGCTAGGACGTGACCTACCTGACCTATATACACTGACCTACCTGACATACACTGACCTACATACACTGACCTACCTGACATACACTGACATACACTGACCTATATACACTGACCTACATACACTGACCTACATACACTGACCTACATACACTGACCTACCTGCACTGACGGTAGTTTTCTACATACACTAGGGTGACCACGTGTCCCAGATTGCCCAGGACAGTCACGCATTTTGCAGGTCTGTCCCGGGCACCTTCATTCCAGGACAATACAGTGTCCCGGAATGAAACTGACGCAGCCACCCTCCGGGCCAATCTGATGCCCCCAAAAAAGGCCGCCACATCACCGCTTTACTCACTGACAGTACTTGTCCTAGCCAGGAATGCCTGGAGGAGCACAATCCCCGCCCCCTGCTTGTGATTGGAGAAATCATAAAACCCGCCTCTTGTGTCCAATCACTGTGCTGTGATTCGTTAAAGCACAAGCTGATTTTTTGAAAGAGAGGGTGTCCCTGAATGGTAGTTTTGAAATGTGGTCACCCTAACATACACTGACCTACCTATATTGACCTTCCTACACTGACCTACCTGACATACACTGACCTACCTACACTGACCTACACTGGCTAATAATGCAGTCCTGCCACTGTGAGACTCGGGGGTTTATGAGGTCACATTCGGGGGCTTCAGCCATGGCTAGCCACCCCCTCCCGATGCCCCTGCCCAACTGCAATATCTATCACAGGGGGATTGCCGGCTTCCTGAACAGCACAACCAGCCCAGGCCCCACGAAGGGGCAAAAACATCCACAACCTCCTCAACTAGGAGGTACAGCATAGTCCGAATATAAAGGCACAAACAATATTCCGAATTGCATTGACCTAACGTTTGCTCTTGCTGTGGAAGATTTTTTATTTTTAATGTAATGGCACATTAGTGCATTACTTGAATAAACTTTAAGGATTTTACACTATCTTGGCATTTATCTCTTTGCTGACCCACTGATCACCATGATCTAAGACTAGAGGAGTATTGGTTTCCATGTGAAGTTTGAATGATCCCCCTCATCTTTCTGATGCTGGTGAGTGACCGTGGCGTCAGAGGGGGGCGGGGTCATTCGTACATGTCACTGGGTAACCCTGCAGCGTTTCCCCGTTGCATCAGAGGGGGCGGGGTCACCCACGCACGTCACGTTACCAATAAGCGTTTATTGATTGGTTTGCGCAAAATTTGTAGCGTCTACCAAATAGGGGATAGATTTATGTCATTTTTATTAATTATTACTTTTTTACTAGTAATGGCGGCGATCAGCAATTTTTTTTTCGTGACTGCGACATTATGGCGGACACATCGGACACTTTTGACACTATTTTGGGACCATTGTCATTTTTACAGCGATCAGTGCTATAGAAATGCACTGATTATTGTGAAAATGACAATGGCAGTGAAGGGGTTAACCACTAGGGAGCGCTAAGGGGTTACGTGTGCCCTAAGGGAGTGTTCTTACTGTGGGGGGGGGGGGGGGGGGGGGGGCGTGGCTGGGCATGTGATGTCACTGATCATTGTTCCCTATGACACTCACCTCTCCCCGTTCTTCCTCTCTGTGACCTGATCACGGGACTAGGGTGACCACATTTTCAAACTACCAATCAGGGACACCCTGCTTTGCCAAAAATCAGTTTGTGCTGTAATGAATCACAGCACAGTGATTGGACAGAAGAGGCGGGATTTATGATTTCTCCAATCACAAGCAACGGGCGGGGATTGTGCTTCTCCAGGCATTCCCGGCCACAACAAGTACTGTCAGTGAATAAAGCGGTGATGTGGCGGCCTTTTTTGGGGCCCAGGGGGTGGCTGTGTCAGTTTCATTCCGGGACACTGTATTGTCCTGAAATGAATGTGCCCGGGACAGACCTGCAATCCGGGACACGTGGTCACCCTACGCGGGACACCAGAGGCGATCGGGTCCGATGTTCCCGCGATGACCGGCGGCGGCGCGCTCGCGACCCATGGCTGGGATCTTAAAGGGGATATACATGTACGCCCTTGTGCCCAGCCATGCCATTTTGTCGACGTATATCGTCGATGTGCGGCGGTCCTCAAGCCGTTAAGCATAACTATGCCCACCAACCAAATGCTACATGGCGATCCAGGGCATTGCAGCAGACATTGACAATGAGTTAATCCGGCTGCTATGTGAAGTGGGACAGTATAAGTGCAGCCAATGTCAGGCGGCTCACTGATCTGCACGTGTTCCATTACCAGCAGGCAGGGCTTTTTTTCTGGGGGAACTCAGTTCCACCACCTCTGGCTCAGACCCTTTGGTGCCTGCTCACCACAATCTCTTGTAAACACAGAAGTCTGGTTTCTGTGTTTACAAGTGACAGCTCTGCACTCTGTGTGTAACCCCCCTGAACTCTGCACCCTGTATGTAACGCAATCCTGATATTTAATGCCCCTTTAAGACCCTTCTACTGTTTGTAAAATCTGAACGGGGTCGTGGTTGAGTTCTTGCACCTATTTTCTGAGAAAAAAAGCTCTGCCAGCAGGTATGATGAGACCTCAAAAGAGGAAGACAATGTATCATGTCAGAAGGATTTTAAGCCATTGTTCTAACAAACCTTCCCCGTTCTTCTCTGTGGCTTGGCACTGATCGTCTGTTCCCTGTTATAGGGAACGACGATCAGTGACGTCACATGTCCAGCCCGTCCCCTACAGTCAGAATCACTCCCTTAGAGCACACTTAACCCCTTAGCGCCCCCTAGTGGTTAACCCCCCTCACTGCCATTGTGATTTTCACAGTAATCAGTAAATTTTTATAGCACTTTTTGCTGTGAAAATGACAATGGTCCCAAAAACGTGTCAAGTGTGTCCGATGTGTCCGCCATAATGTCGCAGTCACGAAAAAAATCGCTTAATAAACGCTTATTTACCAAAAATATATAGAAGAATACATATCGAGGAGCTGTGGTGGCTCAACGTGATTGGCACTGCGCTGACAAGCCGTTCACCTCTGCAGCCAAGGGTTCGGATCCCGGTCTCGGCTACATGTGAATTGAGTTTGGTGGTCTCAGCCCGGCTCCCGGTGGGTGTGCTATGCAAGGTACGCCTGTGCTTAGTACGCCCACCCCCCCCCCCCCACAAAAACCACCACACTTGCACGCACACAAAAAATTGGTTTAATACGCACGCACTTTGGCCATGCGGTCTCCTAAAGAGAAGCGAAGGACCTACGGGGCTGGCTTGGTGGGTCGGGCCCCCTCACTCCCTCATAGGGGGAGTCCCTCTGCCCCGATGGGGTCCTGTTGGGCCCCAGTTGGGCTCCCAAGTGGAGCAGGTAGGGCGGGGTGAGTGGGAGGCCCCCCCTCACACCCGCCATTGCCACCGGGGGCATGGAGAAGGATGGCGATTGCCTCCGGGGGGAGGGTCTGCCTACTCCCAACTCCTGCAGTCCGGCTCCTCTCTCTCGAGTTCACGCACAAAATACACTTAAAAAAAGAAAAAGAAAAAAAAAAAGAAGAATACATATCGGCCTAAACTGAGGAAATAAAATGTTTTTTTTTTTTTATATTTTTTGGGGATATTTATTATAGCAAAAAGTAAAAATATAGCATTTTTTTTTCAAGAGGTGATCAACACCACAAAAAGAAAGCTCTATTTGTAGGGGAAAAAAAGGGGGGGGCAATTTATCAAGGAAAAGACTGGTGTTAGCGATTTAATGATCACGGCACCATGGTTGTTATGGTGTCAGGATGATTGAAGCGCATTATATTATTACATTGTAATATAAAATGAAATGGTTCAACTCACCATGATGCATAATCAGTGGGAGCCCCAAGTGTGTCAATTGCCACATCACTTGCCACCAGATGCAGCTTGTCACTTGCCACGTCACCTGCCACATGTTGCGGATTGTCACTTGCCACGTCACCTGCCACACGATCCAGATTGTCACTTGCCACGTCGCCTGCCACACGTTGCGGATTGTCACTTGCCACAAGTTACGGAATGTCACTTGCCTGCCACATGTTGCGGATTGTCACTTGCCACATCACCTGCCACAAGTTGTGGAATGTCACTTGCCTGCCACCAGATGCAGATTGTCACTTGCCACGTCACCTGCCACAATTTGCGGATTGTCACTTGCCACATCACCTGCCACAAGTTGTGGAATGTCACTTGCCTACCACAAGAAGCAGATTGTCACTTGCCATGTCACCTGCTACAAGTTACAGATTGTCACTTGCCACGTCACCTACCACACATTGCGGATTGTCACTTGCCTGCCGCCAGATGCAGATTTTTGGGAAACGTAGAATTGGGGCTGAGAATAACCCTGCATAGCCATCATGGCCGCTCAATGCGCATTCCTTTTCCCCGTGTCCTCTGGGCTTCACCCAGCCAACCCTCCCTCCAGGAAATGTGTATTTAAACTCAGGTACCTTGCAAGTGTTGCGTGCGGATGAATAAAAGCCGGTATAGCTTGGAAATTGCCTAATTGATATATTTGGACAGAAGGACAATGGAGAAAGTGGACAGGATTAAGGACTCTCCGGAGGAGCCCAGTAATTACAGAGTGTATGGCTTGATAAGGGCAAACGCCTGGCGCGCTGGCATCTCATATACAAATGTGATTATTTTCTGCGCTGACGAGGCCTCGGAGAGCACATTATAATTTAATTCCTATACAATCTGAGTCATTTTCCCGAACATTACCCCCTTCTGATTCTACAAATAGCTGCTAAATAATGCCAACAGAAAAGGACAAACATTTTCCTCTCCTTGTAATAAAGAGAAAAGAGTCGCTTGCGATATACTTATGACTTTCAAGCTCACTAAAAATAGAATCTTTTTTTTTTTTCAGAGGCCTGGAACAAAAAAAAAAAAAAAGCTTGAGCGCGGCCCCGGGGAATCTTTCACTAAAGGGATTTTTTTTTTTTTACTCTGCGTGATAAGCCGGCCGCCGCGATTTTTTGTCACCGGGGAAATGTTCTGTTTTGTCATCTTCTTTATCTGCCGTATTTCCCATCATCTCTGACATTGTTATGTAAACAGAATTATTGTTTTAGAGGTGGTGAGGAGCGGCGATACAAAGCGATGCGCCAGACAATTGCAGACAATATGGCAAAACCAGCGAGAGGATAATAGGATGTCGTGCCACTTATCGGAATTGTTTTATATAAATCTGATCATTGTTTTTAAATTCCCAGAACAACAATTTAGATTTTACTTGTGTAACTCTATTATTATTATTATAATTAGGGTTGTCCACTTTTTTAAGACCGAGTACAAGTACCGATTATTTTTTTTCAAGTACTCACTGATACCGATTACCGATACTTTTTTTTTTATGTTACGTGACATTACGTGTTATTTTTTACAATATATATTTTTTATTATTTATTGCAATACTTTATTTTATTTTTTAAATCAGCCCTGTTGGGGGGCTTTGGTGAGATATCAGGGGTATTAACAGACCCCTGATACAGGGGCAGATCCAGGGGGGGCAACGGGGTAATTTCCTCCTCAGAGAATGCGAGTGAGTGTGACAGTGAGTGAGCGGGTGGCCGAAACCGCAGGTAAAAGAATCAGTGGGTGGCACCGAGGGTGTGACAGTGGGCATGCCCGGTGGCTCGGTTGGTGAGCGGGTAGGTGAGAGAGCGGGTGAGTGAGCAGTTGTGTTTGAGCGGGCTGCTGGCCAATCAGGGAGCCGGCAGGCGGGGAGGGCAGAGAGATAACATTGGCCCAGATTCACAAAGCACTTGCGCCGACGTAAAGCGAGTTATGCCGACATAAGTGCAAATGTGCACCGGCGTATGTGTGCGCCAGAGTCACAAACCAATATACGCCTAAAAACTGCCAGCCTACGCCGACGTAGCTTACTTACCCCGGCGTAGCGTGGGTGTACTTTTCGTCTGGACGCATGTTGCTGCTCCCATTGATTAGGCATTCAAAAATGCCAATGAGGGAAATACGGCGATTCACGAACAAATTTACGGGAGGCGCGCGTAAATTGTACATCCTGCATAAAGTTATTCCCCATAGATGAGGCGCAACCCAGCAACAGACATGCAAAGGTCTGCACCAGAGAACACAGGCCAGCGTATTGGGCGTACGTTACGTTCATGGCGTACTTGGTGATCCGGCGTAGTTTAGGCAGTTGTGCCGGCGTAGTTGTGAGCATGCGCATAAGTGTGCAGTTTCATGCGTCCACGTCACGGTAACGTCACGACGCATGCGCAGTTCGTGATACGCCGGGCGTAAAACACTGCACCATGCTCGGACTATCATTTGCATTTGCATGGGGTCACGCCCACTTCCACCTACGCCGGCCTGCGCCTTCGAAAAATACACCACGCCGATGCATCGTTGGGAGCAATAGCTTGCTAAATACAGTGCGTGCCTCTCCGCGCTGCGCCAGCGTGGCATACGGCGTTAGCATTTTGGCGGCGTAATGTGCCTCCAACTCTCTGTGAATCTGGGCCATCATCTCTCGGCGCCCGCCCTGCATGTTCCGTCCTCACTGTGCTGACAGCCGCGGCAACAGAAATATTACATCATCTCTTTGCTGCCTGACTCTGGGACACAGCAAGTGACAATCCGCAACGTGTGGCATGGGACATGGCAAGTGTCAATCTACATCTGGTGACAGGCAACATGGTAGGTGATAATCCGCATTTGGTGGCAAGTGACATAGCAAGTGACAATCCGAAGCATGTGGCAAGTGACGTGGCAGGTGGCAGGTGACAGGTGACAATCTGCATCTGGTGACAGGTTACATGGCAAGGGACAATCCGAAGCATGTGACAAGTGACGTGGCAGGTGACAATCCGCATTTGGTGGCAGGCGATGTGGCAAGTGACACGCTCAGAGCTCATTATGATGAGTTGAACTATTTAATCTTTTATAACATTGTAAAAATAGAAATAATGCACTTCAATTATCCTGACACCATAACAACCATGGTGCCGCGATGATTGAAGCCCCAACACCAGCCATTTTCCCAATTAATTTGACCCAAAAAAATGCAGTGCCCCTCCCGAGACTAGACTCTGGATCTGCCCCTGCCCTGATATCTCCCCCTTGAGACAGACAAAGAGACCAAGGATAGAGATTCCCCAGTCCCTTTCTCTGCAGCCTCAGCTGCACTGAAAATGAATGGAGAGAAGACAGCGGCTCCTCTCCATTAATAAACTGAGACATCGTAATCACAGGAGGTTACAATGTTTCAGTTATGTGAATGGACAGAGAAGGAAGGAGGAGGACACGGAGAGGGACAGCAGAACAGAGGGGTACACGGAGGAAAACTGGAGGGGGACAGCAGCAGGACGGAGGGGGACAGCAGCAATGATCGTGTGTGGGGGAGTTAAGCACCGATCACCACTGTATAGATTTCACTAAAGCAGCTGAAAGCCACGGGGGGGGGGAAGCTTTCTCCACACATCGATCACCGCTGACTGTCCAGGTATCGGGTGACGCATCGGGAGCATTTGCCCGAGTACAAGTACTTGGGCAAATGCTCGGTATCAGTGGCGATACCGATACTAGCATCGGTATCGGGACAACCCTAATTATAATTACTAGTACAGTAAAACCTTGGATTGCGAGTATAATTCCTTCCCGAAAACATGCTTGTAATCCAAAGCACTTGTATATCAAAGTAAATTTCCTCATAGGAAATAATGGAAACTCAAACGATTCGTTCCACAACCATTTATTCATTGGTCCTCCAGTTGATAGTCCATATAAAAAGATTATAGCAATGTGATAAGTTGTGTAACCATAAAATGTCCATCCACAAATGGAAGCCTCCACAGGGGTGAATATAAGCAATATCCAGCAGAAGCTACAGAGTATAAAAGAGAAGAGAGGCGCCTCTAAGTGTAGCAATAAGTTGCTAAATGTTGTACCTTCATTAAATGTAACCATATTGCTACACTTAGAGGCGCCTCTCTTCTATGTTATACTCAGTTGTGACATGACGCTCCTTGTATATCAAGACATCGCTTGTAGATCAAGTCAAAATGTATTAAACATTTTTGCTTGTCTTGCAAAAAACGCTCTCAAACCAAGTTACTCTCAAACCAAGGTTTTACTGTACTAGTAATTATAGTAATAATTAAGTTAATAATAAAGTCCAAAATGTTGTTCTGGGAATTTAAAAACAACGATTGGATTTGTATAAAACAATTCAGATAATTGGCATGCCATCCCACCGGCGAGGGAAAACAAAAATATCCTACTACTATTAGTAGCGCAGGCTCCATTCCAAGCTGCCAATCTACTTGTCCATTTACACCCAGAGCCATGGCTTGGGCCTGCTCCCTCTCTCTCCTGATTGGCTCAGTGGCTGGGATTGGCAGAAGCGTGAGCCAATGGCTCCCACTGCTGTCTAAGCCAATGAGGAGGCTGCCTCTGAACCCACAGTCAGCGTTTCGACATCTATCGGTCCAATCTATGTGCCAAAGGCAACCCCCCAACAGGACCATTCTTTAATAACTTTCATTAGCAGCCCTGATGAAGGGGGAGTCCTCAGTCCCCTGAAACATGTTGGCCCCATCGTCCCGGGTAGGGGAACAGCACCCCAGGAACAAAAGAATAAGCCCACAGCACAGCCAAGCTTTGACAGAGACCCAATTTAACAGAATAACTGGATCAGAGCTAATTAACTCTCTGATCCCCCTCTAAATGTAACAAAGCACCGGTACTTGGAAGTAACCAGGCGCTACACACTCCTCCCACTTGAAGAGGCACTGTCCCAACAAACTGGTGTTCAAGCCTGAACACCTGACCTGAATCTGCTTTAACAGTAAAAAGAAGAAATAGAAAAGACAGAAAATTATAAAAAATATATAAAACATTACTCTGTACAATTATTCACAGTGATGCATTATGACATTACATATTCCTGACTATCTATCCTGCCCTATTCTCCGACAGTTTTGATAGGTGATCAATGACCTGAAAAACAAAAATGGAAGAACATACACAAAATATACATTAATATACATCTAAAGTCACTGAGGGTGAAATTGAGGCTGCACCTCTGCCAACCAAGGAGAAGTCTCCTTTCCTCCCAAAGAGACACATCCAGAAATAAGTGCTGAGATTTTCTCAAACGGCAAGGGCTTAGGAGAAAATATACACAAGTTATTCTTTCTTTAGTGGCAGAAGTTGAAGAACACTGCTCCTAGTAGGCATGTGCATTTTGTTTCGTTCCGAATCGAAATTCGGACGAATTTTCCATTATTCGGACATTCGGATGCATACGAATTCCCGAATTGCTATATTAGCGAAAAATTTCGACCGTTTTCGGAATTCGTTCGTTTTCAACCGAATTTCGGAAAAAAAAAAAGGTCGAAATCGAAAAAAAATTTTTTTCGAATTCCGAATCGAATACCCGCGGACTAAATTCGATCGGAATTCGAAAAAAAAAAAAAAAAAAAATATATATATTTTCGAATTTAATTCGAAAAAAATTCTATTCGAAAAGAGACTATTTGTTCTCTAATCTGGTTGAAATATTCTCGATTTCGACCGTTTTTTTTTCGAAATTCGGTCGAAAACGAACGAATTCGAAAAACGGTCGAAATATTTTAGATTTCGACCGGATTTTTCGAAATTCGGTCGAAAACGAACGAATTCCGAAAACGAATTCAACACATGTAACGAACCTAACTTAACGAAATTTATTAAATGACGAATTGAAACGAAACGAAACGAAACAAATTTTTCACTTTTGCACATGCCTAGCTCCTAGCGGTCAGTGCGCTGGCACTACCAACATAAGGCAGTCCATGCTCAAATTAGAGCAATTAGAGAGGAAAATAAACTTTTATTCTTTATTTTTTTTGCCGTGATGAAACCGCTGGGACCCTAATCTCCCTAACTTATCATTATATCCCCCCGAAGTTCTGCACATACAGCCAAATGTGGACCCGGAAGAAAAATGAAAACAAAAAATTGAAAAGGGGTGATCGCTCCCGTCAATGATTTCCTCAATAGCAGCAACAAAATATGACACTGTAGGTATTGATCCTACAAGTAAAATCTGGGATTCGGCAGAGTGCTGATGTCCCCTCGGTCATTCATTGTGGTAATTGAATAAACTCTGTCCCCTTTTCCCGGGACTCCTGATGACCACTCTGTAACTGTAGATGTACCGACTAGGGCTCCATTCGTTTAGGCAACTGTCAAACCAGTGGCCGGTACAGATAAAAGCATACTCAGTGCCGCGATCAGACTTCAGTACTTCCAGGTATTCCCAAATTGCATCCTTGCACAACTCCTCTCTCATTTCCTCAATTAGTGTCATGAGAGCTGGGGGCACGTAGGGAAATTCCCACCTGTAATCCTGGGCCACCTTTTTCATTACTACGCGCTAAAGGCGAGCCAGTTTCGGTATGGTGCCGGGGTGTCCAAGTCCTGACATAACAATGGCGTCAGGTGCTTTTTTCACAACAGGCAATGCGGGAATGGGGTGGGAGCAGTCTCTCTAGTAACACTGATGCTTGGCACCGCAACTCCCCAAGTTAACTGCGGGACGTCTGCCGGTGGCGCGGTATCCCTGGAATGTCTCTTATGCTTGCGGGGTTTGGAAGCATGGGAGTTTCTGCCCCACTGTGACTCAGAGAGCTCTGGCTCAAACCACTGATCATCCCCCACATCGGAGGAAGAGTCAATCTCAGAAGTGTGGTACTCTTCAGCAGGTAAACAGACATGTTCTTTAGTAAGTGTACTGACCTTGTCCTTGGACTTGTATTTGTCTTGGCCAGGGGCAACGCTCTCCCTGGAACCTTTGTCTTGTCCACACATCGGTAGGCCTTGTCCACAGCCGTTGGAGACCTTGAGGGGGTCCATTTTCCCAGAGGTGACCCAAGCGGGGACCACCGCCATACATACTGTTTCGGTAGCAGCATCCACCTTTACCGCAGGTATATTCTCTTTATTTTCGATGTTGCGTACCCCTGGTGACACCATCGGAGTAGCAGTTTACGACACGGTGATCGCAGTGGTGGACGAAACAGTCACAACATCAGGGTCAACAATAGTAATGGCAGTAGAAGCAGGTGTAGGCCATGGGACCTCTTCTTCTGCAGTCACCATTCCGGCGACCCAATCCACTCGATATTCATGGGGAGACTCCGTTGGTTGCTCTAGATGGAACAAATATTCCCGGCACTTCTTGCACTGAGCAAATCGGGTGCAGGACAGTCCAAGGCCCTCAGCGCCACCACTGGAAAATAGCACGCACCTCCACTGGGTCCTCATTTGAATCCTGATATTGGTCAGGGGGACTCCGGTGGCAGCAGACATCGGATTGACTCCCAGCATAGACATCGGGGGTCTCAATCTCTTAAACGGCGTCGGGGGCACAGACATGCTTGCACGACTCTTTCTCGGGGCGGGCAATCACTCTGTCCTTTTGCACAAAACTCGCCCTACGTCTCACGCAGGGGAGGGTAACTCCTCCCACTTGAGTTCTTTTTCTTGCACGTTGCAGGCACACGTCACTCCACTGCACGTGCACCTAAACTTTAACTACCTGACGTTAACTCTCTCCTCACCAGCACAGTCCAACACCACAACAATTCCTTGCTTTAATGGCGGAATAAAACTTCTCAATTTGGTTGTTCAAGGTAACAGCCTATCCTGGACGAGCCCCCACGTGTAGCACTACCCCCGAAGGAGCTGCTGGTTTGTTTTGGGTGGCATCCACGACGGGTGTCTTTTTCTGTGCTCTTTAATACCCAGCCGGGTAAAAACAAGAAACTTTGTGGTGATAGAAGAGTTGAAGTAAAAGAAGAAATAGCAGATTCAGGCGTAGCAATAGGGAAACAGTCCTGCTTCCAGCAACACTTAGTCTTCTTCGCCACTCCAGCCAGAGTAGGTATAGCATACCTGGACAGGCAGAGTATCACTTGGAACTTAGAGGAAAAGTCTGCCACAGACACTCCTTAGGATTGAGGTAGCGGAGGTAATCCTCCTTAATAGACTTTAGCCTGGATCTCCTTCAGGTAGTTTGCAGGTAACCAATGTCCATCCTTTCAGTAATCGGTTCCCTTGATCTCCGGAAAATTGTCGAGACCCTATTGGATTGCCAGTTTCTCTTGGCTCTCCTCAGATGGACTACCCATCGAACAGCTTCCTCTCACTGGGAACATGCTTGGGATCTTCTCAGGATTGGGACCCAGTCGATTACTGGGGCCCCGCCACAGCTTTATATGTTCCGGACCAACATGGTCCCGGAACCAGGAACACCGTGTGGCACGTGCACCCTGGCCTGGAAGGCCATTTCGACCGTGTGCCGTGATGCAGTCACCCTAAAGGTGGGTGCCGCACTCGAAGAAGAACCCAGACCAATGGCGTCTGTCTCATAAATATCCAAGCACCCAAACCTTGACTTCACTGCTGCCACCTATCGTCCTGGGGTGGGAACAGCACCCCAAGAACAACAGAATAAGCCCACAGCACAGCCAAGCTGAGACAGAAACCCAATTTGAACAGATTAACTAGATCACAGCCATTTAACTCTCTGACCCCCCTCTAAATTTACAAAGCACCAGTACTTGGAAGTAAAAAGGCATTACACTACATTAAGGTGAAAAAACATGAACCTTTACAACCCTTTTAAGGAATCAATGTCCAAGGAGTGAAATTCCAAGGACAGATCCCTAGTCACTGTCTCTGGAAATCAAGGACAACGGCAAAATCTGTCCATTATATACAGTAATATTCCACCATACTGAAGGATCTCATAAAACACAAAAATAACTGCAGCTTTGAAAGGAATGGCGCTCCGAAAGTCACACTTTGTGATCAGGTATGAAGAATAGTTAGCAATTTATGAGATAATTGTTTTCTATTGCAACCTCCTTCAGACTCTCCCACAGAGGAGAAACCCCATTACAGAGTCCTGTGTGCATCTGTAGGATGTGACGGTCTTAAACAAAAGATCTGTCTGCATTATTATACAAGAGGCAATGTCAGGAGCCGAGAGGGGGCTCTTCCCACAAAATGACCTTCACCGCTTCACTGGAGCCTCGTGTAATAGAGAACGCCAGACTGTCAACAACAGCGAATGGGGAGGCGTCCGCATCAGGCGCAGCGAGGAAAATGGTGATGCCATGTTTACTAAAGATCCTTGGGAGCATAACATGAGGAAGAGAAAGAAGACACAAAAGGGAGGGGGGGTGGAGAACCATGGCTTATTTTTAGTTGGAAAAAAGATTTGCTCTGTATTTTTTGGGAGCATGTAAGTTCTGCAAAATAATATGAAAAAAAAAAAATGAACATAAAAAAAAAAAGATGGAACGCATTGAGGCTAAATCTTAGACCTTAGAAATGTAAGGAGATAAAATTAATTTTGCTACAAAATGACCAACTTTTCCATTGGCCACGTTTTGTAGGAGCAAAAAAAAATCTATTTTGCGTATCGATTTTTTTGCCTTCTTTCCTATTAGAGAGTGTGACTTTTGGGGTTTATTTAGGGTAGTGTGTAGGCAGGTGCCATTAGGTAGTCTGCCACTAGGTGGCTCTGTCCCAAAATAGTGTAGTAAAGGGAATTATGTAATGGGGTGTTAGGTCCCTCTCTTAGACAAAGCCTTCCTGTAGTAATTTAATGGGTGGAGTTAGTACTCATATAAATGCCATGATCAGAGGAGACTAGTGAGACAGGACATGAGAGCCGAACACCCCACAGCCATGTGGATGTAGTCAGCTATTTGGCAAGAACCCGTCCTGGGGCTGAAGCACCAGGTGAGGTAGTTCAACGCCCAGAGGGACCAGCTGTACTTTCCCTGGCTCTTATAACGGTTTGATGTGGACTATGCTTGGGTTGCAAAATACCTTTTAGGCCAGGCTAAGTGTCTTAGATGTGAAAACTAGTGTCAGGGCTTGGATCTGAACTCAGAAACACTCTGTGTCTGGTGGTAACTCTTCTGGCTGAAGCCACCTGGAATGCTGGGCAGCTCCCTGGACAATTCTTTGAATGATCCTGCCTTGAACCTTGTAATTCCGCGTATACACGATCGGAACTTCCAATTAAAAAAGTCAGTCGGTGTTTAGTAGGGATGAGCCGAACACCCCCACGTTCGGTTCGCACCAGAACCGTCGAACAGACCGACCGTTTGCGCGAACATTTAGAACCCAATTGAAGTCTATGGGACTTGAACGTTCCAATTAAAAAACAATAATTTTAAAGACCAATATTCAAGTTATTGTTGGAAAACCAATCAAAGTCCTTGTAGAGTCAATAAAGTAATAAGTCCTTTCACCAGTGAGAAGAAAAAAAGAATCCACATTTGATGACCACATATCGGAGTGATAATCCAATGAGAGAAATCCTCCACCATTAACCACTTCCCAACGGCCGTACGACTTTGTACGGCCGAAGGGATGTCCTGAATCTGTGTAAACACAGAGATCCATGTCCTGTCAGGGGAGAGAGGAGACCGATCTGTGTCCCTTGTACATAGGGACACAGCATCGGTCACCTCCCCCAGTCACCCCCCCTCCCCCCACAGTTAGAACACAATTTAGGGTACACATTAACCCCTTCCATACCCCCTAATGTTAACCCCTTCAATGCCAGTCACATTTATACAGTAATTAGTGCATATTTATAGCACTGATCGCTGTATAAATGTGAATGGCGCCAAAAATGTGTCAAAAGTGTCCGATGTCTTCGCCATAATGTCGCAGTCACGAAAAAAATGCTGATCGCCGCCATTAGTAGTAAAAAAAATAATAATAAAAAATAATAATAATTCTGTCCCCTATTGTGTAAGCGCAATAACTTTTGCGCAAACCAGACGCTTATTGCGTTTTTTTAACAAAAATATGTAGAAGAATATGTATCGCCTAGACTGAGAAAAAAAATGTTTTTTTTTTTTTAAATTGGGCTGATTATTACAGCAACAAGTAAAAAATATAGTTTTTTTTTTTTTCAAAATTGTCGCTCTATTTTTGTTTATAGCGCAAAAAATAAAAACCGCAGAGGCGATCAAATACCACCAAAAGAAAGCTCTATTTGTGGGGAAAAAAGGACGCAGATTTTGTTTGGGAGCCACGTCGCACGAACGCGCAATTGTCAGTTAAAGTGATGCAGTGCCACAAGCTGAAATTTCACCTGGTTAGGAAGGGGTATATGTGCCCAGTAAGGAAGTAGTTAAAGTATATGAATCTGCTTACCAGATTCCCAGCGGTCCCTTAATTAAAAGAGGACCCCAGGTAGCATGTAGTTTTAAACTGTAGGAGTTGGAGGCTGGATGAACAGAACTTGATGCAAATCACCTGGTAAGCAGATTCATATACTTTAATGGTGGAGGATTTCTCTCATTGGATTGTCACTCCGATTTGTGGTTATCAAATGTGGATTCTTTTTTTCTTCTCACTGGTGAAAGGACTTATTACTTTAAAACTAGACAAGGACTTTGATTAGTTTCTTTGAATGGTGTATTATTTATGTTAATCCACCAATGCCTTTAGTTTTGGCTATAGGCATTTTTATTGATTATGTTTAACGCAACTTGTTATTTTCTCCTATGTTATCACTGTTTAAATGTCACACAGTAAGGTGCAGCTTTACATGTTTGCTCTATGAGCATTACACATTGATAATTTATTTTGTCACAGATTATTTTCTCACATATTAGCGCAGTTATTTCCCCAATTTTTTTCTCCATTGTTGGAAAACGTCTTTGAGAACCCGGGTCTTGCCCCAGGGAACATGTATCAATGGAAAAAAGTTTAAAAAACTGTAGTTTTTTCAGGAGCAGGACTCCTGAAAAAACGACCGTCTTTAAAACTTTTTTTCCATTGATACATGTTCCCTGGGGCAAGACCCGGGTTCTCAAAGACGTTTTCACAGGCAAACTATAGACACCCAGCAGGTACATTTTTTAAAGGAATTTTTCATTTTTTTTTAAATTTAAACATTATTAAAATCACTGCTCCAGGAGCAGTGATTTTAATGATGCTTAAATAAAAAAATAAAAAAAATGAAAAATTCCTTTAAATATTGTACCTGTTGGGTGGCCTTATATAGTGTGGGGCGTGTGCTAAAGCCCTGAGCCATAATTGGCCAAAGCCACCCTGGCTTTGGCCAATTATGGCTCTCCGTTTTTTGCGCACTGTGATTGGCCAAGCATGCAGGGTCATAGTGCATATTTGGCCAATCATCAGCGCGCAACGACCCGTTTTGTTCGAAATTGGTCGAACGTACGAACAGACAATGTTCGAGTCGAACATACGTTCGTATCGAACATACGTTCGTATCGAACGCGGAGCTCATCCCTAGTGTTTAGAAATAGAACATGTTTTATTTTTTTCTGATGGAAAAAAAAAACGATAGTAAATTTCTATCGCCTGTGTGCAACTCAATGTTCAGAATTAAGTCGACGCATGCTCATTGAAATTTATTTTTATCGGCTCGTCGTAGTGTTTTACGTCACCGCGTTTTGGATGGCCGGAATTTAGTCTGACAGTGTGTATGCAAGACTGATGGAAGTCAGCTCCATCGGAAATTCTGATCGTGTGTACGCGGCTTTAGTCTTGAACCTTAAACCCGTTCCTCCTCCCATAAACTCCTTATTAAGGCCATGTCTCTGCAATTCCTGTTTGTCAGGTTATTGCGCTCTCTTCAGCCACGATCTCACATGTGTCACTCCTGTTGCCATTTGTATCTTCAATACCAAAAGAGGGGTATAGAAAGGAAGCGCCACCTAAGTGCAGTATTAAAGAGGTTCTTTTAATGACACATTGTACAAAACACACTTACAAGAAGGTAAGGAAAGAAGGCTTATCTGTAACATCCTGTAGTCCTCGTCCCGGATCCATGGGCTGCTTAGAGGTGAAGATAGCAGAATGTGTGGAGTCTTCAGGCTTGTCCTGTGGCCATCAGGATGAGGCCTGTTCCAGCCTCACGGGTCACGAGTCAGCTCTCTGAGGACAGCAGCCGCCATTGAACAGCCAAATCACCTGCATTTTTAACCATTGAACTGCCTGTTACTATTACTTCTAATGGACTAATCACCATACCCCGGCCTACCATACATGTGCTTTGTATCTGCGCTGAAAGTCACCTATCCTATTGTATCTTCAATACCACTCATTAGCAACCATTGGCTTGTTCCTTGACAACACTTTGGCTTAATCCCAGCCTGCAAACATTTGCAACCAACTTTTGGTTTGTTTACTGACTACACTTTTGCTTATTCCTACCTGCTTATCTGCTACTGGACCCTGTCCCGGATTTGTTTCTCAGGGATCATCTTTAACTGCTAATGCTCTCCAGAAAACTCTAAAATTGGGAAAAAGGCCATTTGCATATTAATTAAATCTTAA
Organism: Rana kukunoris; assembly: GCA_029574335.1. NCBI lineage: Eukaryota > Metazoa > Chordata > Amphibia > Anura > Ranidae > Rana > Rana kukunoris. The sequence goes on along the minus strand of CM056059.1, from coordinate 155,074,333 downwards.
AATATTTATATACAGGTGCATCTAAAAAAAATGTGTATATATAATTTTTTTTATTTCAAAAATTCTATTCAAAAAGTGAAACATTTATATTATGTAGATTCAATACACAGAGTGATGTATTTCAAGCATTTCTTTCTTTTAATTTTGATGATTACGGCTTACAGCTAGTGAAACCCCAAAATTCAGAATCTCAGAAAATGTTAATATTACAGAAGACCAATAAAAAAAGGATTTTTAATACAGAGATGTTGGCCTACTGAAAAGTCTGTCCATGTACAGTATAGTATGCACTCAATACTTGGTCCGGGCTCCTTTTGCATGAATTACTGCATTAGGGTGACATGACATGGAGGAGATCAGCCTGTGGCACTGATGAGGTGTTATGGAAGCCCAGGTTGCTTTGATAGCGGCCTTCAGCTCCTCTGCATTGTTGGTTCTGGTGTCTCTCATCTTTCTCTTGATTATACCCCACAGATTCTCTATGGGATTTAGGTCAGGCAAGTTTGCTGATCAATCAAACACAGTGATACCATGATCATGTGACCAGGTATTGGTACTTTTGGCAGTCTGGACAGGTGCCAAGTCCTGCTAGAAAATGAAATCAGCATCTCCATAAAGCTGGTCAGCAGAGCGAAGCATGAAGAGCTCTAAAAATTTGTGGTAGAGGGCTGCGCTGACTTTGGACATGATAAAACACATGACCAACACCATCAGATGACACAACCCCCCAAATCATCACTGACTGTGGAAACTTCTCACTGGACCTCATGAAACGTGGATTATGTGCCTCTCCACTCTTCCTCCAGACTCTGGGACCTTGATTTCCAAATGAAATGCTAAACGTGCTTTAATCCGAAAAGAGGACTTTGGACCACTGAGCAACAGTCCAGTACTTTTTCTCCTTAGCCCAGGTAAGATGATTCTGACATTGTCTCTGGTTCAGGAGTGGCTTGACACAAGGAATGCAACAGTTGTAGCCCAAATCCTGGATAGGTCTGTATGTGGTGGTTCTTCCTTGTGAATCTCCCCCAAATTCTTGAATGGCCTTTGCTTCACAATCCTCCCAAGGCTGCGGTTATCTCTGTTGCTTGTGTACCTCTTTCTACCACACTTTTTCCTTCCATTCAACTCTCCATTAACCACTTGTGGACCCTGCACTATATATATACGTCCTATTTTTAAAGATGGATATCTCGGTAACGGCAGCAGCTGCTGCCACAACCGAGATATCCATCTCTTTAGTGCAGGGTCCTGTACACGATAACGGTGGTCTCCGCGGGCGGATTCGCCACGAGATCGCCATTATCGGTGGCGGAGAGGTGCCCCCCCTCCCGCCGCTTTCCCGTGCCCTTCGCCGCTTACCGTTGCCGTCGGTAGTGGCGGAGGCGATCGGGTCTGTGCGGCTCCTCTGCTGGGCTACGAGTGAGGGAAAAATGTCCCTCACCTGACCCCATAGCAGCGCTGGGCGGAAGTGACATCAAAACGTCAGTCCCACCCAGCGTCTTAAAGAGACATTTTGTTTCTGTTATTTGAAAAAATGACAGTCAAAATTTTTCTTTTTTTTCCTTTTAAGCCTGCATATGAGATCTGAGGTCTTTTTGACCCCAGATCTCATATTTAAGAGGACCTGTCATGCTTTTTTCTATTACAAGGGATGTTTACATTCCTTGTAATAGGAATAAAAGTGATCAATTATTATTTATTTTTTTCAGTGTAAAAAATGTTAAAATAAATAAAAATAAATAGGAAAACAAACAAAAAAATGTTTAAAGCGCCCCGTCCCGACGAGCTCGCGCGCAGAAGCGAACGCATACGCGAGTAGCGCCCGCATATGAAAACGGTGTTTAAACCACACAAGTGAGGTATCGCCGCGATCGTTAGAGCGAGAGCAATAATTCTAGCCCTAGCCCTCCTCTGTATCTTAAAAAATGCAACCTATAGAATTTTTTAAATGTCACCTTTTAAAGGGTAAAAGTTTGACGCCATGCCACGAGCGGGCGCAATTTTTAAGCGTGACATGTTCGGTATCATTTTACTCTGCGTAAGATTATCTTTCACAATATATAAAAAAATTGGGCCAAATTTATTGTTGTCTTATTTTTTAATTCAAAAAAGTGTATTTTTTCCAAAAAAAGTGCACTTGTAAGACCGCTGCGCAAATACGGTGTGACAAAAGTATTGCAATGACCACTATTTTATTCTCTAGGGTGTTAGAAAAATATATATATATAATGTTTGGGGGTTTTAAGTAATTTTCTAGCAGAAAAAAATGTTTTAGTCTTGCAAACACCAAAACTGAAAAACACCTAAGGTCCTTAAGTGGTTAATATGCTTGGATACAGCACTCTGTGAACAGCCAGCTTCTTTAGCAATGAACTTTCATTATTTACCCTCCTCATCGAGGGTGTTAATGACTGTCTTCTAGACCAGGGGTCTCCAAACATTCTAAACAAAGGGCCGGTTTATTGTCCTTCAGACTCTTGGATGGCCGGACACTGACCAGCGGGAGTAGAAATTTTCCTGGGATCATTGTTAGTGAATATATGGTATTAGGGGGAGGAATAGTGCCCCATTGCTGGTATCATAGGGAGTAATAGTGCTCTATTAGATGTGTCAGTGAGAGAAATGTTGCTCCATTGTCGGTGCCAGATGGCAGAATAGTCTCGTATCAGTGGGAGGGATAGTGCCCCAAGGGCCGGATAAAGGCAAGCAAAGGGCCGCATCCAGCCCTCGGGCCACAGTTTAGAGACCACTGTTCTAGACAACTGTCAAGTCTTCCCCATGATTGTGTAACCTACTGAACCAGACTGAGAGACCATTCGATGATATTCTATTTTTTTTTTAGATGCACCTGTACAGTTATATATATACAGTATGTGTGTAGGTTTGGTGCTCCTTGTGCCTGGAAGGGAAGTTGCAGTTCACAGTTGGCTGTAACTTTCCAATTATGGGTTCCATCCAATGAAGCAGAGCGTTGGCAGCCATATAATCCGGTGTAATATTGCTGCGATAAGAATCAGGCGTAATGGCAGGGAACACCACATTTCACGCCCTTGTGACTTTTAACAATCCTTCGGCCTGTGAATATGATGTGTCTTTTTATAGGAAAGAAATCTCCATTGACACCTAACACTGCTCATTTACAGGTGAATAAATTAGGAACGGCCATCTCTGAATACGGCACGACTGATGGCTTTTTAATAGTTTTGCATTTGCCGATATTTTCTGATAATTTCATAGCGGTTAATGCTGGCTGTGAGGACCCCGAAACAATACAGATCTATCCATGACAGGGATAGTGAAACATAAATGTGCTTTTTGTTCATTGTCATTGTTCCAGGAAGAGATGTAAAACGCCCAAAAGTCATTCCGAATCAATAATAATTGATTTTAGCCAGCGCAGAAAGAGGGGGCTTTATTGCATTGCTGGTCGTTTCTGAAAAGGGACATTTTTAGGGAGAAACCTTGCAGCACAGTGGTTTATTTTAGGAGCAGCGGAGTCCTCAGGTTTGTATTTCACTATAGGAAAATTGAGACCGTGGAACTCTTTGCTTTTGTTTTTTATTATTTTATTATATAATTATTATTGCGTATGTAGCATCCTCTACCATAGGGTGACCACGTACTCCTCTTTTTTTTCCCACTTTCCTTCTCTCCCCCTTCCTTCTACCTCCCCTTTCTTCTCCCTCCCCCTCCTTCTCCCCCTTCCTTCTCCCTCCCTTCCAGACATGCTGAATCTGGTGGCAAGGGGCGGGTGGCATGTGACACGCTGAATCTGGTGACAGGTGACTATGGCAAGTAACATGCTGAATCTGGTGACAGTGGCAAGTGACATGCTGAATTTTGTGGCAGGTGACAGTGGCAAGTGACACACCAAATCTGGTGACAGGTAACGGTGGCGAGTGACACACTGAATTTGGTGCCAAGTGACACGCTGAATCTGGTGACAGGTGGTGGTGGCGGCAAGTGACACGCAGAAATTGGTGGCAGGGGATGTGTGGCAATTGACACGCTGAATTTGTTGACAGGTGATGGTGGCAAGTGACACACTGAATCTGGTGACAGGGGACGGTGGCAAGTAACACACTGAAAAGTAGAAATATTGCACTTCCATTGTTGAGAGTAGGTGCGTAAATTGGGGCAACCTTGTAGGGGCCCCATAGCATTACTTTGCCCAGGGGCCCATGATGCTATTAAGATGGCCCTGACTGCAGACCCCTGACCTATTAGAATTCATCAACTTCAGCAACAGCCAGGGATTATTCAGAGTGATCCCTGGTACAGTTCAAGATGATGGGACGGAAACACCAATGCCTCCTACACACATCAGGAAAACCACGTTTTTTTCAGCATGAAGACTGCTGGAATTTGTCTTGCATACACACGGTCACACAAATCCTGTCTGAGATTCCGAACGCCAAGAACGCGGTGACGTACAACATGTACAACTAGCCAAGATTAATGAAGTTAAATAGGCAGTTTGGCTCTTCTGCTTGATTATGACCTTTCACGTTTTTTTTTTTGCGTCATAATTGCATACAGACGACCGCGATTCCCGATAGGAATTTTTCCTGTCACAAAAATTGAGATTCTGCTCTCCTGATCTTTTCTTGGCAGAAAAACTGACAGAAAATATGTGATGGAGCATACACACGGTTGGATTTCCTGAAAAAAATCTCACATCACACTTTTCTTTTCAGGAAAACTGATCCTGTGTATGAGCCATAACACTGTGACGGTGAAGTTTGTACAGGAGGAGAGGAGTCCTGGGAGTATCAGTCTGCAGGAGTTGTGCAGAGGAGGAGTACCAGTCTGTGGGAGTTGTGCAGAGGAGGAGTACCAGTCTGCAGGAGTTCTGTAGAGGAGAAGTACCAGTCTGCAGGAGTTCTGCAGAAGAGAAGAGTAAAGTCAAGTCTGTCAAAGTTAGAATCCATCATTTTTCTAAGTGCTCTATCCTAGATATGCAAAGCGCAACCTCTATAGCAATTATTCAAGCAATTATTTAAGTAAATGTGGCAAATGTAATCTGTTCTATGGGCATCCCATACCCTTTACCCAACCAAGTTATATCCCCCAAATAAACAAACAAGAAAAAACAACGCAAATGACTGTTCATTGTCTACCGGAGAGTGACGTATGGAAGTCTGGCAGCAGGGTGAATTTGCGAGGATGTTAGTAACTAGTGGCAACACACCACTACACTTAGAGCCCATTCACACAGTCGCGCTGTTGAGAGAATCAATGGGCCAGATTCATGTACATTGGCACATATTTTGACCGGCGTAGCGCACCTCCTTTACGTTATACCAGCGCAATGTAGAGGCGCAATCACCGTATCCTCGTAGTATTTGCGCAGAAATTTGCGCCGGTGTAACGTAAATTCCGAAGAGTAAGGCGGAGTAATTAAAATTGGGAAGGACGTGGGCGTGTTTCATTGAAATGAGCCGTGACCCCATGCAAATGAAGGGCCGGCCAGATCGCGCATGCGCACATGAAGCAGACCATGGTCAGCACCTCTCTGCGCATGCTCACAACTCGGGAACGGCGCAATCAGTGAATTTGGAAGTGGACCCGGGCAACTTAGTGAACTACGCAGAGAGCTTAAATAGACAGACACAAAAGTACATCCCTTTGTATCCCTTCCTATACAGCAAGGTGCTTTTGTTCTGTTGTGTGTTCGCGTTTGTTGCATTGTGACTTGTCTTTGTGATATTTGTTGACTGTTTGATCTAGTGTTTGAATACATTTGATAGTGTCTTTTGGTGACTGGTTGTGAGACTTTTTGGTTGATAGATTTTGGTTTGTTTGTTTTGTTGCTTGATTTTTCCTGCTTGTTTTTGTAAGTGATTTTTGGGGATAGTTTGGGAGAGAGTTGTTGTATGAATATGACTGAGAGGAAGCGCAAGAGCAATTTTTCTTTGGGGGAGAAACAAATTATTGCCCGGGCCCTTACCCAATATGGGCGTTTCCTGCACGGCCCGGAGAGTGCCAACACCACCCCGGCCAGGAAGAAGGAGATTTTGCAGAACATTACCGACCAGGTAAATTCATTGGGGGGGGGGGAGACCCGGACACGCGAGGGGATCGTCAAGAAGATCAATGATCTCCGGCGTCTGGTCTGAAAGAAGCTGGCCAAAATGGCAGCCCATGCCCGGGGCACTGGAGGGGGCCCACCATGCCCTGTTAGGCTGACAGCGGAGGAGCGTGTGGTGGCCCAGACCTTTAATAAGCAACAAGTGGAGGGCCTGCCTGGCTATGACTCCAGTCAGGAGCCCGTGATGACAGGTAAGGTTTTTTTTTCCTATCTGGTGTGTAGCATGTGTGGGGGGGGGGGGAGGGAATATGTGGCAAGTGTGTGGATCCTCCAACCTGTGAATGTTTTGTGTCATCCACAGATGTGCAGGAGGGTGCTGGGCCATCTGGCCTGACTGCACCATCCCTGGGACACCAGCCTGATGAGGACCCCCAGACAAGGTCGGAGTCCTCGGAGGAGTTTGAGGAGGAGGAGTTTGAGTTGGAGGAGGAGGTCATGTCAGCCAGTGGATTGTTATTTTTGGAGGAGTCTTCCCCTCTGGCTGGCAGCAGCCAGCCCTCCATAAGGGGTAGCTCCTCTCACTCCTCCCCCAACAGGGCTCCCCTCCCAAGGGCCTCCCCTTCTCCCCGGCCACAAGCAACAGCTGAAGGCAGGAAGTCGTCCCAGAAGACCAGGGGGGTGGCCGCGGTTCTGCCCGCCAATCTCAGAAGGGATCAGGCCCTTCAGACCCACCATCTGGGACATGTCAGCCAGACTTTGGTGCGGATGGAGGAGAGCCTGTCCTCCATAAATGATACGCTTGGGGACCTGGACTGCCACTCCCGGGCTCTTACAAACTGCCTAAACGAACTGCAGACTACTACAGCAGACGTTGGGCAGGATGTGAGGGCCCTCACCCAGGCTATCCAGGCCAATACGGCAACACTAAATGCTGGCCTGAACTGAATTGCCGTGGCCTTGGAGGGCAGGCCGCCAGGTGGGCAGAGACCAGGGGCTGCTCCTCCTTCCCGGATTACCCCCCCCCATGAGTCTCCCCCGAGGAGCCGGGACCGTGGTCACGCCAGCGGTATTAATTTGGTTCCCCCCCCCCCTTATTTTTTTTGCTGGCCTTTTTTTTTTTTTTGCTGGGAATTTTTTTTTTTTTTTGCTGGACAATTTTTTTTTTTGGGTTGTGAATGAATTTGGAATGTGGGGGTGACATTCCTGCTGGAAAAGGGGTGTCACCCTCATTTGTGGTGGAGAAGGGTTCCCCAGGACCAGGGAGAAGTGATCCCCAGGTCTGTGTGAATGGTGTATGAATGTACAGTGACATAATTGGAGCCGTGGTGTGGCGTTGCTGCTCACAAGTCCTGCATGGTGGGTTTGTGCCAATCCAATTTGATGAGGATGTGATGTGTCTGTGCTAGGGACCACAGTGGTGTGCATGCATGCATTCTCATTGTGCCATGATTAATGTGTGTGTTTAACATGCAAAGATGCCTAATGTGAGCTGTCTCCTGGCTGCTCTTCCCTCAGAAGACGGAGTTAGGGGGGGATTGTCTGGTTCGGGGGTCAGGTCATCACGTATGTCAATCTGCAGGCCCTTTCTCACTGCGAAGTTGTGCAGCATGCAACATGCACTGATGATCTGGCACACAAAGTTTGGGGAATACAACAGGGTCCCCCCAGACTTATCCAGGCATCGGAAACGTGACTTCAGGAGGCCAAAGGTGCGCTCCACCACTGCACGGGTTTGGGCGTGGGCTTCATTGTATCTTTCCTCTCCTGGGGTTTGGGGGTTCCGGATAGGAGTCATGAGATGGGGTCCCAGTGCATATGCAGAGTCACCTGTAAGGGAAAAGACAGGAGGATGTTAGTCATGCATGTGCCCCTTGTGATGTGTGCATCATGGGGGGGACAGTCATGCCTGCCACCCATGTCACTCACCAACCAGCCAGGTGTCCCCAACGTTCTGTTCGAATTCCATTGGCATGGGGCTCTTATTGTATATGTAGCTGTCATGGCTGGATCCGGGGTGTTTGGCATGGACGTGCCATATGAGGCCTTGGGCATCGACTATCACCTGTACGTTGATGGAATGCCAATGCTTCCGATTGCGGTATATGTGCTCTGTCTCACGGGGGGGGGGGGGGGGCTGGAGTGCCACATGTGTGCAATCAATGGCCCCCACGGTGCATGGGAATCTGGCAATTCTGTAGAAATCTGTCATTGCCTTCAGCCGCAGGTCCTCAGGTTGGTTTGATGATTTGGTTGGCCATGCATCTGAGGATTGCAGGGATAACCTGGTGCACACATCTGCTCATGGAGGATTGTGCCATCCCAGCCACCACTCCACTTGTTCTTTAAAAAGAGCCACTGGCAAGGAAATGGAGTGTTGTCTGGACCTTGACCAGTGGCTGCACTGCATGTGAGAGGTGTGTTGGGCTGGTGATGTCCTCCTGCAGGGTTGTGGTTAATTCCAGGATGGTATGAGGGGTGAATCTGAAGATGCGATACACCTCAGAATCACTCATGCCAAAGAGGTCTATGCGTGTGCGGTATATCCTCTCCCGTGCCCTCCTCCGTGCCCTCCTCCTTCTTTGCTCCTCTAAAGTCATTAGTATAGCTATGAGCAAGGATGCCCCTGGCATGTTGGCATACAGTTTGTTGTCCAGCAAGTGTGACTGCTCAGCTCCTCACTAACAGTGTTTCTTTAGCTGACATGTAGACGTATTGTCTAATTTTATTCCACCTTTTATATGGTCTAATTTTAGACAGGACATGCAGCTGTTGCGCACAGCGTGTAGCCTGCGCTGCACCAACTTACTTTTGTGGATCCCCGTAACTCCCTCATTTGCATATTTGAATAGCAAATCAATGGTGTATCTAGCGCAATTTTGCGCGGACGGATACGCCGGTCTATCGAAATTACGCCGGTCCAAAATAAGTAGATTTCATGCGTATATCGTTTTGGGGATGCGGCGCATCGATACGCATGCGCAGATTTAGACTTACGCCGCGCATCTCCTGTAACGCCGGCGTAATGGCTCTGTGAATCCGGCCCAATGTAAGTGAATGGAGCCGTCTTAATGTACACTTCTGAAGTCGCTCTGACTTCAGAAAACTTTCCTGTACTACTTCAATCCGACTTCTAGAGGACTTGTACCCATTGATTTCAATGGAAGTCGCCTCAGAAGTCAGATCACTGTCTTAACACAATACAGGAAGAGAACATACATTTGCAGGCAAACCCCTCCCTCCCCCTCACTCTCACAGAGCTGATTGTAGTTTGATTGGCCACCTTTAAGTCACCTGTCCTGAAGGCGACTTGAAGTCTATTCTGAATCGGATGCAAAGGCTATGAATGTGGTTTTCAGTAGCACATGGCGCTCATTGCCCTGATGAGATTATTCATACCAAATGACCTTTCCAGATAGTTTACTCAGCCACAACTCACATGAAAGAAGATCTGGCGATGTTTATTCGTCGTATGATCCGTAGAATGCAAGTTACAACAGGTAAAAGAACGATTCTTCCATGCAGGTATAAGAGGAACAAACAGGTCACATGAATGTACAGCATAAAATGACTGATACATAAGAGAAGGGGGAGGAGAAACTAAGCAGCATGGTAACTACGGAATCCCACTAGGGACAAACTAGGCAGGCATTAAAGAGACAGAACATAATAATAAAAACAATATCATGTAACATGACAAAGTCGGTTTCTAAGTTGCCCCAGGTCGCGCTGTGGTGCGCGCTCAGGTCACGTCAAGGTCTACTTGCCGAGTTGCGACCCCAAGTCGTGCTGCCCCTGTGTGAATGGACTCTTATTATATTATTTTACTGCTTTTAATGTTAAAGGTTTAGGATATATAAATCTTTTTGTTTCAGCCAGTCCTAATTTCCCTTATTCCATGGACAAAAAAGTTCCTCTGTTTGACTCTGTGCATGGACATTGAAATATTTGCTAAATAACATCAATATAAAAAAAAGCAACATGTAGGTGGGACCCATGTTGTGACTGAGTCACTAAAAAGCTCTCTTCTGGGACCTGTCTAGGACAGGGCAGACTAAGGCCAAACTGCCAGGCCTCACACAGTCCATTCCCCTCTTAGCACTCCATTTCTTTTACACACTGGCAAGCACAGTGTGTCTGAGACATGGTGTGCAAACACTCACCATATTCCTGGTCACTCTTGGCAGCACTACTTCTCTGTCTGGAAACACCTCTTGCATCGGGCCTAATGTCTTTGCATGGTTCCTGTATAGAGCTCCTACTCCTACTAGTAGGCTGGTAGAGTTTTATGGTACCCCAGTCAGGAGGGTTAGTGTTAATTATGTGCTCAGTTCTTTGCAATATAAGAGGGACAGGGGTCCAGACCCGAAGGAAGCGTGCAAAAGCCAAAGTCAATAAAGGCACAAAAAAGGTTACTGGAAGTCTGAGGTTTCTTCTATCACCGTCGCCGGAGTTTGTCTTGTTGGCCTGCCAATATGCCAAGACCAACTAAGGTGGATCTGCCCTCAGGATCCTTCTACAATTCAGGGGGATTTCTGGGACCAGCAGTCCGCTCTGAAGATGTCAATACTAGATACTGCCATCATGGACTCAGCCAGATATGGATTCTATGCTGTACAGGTATGATGGGGCAGCCGCAAGCCTGACTTAAGGATTTGTTTGGGAATATTGCCTTTGTTTGACTGCAATGCTAAGTTATTAAAGTAAAGCTTTTGAAACTTTTCCTTTGCCTGGTCTGAAAGGGTGAAAAGCAAGTAACCAGCACCAAGGGATGGTGTTCAGAGGTGGATAGTGGGTGGAACCAAGGGACGATGCTCAGAGGTGGGTATGGGGTGGAACCAAGGGACGATGCTCAGAGGTGGGTTGTGGGTGGAACCAAGGGATGGTGTTTAGAGGTGAGTAGGGGATGGAACCAAGGGACAGTTCTCAGAAGTGGGTAGGGGGTGGAACCATGGGATGGTGCTCTGAGGTGGGTAGGAGGTGAAACCAAGGGACGGTGCTCAGAGGTGGGTAGTGGGTGAAACCAAGGGACGATGCTTAGAGATGGATAAGGTGTGGAACCAAGGGACAATGCTCAGAGGTGGGTAGGGGGTGGAATCGAGGGGCGGAGCTCAGAGGTGGCTAGTGGGTGGGACCAAGGAAGGTGCAAAGAGGTGGGTAGTGGGTAGAACCCAGGGACAATGCTCAGAGGTGGGTAGGTGGTAGAACCAAGGGGCGGTGCCCAGAGGTGGGTAGGGGATGAAACCAAGGAAGGTGCAAAGAGGTGGGTAGTGGGTGAAACCAAGGGGCGATGCTCAGAGGTGGGTAGGGGATGGAATTGAGGGACGGTGCTCAGAGGTGGGTAGTGGGTGGAACCAAGGGATGATGCTCAGAGGTGGTAAGGGGATGGAACCAAGGGACAGTGCTCAGTGGTGGGTAGTGGGTGGAACCAAGGGACGATGCTCAGATGTGGGTAGGAGGTGGAACCAAGGGACAGTGCTCAGAGGTGGGTAGTGGTTGAAACCAAGGGACGATGATCAGACGTGGGTAGGGGGTGGAACCAAGGGACAGTGCTCAGAGGTGGGTAGTGGGTGAAACCAAGGGGCGATGCTCAGAGGTGGGTAGGGGGTGGAATCGAGGGACGGTGCTCAGAGCTGGTTAGTGGGTGGAACCAAAAAAGGTGCAAAGAGGTGGGTAGTGGGTAGAACCCAGGGACAATGCTCAGAGGTGGGTAGGTGGTAGAACCAAGGGGCGATGCTCAGAGGTGGGTAGGGGGTGGAATCAAGGAATGATGCTCAGAGATGGGTAGTGGGTGGAACCAAGGAAGGTGTAAAGAGGTGGTAGTGGGTAGAACCCAGGGACAATGCTCAGAGGTGGGTAGGTGGTAGAACCAAGGGGCGGTGCCCAGAGGTGGGTAGGGGGTGGAACCAAGGAAGGTGCAAAGAGGTGGGTAGTATGTGGAACAAGGGATAGCGCTCAGAGGTGGGTAGGGGGTGAAACCAAGGGATGGTGTTCAGATGTGGGGGCGAAGACAAAGGGGGTGTTCCTGCACCTATTCTCTGAGAAAAAAAGCCCTGAGTTTACATATTCTTTAATCATTATCTATTCCAAGTTACATAACTGTATTTGCTCCATACCCAAGTTTAGTTTGGAATTTGCAAACTTTATTTTAAGACATAACACAATCTAATAGTTGTATATATTAGGAATTTAGCTTCACACACAGTACTCCGCCTGCACAGCGGCTCTTCTATTGTCTAATCAGCTTTGAAAAAAAGAACACAGAAATTCACCTTTTAGTTCTTGTAAATTAAATAAAATGCCGTGAGCTAAAATCCTCAGAAAGGACGTCTCTTTTCTTTGCTTTAATTCGCGAGTCCGGCCTCTCTAGCGGGAATCATACACTCAAGATGTCAGTCCTTTGTCTTCACCCCTAATTAACATTCCGAACCTTTTTTTTTTGCACAGTTCATTTCTAGTAGGTCAGCGGCGCCCGCCATACCCTACTGAAGTGGAGCATGACTTCTTTTTGGTATTATAAACAAGTTTTGTGTCACTCCTGCCGGCTCTCAAAGTTTTTAATAGCCTTTCTCTTATTTCTTCATTGATGTACGCAGTTGGAAAACACAGGTCTGCTTTTGCTGAAGGCTCTTCATCTCAAAGGAGCATGTTGTGCCAGTTGTGTAATCAATATCTTTCTAATAGAGTCAGCGTTCCTGCGGCCATACCTCTCAGTTGACACGTATATCTTGACCTATGCGGCCACTATTGACTTCCCAACGCATCTCTGCTGGATGGTACACTGCCTGCCGGGCATGGATTGCAGCAAATCACTACAACTATGGTTTGTTGGTCTGTTAAGGATGAATTTGTATTTTCTCTGTAAGCACTGTGTTCTATGATAGAGAGGCTTATGGGATTACTACTCAATTGTAGTGTTTGATCATCAGCCAAGGCATGGGCACCAGGAAGTAGGTGTGACTCCCCCCCAAATTTGAAACTTCCAGCATGAACCTGTGAGATCTAGAGTGTGATCCCATAGATTTCACAGATCTCATCTTCACTATTTGGGGGTCACATCTTCAGCTCTGAGGGGTTCATTGCTGGGACCTGTGTCAGTTTCATTCCAGGACACTGTATTGTCCTGGAATGAAGGTGCCTGGAACAGACCTGCAAAATGCGGGACTGTCCCGGGCAATCCGGGAGACGTGGTCATCCTAACAGGAAGCCGAGAACGGCAGGACAGTCACAGAGGCAGGTATGGAGTTTGTGGTCCATGTGGTTTGAGGGATTAAAAAGAAAAGTATGGACTTCCTTGTAAATTCTGGCTATCGATGCCTTTTAACCACCTCCATATCGGGCAAAAACGCCCCTTCCTGCCCAAGCTAATTTTCAGCTTTCAGCGCTGTCTCAATTTGAATGACAATTGCGCAGTCGTGCTACATTGTACCCAAATGAAATTGTTATCATTTTGTTCACAGAAATAGAGATTTATTTTGGTGGTATTTGATCACCTCTGCAATTTTTATTTTTTGTGCAACAACTAAAAATAGACAGAACATTTTGAAAAAAATATGTTTTTTTATATGTTAATTTTTTGTAAATAAGTACATTTTCTTCTTCAATTACGGGCACTGATATGGCTGCACTGATGGGCACCGATGAGGTGGCACTGATGAGGTGACACCGATGAGGTGGCACTGATGGGCACTGATGATGGTCACTGATAGGCGGCACTGATGGCCACTGATAGGCGGCACTGATGGGCACTGATGGGCGCTGGTATGCGGCACTGATGGGCACTCATAGGCGGAACTGATGGACACTTATGGGTGGCACTGATGGACACTTATGGGTGGTACTGATAGGTGGCACAGATGGGCTCTGGTGGGCACTGATAGTTGGGCACTAATGTGCATGGATGGGCACTGAGAGGTAGCACTGATGGACACTGAGGGGTGGCACTGATGATACTGATGGTGGCATTGTTGGGCATCACTTTTCTTTATGTTGTGTCCATGTTGCCAGTCAGTGGGCAGTTTTTAATATGTGGATGGCCATGGGGTACATACCTGGCCATCCACATGTTGCCCCCTTCCCTGGTGGTCCTGGTGGCTTACCTGGTGGTCCAGTGTGGGCATCGGTGGTGGGGGGGGCTATGTTGATAAACAATCAGCATATACCCCCCTGTCAGGAGAGCCACCGATCGGCTCTCCTCTACTCGCGTCTGTCAGACGCGAGTGAGGAAGAGCCGATCAATGGCTCTTCCTGTTTACATCATGATCAGCCGTGATTGGACACGGCTGATCACGTGAGATCATAGATGCAGGGTGTAAAAAATGTAAATGTTTTTTTTTTAAATGCCCCTGTCCCCAGTAGCTTGCGCTCAGAAGCGAACACGCATATAAGTCCCGCCCACATATGTAAACGCCGTTCAAACCCCACATGTGAGGTATCGCCGCGTGCGTTAGAGCATGTGCAATAATTCTAGCACTAGATCTCCTCTGTACCTTGAAAATAGTAACCTGTAAAAAAAATGTAATCGTCACCTATGGAGATTTTTTAGTACCGAAGTTTGGCACCATTCCATGAGTGTGCGCAATTTTAAAGCGTGACATGTTAGGTATGTATTTACTCGGCGTAACATCATCTTTCACATTATATAAACAAATTGGACTTTACTGTTAATTTTTAATTCACAAAACCGTTCAAGAAAATTATATATTTAATGTTTGGGGGTTCTGATTAATTTTCTATCAAATTTTTTTTTATTTGTACATGAAGGAGAGAAGTGCCAGAATTGGCCCGGTGGACAAGTGGTTAAGATGGCCCTACTGTCACCTGGACCCAAAAATCAAGAAGCCCTTTTGATGTGATGAGAACAAGAGAGCTGAACCATCAAATGTATGTTCTGCACATAGTCGAGAAGTTTTGCAGTAGTCATTATTTTCAGACATGAACCTTGGGAAACTGGGAATAACTGTCAAAGGAGAATTCGTAAGAAGAGTAATTACCAGTATGGTAATATAACTTTATTAGGCAATTACGCTGCTATACCCAGGTGAAATACGAGCAGAGTGAAGTATTAATGAAGTATTAGCAAATAGGAAATGAGATAAATATGTTAGATAAATTAGTGCAATTTGG
This sequence comes from Rana kukunoris, assembly GCA_029574335.1. Classification (NCBI taxonomy): domain Eukaryota; kingdom Metazoa; phylum Chordata; class Amphibia; order Anura; family Ranidae; genus Rana; species Rana kukunoris. Next base: position 155,059,176 of record CM056059.1, on the reverse strand, counting down.
TCAATTTGAAGTTAGATAAGAAAGTTAGGGCCCAATTGGGGCAAGTGTTTTTATTAGTAGATTATTTATGTATTTTGTATTATGTATTTAAATTTTTGCAGGACAGGCTGTATGTCATCATATTGTAAAATGCCATTGGCCTCGCTACAATACACATATCTTATATTACATTTTAACATACTCTTTTTAGCCTTTTTTAACCACTTCAGCCCAAGACCTTGGCCCTTTTTGCGTTTCGGCACTGCGTCGCTTTAACTGACAATTGCACGGTCGTGCGACGTGGCTCCCTTTTTTTCCCCACAAATAGAGCTTTATTTCGGTGGTATTTGATCACCTCTGCGGTTTTTATTTTTTGCGCTATAAACAAAAATAGCGCGACAATTTTGAAAATAATTCTATATTTTTTACTTTTTGCTATAATAAATATCCTCAAAAAATATTCCGTATTTATCGGCGTATACCGCGCACGTTTTTGCCCTTAAAATCAGGGCAAAATCGTATGTGCGCGATATACGCCCATACTCGCTTCCTACGCTGTGTTTGAACGCTGCCGCCGACATATACCAAGCGCAGTACACTCAGGTACACTCGGCCAGGCTCGGCTCCCCTTGCGGTTATGCGAGAGGAGCCAAGAGGAGCCGAGCATGCCCAAGCGTGCCCGAGTGTACTGCGCTCGGTATATGTCGGCGACGGCGTTCAAACACAAGCGGGGATCGGCTCATAGACAGCACGGGAGAAGCGGAGAGGACACCACGAAGGCCGCAGATGGACGCCGGACCGGACAAGGCCGCCGATGGACGCCGGGCAAGACACCAAAACTGTAAGGCCGCGTACACACGATCAAATTTATCTGCTGTAAAAGGTCCGCAGGACCGTTTCAGCAGACAAATTCGATTGTGTGTACGGGCGGACAGACAGGTTTTTCCAGCAGACAAATTTTAAAGCATGATTTAAAATCTGTCTGCTGGGAACCCGTCCGTCCGACATGTCTGCTGGTTAGTACACTAACCAGCGGACATATCTGCCCGCACATGCGTCGAATGGATTCGACGCATGTGTGGAAGTTTTTTTACTTCCTGGTGCGGTGACGTGGCGGCGTCAACGTCACCGCCACGTCACTGCCGGCGGGATTTTGGTTTGATCGTGTCTACACGATCAAACCAATATATCCCAGCAGACAAATCCGATCACAACGGTCTGTCAGACCGATTTAATCGGATTAAGTAATAAAAAAAAAAATTCAGGAATTTCCCGTCCAGATTAGGGGTGCGCGCTATACTCTGGTATATAGGCAGATAATTACGGTATATATATAAAAAAATAAAAATTTCCTCAGTTTTGGCCGATACGTATTCTTCTACATATTTTTGGTAAAAAAAAAAAAAATAATCACAATAAGCGTTTATTGATTGGTTTGCGCAAAAGTAATAGCATCTACAAAATAGGGGACTTTTATAGTGACTGCGACATTATGTCGGACACTTTTGACACTATTTTGGGACCATTGTAATTTTTACAGCGATCGGTGCTATAAAAATACACTGATTACTGTAAAAATGTCACTGGCAGTGAAGAGATTAACCTGTAGGGGGCGCTGAAGGGGTAACGTTTGTCCTTAAAAATATATTTAATTATTATTATTGTTATGATTATTATTATTTATTTTTAACTCTTCGAATTTCCAGTGTAATATATAAAAGTTAAAAAAGAAAAAAAAAATATATATATACACAGTATATATAAAATTGTTATTATAGATGTAGCGCTCACCCCCGAAGGAGCCGCTGGTTAGATTTGGGATGGCATGTTACCTTTTGGCTGTGTTGAAGTGTCTAGGGTGAATGATGAATATAGCAGCAATGAAGGAATGTCCGCAAAACAGGAACGGCTAGATTCGGGTAGATCGGCGCATCTTTATACCAGCGTAGCGCATCTCATTTGCTCTACGGCGACGTAACTCAGAGAGGCAACTACAGTATTCACAAAGCACTTGCTCCTAACGTTGCGCCTGTGTAACTTAATTTCGTCGGGGTAAGCCGGCGTAAGTGTAAGTGGGTGTGACCTTATGCAAATGATGGTCCGAACGTGGACTAGTGATTTGCGCCCAGCTTATCATGAACGAAGCATGCTCAGTGAGATCGTTCCCCTGTGCGCATGCTCACAACTACGCCGGCGCAACTTCCTGTGAAACGCCGGCCAACCGGGTTACGCAGAGCCTATAAATGCGCCCAGACATGCGCCCGTCTGGCGCAAAAGTACATCCTGCTTCCCCCCCCCTTAAGCAAGGTACTTTTGTAAAGCGATGGCGGCTGCTGGAAATACAGGCAAGGAGAGGAGGAAGAAAAACTTTAGCAACGAGGAGAAGGCTATCATTGTTGCAGGGATAGCCAAATATGATAAGTACCTCCATGGTGTCCGCAGTTCAGAGACCAGCAAGGCACGGAAGAAGGAGATCTTGGGGGTGCTCAGCCTGCAGGTCAGTACCGTGGGGATTGCAAAGAGGACCCCCCAGGATGTGCAAAAAAAAATTAATGACCTGAGACGTCAGGTCAAAGAGAAGCTGGCCACTATAAGGAAGCATGCCACGGGCACGGGAGGAGGACCAACCTGTACTGTACGGTTGACGGCTGAGGAGGAGGTGATCGTCCCAATGCTTGCAGCGGGAGCAGGTGGAGGGCATGGAGGGATTCGACTCCGGTGACCAGTCCTTGAGGTCAGGTAAGTGTGTTTTCGCTCCTATCCGGTGTGTAGCATGTGAGGGGGTGGAAAGAAATATGTGACAAGTGTGTGGGTCCACCAACATGTGAATGTTTTGTGTCATCCACAGATGTGCTGGAGGGAGCTGGGCTGTCCTTGTCTGCTGGGCAACCCACGCCATCCAGGGATGTGAGTGCCCACACCACACCTCTGGAGGAAGTAGAGGAGGAGCAGGGGAACCTGGAGGAAGTGTTCTACCTCGTTGAGGAGGATCCCATCATCCCTGGTCCCTCCCAAACCTCCTCCCTCATCAGGGGACCACCCTCACCATCCTCCTCCATCAGAGGAAACCCCTCACCCTCCTTCACCATCAGAGGATGCTCCTCCAGGGCCTCCCCATATACACGGCCCCAAGCCTCTCCTGCCCCTAGGAAGGCCACCCGCAAAACCAGGGGTGTTCCTGATGCGATCCATGAAAATGTGGCCAAGGATCAGGCCCACCAGACCCGACATGTGGGTGCTATTGTCCGTCACGTGCGGCGTGTTGCATACAGCCTGGCATCCGCAGCACAGATTCCCGACAAGTCTGCAGGACATCAGTGGGAACACTGTTGCGATAGTGACCTGCATTGGTGAGCTGCAGACCACGACATCATGCATGTGACAGAGGTGAAGAGGTTGAAAGTGTCTGTAAAGGCCAATAGTGCTGCCATCGCGGCGAAGGGGAGGCAGAGGATGCGCCACCTGCAGCAAACCACCACCCGCCAGCTGCAGATGCAGGCTGAGACCAACGCGGTGCTCACCCGCATTGCCCTTGCATTGGAGAGCAGGCAGCCAGCACCTGGTAGACCTGAGGATGAGCCTGCTCCTGATGCCCCCCCCCCCCCACCTGAGGCTCCCCCCAGGCAACTGAGGAGCCGGGGCACCAGGCATAGCCCACGCCAGGGCAATTGATTCAGTTTTTTTTCTTTATGCTCTGGTGAAGAGCCTTTTTTGTTTGTTTATGCTCTGGTGAAGAGCCTTTTTTGTTTGTTTATGCTCTGGTGAAGTCTTTTTTGTTTGTTTATGCTCTGGCGAAGAGTCTTTTTTTTTTAAACTGCACACGGACAGTTGTGCAGGCTACAGTGTCACTGGTGTGTGAATGTGGGGGTGGCACTCCTGCCAGTAAGGGGTGTCACCCTGGGTGTCGGGGAGACATGGACCCCACGACCGTGTGAATGTGGTATGAATGGGCAGCAACATGATTGGTGCCTTGGCGTGGCGTTGCTGCTCCCAAGTCCCGTGTGGTGGACTTGGGCTAAACCAATGTGAGGTGGATGTGGTGTGTGTGAGCTAGGGACCACAGTGGTGTGCATGCGTGCATTGTCCGTGTGCCATGCTGAATGTGTGTGTTTAACGTGCAAAGATGCGTTCCATGAGGCAATTCCTGACTGCTGTTCTTTCAGCAGACGGGGTATCCTCGAACATGGGGGGACTGTCTGGTTCGGGGGTCAGGTCTTCACGTATGTCAATCTCAAGGCCCTTTCTCATGGCGTAGTTGTGCAGAATGCAACATGCACCGATGATCCGGCACACAAAGTTTGGGGAATACAACAGGGTACCCCCAGACTTATCCAGGCATCGGAAACGGGACTTCAGGAGACCAAATGTGCGCTCCACCACTGCATGGGTACATATGTGTGCCGCATTGTATCTTCTTTCTCCTCTGGTTTGGAGATCCCGGAATGGAGTCATGAGATGGGGTCCAAGTGCATATGCCGTGTCACCTGAAAGGTAAAATACAGGAGGATGTTAGCCGTGCATGTACCCCTCGTGATGTCTGCATCATGGGGTCGGACAGTCATGCCTGACTCCCATGTCACTCACCAACCAGCCAGCTGTCCCTGTACATGCTCTGTTTGAATTCCGTTGGTATGTTGCTTTAACGGTATATGTAGCTGTCGTGGCTGGACCCGGGGTGTTTGGCACGGACGTGCCATGTGAGGTATTGGGCATCGGATATCACCTGTCTGTTGATGGAATGCCAATGCTTTCATTTGCGGTATATGTGCTCTGTGTCATGGGGGGGCCGTAGTGCCACATGTGTGCAATCAATGGCCCCGATGGTGCGTGGGAATCCTGCAATTCTGTAGAAATCCTGCATTGCCTTCTGCCGCAGGTGCTCCTGGGTGGGTTTGATGATGTGGTGGGACATGCGTCTGCGGATTGCGGGGACAACCTGGTGAACACATCTGCTCATGGTGGATTGTGACAGCCCAGCCACCACTCCACTTGTACGCTGAAAAGATCCACTTGCAAGGAAATGCAGTGTTGCCAGTACCTTGACCAGAGGACCACGGCTGCCATGTGTTGTCCTGCAAGTGTGGTTGCTCAGCTCATCCGTAACGGTGCTGCTGAAGCTACTCTCCAGCTGACTTGTGCAAGTCTGGTGCAAAATTACCCCTGCTTTATGAGGGGTAACTTTAGGCCAGGCGTACAGCTTATGTGCACCGCGCGTAGCCTGCACCGGACGTGCGTATGTTTGGGAATCGGCGTATCTCCCTCATTTGCATATTTGCATAGGAAATCAATGAGTGTGCCAGATGTGTTCGGCGTAAATATGTGCCTACGATACGCCGGCGTAGAAAAGTTACGTCGGTCGGGAGAAGCCTATTTTCGGGCGTATCTAGTTCTGTGGGTACGGCGCATAGATATGACGGCGCAAATTTAGACTTACGCGCCGCATCTCGAGATCCGTCGGCGTAAGTCCTACCTGAATCCATCCGTAAGTCTCTTTATAAGTGCTCTTTATTACCCAGCCGGGTAAAAACAGTCAAACAAGTGATGGGAAGGACAGACAAAGGGTTGAGGAAGAATAGCAGACTCAGGATTTGGATATCCACCCCATCCCATTGGCCCTCTTTTTTCCACCTTGGCCGCTCTCCCCAATGTGGGTGTTACCCTTTATCTCCCAGCTCCCCGCGGTGAGACTCATCGGCTGTCTACCACTTCCGGAGCAAGACACGGACCCTGGTAATTATATACATATATACCTATGTGTTTTTAATGCATTGTTCATTTCTTGACCTTGTTTGGGATACATCAGATTGATACGGTCGTTGTTGTTGCTTGTTTCTTGCTTGTGCAATTTAACAGGCTCCATCACTGTATATATTTTTTACATTTGTTTTATAGAACTTATGCCTGCTTACTCAGGTTCCCTTGAAGATGACCCACACCAACTCAAGGGTCGAAACGCGTCTGGATCTTTGCGCATAAGTCATTCATGAATTCTATCAACAATACGTGACAATATACCAATGTTTTTTGTTTATGTCTTGACCTTACGGGAGAATCTTTTTTACCTTTTACCTTGTAACTTATTTCCTTCTTAATAAATTGTACTTCATTCAATTTTTACTTTTCATTACTACTTGATCTTTGTTTCTGCAACTCAAAGCCCCGAGGGGTACCTTTCCTGTTCTTCAAAAAAGGATTTGGATATCTAAAGCAATCCTGCTTCCGAACAGTAATTAGTCTTTCTCTGCCACTCCAACTTGAGTGGGTATAGCGTACCTGGACAGGTCTCTCTCACCAGCCTGGCAGCCAGAGTATCACTCGAACTTGAGAAGGATGCCTCTGCCACAGGCTCTTCCAAATGACTGCCAGGAAAGCGCCTCTGCCACTGGCCTTTTCTGAGTGTTGAACCGGAGGTGTTCCTCCCGAATAAAGGTTCTCCTAAATCTTCCGTAAGGCCTCGTACACACGATCGGACATATCCGATGAAAACGGTCCGCGGACCATTTCCATCGGATATGTCCGATCTGGAGTTTGATCCGATGGCGTGTACACACCATCGGATCAAATTCCCCGCCGGCGGACGGCGCGGTGACGTGTCGGTGACGCGGCGGTGACGTTGACGCCGCCAAGTCACCGCACCAGGAAGTAAAACACTTCCGCGCATGCGCCGAATGCTTTGAAATCTGTCGGGTGGACAAATCTGTCCGCTAGCCCATACACACGATCGGAGATGTCTGCTGAAACGGTCCATCGGACCGTTTTCAGCGGACATATCCCCTCGTGTGTACGAGGCCTTAATGTCGCCAGAGTACCGACTGAGAGAAGAAATAGGCCCTCAGTGTACAGTACCTCGATTCCCGATGGATTGTCTAGGCACTATTGGATTGCCTGCCTCTGGGCTCTCCTCAGACTGACTCCCCACCGAACTGCACAACTCGCTTGGGATCTTCGAGGGTGGGAACCCAGTAAGTCACTGGGTTCCCATTGTGTTCAAAGTGCTCCGGACCAGGTAGGTTCCAGAACCAGGAACTCCACTTGGCACCCACGCCCAGGCCAGATAAGCCATAAGGCAAGGGGCGTGGCTATGTGGCCACCTTAAAGGTGGGTGCCACACCTCAGGAACCAAGAACCAGAGAAGACCCCACAAAATGGAGTCTGCCCCACAAGTACCCTCTCCGAGCATGCCCAGCGAGGTGCAAACCTTCCGTTTGGCTGCTGGAAAAAAGCACCCGAACCTCAGCCTCCACCGCTGCAACCTGCCGTCTCGGGGTGTAACAACACCCCAAGCACTGCAAAGCTGGAACAGAGAGCCCTAAACAATCAGAAGTGAGATCAGAGTGAATTACACTGATCTTTTCCCACTAAATTAAAATAGCGTCCGTACTTGGAAGTACAGGGGAGATACATAGAGTTGAAGCTGTTATAGCTGCAAAGGGTGGCCCAACTCATTATTGAACCCTACGGACTAAGACTGGGATGTCATTAAATTTCATGTGTGTGTAAAGGCAGGCGTCCCAATACTTGTGGTAGTATAGGCCCGGATTTAGAAACGATTTACGTCGGCATATCAAAAGATACACCGTCGTAGTAGAGCTGTGGTGGCTCAACGTGATTGGCACTGCGTTGACAAGCCATTCACCTCTGCAGCCAAGGGTTCGGATCCCGGTCTCGGCTACATGTGAATTGAGTTTGGTGGTCTCAGCCCGGCTCCCGGTGGGTGTGCTATGCAAGGTACGCTGTGCTTAGTACGCCCACCCCCCCCCAAAAAACCACCACACTTGCACGCACGACGAAATTGGTTTAAAACACACGCACTTTGGCCATGCGGTCTCTTAAAATAAAGAGAGACGAAGGACCTACGGGCTGGCTGGGTGGGCTAGGCCCCCCTCACTCCCTCATAGGGGGGAGTCCCTCTGCCCCATTGGGGTCCCGTTGGGCCCAGTTGGGCTCCCAAGAGGAGGCGTAGGGCGGGGTGAGTGGGAGGCCCCCCTTCACACCCGCCATTGCCACCAGGGGCATGGAGAAGGATGGCGAATGCCTCCGGGGGGAGGGTCTGCCTACTCCCAACTCCTGCAGTCCGGCTCCTCTCTCTCGAGTTCACGCACAAAAAATACACTTTAAAAAAAAAAAAAAAAGATACACCGTCGTAAGTACAAATGTGTGCCGTCGCATACTTGCGCCGATTCACAAAGCGAGATACGTAGAAAAACATGGCTTCAGCCATTCGACGTAACTTTCCTACGCCGGCGTATCGTGGGCGCATAGTTATGCTGGATGCATTCGGCGTACCCATGTTAAATATGCAAATGAGTAAGAGATTCACAAACGTAGATGCGCCCGGCCGCTTCATATACGTGATTTGCATAAGGCTTACGTCCGGCGTAAAGTTACCCCTCATATAGCAGGTGCAGGTAATGCAAAGGTATGGGCCAGGGAACAGCCGTTGTATGTTAAGTCGTTTACGTAGTACTACATGATTAGGGCTGTGCGTAGGTAACGTTCACGTCGTAGGCAGTGTATTGACGTATCTTAGGCAGCTATTTCGACGTGACTGTAAGCATGCGCACTGGGATGCGTCCAAAAGACGAGGCATGCGCAGTTCGATTTTTGAAGCTCAGCCCATCATTTGCATGGGGTCACGCTTAATTTTAATATAGCATGCCCACTTCCAGTCCACTTCCACCTACTTTGACTTAGGTCGGCTTACGCCAAAAACTATACGCTATGCCGGTGCAACGTTGTGAATAGTGTTGCTCACGAATATTCGAATTGCGAATATTCGGCTCGAATATTGCATATTCGAGAAATCGCGCAATATCTCGAATATTGTGCCGAATATTCGCAATGTCGAATATTCGGATTTTTCTCAAATTTTTTTTAACACAGATCACATGCTAGTGATTCTCCATCGACGTGTAAAAGCAATGGTGGTATGATTAGAGGGACCCTGGGCCGAGTAGCGCATGTGATCCTTTTTTGCTGCCGAATATTCGCAATGCGAATATTCGGCAATAGCAATATCGCGCGATTTTTTTCCCCGCCCTTCATTCACATCACAGCCAATCAGAGTTCCATTTCCACAGGTGTCAGAGGTTAGCAACCTCCACATCAACCAATAGGAAGCTGCCTCACGACCATTATATAAACTAAGTGCCAGCATGTGCTCATTGCAGATTCACAAGGTGGATATAGAGGGAGAAGTGTTTCTGTGCTCTGTGTTATATTGCATCAGCATTGCAGTGCCTTTCAGTTCTGTGCTCCTGTTCAGTGTTCAGTTCATTTGAGTATTAGCAGCTGCTAGTGCTTATATTTCTAAACTGCTTTTTTAAAAGCAAGAAGAGACCAAACAGCTTTTTTTAAAGCTACTATTTTGTGGTGTTTGTGTGTTTCCAGTTTCATTTAGTGTTAGATAGATAGGTTGAGTGTACTTGTACACCTCTGTAAGCTAGCTAGCTTAGTTTAGTGTGTTTATTTTAGTTTGATAGTTATCTGTTTTATAAAAAAAAAAAAAAAAAAAAGTTATTTTTAGTTTATTCAGATCTCTGGCTCTGCTGTGTTAGCAGAGTCACTGTTTCTATCTATATTAGTTTCTTTATTGCTTTATTCGTTGCCCAGTCAGTTTTTGTCTGTTGTCTGTCAGTCAGTTAGTTAGTTTTAAAAAAAAAAAAAAATTTAAAAAAATTTACCTTTCGTTTAATTTGTTTAGTGGCATAGCTACTAGTTGTTTGTCTGCGCGCCTGTGTTTTTTCTATTATCACATTTACCCCCCCCCCCAATAAAGTTTACCCACCCCCCCCATATCAGCATGAGCAGCATCCGTGGTCGTGGCAGCAGGGGTAGGGGAGTTACTCCCAGTGCTGGGTCGCTGCCAGCACACGGGTACCTCTCGCGCCCCTACTACTGGTAGAGGATCGGGTGGAAGGGGAGTCCGCCTCATCCGGGAGTTTTTTACTTCGGGCAGCCGCCCGATATTGCCTTCCAGGCTCCAGCAGTGGTGGAGTACATGGGGCACAGCAGTGCCACTCAGTCATCACCAAGTAGCACCACCACCATCAGTACACCGGTGCCTTTAGTACCCCCAGCCCCAGCGAGTCCAGCCTCATGCTGTTTGATGGTGAAAGTGACATGGATATCTGGGGGGAGGCCCTCGATCATGCAGACATTGATTTATGTGCTGATGGTCAGGACCTTTTTGAAGGGTTTAATGGAGGAGGTGGAGGATGGGGTACTGGCTGTCAGTAGCCCAGAGACCTCCCTTCATGGTGGTGCTGGTGGTTTTTCTGCAGGAAACACCAGCACCTAGTCAGACCCATGCGTCTGTGAGGGACATCGGAGCCAGGCTAGCGGCTCCATGTCAGATGTCTCCTTCAGACCACCACATGTCAGCCCTGGGTCTGACATATCTGGGGGCGAAGAGGAGGGTGACCCAACATGGGTGCCACTGCCTCGTCGGTTCACAGCATCAGTGACGACGAGGAAGGTAGGCACCCTGGGAAACGTGTGCGCCAGGTCACCAGGGAGACCAACGTCAGGGTCTCCACTGGTGATGGCAGCAGGAGGTTGTCAGCAGCAGCAGCAGCAGCAGCAGCAGCAGCAGCAGCTCTCCACCTGTGCGCACGAGTCCCAGAGGTGGAAGTCAGCGTCACCCCATCTGACAGAGGGCGACGCTGAAGTCACCTCTCTGGGGCCTACTTCACCTTGGTAGCAGATAACCCGACAGTAGCCATCTGCAGCTCTGTCGTGCCAAGGTGAAGAGAGGGAAGTGTTTGGCTCGGGTGGGTACCACGGCACTCAACCAGCACCTGCGGATTAATCACTGGGCAGGAGCATGACCAGATGAAGCGTGCTGCTGGTGGTAGCAGCGCCACCACCACAAAGTGTGCGGGTACAGCAGCCCCTGCCACAGCTTCATATCGGCTACCAGCAGGTCATGCCCCCCCGCCTCCTCTAGTAGAGGTACTGCTACCGACAGCCAGACCTCCACATCATCACCCCTCCTCTTCGGTGTCCCGCACTGCCGTCCGCGCCAGGCGTCTCTTTCTGACGCCTTTGAACGCAACACTCCCTTCCCCCCTTCAGACCGACGTGTGCGTTCCCTCAATGGGCTCCTGGCAAGGGTTATTGCCCAACATCTGCTTCCCTTTAACATAGTGGACTGCAACCCCTTCAGGCAGATGTTGGAGCAGGCCCAACCCCAATGGCGTGTCCCCAGCCGCCATTTCTTTGCCAGGACTGGTGTCCCTGCCCTACACCAGCACATTGTGCAGAATGTAACCCTGTCGCTGGATCATGCTGTCAGCAACAGGGTGCATCTGACAATGGATGGCTGGACCAGCAGGCATGGGCAGGGGCGCTACATAAGCTTCACGGCCCATTGGGTTTCCTCCGAGGCGCCGGGGAGGGATTGGCGGCATCTGATTTTGTGGTGCCGCCCCGGGTGTGTCCAGGGGAGAAGTGCTGGTCTCCCTCAAGCACTGTCTCCGCAGCTGCTGAGCCTCCCAGCAAGCGCCCCCGTAGCTATTCAAGTGTGGGGCACGTGCGCTGTCAGGCGTGCTCCAGCTTGTTAGTTTAGGAACGGAGACACTGGACGGAGACACACTGGACGAGAAGTGCTGAAGCGCACTTCAGGCTCAGGTCCAGAAGTGGCTGACACCCCGAAGGCTCCAAGCAGGTCTGGTTGTCTGTGACAATGGCAGCACAACCTCTCTCTCCCGCCCTCCAGGCTGGCAGTCTGACACACTTGCCCTGTCTGGCACATGTCCTCAACCTAGTGTGTGCAGAAGTTCCTGCGCACCTATCCCGGGTTGAGTGACATAGTGCTAAGGGTACGCAGGATTGCCAGCCACTTCAGGCGATCCCCAACCGCTACCGCGTCCCTGTCAAAGTTGCAGCGGGACAACAGCCTGCCCCTTCACAGGCTGATTGTGGACAGTGTGACGCGGTGGAACTCCAGCCTCTACATGCTGGAGAGGTTGTGGGAGCAGCGAAGGGCGGTGAAGGAGTACCTGCTGGAGCAAGGCACTGGCGGGCCATCACAACACACACTCCCGTACATCACCAGTCTGGAGGGGGGGCAGATACACCAGGTCTGCCATGTGTTGGCCCCTTTTGAGCAGGCGACCAAGATGGTGAGCAGGGAGCATGTCGGCCTCAACGACGTGCTCCCTATAGTGTTCCTGCTGGACAGGGCACTAGATCGCCTGCTCGGAGCTGGGGGAGAGTGCCTTGGTGGAGCAGGAGGAGGCAACACTGCTCCACCAAGACCAAGGCCCAGGACGAGGAGGAGGAGGAGGATCATGATGATGATCAGGAGGTGACTGGTGGCGTCCTGGAGTCAGGGCCTGGTCAGGAGGGAGAGCCGGTGTTGGGGGCACGATAGTCCGGGGGGTTTGGCATGACTGACCGCGAGAACAGCAGCGCCTCCATGTCGAGGAAGGGCGGACGTCATGGACCCAGGCAGCCATGAGGAGTCACAGCGGGCTGTGCTCTTCCCATGGCTGCCCACATGCTGAGATGCCTCAGGAGGGACCCCCGGGTTAAAGCCATCAAGGAGGGACGAGTTTTGGCTGGCCACCCTTGTAGATCCAGATTTAAGGGGAAACTGGAGCAGTTCCTCCCAGCCAGACGGAGGCAGCCCCGGATGGAGGAACTGCAGGCATGCCTAGTCAGCCGTTTGGAGCAGGCAAGTCCCCGGCCTCCAGTTGTCCCCCCTCATCTCACCCAGCAGGTGGCTGCACCCAGCAGCAACATCAGCAGCCGAGCAGGGGACCTAATGGGTGAGATGAGGATGTTCATGCAAACTGAGCGACCCAGTACCAGCAGCAGCAGCAGCAGCAGCAGCCATCACCACCAGCGGCTGGCCCACATGGTGGCAGACTACATGGGGTCCGTCAGTGCTTCTGACAGTATGAGCACCGACGACCCCATGGAGTACTGGGTTGCCAGATTGGACACCTGCCGCGAGCTCGCTCAGTATGCGCTGGAGTTATTGTCTTGCCCCCCCTCCAGCGTACTATCTGAGCGGACATTCAGCGCGGCAGGTGGGGTGGTCACGGACAAGAGGACCCGTCTGTCCACAGACTCCGTGGACAGACTCACATTCATCAAAATGAATGAGTCCTGGATCGGCGGTGACTTTCTGGCACCCGCCGTCGCTTCAGGGCGCTGAATGGTCCCTTGTCAGTTACCAATACCTCTCCTATCTCTTTATACCAGGGGTGTCAAACTCAATTTCATCGTGGTCCGCATCAGCATTATGGTTGCCCTCAAAAGGGCCGGTTATATCTGTAATATTATATGTCCAGCGCATCCCCTCCCCTTACATTCGATGTCAAAGGCCACCCCACCATCCTACCCCACCATCAGAAGTGGAGTTCCCCCTCTCCCTTACATCACAGTGCATCTCCCTTTCCTTATGCTGCTGCTGGGAAGAAGGTGGATATTTTTTTGTTTTTTTGAAAAGCCTGTGGCGTGCAAAACACAACCCAAAAACTCCACCCGGTGCCACAGCTACTTAAGGCCTGTGTCATTCTGCTTTTCAAATGTAATCACCATGCTAATGCAATTTCAAGCTTTTGTAATTTTGGCACTATATGGGCTCCTACTGCTAATGCCAAAAGGCTGAGTGATTATGTACCGATATATTACTCATACTGGTGCTGTTACCTTTTGTCTGTGAGATTTGCCACTTTCTTACTACTGCTGGTGCTGCTGCCACCTCTTCCACGACCACGAGTGAAAAAAACACTTAATTGTGTACTGGTACTACTATGCTGCTGCTTCTGCCAGTGCTCAGATACTTATGTGACAAGTTCTTTGGCACTATATGCTACAATTATCAACGCTGCTGCTATCCTGCTGCCACCTCTTCCACGACCACGAGTGAAAAAAACACTTTATTGTGTACTGGTACTACTACACTGCTGCTGCTGCCAGTGCTCACTTACCTATGTGACAAGTTCTTTGGCACTATATGCTACAATTATCAACGCTGCTGCTATCCTGCTGCCACCTCTTCCACGACCACGAGTGAAAAAAAAAACACTTAATTGTGTACTGGTACGACTATGCTGCTGCTTCTGCCAGTGCTCAGATACTTATGTGTCAAGTTCTTTGGCACTATATGCTACAATTATCAATGCTGCTGCTCCTATGCTGCTGCCACCTCTTCCACGACCACGAGTGAAAGAAACACTTAGTTGTGTACTGGTACTACTATGCTGCTGCTTCTGCCAGTGCTCAGATACTTATGTGTCAAGTTCTTTGGCACTATATGCTACAATTATCAATGCTGCTGCTCCTATGCTGCTGCCACCTCTTCCACGACCACGAGTGAAAAAAACACTTAGTTGTGTACTGGTACTACTACACTGCTGCTGCTGCCAGTGCTCACTTACCTATGTGACAAGTTCTTTGGCACTATATGCTACAATTATCAACGCTGCTGCTATCCTGCTGCCACCTCTTCCACGACCACGAGTGAAAAAAACACTTAATTGTGTACTGGTACTACTACACTGCTGCTGCTGCCAGTGCTCATATACTTATGTGTCAAGTTCTTTGGCACTATATGCTACAATTATCAATGCTGCTGCTCCTATGCTGCTGCCACCTCTTCCACGACCACGAGTGAAAAAAACACTTAGTTGTGTATTGGTACTACTACACTGCTGCTGCTGCCAGTGCTCACTTACCTATGTGACAAGTTCTTTGGCACTATATGCTACAATTATCAACGCTGCTGCTATCCTGCTGCCACCTCTTCCACGACCACGAGTGAAAAAAACACTTAATTGTGTACTGGTACTACTATGCTGCTGCTTTGCCAGTGCTCAGATACTTATGTGTGAAGTTCTTTGGCACTATATGCTACAATTATCAATGCTGCTGCTCCTATGCTGCTGCCACCTCTTCCACGACCACGAGTGAAAAAAACACTTAGTTGTGTACTGGTACTACTATGCTGCTGCTGCTGCTAGTGCTCACTTACCTATGTGACAAGTTCTTTGGCACTATATGCTACAATTACCAATGCTGCTGCTGTGCTGCTGCCACCTCTTCCACAAGTGATACAACACTTTATTGTGTACTGTTAATACTATACTTGCTGCTGCCAGTGCTCAGATACCTATGTGACAAGTTCTTTGGCACTATATGCTACAATTACCAATGCTGCTGCTGTGCTGCTGCCACCTCTTCCACAAGGGATAAAACACTTTATTGTGTACTGTTACTACTAGACTGCTGCTGCCAGTGCTCAGATACCTATGTGACAAGTTCTTTGACACTATATGCTACAATTTCAAATGCTGCTGCTGTGGCTGCTGCCACCTCTTCCACAAGTGATACAACACTTTATTGTGTACTGTTACTACTATACTGCTGCTGCCAGTGCTCAGATACCTATGTGACAAGTTCTTTGACACTATATGCTACAATTTCAAATGCTGCTGCTGTGCTGCTGCCACCTCTTCCACAAGTGATACAACACTTTATTGTGTACTGTTACTACTATACTGCTGCTGCCAGTGCTCAGATACCTATGTGACAAGTTCTTTGGCACTATATGCTGCAATTACCAATGCTGCTGCTGTGCTGCTGCCACCTCTTCCACAAGTGATACAACACTTTATTGTGTACTGTTAATACTATACTGCTGCTGCCAGTGCTCAGATACCTATGTGACAAGTTCTTTGGCACTATATGCTACAATTACCAATGCTGCTGCTGTGCTGCTGCCACCTCTTCCACAAGTGATACAACACTTTATTGTGTACTGTTACTACTATACTGCTGCTGCCAGTGCTCAGATACCTATGTGACAAGTTCTTTGGCACTATATGCTACAATTACCAATGCTGCTGCTGTGCTGCTGCCACCTCTTCCACAAGTGATAAAACACTTTATTGTGTACTGTTACTACTATACTGCTGCTGCCAGTGCTCAGATACCTATGTGACAAGTTCTTTGGCACTATATGCTACAATTACCAATGCTGCTGCTGTGCTGCTGCCACCTCTTCCACAAGGGATAAAACACTTTATTGTGTACTGTTACTACTAGACTGCTGCTGCCAGTGCTCAGATACCTATGTGACAAGTTCTTTGACACTATATGCTACAATTTCAAATGCTGCTGCTGTGCTGCTGCCACCTCTTCCACAAGTGATACAACACTTTATTGTGTACTGTTACTACTATACTGCTGCTGCCAGTGCTCAGATACCTATGTGACAAGTTCTTTGACACTATATGCTACAATTTCAAATGCTGCTGCTGTGCTGCTGCCACCTCTTCCACAAGTGATACAACACTTTATTGTGTACTGTTACTACTATACTGCTGCTGCCAGTGCTCAGATACCTATGTGACAAGTTCTTTGACACTATATGCTACAATTTCAAATGCTGCTGCTGTGCTGCTGCCACCTCTTCCACAAGTGATACAACACTTTATTGTGTACTGTTACTACTATACTGCTGCTGCCAGTGCTCAGATACCTATGTGACAAGTTCTTTGGCACTATATGCTGCAATTACCAATGCTGCTGCTGTGCTGCTGCCACCTCTTCCACAAGTGATAAAACACTTTATTGTGTACTGTTACTACTATACTGCTGCTGCCAGTGCTCAGATACCTATGTGACAAGTTCTTTGGCACTATATGCTACAATTACCAATGCTGCTGCTGTGCTGCTGCCACCTCTTCCACAAGTGATACAACACTTTATTGGGTACTGTTACTACTATACTGCTGCTGCCAGTGCTCAGATACCTATGTGACAAGTTCTTTGGCACTATATGCTGCAATTACCACTACTGCTGCTGTCAAGTCTTGCCCAAGTGTTTAGATGCTGTCTAGTACTATTACCACTACTGCTTGTAAATGTTGTGTGTGTGATAATTACTTTATATTTGAATACTACTGCTGCTGCCTTCATGCTGAGTAATGCTTCATGACCTCTCTGTCACAGCGGATCCACAAACAGCATCCGCTAAAAGCTACCAGACCGGATCGTAACAAACAGCAAGTGTGACTAAATGACTGAACGTTATGTTAAACCCTGGTTTGTGGCCTTTTTACTGCAACTTTTAGCCTATCTGCAAGAGCAAATCAGCACTCTCTTTCTCTTTCTCGCTCTCTCTCTATATCTATATCTATATATATATATATATATATATATATATATATATATATATATGTTATATATGTATATATTGTAGCTTTTGTTATAGTAATTTTTCAACAGTTTAGTTTGTGTTAGTAGTGTCTGTGTCCGTGTATTTTGTTTTTTATTAGATTTGTGTTAAATAAAATAATAGTATGAAATGTTTTTAGGTTATTATGAAGTTAGATGTGTTGATGTTGATGTGTTAGATGTGAAGTTAGATGTGTTGAAAGACCTAAGAATCTCAATAAGAAAGGAAACATTTGAAAAGAATAACAGGTTTAATAACCAAAAATATAAATATTTACATGGATTTTTTCAAGCGCTTGTAAATCTCAGCCAGCTCCTTGAAATTTTTTCCTCTGCTGTTGTAACAGCTGTTCATTCTCGAGGTCCAATTTTTTTATTTTGCGCCGATTGGACAGGACTTTTTGATTGGTCCTCTCCATGACATAGGATTTCTCCTGAATCTCTTTCAAAACTGTTAGGATATAAGAAAAAAAAAATTAGGATTAAATACTGTACTTTTTTATATCTACATCTTATTGTTGAAATGTCATTAATCGTTGTGCACATATTTACCCTCCTGACTGATGGTCATCACAGGCGCTGTGTCATCCTCCTGCTCCTCTTCTGCATCATGGCATTCACCAGGAGGTTGGGTGGGGGGAAGTTGCAGCTCCTCAGGAGCTGGGGGTGGTAAGTCGGAGGGCCCTGGCTGCTCCTTATCCCTCTCCTCCTCTGCATCCTCCTCTTCATCCTCCTCTTCTTCCTCCTCCTCCTCTGCGGCCTGTCGCCTTGTGCGCTTGGGGGCGCACAGATGGTAGAGGAGATCCTATAATAACACAATGTTTATATATGTAAAAAATGATTTCTAATAACATATGCACATTCTGTGTACTCTGCTGTATTGTATATGAATACACATTTATTTATATAGACAGTTAACCAATGGGATAATGTTATACTAAAGGGTCTTGCTGGCACTACAGGGGACTGAGTGTGAGCTGGGCTGCCACCATGGTAAAATTAGCTGTTTGTGTTTCCTTTGTATTATTCTGAAGATCTCATGTTAAAAAAAGGGCCTGATGGAGTACACGTGATTACTATGATAACCCCACGCCTAGCACAGGAATTTAGTGGTAATTGAGTTATAAAATACCACCCTTTCCCCTTGAAACCCACCACACCACCACTTTAATTCCATGGTTTAACTTGATGGAATAATGTCTTTTTTCAACAGTACTATGAATACCTTCGGTGGTGATATATGTTACCACAACATGGCGTCTGGGTTAACAACATCTGCCCTAAGGTTAATTACATATCACCTTACATGACTGTCACCAATAACTTACCTGGATGAAATTCATCGCGGATCTGTGTGACCCGGTCCATGTGGCGCCTCTTCAAGTCTGACCATTTTTTGAGAATGGCCATGTGGTCATGTGACCCGCCATGAAACTCATGTAATTCCTCCAATACGGACTGGACGATTTTTTGTTTATCCTGCTGGCACCTCATTAGGTCGTAACCATGTTGCAGGAACCTCTGCAAGATGAAGAACAAAGTATATTATAATACTTTTGTTTAAACCCTTATGGATATATGACGTAAATGTATGGTATTCAATAATTGGAAGCATTCTCGCCTTATTAATCACTGACAGTGGTAACATGACAGATTTTATATGTTGCCATTTTGGTCACCAGCTTTTTGGAATAAATATAGCAGCCATTATCATTTTGCATAATTATGTATATATGAGTAACATCACAGGATAGACGTATAGGGGAGAAATGAGTTGCTATTCATCTGACCACTATAATAATTTTTTGAGCCTTACACTGGCCCTGTACAATAGATTATTTTTTTTTAATCCCTATCTTTACATATGAAAAATAATATGTTTGTTTCTTTTCACTTTTTGATGAAAAGGGAGAACTCTGTGGACTCTGATGTAAAAGGGAGAACTCTGTGGACTCTGATGTAAAGGAAAACTCTGTGGACTCTGATGTTAAGGTAGAACTCTGTGGACTGTGATGTTAAGGGAGAACTCTGTGGACTCTGATGTTAAGGGAGAACTCTGTGGACATCTAATGTAAAAGGGGAACTCAGTGGACTCTAATTTAAAAGGGGAACTCTGTGGACTCTAATGTTAAGGGAGAACTCTGTGGACTCTAATGTAAAAGGGGAACTCTGTGGACTCTAATGTAAAAGGGGAACTCTGTGGACTCTAATGTAAAAGGTAGAAACTCTGTGGACTCTAATGTAAAAGGTAGAACTCTGTGGACTCTGATGTAAAGGGAGAACTGTGTGGACTCTGATGTAAAGGGAGAACTCTGTGGACACTGATGTAAAGGGAGAACTCTGTGGACACTGATGTAAAGGGAGAACTCTGTGGACTCTGTTGTAAAGGGGAGAACTCTGTGGACTCTGATGTAAAGGGAGAACTCTGTGGACTCTGATGTAAAGGGAGAACTCTGTGGACACTGATCTAAAAGGGGAAGTCTGTGGATCCTGATGTAAAAGGGGAAGTCTGTGGACTCTGATGTAAAGGGAGAACTCTGTGGACTCTGATGTAAAGGGAGAACTCTGTGGACTCTGATGTAAAGGGAGAACTCTGTGGACTCTGATGTAAAGGGAGAACTCTGTGGACACTGATGTAAAGGGAGAACTCTGTGAACTGTAATGTAAAGGGAGAACTCTGTGGACTCTGATGTAAAAGGGGAAGTCTGTGGACTCTGATGTAAAAGGGGAAGTCTGTGGACTCTGATGTAAAGAGGAACTTTTATGATTAATTTCATATGGTTAGAAATGTTATTTAATAGCGACATCTATGCAAACTAAGACAAAAAATTGCTGTGCGACGCTGAAGTGTTCGGGTTTGAAATGAACAAAAGGTGGCAACCCTGGGCATGCTGGGAGTTGTAGTTTTGCAACCGCTGGAAACACACTGTTTGGGAAATACTAATATCTGATCTTGCATCCTAACTTTTTAACTAGTCTAAAATGCAGTTAAAGATAATGAAATAACAAGTGGTGAAATTACTTACAGTAATCAGCAGTTTTTTCCTCACTGGATGAAAAGTTACTCCCCACCATCTTCGCTTCGCAGGGCAGCAGTAGATTCGCAGGGCAGCACTAAATAGCAATCCGAATATACACTGGCAAAGAATCCAGGAAATGATCGCCGTTTTCGCGACCGCGTGTTGTGTCCCGCGCGCATGGCGCGGGTCGAGAATTTCGCAATAAATTTCGCATTTGCGAAATTTCACGTTAGCGAAATTTCGCAATTTTTTTTTTGGATGAAATATCACGAATATTCGAAATTTACGAATATTTCTCGAATATTCTCCTATATATTCGCGAAATATTGCGAAAGCGAATATGGCGTATTCTGCTCAACACTAGTTGTGAATAGCATGCTTGCCTCTCAACGTTGTGCCGGCGTAGCGTAAAGACGATGTGCTACGCCGGCATAAAGATACGCCGATCTACGTGAACCCGGGCCATAGTGTGTGTATGTATATATATATATATGTATATGTATATGCTGCCACGTCCACTTTAAAGGCATGTAAGAGTGTGTTGCAAGTCTTCTAATACCCAGTAGGCATATGCACACTCGTCCCTCCATCACTGGGGACAAGACATCTCGGTAATTGGTGTCCAGTCTAAGCTTTACAAGGCCAGAAGGATTTATTTTTCCTTTATTATAAACTAAACTCCACATTCTTACTAAGGCATTAACCCCCTCATTGCCAGGCTGACGGGAGAGAGAGAGAAAGAGAGAGAGAGAGAGAGGGGAGGAGAGAGAGAGAGAGAGAGAGAGAGAGTGAGCTATAAAAAAAATCTGAATTATTCCAGGCAGCTCCTGATTTGTCTTTTTTTTTTTTTTTTTTGTAAAAGAAGCCTGTCATTCTTTTCTTCTCTTGTCATCTTCCAGCTGACATCTTAAGTATGTGCTCAGAATAACCGGAGAGCCGATATTAGACTGTCTAAATGCAGCATCTCCTCTAATGCATTCAAGGAGTATTTAAAGAGAGGGACCGATGCGTCAGCAATGAAAGACACTCGGAGGAGGGAAGCGTGGCTGCATAAAAAGATGAGTCTGGACAGGATCAGCCTGACAGTCGGAAGGATAATTTAATAGTAAAATGAATTATTAAAAAAAACAAAAATATATTTTATTCTATATATTTTCATGAATCGTTTCTTTTTTTTTTTTTTTTTAACCACTTCAGCCCCAGAAGAATTGGCTGCCCAAAGACCGGGCCATTTTTTGCGATTCGGCACTGCGTTGCTTTAACTGACAATTGCGCGGTCGTGTGACGTGGCTCTCAAGCACAATTGGCGTCCTTTTTTTCCCACAAATAGAGCTTTCTTTTGGTGGTATTTGATCACCTCTGCGGTTTTTGTTATAAACAAAAATAGAGCGACAATTTTGCTAACTTTTTGCTATAATAAAAATGCCCACAAAATATATAAAAAAATTGTTTCCTCAAAATGGGGACTTTTGTTTTTTCATGTTCGGGTCCCATAGACTTTAACCACTTTAGCCCCCTTGCGACGTGACACCCAAACAAGATTCACGTCCCTTTTCCCCCACAAATACAGCTTTCTTTTGATGGTATTTGATCACCTCGGTTTTTATTTTTTGTGCTATAAACAAAAATAGAGCGCCAATTTTGGGAAAAAAACATTATTTTTTAACTTTTTGCTGTAATAAATATTCCCCAAAAATATATATAAAACATTTTGGGCCAGATTCAGGTAGATCAGAGCATCTTTGCTCTGGAGTAACGCTTCTCATTTACGTTACTCTGCCGAAATTTTAGGAGCAAGTGCTGTTATTCATGAAGCACTTGCTCCTAAAGTTGCGGCAGCTCATCGCAAATGAGCCGGCGGAATTCAAATTGGGCGGGTACGGGGCGTGTAGTATTCAAACTAAGCGCGATCCCGCGGCAAACGTACTGCACATGCGTCGAGTGTCAATGCATCCCAGTGCGCATGCTCCAAATTCTGTCAGTGAACGTCAATGACGTCACATTCCCATTCATGAATGTTTTACGCAAGCGACGCGATTTGTTTTTTTTCCGACGCGATGACGACGCATATACTTAACATAGGATACTCCACTAGGGGGCTGCTTTATCTATAGCGTATTGCTTCCGGAAACGTCGTAAAGTCACTGCGTCGCGCCCGAAAAAGATTGTGAATTGCCGATTCCCGCTCATTAACATATTTTTTTTGCGTAAATCGGCGGGAACGCCCCCGGCGCCATTTTTAAGTTGAAGTAACGATGCGATGGCGAAATTCAATTACGCCGATCGCATCGGAACTCCAACCCGGCGTTTCTTGTTTTCTGGTTACAGAAAACAAAAACGCCGGCTTAAAGTGACAGTTAGGCTGGCGGATCCATTGATCCGCCAGCCTAACTCTACCTGAATCTGGCCCTTTGTTTCCTCAGTTTAGGCCGATACATATTCTTGGGAAAAAACCATGGGAATCAATCTCACCTTCACTGAGAACCCTTCACTGGTTGCCAGTAAAAGACAGAATTGCTTTTAAAGCACTCTATCTGACGCATAAGTGCATCCATGTGAAAGACCCCCAATATCTATGCGAAAAAATAAAAGCTCACAACTCCAATTGCGTTCTGCGATCCACCAACAAAAATCTGCTTCAGATACCCAAAGCCAGATACAAGTCCAAAGGAGAAAGAAGGTTTGCGCTCCAAGGTCCCAGACTATGGAACGCTTTACCAGCCAGCATTCGGTTGGAGGAGAACCACTTGGCCTTCAGAAGAAAGATCAAAACTCATCTCTTTTGATGTCAAAGCAGACAGGAACAACGAGCGCCCAGAGGCGATTTAGTTTGCATGTGCTGCGCTATATGAGTTCTTCACTCCATCACTCACTCAAGGTATAAGGCACATATATAAAAAAAATACAAATCAATAAAAGACAGTGACATTCATGCATAATTAAAACCATTTAGTGGCAGACCACATGGATCACCATAAAAAGAGTCCCCACATGGGGGAGATATCCCAATGGGATATGGGTCGCGGAAGGGCATCCCTACTAGTTTTGCGGTGTGAACTGCTTCATCAAGAGAATGTCTGCAAACAGTTAATAAATTGATCAGAGAACTAACAATTCAAAAATACAGTCTCATATATACAAACAAGAGCCAAAAAATATATTAAAGGGGAAAGGGTTAAATCAAAGCTGCCTACCTAAAACCCTTGCCAGACCGGGGACATCAAAGTGCCATGAGAGGAGGTCCCACTGCACCGCATCCCGTTCTTCAGCTCCTGTGACCTGATCGCGGAACACCAGCGGTGATCAGGTCCGCGGGTCCCGCGGGCAAAGTCGCAAAGCTTCGGACCGGGTTGCGAGTGCGCCGTCGGCGGTGTGCACGACCCACGACTGGGCACTTAAAGGGCAGCGTACCTGTACATGCCTGTGCCCAGCCGTGCCATTCTTGCCGACGTATATCGGCGTTTGGCAGTCCTTAAGTGGTTAAATGTAACCATATTGCTACACTAAGGCCTCGTACACACGAGGCAATCTATTTGTTCAAATCGGAAGACCGACCGATCGATTTGAACAAATCTGTCTGCTTGGATTTTGGTTTGCTCGCGTGTACACACGAGCAAACCAAAATCCCCGCCAGCAGACAGCGCGCTGACGTCACCGCACCAGGAAGTAAAACAATTCCGCGCATGCGTCAAAATCATTCGGCGCGTGTGTGAGAAGACATGTCTGCTGGTTAGCGTACTAACCAGCAGACATGTCGGGCGGATGGGTTCCCAGCCGACAGATTGGTAAGCATGCTTTCAAATCTGTCGGCTGGCCAAATCCGTCTGCTCGCCCGTACACACAATCGAATCTGTCTGCTGGGACGGTCTAGCAGACCGTTTCCAGCAGACAGATTTGGTCGTGTGTACGCGGCCTTAGAGGTGCCTCTCTTCTCTTTTATACTCAGTTGTGACATGACGCTACTCTTATATCAAGATATCGCTTGTATAGCAAGGCAACATTTATTATAACATTTTGCTTGTCTTGCAAAACACTCTCAAACCAAGTTACTCTCAAACCAAGGTTTTACTGTACATGTCTTTTCATTTGCATCTGGCGTGGACAAGTTAATCTCTGACACTCCATGACTTCTAAAACAACAGAAGTGCTTTACAACAAATCTTCTCCATTTCAGCGCACGGTTTGATTGCTGCCTCTTATCTTACTTAATGTTTGTTTTATTCAGATGTTTGTTTCTCCCTCTATAATGTCAGCTTCTAACAACGCTTCGCTGTCATCCGAAATTATATTATGGCAGGCGCGTAGGAATGGAACGGGCGAGAGCTGAGATACGAGACGGCGAAGGAAGACAGTCTAATGAACTCTCGCAGATGCGCGCAATCACTCCTCGCAAACAATTACAATAAGGAATCCTCCTTCCAGCGCGACAGCCTTAATTTCTCCCCCCCTCCTCCTAACGCCGCTGCTGAGTGATGTAATTGCACTTCATGAAAACGTGTTCTTTCACGGTTAAGGTTTAAAGATGAATTATGACGCTGGATACAAATGACACCGTTATACCACATACATTAAAAGCAAATTACAGCCCCCGAGACAGATAACGTAATTACGCCGCGTCTCGGACACATAATCGATAAACTCCAAAGTGCAGGCGAAATAATTGAAAAAATGACTTTCAAGTGGGTTAAAATGCCAGAACCAAAAATAAGATCTGAGTAACAAATTGTTTGAATAAATGCCAATTACTGCATGTCGGGTTGTCAGGACAGCTGGACCGTAAAATCATCCATTATACCTTCCATATCATAAACATGATGGAGGGATCCTTATATCACTGGAGGGGACTTGTGTTTTCTGCTCAGACTACTTGTTACTCTGAACCCGTGCTTGGCTTTGTGCGTTATATATCATGCGGCGTTACAGCAACAAGAGCAGAAAAATACATCAGGTCAGCAAATTAAATTCTATGAGCATAAACTTTAACCGGGGGAGAAAAATAAAACAAAAAACTATGATGAGAACAATAAAGTAGTTACATTTTTCCAATGTCTTTTCTGACACCATTTCTATATTAGTTCACATGGTCACTTTATTCCTAACCAAATATTTCCTCTGACCTCTGTAGCTGCAGGCATTGTGGAGTAAATCATCCTAAAAAGCTCACAGAAATAAAATAAAAAAAACACTTTCACTTTCAGCAGTTCAGTTCCCCTTGCTTCCCCCTCCAAGAAGTGACTCAGCAGCTCAGCTCTCCTCCTCTCAGCTATGATTCATCAGCTTATCTGAGGTGTAGAGGGGTCATAGTACTGGGGAGATATCTGAGGTGTAGAGGGGTCAGAGTGCAGGGGGGATATCTGAGGTGTAGAGGGGTTAGAGTGCTGGGGGATATCTGGGTTGAAGAGGGGTCAGAGGGCTGGGGGGATATCTGAGGTGTAGAGCAGTGGTCTTCAACCTTGTCCTGCAGGGCCCACTAACAGGCCAGGTTTGCAAGATAACTGAAATACATCACAGATGATATCATTTGCTGCTCTAGTGATTGCAGTATTCTAGTCTGCATCTCCCCAAGGTAATACATAAAACCTGGCCTGTTAGTGGGCCTTGCAGGAATGGTTGATGACCACTGGTGTAGAGGGGTTAGAGTGCTGGGGGTATATATTTCCCACTGTTTCTTTGTTGTACAGAATGATTGTTCCTGTAGTTAATGCGGAGCTCCACCCAAAAGGGGACGCTCCGCTTATCTGCCTCCTACCTACTTGATGTCTGTTTAACTGCGCTGTTTCCATTGTCGGGGCCCCAGAGCATTACTTTATTCAGGGGCCCATGATGCTATTAAGATGGCCCTGCTCCTAAACAAATATTTAACGAGCAGTATATAAGCTTCAAAATAAGCCCTTTGGCATCGTGGAGTAAATCATCCTAAAAATCTCACACAAAAAAAAAACACTGTCGCTTTCAGTTCTCTTTGCTTCCCCCTCCAAGAAGTGACTCAGCAGCTCAGTTCTCCTTGCGTCCCCCTCCAAGAAGTGACTCAGCAGCTCAGCTCTCCTCTCAGCTATGATTCATCAGCTTAGTTCCCTTTGCTCTCTTCTCCTAGCAGCGGGGTTGTCAACTGCCAGTAAATTTGCTGACAGTTTGAAAAAATCTGCCAGTAAATATCAGGGGATGATAATTTGACTTTTTAAGTGTAAATTAAGAAAATGACTGTCATAGGCAGGGATTTTTTTTCTCAAACAATAGGTGCTGGAACTTAACCAGTGGGTGTGGTCAGATTTCACAAACAGTAGGAGGGTCTTAAAGGGGCATTAAATACGAGGATTGCATTACACACAGAGTCCAGAGTTCAGGGGGGTTTACACACTGAGTGCAGAGCTGTCACTTGTAAACACAGAAACCAAACTTCTGTGTTTGCAAGTGATTTTGGTGAGCAGGCACCAAAGGGTCTGAGCCAGAGGTGGTGGAACTCAGTTCCACCAAGTTCCCCCTGAAAAAAAGCCCTGGTTATAGGCATTGTCAGTGTTTCCATGTGTTAGCTTTCAATAGGAGTTTTGTAATTTCTCAGGTTGTCAGTAATAAAAGTGCTCCGCCAGTAAATTTTCCATGTTTTGTCAGTAAAAAATGCTGTGGGAGGTTGACAATGGCAGTGACTCAGAAACTCATCTTTTTCTGTTCTCTACTCATAGCAAGGACTCAACAGCTTGGCTTCCATTGCTGCCCCTTTCAGCAGTGACAAAAACTTGGCTTCTTCTGCTCTTTTATCCCAGTGGGGACTTAGCAGTTCAGCTTCTTTTACTACCAGTGGCGGCCCATCTATTAGGGGCGCCCTGGCACCACCCCCCTCTTTTTACCCCACCTGTCACGTACCTGGGTGAAGTCTGAAATGACGAGTTTAGCCTCTCTTGAATCTCCGGCCCTGGTCCCGCTGAGAGTGGAGACAGGGGAAACCAAGGGCCAGGGGAGACACGAGTGCCTGCAGATGTAACTCGGTAAGCCCACAGCCAGTGATGCAAATCTTGCAAGGCAGGTTTAGCAGCAGTTTGCAGGAACGAAGTCGCAGCAGGTTGCAGGGATGAAGTCGCAGTAGGTTGCAGGGATGAAGTCGCAGGTACCCGAGAAGTAGAGCGGAGCCAAACAGGGAACAGGATCGTGGTCACATGGGAAGCTGGGTTCAGCAACGAGCGGGCAGCGAGGTACAAAGTCATCAGGCAGGAAACAGGGTCACGTGGAAAGCCGAGATCAGGAACCAAGAGTCAGGGGTGAAGCGAGTCCAAAAGCAAGGTCAAGGAAGCCAAGGATCAGTAACCGGGATCAGGAGCACGGGAACAGGCACAGGACACAGGAACCGGAACCGCTGAGATCCGTCAGCACTCGGCTGGGGTCAGTGCATCCTTTAAATAGGCTGTCTGGCGCCAACGGACGCGGGCGCGCACTCCCGCGCACGTGCGCGTACGTGCACGCGCGCGCACGCGCAAATTCACACGCGCACGCACCCGCGAATTCACGCGCGCACGCACCCGCGAATTCACGCGCGCACGCACCCGCAAATTCACGCGCGCGTTCCTGCGTGCTTCCGCAGGGACAACTCTAGTAGATCCCTTACACCACCCCTGGCTTTTTATGAATAATGGAAAGATTCATGTATAGCATGATTCTATCCATGGCTGCCGGGGCCACACCCAATTCAGGCGACAGGCCCCTTTCAGAATGCCGGACACCTGAATTACAGCGGTGGGAGTGTTTATTTGAAGCACCTGGTTAGAACTGTAGGGTGGGCTCTGAGTGCAGATCATTGTGCCATGACCCCACCCAGGTATTACAACAACGAATAAATATTTGCTGTTGTAACACTGCTCCTCAATCTGGCCAATCAGAAGCAGGTCTGGGACTCGAAAAAACTGACAAGTGTACCTTAACGGTCCGCCCGTGTGAAAGGGTCTTTATTGAGTGAGGACATCAGCCACAGGTTACCAAAGGAAGAATACATTTTTCATTTGCCCCCAGTCCTCTTTAACAATGAACAAATTCATTGTAACATTGCCTTTCTCATCCACCATGCAACAGACATACTACAAAGCCTTGGCCGGGCAATATTTTTGCCATCTCAGGCGAAGGTGCATTTTGCCCCCCCTTCAGGCACACACCATACATTATATATGTATATATATCAGACCCCCCTCCACCCCCTCCACTAACTACAGACCCCCCTCCCGCAGTATGTATCCCCCTCATTAAGAACAGACCTCCCTTCCTCAGTACAGACCACCGTCCTTCAGTATAGACCCCACACTAATTACAGACCACCCTCCGTTAGTATAGACCCCACACTAATTACAGACCACCCTCCGTTAGTATTGACCCCACAATAAGTACAGACCACCCTCCGTCAGTATAGACCCCACACTAAGTACAGACCACCCTCTGTCAGTATAGACCCCACACTAAGTACAGACCACCCTCCGTCAGTATAGACCCCACACTAAGTACAGACCACCCTCCGTTAGTATAGACCCCACACTAAGTACAGACCACCCTCCGTCAGTATAGACCCCACACTAAGTACAGACCACCCTCCATTAGTATAGACCCCACACTAAGTACAGACCACCCTGCGTCAGTATAGACCCCACAATAAGTACAGACCACCCTCCATTAGCATAGACCCCATACTAAGTACAGACCACCCTCCGTTAGTATAGACCCCCCTCCCTCAGTACGGACACCCCATCAGTGTAGAATCCCCCTTGGTGCAGACCCCCCTCTCTCAGTACAGACACCCCATCAGTGTTGAATCCCCCTTAGTGCAGACCCCCTCCCCCAGTACAGACACACCATCAGTGTAGAATCCCCCTTAGTGCAGACCCCCACAGTATAGACACCCCCCCCCATAGTGCAAACTCCCCCATCAATATAGACACCCCCATCAGTATAGACACCCCCATCAGTATAGACATCCCCCCTTAGTACAGACCCCCGCAGTATAGACACCCCCCTTAGTTCAGACCCATCATCAGCATAGGCACACCTCTCCCCTCCCATAGAGCCCCCCACATGTCCATCTACTTATAATAGAGTAATAAAGTGTACAGTACAGACCTCAGAAAAGGGCGGCAGCAGACGTATACACACAGCGGTGTGTGTCCCTCAGCTCCTCCTCCTCCTCATTGTATGTAAAGAGTGAGGAGGAGGTGACGGAGGCTTCAGTCCACTCCACTAAAACAGAGCAAGGTCAGATCCACAGGGCAGCGGGCGCTAATAGCGGTGCTGCTATCCACAGTTGTCACCCCTCTGGCAGGTGTTACCCGGGTGCGGTCCACACCTACCTAGCAACGCCTGTGTCGGGCAGGCGACTGTCCCGGTCAATTTTCCACCCTGGGTGGCGCTGGCACCGTAAAGGAAAGTTCCCATGTTGCCTTGCGCTAGTGCCGGCCCTGCTGACACTTGCTTGATTTGAAGAGCCTCCACCACTGTCCATGTCATGGAATGCAATAATGTCTGGCAGCTTACCTTCTTCTCATGTGTCCATTAGAGGCCTGACTCTATTTCTGGCTGTCTTTTATCACCTCTCCTCCCTGTATGGCTCCACCCCAGGCCATCCCAGGAAGTCTATATTAACTGTTGCACTGCAGGTCTGCTTTGTTGTTCAACTTTGTTTGTAGCTTGAGTTCCTGTTTGCAGTGTGCTACGTTTACCTTTCTCTGTACCGATTTTGGCTCGTCTCTGACTACTCCTGTTTGCCTGTGACCCTGACCTTTTGGCCTGTTCCTTGGTTACCCTTGTCTGCCTGTTGCCCCGACCTCGGCTTACCCATCACTATCCCTTGTGTCTTCAGTGACTGCTTCCCCTCTCTCCCTAGAGAGCGTGACCTGGGGGACCTCAGTGGCAGCGACCTGGGTTCAGTTGCAGTGAAGGCCATCCTCACCACTAGAGGCTCTGGTGAACACCTGCTGGACCTTAGACTCCGCGCCTTGAGGAATATTGGGTTCACGTTCCCCTTCCATCCGCAGCAGTCTGCTATTGGGTTCACTACCTTGCGGTGCACCCCTGTCTCCATCAGAATGCATTTGTCACCTGGCCACAGGTGACCTGACAGTCCAGGTCTGATCATCTGGGAGGTCTGCTGGTGTTCTGGACCTGGTACCATGGTCATAAGGAATAAAAATCCTTTACTTAGTGAGGACAGCAGGCACCTAAGAGAGAATAGGCTTTGTATCTGCCGGCAGTCCTCTTCAATCATGAATTGATTCATTGTAACATTGCGTTTCTCATCCACCAAGCAACAGACATGCCGCCAAGCCTCGGCCGGCCAATGTTTTTCTTCTCTTATTGCTTATATATATTTTTCAAGCTCTATCTGATCTCTGGCTAAGAAAATGATATATGTTTAATTTTATGGGAACACGCCGTACTTAGTATCGCCTCGGCGAGGAGGCCTAATCTTTATTTCCCTTGTGTCAGATGACGCGTCCTCGTCTCAGCCTCGATAAAGCTAACCGGTCTGATTGTGTGTGCCTGACAGCTCCGGGGCTTAGGTCTTAGGAGAGCCTCGTTGAAAGGGTGGTAAACTTATCTTGAAATGTGAAGAAAAGAGGCATTGAAACTTCGAGTAAAGTTGTTAAATTGAATGCCGCCATCGGGGAAAGCTCTTAAATCTCGCTAAGTGGAGTTGAATCTAGGAGGTGAATAGCGCCCGGTTTGCCGGAGACATGTCTCACACGGGGGTCAGCCAAGGTGGAAGAAACACTTATGTATTGCTGAAAGTTATCTCCACAATAAAGAAGTGATGTAGTGTCTGATTCTTAAAACTCTCATCTGATCCGCTTCTCGGTGACGCAGGATTTATTGTTAATGAGTTAATAAAAACGCCGTCGCTCCGGAGGGTGACAATGACGGTGTGATGAAGGCTTATTTCAGCTGCTCGGAGGAAAGAAAGTTCAATCAAGATTTAACCCTCAACCCGACACTGGAACTTTTCAGCGCTTGCCGAGCCTAGAAAATGCGTTTTCCACAAAGTCTAAAAACAAACCTTTGTCCACCGCCATGAATGGTGGCATTGGGGTCAATTACTAAAGCCTTGGCGCAAGGATAAGGATCTTTAATTCAACCGCATTATCACATTTTATTGGACTCGGCTGAAAATTACTTACACTTAAAAAATAAATAAAAAATAATAATAAAATAAAGATCCTTATCCTGGTGTGTTAGCTTTGTGAATTGTGCAAATTGGAAGTGACATTGTTTGCTGGTCCAGTCTGGATCTCAAGGACATGCCAACCTGAGGACTGAAAGTGAGGACGTAAAAAGCTCTCTTATTAAAATATATTAATACATTTTTTTTACAAATGTTAATAAGTCCTTTTTGAAACATTACCCTCTTGCTGCCCTTGTAGTACATACCGTATTTGCCAGCGTGTAAGACAGCCCCCTATTTTTAGAGGAAACATTTTGGTTTTGGGATATACTCACCGTATAAGACAACCCCCTTCCTACTAGTCTGTCTGGAAGCTGAGGGGTAGCCGGAACAACCGCTGACAGGAACAACCGCTGACAGAAACAGGCTTTTTTCAAATCTCACTGTGCCATTACATTACATTACATACCTCCACTGTGCCATTACATTACATTACATGCCTCCACTGTGCCATTACATGCCTACACTGTGCCATTACGTGCCTCCAATGTGATATTACGTGCCTCCACTGTGTCATCATGTGCTTCCACTGTGCCATCACATGCCTCTACTGTGCCATCACATGCCTCCATTGTGCCATTACATGCCTCCACTGTGCCATCACATGCCTCCACTGTGCCATCACATGCCTCCACTGTGTCATTACATGCCTCCACTGTGTCATCACATGCCTCCACTGTGTCATCACATGCCTCCACTGTGTCATCACATGCCTCCACTGTTCCATCACATGCCTCTACTGTGCCATTGCCGACCTCACTGTGCCGGCCAAGACGATATCCCTACTTTACTTTGTTTTCAGATTTTGGGTTTCAGGCTGCGGGCATCCATGAATCAAAAGCCGCGCCTCCTCCTAAGACTGTTCCGTGATAGGCGGAACACTAATTTTCCCAGCAGAGCCTCTATTCAGTGTTCCCCGTATCACAAATTTTCTCTCGTCCGAGGATGAGAAGGCATCCGTGATAGGCGGAACACTGAACAGAGGCCCTGCTGGGAAAATTTGTGTTCCGCCTATCACAGAACAGTCTATAGAAGGAGGCGCGGCTTTTGAATAATGGATGTCCGCATGCCACACACGTGTGTCCATGGGTGGAAGAGCTTTCTGTGTTTGATAACTCCCAGCACAGCGATCAATCCTTCAAAGAAAACTATTGGTTTAAGCCAGTGGTTTTCAAGCTGCTGCCCTCGATGTGGCCCTTTGCCAGAGGCGGCTCTCTAATTAGGCAGATTAGGTGGTCGACTATAGCCTCGCATTCCCAGGGGCCTTGCGGCTGCCTAACTTACCTAACGTGTGTGTAGCAGTGGAGGGAATGTCCCCCAGTCGGTGTCCCCACGGCCATTCTTAAGGGGTACCCATAGTGCCTGCAAATAGCTTTCCCTGGCCAGGGGTGGACTGACCGCATGAGCCCTGCCCGAGGTCCCAGGGTCAGTGGATGGCTCTAGGTACTGCCCTCCCCAGGCTCCTCTTAATAATAAAATAATGATCCTTATTCTGGTGTGTTAGCTTTGTGAATTGTGCCCATTGGAAGTGACATTGTTTTCTGGTCCAGTCTGGATCTCAAGGACATGCCAACCTGAGGACTGAAGGTGAGGACGTATAAAGCTCTCTAATTAAAATATATTAATAAAAAAAATTGACAAATGTGAATAAGTCCTTTTTGAAACATTACCCTCTTGCTGCCCTTGTAGTGCATACCGTATTTGCCGGCGTGTAAGACAGCCCCCTATTTTTAGAGGAAAAAATTTGGTTTTGGGATATACTCACCGTATAAGACAACCCCCTTCCTTCTAGTCTGTCTGGAAGCTGAGGGGTAGCCGGAACAACCGCTGACAGGAACAACTGCTGACAGAAACAGGCTTTTTTCAAATCTCACTGTGACATTACATTACATTACATACCTCCACTGTGCCATTACATTACATTACATGCCTCCACTGTGCCATTACATGCCTCCACTGTGCCATTACGTGCCTCCACGGTGCTATTACGTGCCTCCACTGTGCCATCACATGCCTCCACTGTGCCATCACATGCCTACACTGTGCAATCACATGCCTCCACTGTGCAATCACATACCTCCACTGTGCCATCACATGCCTCCACTGTGCCATCACATGCCTCCACTGTGCCATTACATGCCTCCACTGTGCCATCACATGCCTCCACTGTGTCATCACATGCCTCCACTGTGTCATCACATGCCTCCACTGTTCCATCACATGCCTCCACTGTGCCATCACATGCCTCCACTGTGCCATTGCCGACCTCACTGTGCTGGCCAAGACGATCTCCCTACTTTACTTTACTGGGCTTCAGGCTGCGGGCATCCATGAATCAAAAGCCGCACCTCCTCCTCAGACTGTTCCGTGATAGGCGGAACACAAATTTTCCCAGCAGAGCCTCTGTTCAGTGTTGGCATGGCTACACGGGCATTAAAGGAATGAAACTTGATGGCATGGCTACACGGGCATTAAAGGAATGAAATTTGATGGCATGGCTACACGAGCATTAAGGGAATGAAACTTGATGGCGTGGCTACACGGGCATTAGGGGAATAAAACTTGATGGCATGGCTACACGGGCATTAGGGGAATGAAACTCGATGGCATGGCTACATGGGCATTAGGGGAATGAAACTTGATGGCATGGCTACACGGGCATTAAAGGAATGAAACTTGATGGCATAGCTACACAGGCATTAAGGGAATGAAACTTGATAGCATGGCTACACGGGCATTAGGGGAATGAAACTTGATGGCATGGCTACACGGCCAATAAGGGAATGAAACTTGATGGCATGGCTACACGGGCAATACGGGAAAATTGATGGCAATAGTTCTGTAGCGTGACAAACAACTCATCTGAAAACGACATTATGCCGCTGTGGCGTATCTGACCCTGATGCCAATCCCCGTATTCCTTTGTGATTGGTAAAAGACTTTCTACCCCTTTAACTCTATTTTTCACACTTCAGGAGCGTTATATCATCTGATTCCAAGCAATTAATTTCTTTTCACATAACACAATCACAAACAATTTTCTTATGAGGACAAACAAAGAGAGTCAGAGGAGAGAAAAATAAAATAAAATCAATTTTTCAAAACAAATTTTGCTTTCACTCCCAGTCAATGTATGAAACTTGCATTGGACTTTTCTTTATGGGTTTTAGATGGGTCCTCTGTAATTACAATCCTTTCAATTTACTTAAAAAAAATAAAAAAAATTGGAAAAAGTATATATATTACCTTTATTAGATTTCAATGGAGGACTTTGGTGTAAAAATTGAATATTTGTGCTCTCGGCTTTCTGCAGCGCGAAAGAAAATTGATTCCAAGATTAAAAAATAAGAGAGAGGAAAAAAAAGAAAAAGAAAAGATGCTGAAATTAATAGATTTTCCTGAGCTGGTTAAGGCTTTAGAAGCGCGCTATCTGGTCAGAGTCGCGGTAACAATGGGCCTGTGATGTGTTTTGAAGTCTTTGTCATTTTTGTTAAGAATTTAAATGGAGGTCATTTTAATTCTCATGTCATTTGTAAAACTTTTTTTTTTTTTCTTCTTCTTCTTCTTCTTCTTATTTTCCTGTCACGCCAGCTTGCTGCAGGAAGATTCATGAGGCTGGCTGAGATCAGAACACGGCTCAAAACCTTCTCCGTCTGCTGTGTTCTCACATACCGATACCCATCGTCACCCCCAGGCCTAGATTTACTCCCTTTGCCTCCCAAAGGCCAGGTCCTTCAATGCCGCCCCCCCCCCACACCATCACATAGGGGGCCTTCATCCAGACCGGCCCAGGGCACAACACATCAGAGTACAGTGCACATCAGGGCACGGTACAGAGCTCAGCACATCAGGGCACAGCACATCAGGGTACAGGGCACAGCACATCAGGGTACAGAGCCCAGCACATCAGGGCACGGGCCACATCAGGCAAAAAAAGTGCCCCTAAATTAGACAGCTAGTTCTGGTGGACATGGACTTCTAAATTGACTTAAAGGGGTGTTCTGGGTGAAAAAATAAAAAAATTAAAAGCCAGCAGCTACACATACTGCAGCTGCTGACTTTTAATAAATGAAGACTTACCTGTCCTGGTGTCCCTCGATGTCAGCACCGCAGCTGATGTTTCCCATCAGCTGTCGGGTGCTGCCATCGCCATTGCAGGTAAGGGAACACTGGGAACCCAACTGCACATGCGCAAGGCCCTGCTCCTCTCTCCTATTATCCTGGGGGCCAGGGGAGGAGGAGGAGGGAGCCCCGCGGTGACGTTGCGGCCAGACTCCCAGAAGTGGGGAAGGATACCTGCTCAGGGTATTATTAATCAGGAATTATGGGGCCCCTTACACAGCTTCAGGTATGGGCCCCCTGGAGTGCAGAGAACCGGGGGGTGCTGCCACCTCAAATTGAGAAGCGGGGGAACTGCCACGCGTTAATTGAGAAGCGGGGGTTGCCACTGCCAATTGAGAAAATTAAGATGCAAATTGAGGTCAGGGTTGCCCTGGGGACCCCTGGGCCCCTTACAAAAAGAAAAATTTTAATAATAAAAAAAATATAAAAAAAAAGCGGGGAAACAACCAGGGCCCTGGGGACCTCTGGTCCCTCTAATAAAAAGATAAAAGAAAAAATATATATTAAAAAAAAAAGAAAAAAAGGGGGTTGCCATCCGGGGCCCAGGGGACCTGTGGGCCCTTTAATAAAAGAGATATCTAAAATATATACAGTATATACATATATATATATACTGTATATATATATATATATATATATATATATATATATATATATATATATAAAATAAAAATAAAAAAAGGGGGTTGCCATTAGGGGCCAAAGGGACCCCTGGGCCCCTTACAGAAAAAAAAGGGGGTTGCCATCCAGGCCCCTGGGGACCTCCGGGCCCCTTACAGGTCTACTGCCAGTCCCCCCCTGATGGCGGCCCTGTACCCTGTACCCTCCCCCCCAAAAGGTGTCAATTGTAGCACCGGAGGGGGGGGGGGAATCCAATGAACGGTGGAACTCTGCTTTAAGACCCCTTTCACACTGGGGTGCTTTGCAGCCACTATAGCATTAAAAATAGTGCCTGCAGAGATCCCTAAAACAGCTGTTCCTCACACTCCAGTGTGAAAGTCCTGACAGCAGCTTCTTTGGAGCGCATTAGGAGCAGTGAACTCACCGCTCGTAAAGTGCCCCTTCCCATTGAAATCAATAGGCAGTGCCGCCGTACCGGTTTTAACACTTTTTTGTCCGCTAGCGTGGGGGTTAAAAGCACCCCGCTAGTGGCCGAATAGCGCCGCAAATCCGCCGGATAAGCGCGGCACAGTGTAAAAGGGCTCTTAACCACTTACCGACCGCCCTATAGCAGTTTTACTGCTGCAGGGCCTCCATGCTACGCAGGATCATCTTTCAGGACACAGGCAGAATAGCGATCTATGTAATGAATGAACCAAAAGTTGTAAAAAAGTGATGTCCCGTTGCAAACTCATACAAATCCAGCCTTGGGTAATAAAAGCAAGAATGTTTATTCCATAGGAAAGTAAAAATTATGGCATTCAGCAGTCCTAGAGCGGCCAACCAGATAGCATTTCAGACCACAACGATGTGATGGAAGTACCTGGAAGATGGAGCCACATGAATGATAGGGGGATCTCCTGGGTGATGAAGGAAGCCAAACAGGCTGCTGGGCAAGATGTTAAGGAATGGCCATGATCACGGGGTCACCAAAGGGGACATTATTAAGTAGCCCGGTGGGTCAGGGGCAGATGGAAGGCAAGTTGGGGACACCAGGGCAGATGGAAGGCAAGCTGGGGACACCAGGGTAGATGGAAGGCAAGCTGGGGACACCAGGGCAGATGGAAGGCAAGCTGGGGACACCAGGACAGATGGAAGGCAAGCTGGGCACACCAGGGCAGATGGAAGGCAAGCTGGGGACACCAGTGCAGATGGAAGGCAAGCTAGGGACACCAGGGCAGATGGAAGGCAAGCTGGGGACACCAGGGTAGATGGAAGGCAAGCTGGGGACACCAGGGCAGATGGAAGGCAAGCTGGGGACACCAGGGCAGATGGAAGGCAAGCTTGGGACACCAGGGCAGATGGAAGGCAAGCTGGGGACACCAGGGCAGATGGAAGGCAAGCTGGGGACACCAACGCAGATGGAAGGCAAGCTGGGGACACCAGTGCAAAGGGAAGGCAGCTGGGGACACCAGGGCCGATGGAAGGCAAGCTGGGGACACCAGGGCAAATAGAAGGCAATCTGGGGACACCAGGGCAAATAGAAGGCAATCTGGGGACACCAGACACTCTGATGAGAACAGTGATGTAAGGGGACTTTGAAGGGGACCCTGATGTAATGGGATGCAGGATACCCTGATGCAAAGAGAACTCTGATGCAGACCTTGATATAAGGGGTGGCTCTGATGGGAACCCTGATGTAAGGGGCAGCTCTGATAGGAGCCCTGATGTAAGGGACTCTGATGAGAGCCTTGATGTAAAGGGGTGCTCTCATGGGGACCCTGATATAAGGGTGTACTCTGAGGGGGACCTTTATGTAAGGGAGTACACTGATGGGGACCCTAATGTAAGGGGACTCTGATGGAGCCCCCAAAGTAAAGGGGCTCTAATGAGAGACACTGATGTAAGGTGATACTTTCATGGGGACCCTGATGTACGGAGGTACTCTCATGGGGACCCTAATGTAAGGGGGGTGGCTCTGATAAGGACTCTAATTTAAGGGAAACTCTGATAGGGATCCTAAATTAAGGGAGGCTCTGATCAGGACTCTGTTACGACTCTGCGAATTACTCTGCGCCAGATCTCTCTTTAAGTACACAGAGAGTTTGGGGTTTTGGTCATCACAGCCTCCACTGAGAATAAACTTATATTTGGTATAACTTATAGCGGCAAAGTAAAGGTATACAGCAAGCAAGCAATAGACTATACAGTCAGTAGATGGCTGGGATGCTTAATAGGTTAGTAGGGATAGCTGTGGATGTTATGCCTACGGGCAACGTGCAGTCCCGATGGTGAGAGAGCAGCGGACATGCAGATAGCAGCAGACAGATTAATCACAGTCCTATAGACACAGCTATGAATATGAACAGATCATGGTAGTCTTAAGCCGTATTTGGTACTTGCGGTTCTGTAGTGAACAGACGGAGGTCCTTCCTGGAGGTTATTGAGGTCCCATATGGTTGGGAGGGTCCAGATAGTAGCTGTCAGCAGATGTGGGTCACTAGCCGGAGGACGCTGGAGGCGCTGTGAACTGGCCAGATGCTGGGGTGATGCTGCTCAGGGGTCAGAGTGGGGGTCCGGGTCCCTGGTGGCGGCAGGCGTCCAACAAGAATAATCGAACACCTTGCCGCCACAGCAGGGAGTTTAAATAGGGCACCTGGAACGCAGAGCGCGCCGGGTCGCACTTCCGCGTTCCAGCGTGGAACGCAGACGTCCGCGCACCGGAAGTGACGCAGACGTCTTGCAGAACGGAGCGCAGCTGTCAGAACAAGGCACAGCTGCGCTCGTTCTGTCGAAAGTAACGCGGATGGCGTTACAGACTCAAATGTAGGGGGAACTCTCATGGGGACCCTAAAGTAAGGGGGGCTCTAATAGGTACTGTAATGTAAGGGGAACTCTGATTAGGACCCTTATGTAAGGGGACCCTGATTGAGAATCTAATGTACAGTAAGGTGAACACTGATGGAGACCCTGAAGTAATAGGGGCTCTGATTGGGACTCAAATCTAAGGGGAACTCTGTTGGTGACCCTGATGTAAAGGGTGACACTGATGGCGATCCTGATTTAAGGGGGAACTCTCATGGGGAGCCGGATGTAAGGGGGCCCTGATGGGGACTCTAAATGTAAGGGGAACACTGATGGGGACCCTGGAGCAGGAGGGCTCTGATGGGAGTCCTGATGTAAGAGGTGCTCTAATAGGGATTCTAATGTATAGGAAACTCTGATGCGACGGGGGGACACTGTGGCAGAACCTGAAGTAAGGGGGGGGGGGGGGCGCTGGTGGGGATTTTATTCAGCCTACAAATGTTTGTACAATATACGGTGTAATCCTCTTCCAGAAAAGAGACCCGTGATTTAAAAGTTTACTTATCTTTAGATGAAACAAACTTATAATACTTTTCTGATCCAAATAAAATCTGCAAGTACGTTTCGTTCTCAGCCAACTATCTTTGTTACCTTCACTATAACATCATATGAAAAATGAATATAATGATGTGTATGGATAATATTCCCATACTGCATATGAGAGCAAACACAATCAATTACATTACTGGCATCACATAAAATTCCATATAACATTAACAAAACATCATCAATCAAGGAGATTTTAATAACTCGGTAATGATGAATACATCTGGAATATACTGCATGCCTCCATTCATGTTGGAAATGTGAATTATGAGGAATTATATCCTTCGGAGGAAAGTTGAAATTAAACATTCATATGAGCTCTTGTGTCTCAGAAATTCATGTTTAATGTTGATTTTCAGGGAAACTTATTCATTTTTGCTCTTCCTAAAAGCAAATATCTGGAGCTTCAAAATATGGACGAAAAACTGCACCACCGTACGTCTCACTTTTCATCTCTATAAAGTGATATACGGTATCTGCAAAGCTTAGCTAAACCCCAGAACAAAAATTTAATATATTGCAGCTTACCAGTCTTTAGATGTGGTGGCTGCATTCACCAGGGCCGATCCTAGGCAGGGTGCGCAGGGTGCGCAGGGTGCTTTGCACCCATTCGCCTGCAGAGGTGGGGGTGCCGAGGTCCCAGAGTTCTCCCCTCCTTCTGGCAGTGCTCAGGGGAAGGGCCGCTCCTCTTCCTTACACAAGGGTTCTAGTTTTCAGTGGCTGCTGAATGCTGATGTGCAGAAATGAATTCTGAGAGTTCCCCTGGAAGAAGTCAGTTGTTTGACGAAATGGTGTAGGGAAGAGCGGCGTGCTGACGTCACCATTGGATTACCTCGCTGCTATCCGTAAAGGACGGGCGGATAGTGAGAGCCGGCCGGCTTCAGCATTTTACACACTACTGTTATTTGAACATCATGTGAGTGCAACTTTGTTTTATACATAATACATTTTTAAGACGTTATTACACTATATCAGTAACTTCCTTCTTTTGGGTCACTTTTGTGAGGAATGCTCTGGCGAGCACTAAGGTAGAACGTATAGGAGATCACTAAATAGGAGCTCTCTAGGAATCTTCAATTAAGGGATGCTAGCCATATATGCCTACGATCTTGATCGAGCTGGTAAGAAAATACGAGATAAGAGGTGGAGGTCTTCGTCTATCCCACTTTCTGGCGCAGTGTTCCTGGATTTTATGTTTTGCACTTATGTTATAAGAGTTCCTATTGGGACATCACATGAATTGGACTATTTTTATCTTATTTACTTATTTATTCATTTATTTATTTATTTATCACAGTTATTATGTTTGAAGGTCTTTGTGACCAGTGCACATGTTGGTGTTTTCATTCATTTGTATTTGTGATTTATGCAGCGCAGCTTATTAATTTTTATTCTGAGATCCCGCCAGTGACGGTGCGTCCATAGAGGGCGCCGGAGTGCCGCTCCCTCTCTCTCCTGCACAGCCACTGAATACAATGCATTGCATTGCATGAAGCTATGTATTGCCGCTGCCACCGACTATTCAGATGGCCGGCCCCCTGGTGAGCGCCGGCCATCTGAATAACGGCAGCTGGTTGGCTGTGGCTTTCTGATTACAGCCCTCAGGCTGTAATAGGCTTTCAAATACTTATCCAGGGGATGCACAGGGGGTGCGTTCCTTGGATAAGACTGACAGGTGTCTCAGACAATCAGGTTTACCGGTTCTGGTTACCGGTAACCTGATTGGCTGAAGCATCATCGAGGGCAGGAGAAGACATCGAGGGACCATGGAAGGAGGGTGGCCGACCACAGAAAGGTAAGTGCCGGGCGGGGGGGGAAGCATTTTACAGGGCACAGTGGCGACAATTACAGGGCACAGTGGTGACAATTGGCACAGTGGCAACAATTACAGGACAACGTGGTGACAATTGGCACAGTGGCGAAAATTACAGGGCACAGTGGCGACAATTAAAGAGCAGATTTGCGACAATTAGCACAGTGGCGACAATTGATGGTCACAGTGGCTGCGTTTGATTGCATGAAACAGTGGTAAAAATTGATGGCAAAGTGGCTGCGTTTGATGGGAACAGTGGCTGCGTTTGATGGGCACAGTGGCTGCATTTGATGGGCACAGTGGCTGCATTTGATGGGCACAGTGACTGCCTTTGATGGGCACAGTGATGATGAAATGTTTTTTTTTTTTCATTTGTTTGCGCCCCCCCAAAAATTTTGAGCACCAGCCGCCACTGGATCCTGAACTGTCTCTACCAACCCCAGTTGGAATGCCTCCCCCTCCCATCTCTATCTCGGACTGCAGAGAGAACCAAGGTGAGTCACAGTGTTCAGTGTGCTGGAGGATGGCATCCCCAGCATTCCTTTACACGTACTCTGGGCTACCCCTGCTCTAGATGTTTCATGGCATGATAGATTGCATAGGATACACAGCCCCTGTCCCTTCCTGCACCTCAGTAGTCCATCTACAGATGTGATGTATAATGAGATGTACTAAGAGCCCTTTCACACTGACAGTGCGGGGGCGTCGGCAGCAAGGCGCCGCTGGTTTTTCCATAGTTTTAGAGGTACTTTTAGCCCCCACTAGTGGCCAACTGGTGCTTTGCAGGCACTGACCATTGTTTTCAATGGGCAGGGGCACTTTAGGAGCGGTGTAAACACACACTAAAGTGCCTCAAAGAAGCTACTTGCAGGAAATGTTTTCTTCCTATCCGGGAATGCCTGGAGGAGCACAATCCCCGCCCTCTGCTTGTGGTTGGAGAAATCAAATCGCCTCTTGTGGCCAATCACTGTGCTGTGATTCGTTACAGCACAAGCTGATTTTTGGGAAGGGAGGGTGTCCCTGAATGGTAGTTTGGAAATGTGGTCACCCTACGCCGGGCGCGAGCATCGGGTTCCCAGTGACGAGGCGGGAGCACGCGTGCCCC
Source organism: Rana kukunoris (assembly GCA_029574335.1). Lineage (NCBI taxonomy): Eukaryota > Metazoa > Chordata > Amphibia > Anura > Ranidae > Rana > Rana kukunoris. Next base: position 155,016,748 of record CM056059.1, on the reverse strand, counting down.
CTAGTGGCTCGGGATGACGAGGACTTCATATAACGCGCTCCAAGAACGAGAGGCTTATCGCCCTGCCGTCATTTGACGGCGGGTAGTCTTGTGGTTAAAGTTCATGTGCGTGTAAAGGCAGGCGTCCCAATACATTTGACAACTATGGGCCAGATTCAGGTAGATGGGCGCATCTTTGTGCCGGCATAACGCAGCGCATATACGTTCCGCCGACACAAACTAGTGAGGCAAATACAGTATTCACCAAGCACTTGCTCCTAGTTTTGCGCCGGCGTAACTTAAATGTGAAGGCGCAAGTAGGTGTAAGTATAAGTGGGTGTGACCTTATGCAAATGATGGTCTGAGCCTGGATCTGACACTTACGCCCGGCCTATCATCCACGGAGCATGCGCAGTGACCTCGACCTCTGAGCGCTTCCCTGTGCGCATACTCACAACTACCCTGGGCCAACTTCCTGAGATATGCCGGCCCAACCGGCTTATGCCGAGCCTAAAAATAAGCCCAGGAGGGGGCGTGACCAGAAGCCGACCTAGATGGCAGCTTGATCCCTCTGCTCTCTCACAGCCCGCACTGAACAGGCACTTTTGGGGACTTTAAACCGCTGTTACATGGGCAAATACAGGGGCACCCGCTCCACGAAACACCGCGGATCCTCTTAACCCCCACCAAACACCGCTGCAGATCTCCAGTCCTTCTTCATGTCTCAGGACACGCTGCCTGACGGAGCTGCCAAGATGGTGCTGGATCCCTCCACAGCACGCTCTCGACCATCAGCGCGGCTCTCTCAGACAGCCTGCTCCGGGTCCCTGTCTCCCGGGGAAATCCTGATGACCACACCAGGCTCCACGGACCTTCCATCCATCCTGGGAGCGGTGAATTCCCCCAGCCCCGACCGCCCTGTCCTCCCTGGAGCCGCACCGCATGGAGAGCAGGCTGCCATGACAGGCCCCCTCCACCCCCGCACTACACACAGTGCTCTGAAGCATTTCCTCAGCTGTTGAGGACGATGTCGGACCCCTGCCTTCCTGACTTTGAAGAAGGCTCCCCCACCCCCTCAGTCTCATCAGGGGACTATCCTGCCCTCCCAGCACCAATGTACCCCATGGATCGGGGAATTACAGGAGTCTGTGGGGATCCATGAAGCCTCCAGCCCCTATGCACCGGAACCACCCCCCACTAAAGCACAGAGACTGTTGCAGACGCAGCCCTCCTGCTCCCCTGAAGTGCGCCCTGCATTAATCACCTATGCCCAGAAAGCAGGCTCTCCTGCAACCTATTCCTCTGACCAGAGGCCATGCTTGCCTGCCCAGGCCTTGACGGGGACCGGTCCGGGGCACTCTCCCACAGAGCTGGCGTACCTGACCCATGGCTATGCCACCCCACATTTTTAGAAACCGCCTCCCCACCCTTCCTCTTCTGGGCACCCACCGATACCGGCCTACACTCACCATGTTTCCCCCTCAGTGGCACTCCTATCTGCAGGCTATCCCTACTAAAGAGGACTTTAAACACCCAATTGAGGAAGTTAAGTCGGCATGCCACTCAGAAATTCAGGTGCTCCAATCTGGTATGAAGCACTTAACGGATCGAGTGGAAATGGCAGAGGAAGAGCTCCAAGAAACCAAGCTAGCGGTCCACAGAGTTCAACTCCAAGGTGCAGACCATCGCACCCTGCTGAGGGACATGCAGCGCCACGTGGAGGACCTGGACAACAGGGGGAGCAGAAACAACATCAGACTGCGGGGGGTGCGGGAAACTGAGGGTCCGGAGAATCTCCAAGACACGCTACAGTCGGTATTTAATAATCTTCTGGGGGAACCACCTAATGCCCACATTGAAATGGACAGGGTGCATAGGGCCCTGCGCCCGAAAAATACTGCCTCTAAACCAAGACACATAATTTGCAGGATCAGTTCTTACCCTTTGAAGGAAGAGATCATGCGCCAGGCTCGCTTGGCGAGGAAAGTGATGTTTCAAGATGTACCCGTGCAACTGTATCCGGATCTCTCATGGATCACTCTACAAAAGCGCAGGATGTTACAACCCTTGCTGCGTGCCCTCCAAGACGAACATATAATCTATCGGTGGGGTTTCCCCTTTAGCCTCACAGCTAAACACCAGGGCAAGTCGGCCATCTTGAGGTACCCGGAGGATCTCGACACCTTCTGCAACATGCTGGGAATTCCTGTCCCCCAACTTCCTGAGTGGGACCTTATGACCATGCCACCTGCTCCGCCAGTGGTCTGGCAGAAAGTGCCCCCGTCAAACCGCCCCCGGGGTGGGGGGCCGTCCCGCAAGTCACCCCGTCATGGGGGCACCTGAGAGCTGAAAATCAGAAAGCCCTACTTTTGTGAACTTCACTTTCTATCTCTTTCGTCTGAACAGTCCAAAAAATGTTGTCTCTTATTTATATGTATTTTTTTTTGTCCCGTTGTGATCGTCGATCCTGCCCTGGACATTTTCTTTTTGTACTTAGTCCCCCTTAAAGTGCCCATAGCCCCAGTTCTAGTTTGCACATTGGGCTTGTCCCGGCCGGGACTTGAGAGTTTTGCTCGTCTCACCCCCCCCGGTTTAGCGAATGTATTTATCCACGTTTTGCATTCCTAGTTTCTTGTTGATGACCACCCTAGGGTTCCCGGGCACCTGTCTGGCGCATTCTTCTGGGATGTGGCCAGATAGGTCTTGGGAAGCCGTACTGACCTTGGCCTTCTGGTCTCCCAAGGTCTGATGCAAATGTTAGATTTGTTGCCTTGTCCTATGTTCTAATGTCTTTTCTCTCTTTCAGTTCCCCCCCCCCCCCCTCTTCCCCGATCGTCGGATGGTTCACTATGGAACTTGCAGAATTCGCATGGAATACCTCTCGGGGCGCCCCCACCAGTGGCCTCTGATCTCCGTCAGCTCCACATCATACCAGGTAAGACGCTCCCCCCTTCCCTCTATCTAACCCCATGGCTAAGATACTGTCCCTGAATGTACATGGTCTAAACTCAGATAGGAAAAGGCATCTGGCACTGAGGGAACGTAATTTTTGTCCAGGAAACGCATTTTGACGGTGGGGGGTCCTTCACGTTCGCCTCCAGACAATTCCCACAAATCTACTCTTCTTCAGGCCCTCGTAAACGAGCTGGGGTTGCAATACTTTGTGGTGGGCCCCCGGGAGTTGTCAGCTCGAGCCCTTAGAGACTCAAAGCTTTTCCACCAAATCACTAGACGATATGCTCTATTTGATGCCTGGAGGGCCCTTCACCCGGGGGATCGGCAGTATACTTTCTACTCGACCCCCCATAGGGCTCATTCCCGCATCGACTATTTCTTCACTAACAGCACTACACTCAGAGTGACACGTGAGGTACAGATTCTCCCAATATCGTGGTCAGACCACGCCCCTGTCCTACTAACATTGGACCTGGGCTCCCCCATCCTTAGGCCCTGCAACTGGAAACTGAACACCTTCCTCCTCCAGCACCCGCCATCCAACACGGAACTCGCTTCTTCTCTCCAACTTTATTTTGCGGAGAACAACACCACTGACATCTCTACTTCTACGCTCTGGGAAGCCCATAAGGCAGTCCTTCGAGGTAGATGCATAGCACTGTCCGCCGCCCTGAGAAAGGACGCACAGGCCAGTAAACAGAGAACCGAAAGGGAGCTGGAGGTTCTGGAGCGCCGCCTGCAGCTATCCCCCTTCATTGCCCTTCTTAAGAAAATCACAAATGATCCTGAGGGACCTAGCTCTTGGCTGTGTAGAAAAGGCCCTGGTCAGATTGCGACAGGTCTACTATGACAAAGGCAACAAGGCCCATTCCCTGCTAGCAAAGAAGCTGCGTGACACACATCTTGCAAGGACACCTCACCAAATTAGAGACAGCTCGGGCTGCCTACAGTCCCACCCCAAAGAAATAGCTTGTACGTTTTCGGAATTTTATACAAAACTTTATAACAACCCTGACATCCCCGGTAATCTACCTCCCCCTGACATCCTCCTTAGCATGAAACAATACTTGGAACAGAGTGGTGTCTCCCGCCTCCAGCCCTCTGACCTGTCATCCCTCAATATGCTGATCTCTGAAGAAGAGATAGAGCAGACTATTAAATCCTTGCCCTCCCGCAAGTCCCCAGGCCCAGATGGCCTGCCCTATGAATATTACAAAGCCTTCCTGCCCCTCCTGTTCCCTCACATGTGCAAACTTTTTAACGCCTTCCTCCGAGACACCCCTGTCCCGGCAGACATGCAACGCTCCTTTATCACTCTGATCCCCAAGCCGGACAGGGACCCCATTCTCTGCGCCAACTACAGACCCATCGCCATGCTGAATTCGGACCTGAAAATCTTCACAAAATTACTCTCCACTTGTTTGAACGGTGTTCTCCCCTGTCTCATCCACAAGGACCAAGTGGGCTTTGTACCACTTAGGCAAGCGGGCGATAACACCCGTAAGGTAATTGATCTGGTGGACATGGCGAACAGGGAAAAGGCGACGTCCCTGCTTCTTAGCTTGGACGCCGAAAAGGCCTTTGACCGGCTTGGGTGGCCCTTCATGTTCGCTACGCTACAACACGTGGGGATTCGGGGGCCCATTTATGAACGCGATTCGCCATCTCTACTCCGACCCCTCGTCTCAGGTTAAGACACCCTTTGCCCTCTCACCCTCCTTTCCCATTACCAACGGCACCCGACAAGGGTGTCCACTATCGCCCCTCTTATTCGCACTTTGTGTTGAACCCTTAGCAGCCACCATTTGAGGCAACACGTCCATTCGGGGGGTGACAGTCCGGGGCAGGGAATTTAAAATCTCCCTGTTCGGGGATGATATCATCCTCTCCCTGACACAACCCAGGACTTCCCTCCCGAACCTTCACGCAGAGCTGGCCCGGTATGGAGCCCTGTCAGGCTACAAAATTAACACCTCTAAATCTGAGGCCCTCCCGATCAATATTCCTAACGTGGAGTTGGTTACCTACGAACCAACTTTCCCTACCAATGGAAGACAAACTCCCTGAAGTACCTAGGGATACATATCACCCCAAGCTTCGCTACCCTGCATCAGGAAAATTTTCCCCCACTATTCCGTTCAATCAGATCCCTGCTGTTGCAGTGGAAGAAACACCATATTTCCCTGCCTGGCCAGATCGCCTCAATTAAGATGGCGATCCTCCCGAAGCTCCTTTACCTTTTCCAAACATTGCCCATCCCTGTCCGCTTCAAACACTTGAGAAAACTTCAGGCTGACCTACTTAAATTCACATGGAATTACAAAAGGCACAGGGTACCCCAGAAGGTACTAATGGCAGCTCGCTTGGACGGAGGCCTTGCGTTCCCTAATCTGGTCAAGTATTACCAGGCCACGCAACTGCGCGCAGTGGCCTCTTGGTTCACCCAACGGTCCTACAACAAGTGGACAGAGATCGAGAAATTGTGGTTGGCTCCAATCCACCCTAATAATCTACTTTGGAGCGCGGACGCAGAGGTTCCCCCTGATCGACTACTGGGCTCAGTGTCTCAGCTTCGACGACTGTGGCGTCGTCTGTCGCAAACATTGTGGACTGTCAGCGGAGCGTTCACTCCTGACTTCATTTATGTACAATCCCAAGGTGCCAGATAGCCTCACCCACCAAATGGCTCACCCGTGGACCTCACTGAACCTATTTCATTTTGGCAATCTAGTGGATCCCTTGTCACGTAAACTCCTGCCCTTTTCTACCCTCCAGGCTAAATTTGACCTCCCTAAGACAGTATTCTACAGTTACTTGCAAATCCGCCACTACGCCTTATCTATAACACCCAATCTGCAATTCTCCCCTCCAACTCCCTTTGAAAGATTGGTCCTGGCCGGATCGACCCAGGAAGGTCTAATCTCTGATATATATAAAATACTGAATGCGTATCCCCTGGAATCCCTAGGCAAACACTCCTACATGTTAAGGTGGGAAAAAGCCCTTAACGAGGAAATACCCTTGGAGCAATGGCGAACTATATGGTCCCAAGCAGCTAAGAGCTCCCTTTGCATCTTATACAAAGAGAACACATATAAAATCCTTCTCTTTTGGTATATGACCCCTGATGGGCTCCATGCCATATATCCTGCTAGTTCGAATCGCTGCTGGCGATGCCAAGGAGACAGGGGCTCCCTCTTTCACATCTATTGGAGCTGCCCACTGATTATCCCCTACTGGTCCGAGGTCCAGCAACTACTGAGCCGCCTCCTAGAAACTCAAGTCCCCATATCTCCCAAATTCTTCTATTTGGGCTTATCCCCCCTGAAGATCTCCACACCTTACAAAAAGTTGTTACGCCACGTCCTCACAGCTGCCCGATGTCTGGTTGCCCTAAACTGGAAAAAACGCTCTCCCCCCACCCCTGAGGCCCTACACGCCAGGGTCAAGGATGTGGAGCTGATGGAGAGAATGACTGCCAGGATGCAGGACAGACTGGAGACCCACGACACTGTCTGGGAACCTTGGCGCCTTCGGGAGGATTCACCTTGACCAGATAGCTGAACTAATCCGATGATCTTCTCCCCCTTTCCCTCTCCCTACCCCCCCTTTTTTCTTTTTATCTCTTTTCTGTTTTTTTCTCTTTTCTTTTCCTTCTCTTACTCTCTTTATCTATTTTTTTTCTTTTTCTCTCCCCTAGTCTGGGAGTACCTTCCTGACCCTTTTGTGTTTAAAATGATAACAACATGATAACATATGTCGTTGTGCTGTGACATTTTTAACCTCAACTGTGAGCCTGTTATAGTATAGGATCGTGCAAACAGTCCATACTTGTTACTATCTACACTGGTGTAGTAGGAAACCAAAAAAAGAATGCAGATCTGTGCCTTGTCTCTTTATTTCTTCTTATGCTGTATCATGTGGCTCTGTGTTCAGTAAGAATTGTACTCCTTTTTCTTATATTCAATAAAAAAAAGTTATTTGAAAAAAAAGAAAAATAAGCCCAGACATGCACCCGTCCGGTGCAAATTGACCCCCCTTAGGGAAGGTACTTTTGTCTAATGATGCCGGCTACTGTAAATACAGGCAAGGAGAGGAGGAAAAAATACTTTAGCCCCAAGGAGAAGGCTATCATTGTGGCAGGGATGCCTCCTCCTCCTCCGTACTGGCGGACCTATTAGTATTGCTATGACCAGGGCCGTCTTTAATGAAAAATAAAAAATAAATATATATAAACAAAAATAAAAAATAAATTATAAAAAAAGGGGGTTTGACAGATGGGGCCCTGGGGACCTCTGAGCCCTTTAATAAAAATATATCTATATAAAAAAAAACAAATAAAATAATATAAAAAAAAAAGTAAAACATTTCTATAAATAAAAATAAAACAAATTAAAAAAGGTGGTTCTCATTTGGGGCCCTGGGGATCTCCAGACCTCTAAAAAAAATGGCCCTTTAACCACTTAAGGACCGCCTACTGCACATATACGTCGTCAGAATGGCACGGCTGGGCACATCAACGTATATATACGTTGGTTTTAGTACCCAGCCGTGGGTCACGGGCGCGCGTCCGAAGCTCCAGGACCGGGTCTGCAGTGCGGCGATCCGTCCCTGGAGCTGAAGAACGGGGAGAGCCGTGTGTAAACACGGCTTCCCCGTGCTTCACTGTGGCCGCAGGATCGATCGCGTCATCCCTGTTATAGGGGGACGTGATCGATGACATCACACCTACAGCCACACCCCCCTACAGTTGTAAACACACACAGGGAACACTCAAAGTCACAGCGCCCCCTTGTGGTTAACTCCCAAACTGCAACTGTCATTTTCACAGTAAAAAATGCAATTTAAATGCATTTTTTGCTGTGAAAATGACAATTGTCCCAAAAATGTGTCAAAATTGTCCGAAGTGTCCGCCATAATGTCGCCTTTAATGAAAAAAATTGCTGAACGCCGCTATTAGTAGTAAAAAAAAAATAATAATAAAAATGCAATAAAACTATCCCTTATTTTGTAAACGCTATAAATTTTGCGAAAACTAACCGATAAACGATTATTGCGATTTTTTTTACGAAAAATAGGTAGAAGAATACGTATCGGCCTAAACTGAGGAAAAAAAAAGTTTTTTTATATCTTTTTTTGGGGGATATTTATTATAGCAAAAAGTAAAAAATATTGCATTTTTTTAAAAATTGTCGCTCTATTTTCGTTTATAGCGCAAAAAATAAAAACCGCAGAGGTGATCAAATACCACCAAAAGAAAGCTCTATTTGTGGGGAAAAAAGGACGCCAATTTTGTTTGGGAGCCACGTCGCACGACCGCGCAATTGTCAGTTAAAACGACGCAGTGCCGAATCGCAAAAAGGGGCAAGGTCCTTTACCTGCATTTTGGTCCGGGTCTTAAGTGGTTATTAAAAAAATGTAATAAAAATATTTAAAAATATATCTTTTTTTATAAAAAATAAATAAAAAAGGGTTCCCATCCAGGCCCCTGGGGACCCCCGGGCCCCTTACAGGTGTACTGCCTGTACCCCCCTGATGACGGCCCTGGCTATGACCTCGGCTGCCCCTGGCATGTTGGCAGACAGATGTGTTGTCCTGCAAGTGGGGTTGCTCAGCTTGCTAAGTTCGTCCATAATGGTGCTGCTGTAGCTGCTCTCCAGCTGACCTGTGCCCGTCAGGTGTAAAGATAAAGCAGCTATTTGTAGGAATAACTTTGCGCCAGACTTAGGACTTACACGCGGCGCACGTAGCCAGCGTCTGGCACAAATACGTACGCGAATCGGCATATCTCCCTCATTTGCATATTTGAATAGGAAATCAATGGGCGCACCAGATCCATCCAGCCTAAATATGCACCTAAGATAGGCCGGCGTAGGAAAGTTAGGTCGGTCAGAGAAAGCCTATTTTCAGACGTATCTAGTTTGGTGGGTACGGCGCATAGATAGGACTGCACATATTAACACTTAGGCTGCGCATCTCGAGATAAGCCGCCTAACTTCTTACTGAATCTGGCCCATAGTGTATATTCAGTTTGGATAAGCTGAAATTCTAACATGGGTTTTTCAGCAGGACTTTAAAAAACACTCTGTGACTGAAGGCCTCTACGCTTTTAAGTCGACCTCAGCTGAGATATTAAGAAGATGATTAATTTGCCCTGAGCAAATGCCTAGTTTGCCTAGAGCAGCAGTCGTCTTTGCCCCAAGCAAGAGCCTGAGATGTCTTGCAGAGATAGTCCCAGCATAATACAGATCAGAGGCCCGACCTCGCCATTAACTTCTCTAACACTGTGCCTGCCTCGGAGATTCACCCTGCAAAGCTTAGAGGGACTCGGCAAAACAGAGCTTGGATCTACAGCAGCTCTACGATCCCGTCAGGCAATTTGTTTTGGAAAGTCTCACAGTATCTTTATTAATGTTTTATATATTAAATAAGACTGTCTTCGGGAACGGTCATTTTGGATAATAATCTGCAGTGTGAACAATTCCCAAAGATCTTCTACGAAGTTGGAACATGTAACATAATTCCACTAAATGAACAATATTTTCATAGTATTTGTCTGAAAGTCATTTTGGAAATTACATTTACCATACTTCTAAACACGTACAAAAAAAGTGCCAACCTCCCCAACACAGACCTAGACTTTGCAGTAAAGCGTACACTGATGGACAACAGGCCCAGACTGGCCATATGGCGGGCCGCAGGTCACATCTCTGTAATGTAGTGTGGCTATAGTCTGTATGGGCTATATTGTAAAGGGGGCTGTAATGTAGGGGTGTCTGTATTGTAGAGGGGGTCTGTAATGTAGGGGGGTCTGTACTGTAGGGAGGGGGTCTGTACTCTAGGGAGGTCTGTGTAACATGTAGGGGGTCCAGAACTGTTAGGGGGGTGTCTGTGAAACAAACTGTGAGGTGCTGTGTAATGTAAAGGGGTCCAGAGGTGCAGTGTGCTGTGTAATGTGAAGGGGTCCAGAGGTGCAGGGTGCTGTGTAATGCAAAGGGGCCCAGAGATGCAGGGTGTTGTGTAATGTAAAGGGGTCCAGAGGTGCAGGGTGATGTGTAATGTAAAGAGGTCCAGAGGTGCAGGGTGCTGTAAAGTGGTCCAGAGGTGCAGGGTGTTGTGTAATGTAAAGGGGTCCAGAGGGGCAGGGTGCTGTGTAATGTAAAAAGGTCCAAATGTGCAGAGTGCTGTGTAATGTAAAGGGGCCCAGAGGTGCATGGTGCTGTGTAATGTAAAAGGGTCCAGAGGTGCAAGGTGCTGTGTAATGTAAAGAGGTCCAGAGGTGCAGGGTGCTGTGTAATGTAAAGGGGTCCAGAGGTGCAGGGTGCTGTGTAATGTAAAAGGGTCCAGAGGTAAAAGGTGCTGTGTAATGTAAAGAGGTGCAAGGTGTTGTGTAATGTAAAGGGGTCCAGAGGCGCAAGGTGCTGTGTAATGTAAAGGGTCCAGAGGTGCAAGGTGCTGTGTAATGTAAAGAGGTGAAAGGTACTGTGTAATCTAAAGGGGTCCAGAGTTGCAGGGTGCTGTGTAATGTGAAAGGGTCCAGAGGTGCATGGTGCTGTGTAATGCAAAGGGGACCAGAGGTGCATGGTGTTGTGTAATGTAAAGATCTCCAGAGGTGCAGGGTGCTGTGTAATGTAAAGTGGTCCAGAGGTGCAGGGTGTTGTGTAATGTAAAGGGGTCATGAGGGGCAGGGTGCTGTGTAATGTAAAAGGGTCCAGAGGTGCACGGTGCTGTGTAATGTAAAGGGGCCCAGAGGTGCAGGGTGCTGTGTTATGTAAAAGGGTCCAGAGGTGCAAGGTGCTGTGTAATGTAAAGAGGTCCAGAGGTGCAGGGTGCTGTGTAATGTAAAGGGGTCCAGAGGTGCAGGGTGCTGTGTAATGTAAAAGGGTCCAGAGGTACAAGGTGCTGTGTAATGTAAAGAGGTGCAAGGTGTTGTGTAACGTAAAGGGGTCCAGAGGTGCAAGGTGCTGTGTAATGTAAAGGGTCCAGAGGTGCAAGGTGCTGTGTAATGTAAAGAGGTGCAAGGTACTGTGTAATCTAAAGGGGTCCAGAGGTGCAGGGTGCTGTGTAATGTAAAGGGGTCCAGAGGTGCAGCGTGCTGTGTAATGTAAAGGGGTCAAGAGGTGCAGGGTGCTGTGTAATGTAAAGAGGTGCAGGGTGCTGTGTAATGTAAAGGGGACCAGAGGTGCGGTGCTATGTAATGTAAAAGGATCCAGAGGTGCAGTACTATGTAATGTAAAGAGGTCCAGAGGTGCAGGGTGCTGTGTAATGTAAAGGGGTCCAGAGGTGCAAGGTGCTGTGTAATGTAAAGGGGTCTAGAAGTGCGGTGATGTGTAATGTAAAGGGGTCCAGAGGTGCAGTGCTATGTAATATAAAAGGATCCAGAGGTGCAGGGTGCTGTGTAATGCGTTGCGCGAAATCACGTCGTTACGTCATTCGTTGTTTGAGTAGCGTCGTTTACGGACATTTCTATTCCCGAACGAGTTACGCAAAAAAAAAAAAAAAAAAAAATTTAAATTTGACGCGGGAACGACGGCCATACTTAACATGGGCTACGCACCGTTAGACCAGCAAAAAGCTGGTCTAACAGTACGTAAAAAAAAACAGACGTAAGCGATTGCGAAGCCCGCTCGTATCTTCGTGGATCGCCGTAAAAACACATTTGCATATCCCGACGCATGAAAACGACGCAAACTCCTCCCAGCGGGCGCAAAAATATCGCAGCGTAGATCCGAAGGCTTACGAAGACGTAAGCCTCTCGGATCGAAGCCCGAAGCCGCCGTATCATGGTTTGAGGATTCAAACTAGTGATACGGCGTGCGAAAGTTTGAAATTACTCCTGTCTAACACCAGTTAGACAGGCGTAATTGCTTTATGAATCTGGGCCTTTGTTTGTAATTTCTAATGTTCGTATTTTATTTGTGTGTTTGTAATTTAGTTTCTTTGTATGTTTCATTTGTTAGTGTTCTCGAATACTTCTTTTGAATGAACAGTGTAAGAAAGTGTATCCTAATATGTACATTGGTAATTTCATATGTTCGTATTTTCATTCGTATGTTCGTAATTTTATGTTCTCGAATCGTTCTTTCGAATGGGCAGTGTAGTGAGTGATGCATCTTACTTAATATCTTAGCCAATCAGCTTATCTCTTTTGGCCCAGATTCACAAAGACTTACGCCGACGTATCTACTGATACGCCGTCGTAAGTCAAAATGTGCGCCGTCGCATCTATGCGCTGATTCTTTAAATAAGATACGCCCGAATTTTGCCAAGATACGACCAACATAAGTCTCCTACGCCGTTGTATCTTGGGTGCATATTTAGGCTGGACGCAATTGGCGTTCCCATTATAAATATGCAAATGAGCAAGATACCCTGATTCAGGAACGTACGTACACCCGACGCAGTAATCTACGACGTTTATGTAAGCCGTTTTTCCGGCGTAAAGATAAACCACCAAAAAGGTGGCATATCCCATGCAAGGTATGGACGTTGGAACAGCCGTTGTTTTTACGTTGTTTACGTAAGTCGTACATGAATGGGGCTGTGATGTTCATGTTGTAGGCAGTGTTCAAAGTGTATCTTAGGCATTCTATTCAACGTGATTCTGAGCATGCACGCACATGCGCCGTTCGCTCGGCCGCTCATTTACTTGGGGTCACAGTTCATTTAAATGAAGCACGCCCACTACCTGCCTACTTTGAATTAGGCGTGCTTACGCTGGCCTATTTACACTATGCCGGCGCAACGTACGGCGTGACTGCTTTGAGAATACTGTTCTGGGCTCCCTGTTTTACGTTGGCGTAGCGCATATGAGATACGCTACGCCAGCCAAAAAATACTCCGCTGTACCTGAATCTGGCCCTTTGTGTCTGAGTCACAATGCATTCCTAAATCTTTTTAGAAATGTCAAATTTTGGGGTTTTCAAATTTTCGTTCTATTAAATCTTCGAATTTTTGTTCTATTGAATCTCCAGATTTTTTTATTCTTATTTTCGCATTTCCCAATTTTCGGATTTGTCCATTTTGATTTTCCGAACTTCCACATTTTCTAGATTTTGGACATTTAGAATTTTCAAATTTCGGAAATTTAGAATTGTCAAATTTTGGAAATTTTGAATTTTCAAATTTTAGAAATTTAGAATTTTCAAATTTCGGAAATTTTGAATTTTCAAATTTCGGAAAAGTTTGAATTTTCAAATTTTGGAACTTTTGAATTTTCAAATGTCGGAATTTTAAAATTTTCTATATAAAAACTTTGGCCCAGATTCACAGAGCGATTACGCCTGCGCAACTGCTGTTGCGCGTGCGTAAGTCTAAATGTGCGCGTGCGTATAGTTGGACGCGATTCACAAAACAATATACGCCAGAAATCTACGTTTTTTGGTCCGGCGTAATTGAATTAGACATTCGCTTCCCTTCGCGCAAAACTGCGCTAGACACACCATTGATTTGCTAGTCAAATATGCTAATGAGGGAGTTACGGGGATTCACAAAAAAACGCAGTTGCTGCGCAGGCTACGCGATGTGCGCAACTGCAAAATGTTCTGTCTAAAGTTAGAGGACCTAAAAGCTGGTCTAAATTTTGAAAAAAAGTCTAATTGTCAGATAAAGCAACACTGTTAGTGAGGAGTTCAGCAGTCACACGTGTTGCCCAACAATCTGTATGCCAACATGCCAGGGGCATCGTCGCGCATAGCTATACTACTGACTTTAGATGAACAAAGAAGGATGAGGGCACGGAGGATGGCACTAAGGAGGGCACGGAGGAGATGTTTTTTTTTTTTTGCTTATATAAAATTTACAATTTAATCTAATCTAATACAATATTCTTATCTGATACAAGCCCTCATTCTTCACTTATATATTCACACACGCATAGACATCTCTTTTGGCATGAGAGATTCTGAGGTGTCTCGCATCTTCAGATTCACCCCTCATGCCATCATGGAATTACCACAACCTTGCAGGATGGACATCAGCAGCCCAACACATGGCACCACCCATGACACCCATGACAGCTACATATACAATCAGAGCCCCATCCCACAGACTTCAAACAGAACATGTATGGGGGACAGCTGGCTGGTTGGTGAGGTGACATGGGAGTCAGGCATGACTATCCCCTCCCGTGATGCACACCTCTCCAAGTGGCACATGCATGACTAACATCCTCCTGTCTTTTCCCTTCAAGGGTGACGTTGCTATATGCACTGGTACCTCCCCTCTCATGACCCCATCTCATGCCAGCTCACATTTGATGCTTTGTCTTTGCACGTTAAACACACACATTGAATCATGGCACAATGAGATGCATTGCATGCACATCACTGTGGTCCCTAGCACACAGTAAGAGAAAAAGAACACCCAAAGAATCACACTAGCACTCAGCAGTAGAAACAGAGTACAAAAAAAATCAGATGAATGAATGAAATAAAGCAGTAAAATCAAACCGCTCAGAAATTATTCAATCAAACAAACAGTCTCAAACAGACTTATCAAAATTACACTTTCAGACAAAACTACCGCAACAAGCACTAGATCACACATGAACACTAATCTGACAACTACAAGACACACTCTAACGAACAACAGAGCAAAAGCACTTGATTCAATGGGAAGGGACACAAAGGATGTACTTTTGCAATGGAAGGGCGTTTGTGTGTGTCTATTTATGCTGTCTGCGTAGTTCACAACATTGCCCTAGTCCATTTCCTGTTTCACTGATTGCGCCGCTCCCGAGTTGTGAGCATGCGCACAACGGAGCTGACATGGTTTCCTTCACGCGCGCATGCGCGAGTCGGCCGGCCCTTCATTTGCATGGGGTCACGGCTCATTTCAATGTAACACGCCCACGTCCCTCCCAATTTGTATTACTCCTCCTTACGCCTCCGGAAAAAACCTTACGCTTGCGCAATCTCTTGCGTAAAAGCTACGTGAATCGCGGGATTACGCGGCTAGATTGCGCAAGTCTAACGGAAAAGTGGTGCGCTACGCCGGACCGATAATGCGCCGATCTACGTGAATCTGGGCCTTTGGATTTGTTATGTATTGTTTAGTTTTGTTTTGTTCAGCTTTGTTTTGTTTTTCTGTGTCTTGTTCTGTTTTGTTCTGTTATGTATTGTCGTGTTATGTTTTGTCCTATTTTGTTTATGAGTGAAAATACACTTGAGACCAGCTTGATTAAATAACTGCATTATCTATGTATGTATGAATGTATCTGTGTTTGTATTATAATTTACAATAAAATCAGATTGAGAGAAATAAAAATAAAAATAAAAATTATTTTTTTCAGAACTTTTGAATTTTTCAAATTTCTGAACTTTTGAATATTCAAATTTCGGTAACTTTTGAATATTCAAATTTCGGTAACTTTTGAATTTTCAAATTTCGTAACTTTTGAATTTTCAAATTTCGGAACTTTTGAATTTTCAAATTTTGGAACTTTTGAATTTTAAAATTTCGGAACTTTGGTTTTGTTTTGTATTATTATAGTTTTGTTTTGTTCAGCTTTGTTTTGTTTGTCTGTGTCTTGTTCTGTTTTGTTCTGCTATGTATTGTTGTATTATGTTTTGTCTTAATTTGTTTTTTGAGTTATGAGTGAAAATATACTTGAGACCAGCTTGATTAAATAACTGCATTATATATGTATGTATGAATTTAACTTTGTTTGTATTATAGTTTACAAAAGAAAAAGAAAAAAAAAAAAATTCGGAACTTTTGAATTTTCTAATTTCGGAACTTTGAGATTTCAGAAAAATGTGATAAACGGGTTTTCGTTAATTCGGGTATTTTCGAATTTACAAATTTGTCTAAATCCATAAAAAAAAAAATGAATTCGGAACTAAATGAATTGCACAGGCAATACAAGACATAAAAAATACATAAAAGTGGGGCAGGACAGCTTAGACAAGGTAAGTCAAGCAAAGTAAGTGCAACATTTATAACTTTTTAATATATAAAACTGCACAATCATATGTTAAGACTCAATTTTCGGATTGCTGCTTAAGCCGTGTGATGATTGATTTTTTTTTAAGCCGATCTCTTACATGCATACCTAAAAATAAATGATAAGTTTCCTTCCGCTGTGATTTTTTTTTGTCGTCCCCCCCGTCGGAGTTAAGCGATTCAATCACCGCTCTTAGTTTTCACTCCGGCTTTGTTTACATCGGGAGTGCGGTCCTCAGCAAATACAGTGTGTTGGCTCCGGTGTTATTTATTATTTTGATACAACAGATAATTAAATATAATTAGCCGGCTGATTACCGTTGGCTGCTCAGAACCGCTAAGAATGCAAAGACTCCTTTTGGGATCTGCAGTCTATTTGCTGCATGGCTGAGCGCTGCTATTTAGAGAAAAATCTCCTTTTTTCCTATTTGCTGCTCCAGTGATCTAGACCAGGCAGAGAGAGAAAAAAAAGAAAGTAAATGTATTAAAATCACTTTGCAACAGCCTGTGAATAATTCCTATTGCACAGACCAAATATTTGTGCTTCTGAAACACAGCTCTGGAATATCGGGAGTACAGGCGGCCCCGGCGACGAGCCGCTGACTGTGACAGGAAGTCTTAAATAGATCTAGCGGTAGAGGTGTTAGAGGAGCGCTGGACCAGAAACTTTAACCACTTAAGACTCGGATTATTATGCAGGTTAAGGACCGGGCCCCTTTAAGGACCGTACCCCGATTCCGCACGGCGTCGCTTTAACTGACAATTGCGCGGTCGTATGACGTAGCTCCCAAACAAAATTGGTGTCCTTTTTTCCCCCCACAAATAGAGATTTCTTTTGGTGGCGTTTGATCACCTCTGCGGTTTTTATTTTTTGCGCTATAAACAGAAATACAGCGACCATTTTGAAAATAAATAAATATATTTTTTACTTTTTGCTATAATAAATATCCCAAAAAAAGATATAAAAAAACGTATGAGGTGGCGCTGATAGGCACCACTGATGGGCACTGATAGGCTGCAATGATGGGCACTGATGCATCCATTTACAAAATGAACTTTCCAAGCCTGTAGACTTTACCTTACACATGAGCCGTGTGTGGAGAACTGTGTCAAACGCTTTTGCAAAATCCAAGTATACCACGTCCACCGCCACCCCTTTGTCCAAGTATACCACGTCCACCGCCACCCCTCTGTCCAAGTATAGCAAGGTCCATCGGCACTTATCTGTTCAAGTATACCATGTCCACCGCCACTTCTCTGTCCAAATATACCACGTCCACCGCCACCCCTCTGTCTAAGTATATCATGTCTACCGCCACTTCTCTGTCCAAGTATACCACGTCCACCACCACCCCTCTGTCCAAGTATACCACATCCACCGCCACCCCTCTGTCCAAGTTTACCACGTCCACCACCACCCCTCTGTCCAATGTGACGGTATGCGAGGTGAGATACTTGACCATAGGTATATTTCACCACGCATACGGTCTATTTTGAGAAGCTGAACCGGAATCCGGGCCGGGTTTTACGGCCTCTAGTGTTCCGGTCCGGATATTTGGGTCCACTGGAGTTCAATGTCAGGTGGACCTTAAAAACAACCAGGAAGAGATCAGAAGGGAGCTCTCTGGTTTTGGGACACTGAGGAGGGAACCTGAGTGTGAGGAGCTCTAAAGACATTGCAAGAAAAAGGTTTGCGTTGTTGTTTATTTTATGGGTGGTGGGGACCAGCCCCACACTGTATAGATAGGAGACCCTGATGTTTAGTTAGCGCCGGACGGCAAGGATTTAAGTTTACTGTTTTGTTTGTTTTAACCTGCAAACCTTTTGTGAAATAAACCTGGCAGCTGCCAGACTTAAAAAGAAAGTGCCTGTTTACAGACTGTGTTTCAGAAAAGTGATCCCCACGAGCTAATCTCCCACACGTGGTGGATTCAGCGGGCAACTTTTCTGAAGATGGAGGAAATGTTAAAAGCCCTGCTACAGGCCAATGCATCCCAGCGGGAAACCAACCGCCAAGTCGCAGAGGCCGCTGCAGCACAGCAGGCTGCACAACAGGAGATGAACCGACAGTTTGCCGAAGCTCTGGTGGAACTGAAAAGGGGGTCCGCACCTCCTGTGGCAGCACAACCAAAGATACTATGGGCCTCCTACCACCTGCAAAAGATGACACCAGCGGATGATGTTGAGGCATACATGGCGACTTTCGAAAGAGTCGCTGTCCGCGAAGGATGGCCAAAAGAGCAGTGGGCAGGACTATTGGCCCCATTCCTAACTGGAGAACCCCAAAAGGCCTATTTTGACCTAGAATCAGATAAGGCACAGGACTATGAGACTCTCAAATCAGAGATACTCGCACGCTTGGGTGTCACCATGGCAGTTCGGGCCCAGCGCGTGCATCAGTGGTCCTACTCCAGCAACAAGCCACCCCGATCACAAATGTTTGATCTGGTCCACCTCACCAGGAAGTGGTTGCAGCCAGAGACCCTGACCAGCCCGCAGATTGTGGAGCGTGTGGTAATGGACCGGTACCTACGTGCGCTTCCTGCTGCCCTGAGGAGGTGGGTCGGACAGGGAGACCCCAACACGGCAGCCCAAATGGTGGACCTAGTGGAGAAGTACAGTGCTACCGAGGACTTGGTAAACCCACCTACGCCCCACTTCGGTGTGTCTAGAGGTGCAAGATCTCCCAGCGGTTCGGGTAAGACTGTTCCGGGGTTCAAGAGCTTGGGGAGAGTGGATAAGACTGTTGTTACAGCAGATGAGACTGTGGGTCCTAGACCTGGAGACTGGCCACAGAAGCCAGGAAGGTCTTTGGGACCGTTAAGAGGACTGGGGGTGGGGCAAATACGGTGTTTTCGTTGCCATGCATTGGGCCATATTGCTGCAAACTGCCCTCTAAATGATGAACCTATGCAATGTGATTATGCTGATAGGAAAAGACACATTTCTCTGTTTGCACAGGTCGCATGTGTTGCGCTAGATCAGAGTCACCTTGAAAAACAGATGTGCGTTATTTTAGTGGATGGCAAGCCTCTCACAGCACTACTAGACTCTGGTAGCGTGGTGACCCTAGTTAGGAGTGCTTGTGTAGACCCCGAAAAACTACACCCCAGTAGTATTGGGGTAATTTGTATCCATGGGGACACTCGGGACTACCAGACAGCAGTCGTTGAGGTTAATACCCCCTGGGGCAGGGTAACACATTCAGTGGGGGTGGTACCCTCACTGCTCCATGAAGCTTTAGTAGGGAGAGACTTTCCCCATTTTTGGAAGTTATGGGAGAATAAAGGGAGGCTCGTAGATAGAGTTCCCCCTGCTGGGGAAACAAGGGAACTCTCACCAGACCCGTTTTTCAAAAGGGAAAGGCAGGCTATTGGTGGGATCGAGGAAGCCGGAGATCCTCTTCCTTTCCCTGCCATGGTCGGGGAACCGGAAGACTTGGAAGCTAGCACCCAGCCTGAGGGTAACGAACAGGAAATCCCGCCTGACCCTGACATCGAGAGTAGCCAAAATGTGGTACCCGACTTGGAGGTCAGGAGGGAGGATTTCTGTACCGAGCAGCTGCGAGAGCCCACCCTCATGAGTGCCAGAGAAAATGTTAAGGTGTTGGATGGGGAACCGGTGGATCCTTATTGGGTGGTGTCCTTCCCCTACATGGCGATTAAAAACAATTTATTATATCGAGTGATAAAACACGGAGAGGAAGAGGTAGAACAGCTGCTGGTTCCCAAACCCTTTCGCAGGGTGGTGCTAGACCTGGCTCATGGCCATGTAATGGGGGGACATCTCGGGGTCGAAAAAACCAAGGAGAGAATCACCCAAAGATTTTTCTGGCCCGGGTTGCATGCAGAGGTCAAGGAGTATTGCGAATCGTGCCCCGAGTGCCAAATGTCAGCACCGTCGCCCCATTTTCGCAGCCCCCTTGTCCCTCTACCAATAATTGAGGTTTCCTTTGAGAGGGTTGGCATGGACCTGGTCGGGCCGGTGGTGAAATCTGCCCGAGGTCACCAGCATATTCTGGTGATCCTGGACTATGCGACTCGCTATCCTGAGGCCATACCCTTGCATAACACCTCCGCTAAGGCTATTGCCAAGGAATTGGTCCAGGTGTTTAGTCGAGTCGGGATCCCGAAAGAGATCTTGACCGATCAGGGCACCCCTTTCATGTCTAGGGTTACCAAGGAATTGTGTAGATTGTACAAAATCTCCCATCTCCGTACTTCTGTCTACCACCCCCAGACAGATGGTCTGGTCGAAAGGTTTAATAAAACATTGAAGAGTATGTTGAAAAAGGTGGTCGACAAGGATGAGAGAAACTGGGATTTTTTGCTACCATATCTCATGTTTGCCATACGAGAGGTTCCACAGGCCTCCACAGGCTATTCCCCCTTTGAGCTCTTGTATGGTAGGCATCCCAGGGGCCTGCTAGATATTGCTAAAGAAACATGGGAAGGAGAGGTCAGCCCATATAGGAGCATCATAGAACATGTCTCCTTGATGCAGGACCGAATCGCAGCCGTCTTGCCCCTAGTACGGGAACATATGGAGCGAGCCCAGGAGGCCCAAAGAAGGGTCTATAACCGGGGTGCCAAGGTCCGTACTTTCAGCCCGGGGGACAGAGTGCTGGTACTGGTTCCCACAGTAGAAAGTAAGTTTTTAGCTAAGTGGCAGGGTCCCTTTGAGGTTGTCGAAAGGGTGGGGAGGTAAACTACAAAGTCTACCAGCCAGGCAAAGGAAACCCCACCAAATTTACCATGTAAATCTCTTAAAGCCCTGGAAGGACCGAGAGACTTTACTGGCCACGTCCTCACCTCCAACAGACCGGATACCCGTGATACCTGACGTTCCCATCACGGATTCCCTGTCCGTAGCACAACAAAATGATGTTAGGGCATTTGTGCAGAAAAATAGAGACTTTTTCTCCCCCCTTAACGGACTGGACTGACCAACACGATCCAACATGACATAGTGACGGAACCAGGGTTCGGGTAAATGTAAAACCCTATAGAATTCCAGAGGCCCGGCGAGAGGCGGTTGCGGAGAAAATAAAACAAATGTTAGAGTTGGATGTGATCGAAGAGTCCCACAGTGAGTGGTCAAGTCCCATAGTGCTGGTCCCAAACCTGATGGCAGTATCAGGTTTTGTAATGACTTTAGAAAACTTAACATGGTTCCAAAGTTTGACGCCTACCCGATGCCCCGGGTCGACGCACTTGTGGACAGGTTGGGACAGGCTCGCTACATAACGACCCTGGATCTAACGAAAGGTTATTGGCAAATACCGCTTACTGAATCAGCCAAGGAGAAGACTGCTTTTTTCCACTCCAGAGGGCTCGTTTCAGTATAAGCGGATGCCATTTGGTCTGCATGGAGCCCTGCATCATTCCAGCGAATGATGGACAAAACTTTGAGACCACATCGCTCGTATGCAGCGGCGTACTTGGACGATGTGGTCATCCACAGCCCAGATTGGGAATCGCACCTGCCCCGCGTACAAGCGGTGGTAGATTCCCTTAGGGAAGCACGTTCTCACGGCCAATCCAAAAAAATGTGCCATAGGCCTGGAGGAGGCCAGATACCTTGGGTACATTATTGGCCGGGGAGTGGTCAAGCCGCAGACCAATAAAATTGAGGCAATTTTCAAAAATGGCCCCAACCAGTCAATAAAAAACAAGTGAGGGCCTTCCTGGGCATTACGGGTATTACAGACCTTTCATACCCAATTTTGCCACCGTTGCTGCCCCCTTGACCGATTTGACGAAGGGTAGGGGTGGGGTCGGTCATGGTCAAGTGGAACCCCGAAGCCGAGGAGGCATTTCAGAAGTTGAAACAGGCTCTTTGTATGGTACCCGTACTAGTAACCCCAGACTTTAGCCAGGAGTTTGTTGTACAGACGGACGCCTCTGAGGTGGGCCTAGGGGCCGTACTCTCACAGAACAGGGATGGTGAGGAGCACCCAGTGGTATACCTGAGCCGGAAGCTGAACAAGCACGAGAAAATTATGCCATCGTAGAAAAGGAGTGTCTCGCCATTAAGTGGGCTTTAGACTCCCTGAGGTATTACCTACTGGGGAGGTCATTTAAGCTGGTCACAGACCATGCTCCCTTGAAGTGGATGTGTGATAACAGGGAGAAAAATGCTCGGGTGACAAGGTGGTTCCTGGCTTTACAGCCTTTAAATTTACGGTGGAGCATAGGCCAGGAAAACTCCAAAATAATGCAGATGCTCTCTCCCGGGTGCACTGTATGGTTGGGGCAAGTGCTCAGCCGCAGGGGCTTGAGCAGAGGGGAGGATATGTGACGGTATGCAAGGTGAGATACTTGACCATAGGTATATTTCACCACGCATACGGTCTATTTTGAGAAGCTGAACCGGAATCCGGACCGGGTTTTACGGCCTCTAGTGTTCCGGTCCGGATATTTGGGTCCACTGGAGTTCAATGTCAGGTGGACCTTAAAAACAACCAGGAAGAGATCAGAAGGGAGCTCTCTGGTTTTGGGACACTGAGGAGCGGAACCTGAGTGTGAGGAGCTCTAAAGACATTGCAAAGAAAAAGGTTTGCGTTGTTGTTTATTTTATGGGTGGTGGGGACCAGCCACACTGTATAGATAGGAGACCCTGATGTTTAGTTAGCGCCGGACGGCAAGGATTTAAGTTTACTGTTTTGTTTGTTTTAACCTGCAAACCTTTTGTGAAATAAACCTGGCAGCTGCCAGACTTAAAAAAGAAAGTGCCTGTTTACAGACTGTGTTTCAGAAAAGTGATCCCCACGAGCTAATCTCCCACACCAAGTATAGCACATCCACCGCCACTTCTCTGTCCAAGTATACCACGTCCACCACCACCCCTCTGTCCAAGTATACCACGTCCACCACCACCCCTCTGTCCAAGTATACCACATCCACCGCCACCCCTCTGTCCAAGTATACCACGTCCACCGCCACCCCTCTGTTCAAGTATACCACGTCCACCGCCACCCCTCTGTCTAAGTATAGCACATCCATCGCCACTTCTCTGTCCAAGTATACCACGTCCACCGCCACCCCTCTGTCCAAGTATACCACGTCCACTGCCACACCTCTGTCCAAGTATACCACGTCCACTGCCACCCCTCTGTCTAAGTATACCACATCCACCGCCACTTCTCTTTTCAAGTATACCACATCCACCGCCACCCCTCTGTCCAAGTATACCACGTCCACTGCCACACCTCTGTCCAAGTATACCACGTCCACCGCCACCCCTCTGTCCAAGTATACCACGTCCACCGCCACACCTCTGTCCAAGTATACCACGTCCACCACCACCCCTCTGTCCAAGTATACCATGTCCACCGCCACCCCTCTGTCCAAGTATACCACATCCCACTACTGGAGAGTTTGCTTTCCGTAAAGCCCCAGTAGGGGACGAAACGCGTTAGTTAGATCTGTGCTTGTCTTGAACAATAAAGTAGATTTTACCTTTTGGAAGTAGCGTGGGGCGCCAGGACTTTGTTATACAATAAAAACCTACTGGACTCACACTAGTTCTGTTGTGCTCTCATCCATTCTGCATTTCTTAGGAAGTCTTCAGTAAGAGGTTTTGTCGACGGCTGTGTAAGAAGTTCTTCCCAGGAACGTTCATGAGGGGAACTCGTTTGAAGGGAGTGAAATCTAGGACTAAGCAATTATAATGGTTGTAGCCCATCTAGAGAGACTTTTTTTATACTGCACAGCCAGTTTATTCATAGATACATGTTCTTTGTGATATGTTTTTTTTTATGTATTAACCGCTTCCCAACTGCCGCACAAACTTATATGTCGACAGAATGACACGGCTGTGCAAATGGGCGTATATATGCGTCCCATTTCATTTGCAAGCCGTGTGATCGCGTGCCCCGAGCTTCGTGCCTGTGGGACCCGTGAATTAGATGTCCGCCGGTGTCCAGAGATCGTGTCACAGAGCTGAAGAACAGGGAGATGTCAGTGTAAACACAAGGGCCTGGATTCACATACATTGGCGCATATTTATGCCGCCGTAGCTCATCTTCTTTACGCTACGCCGGCGCAACACAGAGAGGCAAGCATGGAATTCACAAAGAAAATGCTCCCAACGTTGCCCCGGCGTAGCGTATAGTCGTAGGCGTAAGGCAGCGTAAGTCAAAGTCGGCTGTAAGTGGGCGTGATACATTTAAATGAAGCGTGACCCCATGCAAATGATGGGCTGTGCTTCAGACAAGCACTCAAAATGAACTGTGCATGCATTGTACCTTGGACGCATCCCAGTGCGCATGCTCACAATCATGTCAAAACAACTGGCTAAGATACGTCGAATCACTGCCTACAACGTGAACATAACCTACACCCAGCCCTATTCACGTACAACGTAAACGACGTAAAATTCGATGGCGTTCGGTCCCTGGTCCATACCTTTACATGAGTTGTGCCTCCAATATGGGGAATAACTTTACGCCGGACGTAACCCTTACGCAAATCGCTTAAAACATTGCTTAAAACACGTTTGTGAATCGGCAAATCTCCCTCATTTGCATATTTGCATCGAAAATCAATGTGAGTGCCAAATGCGTCCAGTGTAACTATGCGCCCACTGTACGCCTGCGTAGGCAAGTTACGTCGGTTGGATGAAGTCAGTTTTAGGCATATCTTAGTTCTGTGGGCACGGCGCGAAGATACGACGGCGCATATTTACACTTACGCGGCGTATTTCGAAATACGTTGGCGTAAGTGCTTTGTGAATCCGGGTAAAGATCTCCCCATTCTTCCTAGTGACACTGTTACTGATTGTCATGTCATCAGGAGCAGCAATCAGTCACATGTCACTCGTAGCCACGCCCCCTAACAGTTAGAATCACTCCCTAGGACACACGTAACCCCTTCAGTGCCCCTACAGGTTAACCCGTTCACTGCCAGTGTCATTCTTACAGTAATCAGTGCATTTTTATACCAGGACAACGACCCAAAGCATAGAAGTAAATCAACAACAGAATGGCTTAAATATAAGAAAATACACCTTCTGGAGTGGCCCAGTCAGAGTCCTGACCTCAAACCGATTGAGATGCTGTGGCATGACCTCAAGAAAGCGATTCACACCAGACATCCCAAGAATATAGCTGAACTGAAACAGTTCTGTAATGAGGAATAGTGAAGAATGACTCCTGACCGTTGTGCACGTCTGATCTGCAACTACAGGAAACGTTTGGTTGAAGTTATTGCTGCCAAAGGAGGTTCAACCAGTTATTAAATCCAAGGGTTCACATACTTTTTACACCTGCATTGTAAATGTTTACATGGTGTGTTCAATAAAAACATGGTAACATTTAATTCTTTGTGTGTTATTAGTTTAAGCAGACTGTGATTGCCTATTGTTGTGATCAGATCACTTTTTTTTTGACCAATGTGTCTCCATCCCTGGTCCAAGTAAATCAACATAGGAAGTTTGGGACTTTGAATGAGGCCATGGACAAGTGGGAGTATTGAATAGAAAGTACATATTTATTGATCATAATGAAATATACAGCACATATCAATGACAAAATCTACTAATAGAAAAAACATTGTAATAAATATAATGTCATAAGATTTACAACCACATGAATATGTGCCTATGCAAAAATAGGCAACAAGGGTACATAAAATATGTGACAGCCTAGCGCCACGTAGTGGTCACAATAAATACATGTATACATTCAATGATTGTACAAAGATAGAAAAAAAATGAATAAAGAACAGCACTTGCGGGGGGAGAGGGAGAGAATATGGAGCAGTGGAACCATGGTTAGTAGATAAAATCTGTTCCAAGTTGCTGGTGTAATATCATCACTTGTCTGTATCTTGAAAGTGCCCGACACGTTTCGTGTAAACCACTCATCAGGGGCAGATAATCGGAGATGTCTACGATGAAATAAAATAAAATGAATCTATTTAGAATTAATCATACCAGGGAAGGATAGAAGAGCCCCCCCCATGGAGTACTTACATGGAATGACTGCAATGGAATGTGACAAGGGCGTTGGCTGTAATTTTTTCAGGGAGGGGCGCTACGGCAGCAGCGATACACAGTCGCATTTAACCCTTTCTTCAAACGCTAGCAGGGGTTAAAAGGGCCCCGCTAATGACCGAATAGCGCAGCTAAAACGATGGTAGCGCGCCGCTTTACCGATAATATGGCCAGCTGGCAGCGTGAAATAGCTCTTGAGATAATTCAGCTTCATTCCATGCCCATATAAATATAGCCTAGAGAATGTACAGACCCTCCTTCAGCACAGACCCCCCACCCCTTCAGCACAGACCCCTCCATTCAGCACAGATGGACCCCCCGTCAGCACAGACCCCCCATTCTGTACAAACCCCTCCATTCAGCACAGATGCACTCCCCTTCAGCACAAACCCCCCCCCCCATTTTGCACAGACCCCTCCATTCAGCACAGATGCACTCCCCTTCAGCACAACCCCCCCCCATTTTGCACAGACCCCTCCATTCAGCACAGACCCCCCTTCAGCACAGATGGACCCCCTTTAAGCACAGACCCCTCCATTCAGCACAGATGGACCCCCCTTCAGCACAGACCCCCCATTCTGTACAAACCCCTCCATTCAGCACAGATGCACTCCCCTTCAGCACAAACCCCCCCCCCCCATTCTGTACAAACCCCTCCATTCAGCACAGATGCACTCCCCTTCAGCACAACCCCCCCCATTTTGCACAGACCCCTCCATTCAGCACAGACCCCCCTTCAGCACAGATGGACCCCCTTTAAGCACAGACCCCCCATTCAGCACATACTCCCCCTTCAGTACAGATGGACCCCCCATTTAGCACAAACCCCCCCTTCAGCACAGGCAGAACCCCCCATCCTATTCAGTACCTCAGATCAGCCATCAGCGCTGCACAGGCATAGCAGGTTCCCTCCCCCTGTGTACACATAAACACTGGAGGGAGAGTCGACTTCACTCTGCACGCTGTACCTGTGTGACATCCGGCCCGGGACCGATCAGACAGCCCATGGCCGCAAAACTCTTCAACACCTTCTCAATTTTCCAGGGGGGGGGGTCAATTGCCCCCCTTGCCCTATGGAGCGGACGCCCATGGCCAGGGCCAAGGGATTGTCTGTCCTGGGACCTGAGGTACAAAAAAGCCACGTGCTGGCGGAGCGCATAGCCCCGCCCCTCCAAACCCAAAGCCCAGGGTGCCGATATTTAAAGTTATGCAGGGTGCTTCACCAGTCATGGCTACCTGAGGGGAATCTGAAATGGGGAATACATAATAAATGTATCATAGTGTACTAAAAAGGTACAAAGGATACTGTTATCTATTGGATGGGCCAAATAAAGAATATAGATGTCTATGCAATAAAGTGGAGTAAATAACCATAAATGTTGTATCCAAATCACCAAATGGTGTGATTAAAGAAAAAAGTAAACAATTAGCAGAGACAGTCACCATAGACCAAAACAAACAGAAAAGAAGGGGAGACTGGCTACCCCTCCGCAAGTGCTGTTCTTTATTTCATTTTTTAGTATCTATGTACATACAACAATCATTGAATGCATACATTTATATTTATATATATTTATATTTATTTATTGTGACCACTACGTGGCGCTAGGCTGTCACATATTTTATGTACCCTTGTTGCCTATTTTTGCATACGCACATATTCATGTGGTTGTTAGGGATGAGCTTCGCGTTCGAAACGAACGTATGTTCGACCCGAACATCGTCCGTCCGATCATTCGTCGAATTTCGAATAAAAACGATAGTTTGCGGCAAATTCGAGTGAAACGAAACAACCGTTTTTAAAAAATGTTTCCCATTGATACTACTATCAATGGAAAAAATAAGTTTTAAAAACGGTCGTTTTTTCAGGAGTCCTGCTCCTGAAAAAACAACAGTTTTTAAGACTTTTTTCCATTGATACATGTTCCCTGGGGCAAGACCCGGGTTCTGAAAGACGTTTTCCAACAATAACTTGAAAATTGGTCTTTAAAATTATCGTTTTTGAATTCGAACGTTCGAGTCCCATAGACTTCAATGGGGTTCTAAATGTTCGTGCGAACGGTCGGACTGTTCGACGGTTCTGGTGCGAACCGAACGCGGGGGTGTTCGGCTCATCCCTAGTGGTTGTAAATCTTATGAAATTATATTTATTACAATGTTTTTTCTATTAGTAGTTCTTGTCATTGATATGTGCTGTATATTTCATTATGATCAATAAATATGTACTTTCTATTCAAAACTCCCACTTGTCCATGGCCTTATTCAAAGTCCCAAACTTCATATGTTGATTTATCATTCCAAAAGGGTTCACATACTTTTTATTGCAACTGTATATAAATATAATAAATTAAATAAATATAAAACATAATAAATAAATAGATAAATATTTATAGAAATATATTTAAAACTGTAGTAACACATATGTGACAGAACACTTGGCACCCAGATTTGGTGCTTTGGCCAAACAGTGCCTCCTGCTCTCCAAACCCTTTGAGCAGACCGAGAGCTAATACCGGGCCTTTTGCCTCAAGCATCATACACAGACAAGATGTAGGGATAAGAACCAAAGGAATCACCGTTTATTGGACAGAAATACAGGATTTTATACACTTCAAAAGTAGGACAGTCACCACATGAACAATATAACCAAATGTTACCCAATACATCACACAATGGTTAGATAACAAGCTAAAGCTAACACAAGGAAATCCCATCATGTAACCCCCCCCCCCTGGTTTGGTTTCGCAACAGAAGATGCAAATGGGTAAAATGTTCTAGCAAACATGCAAACCCTATTAAAGTCTATGGGACACGAACATGAAAAATCAAAAGTGCTAATTTTAAAGGCTTATATGCATGGTATTGTCATAAAAAGGTTTGGGGACCCGGGTCCTGCCCTAGTGGACATGTATCAATGCATTAAGGTGAAAAAACACCTTGCACTCTCCTGGCCCCCCGAGCCCCCATTTTACTTACCTGAGCCCCAGCAGTCTCAGCTCCTCCCCGCATCCCATGAAGAGGATGTTCGGGGCCACTCTGTGCAAAATGAACTGCATAATGGAGGTAAGTATGACATGTTTTTATTTAACAAACATATAAACATATATACATAACATATATATATAATGCCGGGGGGGGGTCCCCTTAGTCTGCCTGTAAAGTGGCACATCTGTGCAATGTGTAGAACAGTGCCGCAGAAAAATGAAATTTCAAAAGAAAAAAAATCAATTTAAACTATCTCGACCATCAACCATCACCAGAATTAAAAAGTAAATAGGCATGGGTTACCCCCCCCCCCCCAAAATATAATACCAGGCCACATGCCCTTACGTTCAATTCGAACATCGGGACCATCCCTAGTAGGAACCTCCAAGAGGATCAGCCAACAGACAGAAACATTAGGTGACTCAATTAACAATGGGAATTCACACCTAGGAGGCACACAATGGGAGAGACATACTTAGCAGAAAATACACAACAAACAGTGATTATAAAATGATCTGCTCTCTCCATGCGCCATACTCAGTGGTTAGGAGGTTTTCCCCCTAGCCCTCTGCAAAAGCCCCTGTCCTGGTTGGGTCTGTCACAACATACATGGCTACATTCATTTGCGCCTTTTATATTGTCTTGGAGCTCAGCTTTAAAGGGGCTGTAAAGGTTTTTTTTTTTTTTTTTAAATAACAAACATGTCATACTTACCTCCACTGTGCAGGTTGTTTTGCACAGAGTGGCCACGATCCTCATCTTCTGGGGACCCCCAGTGGCTGTCTCGGCTCCTCCCTGCAAGAGCTAACCCCCCTCTGTGATGCGCTCTCCCATTGGGGTTGGCTTGAGGGCACGCACGTTCTCGTGATACAGTCGGCGGAGGAATAGCAGAGACGAAGAACACAGATTCAGGTGTAGGTAAAAGGAAACGGTCCTGCTTCCAAAACAACAAACTTTCACTTCGCCACTCTAGCCGGAATATAGCGCACCTGGACAAGCCTCTCTCACAAGCCTGGCAGCCAGAATGACACTCAAACTTGGGGGTTAATTCTCTGCCACAGACCCTCCCAATGGTTGCAGAAAACAGTGGTCCGAAGTCCTCTTGACTGGACGTAACACCCAGATATCCTTCAGGTAGTTTAAATTGGTTGTGTAGAAAAGAGTGCACAAAAAAGGGGGGGGGCCACAGTCAGAGGGGATAGGTAGTGCACTTCTCGGCGCCAAGGACAAAGATTACTTAATCAGAGGAATAGATAAATTAATTAAAATAATATATATTTAAAATCTCAGAATTAAATTAAATTAAATATTAATCCCACTGAGAGCAATTAAGCAATATATATATATATATATATGAGCAGCTGTTTAAAAATAAAATAAATAAATTCATCTATTCAAGGTATAAAACAAAGTATCAAAAAAATTAGCCAAAACAGTTTTCTGGTTAAAAATGATAAAACAGCGCATAACATGAAAAGTCCAATATAGATAAAGATGTTGGAAGAAAGTCCATAGATCAGTGTATTTAGGCAAAGTTCAAAGTGACTTGAAGAAAACTTCATGGAATACTAGCACACCCTCCACCGGTTTCCAATCTCCACCAAACGTGAGGCACACTTCCCCGCAGGGGTTCAAACTCACCAGAAACTCAAAGAAACAGGCCTTAAGTATAAAACGTCCTGATCAAACCTCCAACATCATTCCAGAAGCAGCAAGGGTTAATGAGTCAAACTCCAATATATGGATCATAGAAAAAAGCAAAAAGCACCAAAATAGTGTAATATTGCTTTTAATAAAAGATATTCCCGTATAACAACACCCCGCTTCCTATCTACGTACATTTAAAACATTGAAAATGAACAATAAACATAAAGGGCCAGATTCACGTATTCCAGAGCATCTTTGCTCTGGAGTAACGCTTCTGATTTGCGTTGCGCTGCCGAATTTTTAGGAGCAAGTGCTGTCATTCACGAAGCACTTGCTCCTAAAGTTGCGGCAGCGCATCGCAAATGAGCCGGCGGAATTCAAATGTCGCGGGTACGGGGCGTGTAGTATGCTAACTACGCGCGATCCCGCCGCCGACGTACTGCGCATGCGTCGAGTGTCAAAACATCCCCGTGCGCATGCTCCAAAATCTGTGAATGAACGTCAATGACGTCACATTCCCATTCATGACCGTTTTACGCAAGCGACGTTTTTTTTTTTTTTTTCGACGCGATGACGACGCCTATACCTAACATAGGATACTCCAACCCCATGTAGGTATAACTATGCGCCGCGTATCCCGTCCGGAAACGTCGTAACGTCACTGCGTCGCGCCGGATTTCGATCGTGAATTGCCGATTTCCGCTCATTAACATATTTTTTGAGCGTAAATCGGCGGGAACGCCCCCGGCGCCATTTTTAAATTGAAGTAAAGATGCGATGGCGAAACTCAGTTACGCTCATCGCATCGGAACTTCAACCCGGCGTTTCTTGTTTTCTGGTTACAGAAAACAGAAACGCCGGCTCAAAGCCACTGTTACGCTGGCGGATCACTCGATCCGCCAGCGTAACCTTTCATGAATCTGGCCCAAAGAGTGTAATTCACCGCTCTCCTCCGCACACAGGGGGTCGCGCTTGTGCCACAATGCACGCTGCTAAAGACTCCTATCTTAGTGGCGATGATGCAGCGGTGGAACGCACTCCTAGTATTTCCTGGATACGCCGTCGTAGCCACGCCCTGACGCATTTCGTCACATCCGACTTCAACAGAGGGCGTGGCTACTCGGCGTACATCACGTCCATATGAAGTCCTCCAACGACGGCTATTGGATATCTCCTCCGCACTTTCCCGCTCCCATTGGTGCATCAGGGAGCGGAACAAATAGCGGACGTAAGCCGTGTCTGATCGCCGGGACAACACCACCAGACGTGAATGCATAGGATGAAATAACTTAATACTGCACAGAAATACATAATAAAATGGCAAATCTTATTGATCTTTTACCGCAAGATTATATACCGAATGGAGGATTATATTTCAAAACACACTTCCATTCGTGTAACACAAGTGTCACTGCATTATCAGAGAAACTGTGTTTAACCCGTAGGCAGCTGGTACAAAACATTATACCAAAAGATCTCCGTGACATTATAGCAAATAGGTCAAAGAACACAACAGTCATGGACTTGACTGTGATTGACCCTTTGAATGTCAAGAATTTATATTATATAGCGGTACATGTGTAGATTTGTACACTCATATATAAACCTCATCGAACCACATAAATATTAACATATAAATTAAAGAGGTTAAGGAACCGCTCCAAATTAGGGGTTCTATGTGGGATAGAATATTTAAAATTAATCAAATTACTTAAACTTCATCAAATTACTTAAAATTCATTGAATTCATTATATATTCATCTAAGGTTGGAGAAAATTATCAAAAATATATATAAAAAATTATTGTATTAAAATCTATATATATATTAAAAAATGTGTATATACATATATATATATATATATTAAAAATATATTCAAAATATTAAAAATATAATTTCAAAAAGTTATTCTAAAATAAAATAAAATAAAATAAAGAAACTGGATATATATATATATATATATATAGTAAGAGAGAGAGGGGGAGGGCTAGAATGTGTCCATGCAATGTTAATGGTCACTGATGAAACAGTTGATATCTAGTTCCACGTTTAACCCTTTGGGTACCAGAGTATCAACAGAATATATCCATTCAGTTTCAAGCTTGGATAATTCTCTCACTCGGTTAGAGCCCCTCCAGGATGGTTTTAAATGGCGAACACCCCAGAATTTGAGGCCTACTGGATTTTGATCGTGAAAGAGTTTGAAGTGTAGGGAGACATTATGGTCCTTGTACCCCAGTTTAATGTTAGCTATATGTTCCGCTACCCTAACTTTCAATTCTCTCTTTGTGCGGCCTATATACATGAGCTTGCAGGGACACTCTAAAATATAAACTACATACGAAGTGTTGCACGTGATGAACTCTTTTATGGGGAAAATGATGTTGTTGGTTGTAGATGTAATGCTTTCAACACCTCTCATTGGTCTTTCAACCTCTCTACAAGGAAGGCATTTGCGACATGCAAAGAATCCATCTTTATCCCAAAATGTGGGAAGTTTCTTTGGGGGGTCCAAGATTTTTCTCACGACCTTATCCCCAAAATTCTGTGCTTTTGTATAAATAAAGCTGGGTTTAATGGGGATGACAGTTCTTAGTATTTTGTCTAGGAACAGGACATGCCAATGTGATGAAAAGATTGTTTCAACTTCTTTATACTGGGAGTGGTAACCAGAAAGAAAACTCCATTCATGCATATTTCCATTGGTGGAAGGTGGTTTTGTTCTTAGACAGTCAATTCTTGGTACCAATAGAAGATCTTCTATAGTTTTTGTTAGTTGCTTATCTTTATATCCTTTTTCCAGGAATTTATTTTTTAATATACATGACTGAGAGATGAAGTCATCATCCTTAGTGCAATTCCGTCTAACTCTTGAGAACTGTCCTTTTGGAATGTTACGTAGCCACATAGGGTGGTGGCCACTTATAGTGGGCAGATAGCTATTATCTCCATTACGATAGATATTTAAGTCTAAAATGTGAATACTGTCTCGATTAAATTCACTTGTCAGACTAATATTGCACTTATTGGCATTGAGTTCCTTTAAAAATTCTTCTAACGATAAAATGGATCCTGCCCAGATAAAAAACAGGTCATCGATATATCTCCTATATACAATCAGTTGATCTCTCTTGATATTAAAAATGGTCTTATCCTCCATTCTGCCATGAAGAGGTTTGCTATACTCGGAGCAAACTTTGCTCCCATGGCAACGGCTGTTTTTTGCAAATAAAATTGTCCATCATACCAAAAGTAATTATGACCGAGGCAGAAGTCCAATGAATTGCGTAAAAACATTTTTAAATTATGGAATAGATCATCTCTCTTCGACAGTGCCCAATTCAGGGCCAGTAGAGCATCATCATGCTGGATCACAGTATATAGGGAGGATACGTCAGCTGTGACTAAAAACACATCATCACCTTTTCTTGAGAGATCTATGCTTTGCAGCAGTATAAGTAAGTCCTTTGTATCCTTTAGATAGGCCTTAGTCTGGACCACACTTTTTTGTAGAAAGTGATCTAAAAATTGCCCCAAACGTGAAGAAAGAGATCCAATACTATTCACGATTGGTCTGCCTGGAGGAAAATTCAAGTCCTTATGGATTTTAGGCAGAGTATAGATCGTTGGGATCCTACTACTGCTTGGTACCAAAAATTTACGCTCTTTAGTCGAAAGAGCTCGATTTCGGTACCCCGCTTCTACCAGGTATTTAAGCTGTTCTTCATATTGTAGGGTAGGGTCTCTAGTTAATCTCTTATAGGTGGATCCATTCATTAGCATATCCATCATTTGTGTATGGTAGAAATCTTTTGATAAGATGACCACGCCTCCTCCCTTATCAGCTGGTCTGATAACGATCTCATTTCGATCTTCCAAAGATTGTATCCCTTCTTTGATGTGTCTTGGGTTCTACGTTTCTCTTCGGTTTTATATGCTCCAGATCCCGTAATACCAGACCTTTGAAAACCTCTAGTGGTTGGTTAGTACCCATCATGGGATTGAATAGAGACTTGTTCCGAAGACCACTATCGGTGGGTACTGCTGATATTCCTGATGATGGATTGGAGTTCTTATTTAGAAAATATTTCTTCATGTTAAGCTTTCTTACGTACTTATGTACGTCTATGAAGATATTAAATTTATTTATTGGACGGTTGAGGCCACATTTAAGACCTAGATTAAGAATATTAGTCTCTTTAGTTGTTAAAATCGTATTGCTTAGATTAAAAATACCACCTACTCGTGTTCCTTCCTTCTTCTTTTTCTGTTGCTGGGTCCTTCTCCCTGCCCGGCATCCCCTCTTTCTTCTCTCCCTGCCCCCGATTGGGGTAATCTCTCTCGATCCCAGTAAGTGTTGTCTTTCCATTGGGGATCTCTGTGTCTTTGGTCGACATGAGGGTCCCTGTACTGTGATGTTTGTTGTGGGTATGTGGGTGCTCTCCCCCTCTGGGTAGAGGACCCTCTGCCCCTCTTCTGCCAACTCCGGCCTTTCCCTAAAAAAGGACGGGGTGACTGGTACCTGGGCGTATTATTCTCTTCCCATAAAGGTTCATAGCTATTGTATACTGGTACATTATAATAGCCCCCAGGGGGTGCAGGACGTTGGTTGGCATTCGTGATACCTCCATTCCTTGATCTATTTGCTATAATGTCACGGAGATCTTTTGGTATAATGTTTTGTACCAGCCGCCTACGGGTTAAACACAGTTTCTCTGATAATGCAGTGACACTTGTGTTACACGAATGGAAGTGTGTTTTGAAATATAATCCTCCATTCGGTATATAATCTTGCGGTAAAAGATCAATAAGATTTGCCATTTTATTATGTATTTCTGTGCAGTATTAAGTTATTTCATCCTATGCATTCACGTCTGGTGGTGTTGTCCCGGCGATCAGACACGGCTTACGTCCGCTATTTGTTCCGCTCCCTGATGCACCAATGGGAGCGGGAGAGTGCGGAGGAGATATCCAATAGCCGTCTTTGGAGGACTTCATATGGACGTGATGTACGCCGAGTAGCCACGCCCTCTGTTGAAGTCGGATGTGACGAAACGCGTCAGGGTGTGGCTACGACGGCGTATCCAGGAAATACTAGGAGTGCGTTCCACCGCTGCATCGTCGCCACTAAGATAGGAGTCTTTAGCAGCGTGCATTGTGGCACAAGCGCGACCCCCTGTGTGCGAAGGAGAGCGGTGAATTACACTCTTTATGTTTATTGTTCATTTTCAATGTTTTAAATGTACGTAGATAGGAAGCGGGGTGTTGTTATACGGGAATATCTTTTATTAAAAGCAATATTACACTATTTTGGTGCTTTTTGCTTTTTTCTATGATCCATATATTGGAGTTTGACTCATTAACCCTTGCTGCTTCTGGAATGATGTTGGAGGTTTGATCAGGACGTTTTATACTTAAGGCCTGTTTCTTTGAGTTTCTGGTGAGTTTGAACCCCTGCGGGGAAGTGTGCCTCACGTTTGGTGGAGATTGGAAACCGGTGGAGGGTGTGCTAGTATTCCATGAAGTTTTCTTCAAGTCACTTTGAACTTTGCCTAAATACACTGATCTATGGACTTTCTTCCAACATCTTTATCTATATTGGACTTTTCATGTTTTGCGCTGTTTTATCATTTTTAACCAGAAAACTGTTTTGGCTAATTTTTTTGATACTTTGTTTTATAGTTTAAATTGGTTACCGACTGACAGGTGGACAACATCCAGCCTCTCAGTGTCCGGTTCCCCATGTCCCCTATGGATAGTCAGGCCCCTATTGGAAGACCAGCCTCTCTTGGTACTCCTCAGGCAGACTCTCCAACGAACATCTTGCTCCAACAGGACAGTCTAGGACCTCTTTAGGTGGGACTCATTCGACTACTGAGCCCCAAGAGGCAGATCAAATGCGTAGAACTTTCCCCCTGGCCCGGAAGGCCATTTGCCGGGGCGCCGTGGAATGGCTAACCTGAAGGTGGGTGCCACACGAGGAGAAGACCCAGGAAGATGGCGTCTGCCCCATAAATACTCCTCCCCAGCATGCACAACAAGGAAACCTTCTCCTGATAGGCTGCTGGGAAAAAGTATCCAGTCCTTGACTCCACTGCTGCCACCTGCCGACCCGAGGTAGAACTGCACCCTAAGAACAAAAGCATGAGTCCACGGCACAGCCAAGCTGGGACAGAAGCTCCAAATTTGGACTACCGTATTTGCTGGTGTATAAGGCGACCAGGCATATAAGATGACCCCCTAATTTTACATTTTGTTTACGATTTTTTGCCTGTACTCACAGTATAAGACAAGACCCCCCTTCCGAGGCGTCCGACGCGTCATATTTCTTCCTTCTGGAGCCATATTCTTCTTCATTCTTGCTGGAGCTGGAGCCAATCAAAGCGAGCAAGCTATTATATTAATGAATACAAAGCCTGCTTGAATTGGCAGAAGCTGTAACATCATCAGCCCACGCCTCTCTGACTCTCAAAGCCAATCCTAGCAGCCTAATGTATGTAGCCTGCTTGGATTGGCAGAGCTTGTTACTCCAATCTGAGCAGGCTCTGTATTGTGACAGGAAGTCAGGTAAATCTGTGGGTGTTGTCACAGACGGGAGATACATTTCTGCCTTGTTTAGACAATACACCAATTACTACCAGGTGTCGGCTGCAGAAATAGCCAGAAAGGTTTAGGGCGTTGGAAAACTTCAGCTGTTCAGAATGAGGTAATTAAGGCCTCTATAAGTCATCCAAAAGGATGACTACTGATTGCTGCATCCTGAGGCTTTTTGAGTTAAGGAGAGCAGTCAGAAAGTCTTCTAAAGAGGTGAGGTTGTTGTTGATTTTTCTGTGTGATAAAAATCAAAAAAACTATTATTTTTCTGCTGTCTGACCAGCAGTGTCTGCCCAGCAGTAGGCTGTGCCAGACTCCATAGGTAGGTTCCTGTGTTGTGAAGATAGATGCCCCTAGTGGCAAGGGTTTATTTTATGTTTTGTTTTGTTTATGCTGTTTTGATGCTTGCACTTGTATCCAGCAATATGGAAGAATAAACCATATCCTTTGTTTTCAACTATCCTCAACTGCCTTTCTGTATAGTTCAGCGTATAGTGAACCCATCCAGGGGGTCTCACACACACCCGAGCGAATCCCTCACAGTATTCATTTGAATACATCGCTCACTGGGATTGCCTAAGAGGTATATACTGTATGTAGCCGAAGCTACATACAGTAATACCGCACATCTAGCAGGCATCCAAGCAGCTAACCCGGCGTATAAGACGACCCCTGCTTTTTGGCCAATTTTTTTAAGTGTAAAAGGTAGTCTTATACGCCAGCAAATACAGTAATTATCATTGGTCAGAGTCACTTAAATGGGTGTTCCAGCCTATTTTTTTTTTATTAAAAGTCAGCAGCTACAAAAAGTGTAGCTACTGGGTTTTAATAAACAGACACTTACCTGCTCCACGGTTCCAGCGAAGCGCCGGCCAGGGCTCCGCTCCGCTCCCCCTCTCCGTCCGGCGTCTTCATTCCAAGTTTGGGCACCCGGCCGTGACAGCTTTCGGCTTCACGGCCGGGCACCCACTGCGCATGCGCACGCGTCACTGCGATCGATCGCCTACAGGGAGGGGCTGCAGTAAGGCGATTAAGCTAATCGCCTTACCAGCCCCTTGGCGGAAGGAGGAAGTGGGACAGGAAGTCCCATTCCTCCTGAAGCCCCCACTCCCCCCCCAAAAAATCTACATGCCAAATGTGGCATGTAAGGGGGTGAGGAGTGGATTAAGCGGAAGTTCCATTTTTGGGTGGAACTCCGCTTTAACTCTCCGACCCCCTCTAAATTTCAATAGCACCGGTTCTGAAAAGTAACCAGGCACTACACATAGGATGCATTAAGGTGAAAAAACGCAACGTTTTACAACCCCTTTAAGAGAAAGAGAGCAAGGGTAAAGTGGAGAGAGGAAGAAGAAGAGGTTGAGGTGAAGAGACGGGAAGGAATGAAAGGAAATCAGAATGAATCTTGTACAGCTTGATAATCTCTGGGGCTGCCTGGCAGACTTGTTGCAATAGACAATCTTCCTGCGTAACAATTCTTACAGTTGAAAGTTTATTTAGTAAATTGCTCTCGGGGGACGGGGGTAGATGGGATTTTTACTCACTCGCACACAGTCAGCCATCGCGGTGACAGCGTCTCGACTCCTTCAGACTCCTTTCTAATTGAATGTGTTCCTAGCGATAAACCCAAAATGCCTGCTATTGGCTTTATGTTTAGTAAATTTCCCCGGAGTGCCACAATCTCGACTGATAATTTTACGGCGTGTTTTTTAACGACTTGATATTCCTCTCTGGGAGCGCAGCGCTCGCTCCGTTATATTTCCTCCGCGCAGACTTTCCTGGAGAACTTTGGAGATGTTTATGTCTTTCATCATTTATGTCTCCTGTAAATTCCACCTCCTCAAAGATATCAAAGCTTTGCCTCTTTTTTCTTTTGTTCCGGAATATTACGTGCGCATGTTACAAACTTGTTTCTTTTTTTTTCTTTTTTTTTATATAATTGGCATTTATTGTTTTAAGGAATGAGCGAAGCATATTGTGTGCATCATACAGTATGTGACGAAACATCAATACATACGGAGAATGGGGAATACAATTGTGTACTCAGGTACCAGAACTTGTTTCTTTTTGATGGCTTTTAAAGCTTGCTGATTGAATGTAATTGAAAGTTGCAAAAGTCTAATTTCTTCTTTTTTTTTTTCTTCATGTTAACTTTCAAAGAACATTAAAGAGTCTCTGTCACCTCGCCCATGCAGGACAAAGTGACACTGTCTCTGAATACCCCCTGATTCACTTATACTCATCTTACCTGTGCTACAGTATATTTCTCTTCCTCAGCCAATGAGAATTTTAGGCAGTGTCGATCCTGACCTCCCTGGGGCCCTAAGCAAAATGACATGTCACATTAAAGTTGAGAAGCGGGAAAGCGGGGTGGGATTAAAGATTAAAGTTCAAAAGGGGGGGTGTGTTCTGCTGTCGGTAATGACATCTTACATTACAGTGAGAAGCGGGGGGTGCTTCTTAGCTCTTCTCCCATGCAGCCAGCGAGTTGAGAAGCGGGGTGAGGGGCCAAAAATGACTTTTGCCTCTAGTAATTTGGGTAGCATAGTGAGCCTATAGGGCGAATCGGCCCTGATTTTAGGACCTTTTGGGTATGTGGGAGCATGTGACCTGCTCACCTGTGATGGTGCCCTGGCCCAGCAATTGAAGCACTGTCACCAGGCCCGGATTTACTCCCTTTGCTGGGGGAGGGGGGTGTATGTTCCGTTGCCGAAAATTCCTTTGAGCTTTGAGAACTGGGAGGGGGGGGGGGTGTTTGCTGATGCCGAAAAAATTACAGTGAGAACAGGTGGAGGGGGGTGCCGAAAATGACATTGAGGAGCAGTGTTGCCAACCTACCAGAGTGAATTTTACTGGCACGACACCCGAAATTTACTGGTTCAGACACGTTTTTACTGGCATTTCACAAAAGTTACTAAATTACATTTTTAGGTGCAAATTTCAGTATTTAGGCTACAAACAAGTACGCTATGCAAATAGCAATGTGATTTTAGGTAAAAAAAATGTATTTTTGTTAAATTATTTAGTTACATCACCCCCTGCATCCACCCCCTCTGCCACCAACACCCCCTGCCTTCACCCCCCTCTACCACCAACACCCCTGCCTTTACCCCCCTCTGCGGTGCCACAATCTCCCCCTACCTCCAATCTCCCCCAGCCCCCCTGCCTCAAATCACCCCCTGCCTTCATCCCCCTCTGCGGTGCTACCAACAACCCCTGTCTCCATCCCCCACCCTCTGCGGTGCCACCATCCCCCTCTGCAGTGCCTTCAATCACCTCCTGCCTCCAATCTCCCCTGCCTCCATCCACCTCTGCGGTGCCACCCCAGCCACCATCACCCTCTGCCTCCAATCTCCATGCGCAGTTCCAAGCCGAACCGATCTCGGCTATTTTTACTGGCACATTCCCGCAACCACAGAGATTTATGAACGGGGGAAAAAAGTGCCCGTTTTTACGAACTTTTTACAGGTGGTTGGCAATACTGTTGAGGAGCAGTGTGCTGTGCTGTTGCTGAAAATTGCATTGAGAACCGGGGGGGGTGGGGATTTGGGGTGCTTTCAATTAAACGTTTTAAAAATGAATTTATTATTAGTACTATTGTGACAGTTTATTTTTATGTAGACGCATTATTATTATTTATAATTATGTATAACAATAATACAAATTATTATTATGATTATTACTTAATATCATATTATTATGTATAGTGATATTAATAATATTTCTAACACTATACATAATAATATTGATATTAAGTTATAATAATACGTATTATTATTATTAATAATAGTATAATTATATAATAATATTAATTATTAGAATTATTATTGTTATTATTATTACTTATTAGTATGTATACTATAATTATTTCATAACTCAACACACCTAGCACTGTACTTCTAACATTGTACTGCAGGGTCCATTACCATCCAGAGTAAAGTTTTCCAAACTATACATTATTATTTATGTAGCGCCTGGTTACTTCTAAGAACCGGTGCTAGTTTAAATTTAGAGGGGGTCAGAGAGCTAAGTAGCTCTGACCAATTCTGATTTGTCTAAAATTGGGTCTCTGTCTCAGCTTGGCTGTGCTGTTGGTTCATGCTGTTGTTTATGGCTATTGTCTATTGTCCCCATCAAGGTGACCCAAAGCACTCCCCCATGTTGAGGGCATTGGCCTGGTATGGTTCAGGAGAGGGGGGGGGGGCGCTCGCTCATCCCCACCCTATCCTGACCTGCCAGGCTGTATGCTTGGGTAAGGGTCTGGTATGGCTTTAGGGGGGGGGAACCTAACGCCATTTTTTTCTCATTTTTTTAGCAATCAGCTGTCAGCGGGAAACCTGCTGACAGCTGATGACTTATACATTGTTAATGACACAGTGGCCGGCTTCCCAGCCCTGCTCCTTAACAACCAGCTATATGCAGTGTTTTTAAAGGGGAGAACGTAAAATGCATTAAAGCAGAGGTTCACCCAAAATGGAACCTCCGCTTTTCGGAACCCTCCCCCCCTCCGGTGTCACATTTGGCACCTTTTAGGGGGGAGGAGGTGCCGATACCCGTATAAAACAGGTATTTGCACCACTTCCGGGTATAGACTCTTCGTGTGACCCCCCCCCCCCCGCGCTGTGTTCTGGGAAACACTCGGGTCCCAGAACACAGCGGGGACCAGTGAGGACAGCGCAATGCGACACACGTATGAGCAGTAGGGAACCGGGCAATGAAGCCACAGCGCTTCACTTCCTGATTACCTCACCTAGGATGACGGTGGGGGGGGAAACCGAGAGCCGAGCGGTAGCGTGTTCATTTTTTAAAAGTCATCAGCTGCAGTATTTGTAGCTGCTGGCTTTTAAAAAAAAAAAAAATTCCGGTGAACCTCCACTTTAACCACTTGCCGCCCGCTATATAGCAAAATGACGGTGCAAAGTGGTTTCAATTGCCCGAGTGGACGTCATAGGACGTCTTTAGGATATTGAACCGCTGAGCGCCCCCGGGGGCGCACCTCGCGGCGATCGTTGTTGCAGGGTGTCAGTCTGACACCCCGCAACATCGATCTAGGTAAAGAGTCTCTGACGGAGACTCTTTACCACGTGATCAGCCATGTCCAATCACGGCTGATCACGATGTAAACAGGAAAAGCCGGTAATCGACTTTTCCTCACTCTCGTCTTACAAGGGAGGGTTTGCGCTGATCGATTATCAGCGCAGCCCCCGACGATGCCCACACTGGACCACCAGGGATGCCACTAGACCACCAGGGATGCCCATCACAGGTATGCCACCCTATACCATCAGGGATGACAATCAGAGATTAATAATGGATGCCAATCAGTGCCCACAATGGATGCCAATCAGTGCCCACAATGGGCATCACTGATTGGCAGGCATTATTGTTTGGCACTGATTGGCATCCATTAGTACAACACATTGCAGTACATTAGTGCCACCTATCAGTGCCCATCTATGCCCATCTGTGCCACCTATCAGTGCTCATCCATGCCCATCTGTGCCACCTAGCAGTGCCCATCCATGCCCATCTGTGCCACCTAGCAGTGCCCATCCATGCCGCCTATCAGTGTCCATCCATGCCGCCTATCAGTGCCCATCCGTGTCGCCTATCCGTGCCCATCCATGCCGCCTATCATTGCCAAATTCGTGCCGCCTATCAGTGCACATCTGTGCCGCCTATCAGTGCAACCTTTCGGTGCCCATCAGTGCCGCATATTAGTGCCTATCATCAGTGCCCATCGGTGCCACTTCATCGGTGCCCATCAGTGCCCATCAGTGAAGGAGAAAATGTACTTATTTACAATGTTTTGTAACTGAAACAACATTTTCGGTAATTTTTTTTTTTTTTTTGCAGAAAAAAAAATCCCAGGGTGATCAAATACCATCAAAAAAAAGTTCTATTTGTGGGGGAAAAAAATGATAAAAATGTATAGCCAGATTCAGGTACACTGGCGTAATTTTGTGAGGGCGTATCCTATCTCAGATACACTATGCCGCCATAATTTAGAGGGGCAAGTGCTGTGTTCACAAAGCACCTGCTCCCTAAGTTACGGCGACGTATCGTAAATGGGCCGGCGTAAGCCCACGTAATTCAAAGTAGGCTGGTGTGGGCGTGTTGTATGCTAATGAATTGTGACCCCCGCGTAATTGACGCTTTTAACGAACAGCGCATGCGCCATCCGTTGACGTATTCTAATGCGCATGCTCTAAATCACGTCGCAAATAGTCAATGCTTTTGACGTGAACGTAACCTACGCCCAGCCCTATTTTGAATCGACTTACGCAAACGACGCAAACGATGTGAAATTCGACGGCTGTTCCGACGTCCATACTTAACATTGGCTG
The DNA here is from genome assembly GCA_029574335.1 of Rana kukunoris. Classification (NCBI taxonomy): domain Eukaryota; kingdom Metazoa; phylum Chordata; class Amphibia; order Anura; family Ranidae; genus Rana; species Rana kukunoris. The sequence continues at coordinate 154,973,304 of CM056059.1, read as the reverse complement.
CACCATCTTTTTGGTGCTTTATCTTTACGCCTGAAAAACGGCCTACGTAAACGGCGTATCTTACTGCGACGGGCGTGCGTACATTCGTGAATAGGCATATCTTGGTGATTTACATAATCTAGGCGTAAATCAGCGTACACGCCCCTAGCGGCCAGCGTAAATAGGCAGCTAAGATACGACGGCGTAGGAGACTTACTCCGGTCGTATCTTAGCAACATTTAAGCGTATCTCAGTTTGAGCATACGCTTAAAGATACAACGGCGCGGATTCGGAGTTACGACGGCATATCTACTGATACTGAGTTTGGGTACAGTGTAGCACGACAGCGCAATTGTCATTCAAAGTGCAACAGCGCTGAAAGCTGAAAATTGGTCTGGGCAGGAAGGTGTATAAGTGCCCGGTATAAAAGTAGTTAAAAAAAAAAAAGCATCAAAAATGCAACACTTGCGTTTCTGGTGTGACTCCATTGAAGTCTATTACGTGTAAAACGCAATCTGCTGCGGGGGAAAAAAAAGTCACTGACTCTTTCCAAAAATGCACAGGCTGAAAAACGCATACACGTGAACATGTACCAAAGGAAACTATGTTAAATGGACTGCAGTGCGTTTCTGAAAAATGGAAAAACGCACAAAAAAGCGCATAGGTGTGAACCTAGGGTAACTGTGCTGTCATTTTGCTGCGCCACAGGTTCACTTTCTTCGGGGAGACAAGAGAATCAATCAGTTCGAATTTCTTAAAGTTTACAACAATACAAAGTTTATTTACGTGTTCTTGGCTCGGGGCGCAGGTTTCTCAAGGACATTAAAAGTACAGGCCAAGCGGACCGATGATTTACGTTTAAAATTGGGATTTCTCTGCAAATTGATAGACAAAAGCATTATTAAATATTTTATGATTTACTTTCTCGCAAACACAGACATTTATCAAACTCCTGAGCGGCGCAGAAGAAAAAGCTCCAATAAAGATGTCAATTACTGGGACGTTTTAGTGAGGTCCTTCTACACTTTTAGCATCGGGAGGCTGAGAAATGAGTTTGCCGTTATTTCGTTACGGGGGAACATTCCGCCGTAAATCACAGGGTTATTGAGTTTGGAGAAGACTGGTATTGACTGCACTTAATTTTCTGCATAAATATTTATATGGGGGGATATGCAAAACATAAATACAGGCATGTCAGACTGCACAGCTAACAAGCACGCCGCGCTCATAAACTATAATAACCGGGTAGGGTGACTGCAGGACGGCACTGAGCATGCGCGAATAAAGCTGTCAGTTATTCCAGCAACATAAAATGACATGATAGGCCTAATCAGGGCTTTTTTTTTGGTCAGAAATAGGTGCAGGAACTTAACCATGAGTATTTTGGGGCAAACTGGCGGCAATTTATGGGCACAGTGGCAACAATTAATGCACAGTGGCGACAACTGATAGCACAGTGGCTGCGTTTGATGGCACAGTGGTGACAATTGATGGCACAGTGGTGACAATTGATGGCACAGTGGCGACAATTGATGGCACAGTGGCGACAATTGATGGCACAGTGGCTGCGTGTGATGGCACAGTGGCGACAATTGATGGGCACAGTAGCTGCATGTGATGGCACAGTGGCTGCGTTTGATGGCACAGTGGTGACAATTGATGGCACAGTGGCGACAATTGATGGCACAGTGGCAACAATTGATGGCACAGTGGCTGCATGTGTTGGCACAGTGGCGACAATTGATGGGCACAGTAGCTGCATGTGATGGCACAGTGGCTGCGTTTTATGGCACAGTGGCGACAATTAATGAAACAGTGGCTGCGTTTGATGGCACAGCGCCGCAACGGCAACAATTAATGGCACATTGGCGACAATTAATGGCACAGTGGTGACAATTGATGGCACAGTGGCTGCGTTTAATGGCACAGTGGCGACAATTGATAGCACATCGGCTGCGTTTGATGGCACAGTGGCGACAATTGATGGCACAGTGGCTGCGTTTAATGACACAGTGGCGACAATTGATGTCACAGTGGCTGCGTTTGATGGCACAGTGGTGATAATTGATGACACAGCGGCTGCGTTTGATGGCACAGTGGCGACAATTGATCGCACAGTGGCTGCGTTTGATGACACAGTGGCAACAATTGATGTGCACAGTGAGGCTGCAATTGATGTTTTTGTTTTTGTTCGTTTGTTTGCACCCCCCTAAAAATTTTGAGCACCAGCCGCCACTGGCTATACTGAAAAGGGAGAAACATCGGTCACACATGGTAACGGGAGGGCCCGTGGAATCCAGAAGCGCTTAGAAAGTATGAGATACTTCACTGATGCTTCTTATGTGCAGATCACCCTGTGTCTCTAATAGGGGCACAGGGTAAATGAGAACCCCACTATAGTCTGTGCTAGTCACATTTAATGAGGTATAGATATTGTATATATTGTATATATATTGTGTGTTGGCTGATGTGTACTATAAAAGCTTGCTGTGGTAATTAAGTCTGCTACGGTAATGTAAATGAGTCTTAGTATGGGTCCTAAGAACCTTTCATTGTGTTATGCTAATTAACACTGTATTGTGTGAACGTTCTATTGATGATAGATGTGTGTTGTGAGTTAGCAAAGTCTAAGGCCGCGTACACACGAGGGGATATGTCCGCTGAAAACGGTCCGATGGACCGTTTCAGCAGACATCTCCGCTCGTGTGTATGGGCTAGCGGACAGATTTCTCCACCCGACAGATTTCAAAGCAAGCTTTGAAATCTATCCGGTGGGAATCTGTCCGCCCGACATGTCTGCTGGTTAGTACACTTACCAGCAGACATGTCGGCTCCCACCACCGCCGCGCCGCTGCCGAATGGATTCGGCGCATGCGCGGAAGTGTTTTACTTCCTGGTGCGGTGACGTAGCGGTGACGCGGCGGCGTCAACGTCACCGCCGCGTCACCGCGCCGTCCGGCGGCGGGGAATTTGATCCGATGGTGTGTACACGCCATCGGATCAAACTCCCGATCGGACATATCCGATGGAAATGGTCCGCGGACCGTTTTCATCGGATATATCCGATCGTCTGTACGCCGCCTAAAGGTTGGATGCCTGACTTGTCAGCTGTAGTTAATTAGCTCATGTAAATTATGTCTGACTAAAAGATGTGTGTTGGAGGCTCATTAGTAACCATGGTATGATGTTGTGGGTGGAGTGTGTCATTGTCCATTTGATTACTGCAGTATTCTTTTTTTATAAGAGCCTGCTTTCTCAATAAAGATTGTCTATTCGTTTTTAACCAAAAAACAGAGCTGTGTGTGTCTTGTTTCTGGGGGAAATTAGTATGGGTCGTGTTCGCCGGATTGTGAAGTGTCGATAAGCTATTTTGGGTTTGGAATATCTTAAACGGTGTAAACCCCTGTCCCATTTGGAGTTCTGTTACACCAACCCAGCCCAAAAAGAAAATCAACAGGACGGCTCCAGCCTGAATCCACCCAGGCCACTCCCCCCATGCAACTTACTGGAGTTGAATTATGAATGTCTGGAGCAGCACCCTAGGTTTCTTATGGTTACAATAGATATTAGCTAGTTGCAGATAAATATGCATTAACATTTATTTAGTCTCGTTACCGATAATGCTATTACCAATAACACAAACCCCCTTTAAGATATCTGATGAGAACTGATCCATTGTTGAGGCTTGATTACTTGGAGTCCAGGGTGGATCCATCCAAACTTACATCTCCAGTTGTGTGAGGTCATTATTTATTGGCAGTTAAGTGGGCTTGGAACATTCGTAAGATACCTATTGGCTATACTGGAAAGGGAGAAACACCGCCACTCACCAACCCCTGCCCAAAAAAGTCAATCAACAGGACGGATTCAGCCTGACTCCACCCAGGCCACTCCCCCTATGCAACTGACCGGAGATGAAGTATGAATGTCTGGAGCAGCACCCCAGGTTTCTTATACCGCGTACAGACGATCAGACATTCCGACAACAAAACCGTGGTTTTTCTTCCCGACGAATGTTGGCTCAAACCTGATTTGCATACACACGGTCACACAAATGTTGTCGGAAATTCCGAATGTCAAGAACCCGGTGACATACAAGACTACGACGAGCTGAGAAAAATGAAGTACGATAGGCAGTGCGGCTCTTCTGCTTGATTCCGAGCATGCCTAGAATTGTGTGCGTCGGAATTGCGTACACATTATCGTAATTTCCGACAACAAAACATGTTGTCGGCAAATATGAGAACCAGCTCTCAAATTTTTGTTGTTGTAAATTCCAACAGAAAATGTCCGACGGGGCTTACACATGGTTGGAATTTCCGACAACAAGCTCCCATCGAACGTTTGCTGTCGGAAACTCTGATCGTGTGTACGCGGCATAAGGGTTAAAATAGATATCTTTTTTTTTATTATTATTTTTTTTTTTTAAGGAATTCTTTCCCTCTTAGGGCTTTTTACTTTCTCCTTCTTCCTCTTCAGATGTAGAGTTTTTTCTACTTAAGGGGTTGTAAAGGTACAATTTTTTTCCCCCTAAATAGCTTCCTTTACCTCAGTGCAGTCCTCCTTCACTTACCTCATCCTTCCATTTTGCTGACTCTCCCGTAGTCCAAGGGAGGGGGCGAGCATGACACTCTACACCAGGGAGAAAGCCTCACATTACTGTGTGGAGTTACAGACAGAAGAACAGGAAGTGAGGATTTCTCAGAAGAAATAAGGACATTTAAAAGAAAAATGGAAGGATGAGGTAAGTGAAGGAGGACTGCACTAAGGTAAAGGAAGCTATTTAGGGAAAAAATAATTGTATCTTTACAACTCTTTTAAGATAGGAGTGATGCTGTTAATTGGATTTTGAATGGATTCGTTAGAGCTCATATGATTGATGGATTAATGAAATTGTTAATTTTTCTGTATGTATGACAATTAAAAAAAAAATAGATATTGGCTAGTTGAAAATCAATATATATTTAAATTTATTGAGTCTCATTACCAATAATGCAATTACCAATACCACTACACAAACCACCCTGCAAGGTACCTGATGAGAACTGACCAACAGTTGAGGCTCGATGACCTGGAATCCTGGGTCGGATCCACCCAAATTTAAATTTCCAGTTGTGTGAGGTCATCAATAATCCCATTCCCCCTGGAGATTGGAACAACCCATTCCAATTTGATAAAAATGTATACAGTATATATTTTTTTCATTTCTAAAGACATAAATTGCTCCAGCTGCTGATTTATGTCGGGGGCTGTCTGATTAATTATGTTTTCCATATTCTGCTTTATTGGTGACATTTATCAAACGTTTGACAGTTCCTTTTTTTTTAAACATTACATTTGTGTTGAAATGAAAGTCCCATTTTCTGTAGTTACATCTGAAAATATTGTAATTTGTAGAAAAATTGCCATTTCAAACCACTTTGTTAAATGTTTATTTGCGGCAGAAGATGCACGGAGGTGAGACCCAAAAGTGTTACGTCTGCTTTTTGAAAAAATATATTTTTAATAAGTGCAGTGATTGTAAGGAAGAGCTGTTTTCTTTTTGTGTTGTATTATCTTATAAAATATATTTTTTCTCATTTGTTTTCTTGATATTTGCGGTATGAATAATATTTTAAAGTATTGTACTTTATATTTCCTTTATGCATCAAAAACATTAACATTTACTGATTTAACACATTGTCACCACAATCATAAGAGTGCACCAAGGCAAAGATGCCAAAGTCATCCAGATCCCTACTCCCCCCCCTCCCCCCCACACACACACACACACTTTCCCTGCTTTTGCTAAGGATTTGCGATGGATAGATTTAAGATGACTTATGCCTTGTACACACAATCAGAATTTCCGATGGAAAAATTCAGATGGAATTTTTTCATTGGATATTCCGACTGTGTGTGCCCCATCTGAGTCTTTCCATTGGAAATTCATACGGACTTAGAAACAGATCATGTTTAGGGTTGAGCGAACACGAACTGTAAAGTTCGGGTTCGTGCCGGACTTTTGGATTTTTGGTAGGAGTCAGACTCAGTCCTGCTTTAGAAATCAAATTACTCAGCGATCTACATAGCACAGCAAGTCACTCTGCTTAGGATACTTTAGGGAAAGGTTGCTGCTGTTGTTTTTAGGGAGAGAATTAGATAGGAGTCAGTCAGTCCTGCTTCAGAAATCAAATTACACCAGCACTGCATATGTTACTGTGAGATACACCCTTTAGATACTTTTCTTCTATTGTGCTATTCAAAAAACATCCATTTAGGGCAAAAAAAAATTTTTTTCCAGTGTTTCCACCATATCTGGTCGTGTGAGATAAACACTTTAGATACTGTTCTTCTATTGTGCTATTCAAAAAACACCCATTTAGGGCAAATCATTTTTTTTTTTGGTGCGTTTCCTGCATATCTGTACGTGTAAGATACACACTATGGCCCAGATTCACAGAGAGCAAGGCGCACATTACGCCGCCGTAGCGCACACACCGTACGGCACGCCAACGTAGCGCGGAGAGGCAAGCATTGCATTCAGCAAGCCAGTGCTCCCAACACAGCGCAAGCGTCGCGTGGGTTTTGAAGGCGCACCCCGGCGTAGGTGGAAGTGGGCGTGACTCCATGCAAATGATGGGCCGAGTGCCAGACAGGTACGCAGGCATGGCGCAGTTTTTTATGCCTGGCGTATCACGAACTGCGCATGCGCCGTGACATGGACGCATGCACAACTGCCTAAGCTACGCCGGGTCACTGCGTACACCGTGAACATAACGTACGCCCAGCCAGACACACGTCCAACACACAATACGCCGGCTTGTTTTCCCTGGTGCAGACCTGTGCATGTCTGTTGCCGGGTTGCACCTCATTTATGGGGAATAACTTTACGCCGGACGTAAAACTTACGTGCATCTCGGGTATCATGCGCCAGGCACACGCACGTTCGTGAATCGCCGTATTTCCCTCATTGCATGTTTGAATGGCTAATTAATGGGAGCAGCACCATGCGTCCAGCCCATATGTGCCCATAGGTGTAGCCTGTTTTTAGGCCCATGCTGGTTTGTGGGTCTGCCGCACACATACGCCGGCGCACATTTGCACTTATGACGGCGTAACGTGCTTTGTGAATCTGGGCCTTTAGATACTGTTCTTCTATTGTGCTATTCAAAAAAAATTATTTAGGGCAAGATTATTATTTTTTTCTTTTTATGTATTTTATGTTATTTTAAGTTATTTCCCTATCCACATTTGTTTGCAGAGTACTTGTCATGCTCTTACCAACACTTTGCTGCCATTTACAGCCCTCTAGCCCTTTCCATTACTTTTTTAGAGACATTTTAGTACTCAAAAGTTCTGGTCCCCATTGACTTCAATGGGGTTCGGGTTCGGTGTCAAGTTCGGTGTCAAGTTCGGGTCCCAAACCCGGACTTTTTTTTTCAAGGTTCGGCCGCACCCGTCGAACCCGAACATCCAGGTGTCCGCTCAACTCTAATCGTGTTGTCTTTTTTTCAGATGAAAAATATTCCTATCAGAAATTCCATTCGTCTGCATGGAACTCCGACGGAGAAAAAAACATGCATGCTCAGAATCAAGTTGATGCATGCTCGGAAGCATTGAACTTAATTTTTCCCGGCTCGTCGTAGTGTTGTTGTATGTCACCGTGTTTTGGACGGTTGGAATTTGGTGTGACAGTGTGTATGCAAGACAGCTTGAACAGAATTCTGACAGAAAAATCAGTCAGAGTTTATCCCCACGGAAATTCCGATCGTATGTACGGAGCATAACATATGTGCCTGTATGAAGGCCACAAGCTGTCACATGTTAAAAAAATAACAGCCATTGCCCACCAGCCCTAGGGTTGCCCCCTTTTGGTCCAAGGAAACCCAAATAAGATGGAGGGGAGGGTTAACAACAGATTACACATACTGTAGTGTTGGTCTCCTGGTGTAATCTGAAATAATGAGCTTTCAATTTAATACCTCTGTCCTGTTGTTTTTGCACCAGATGGGTCTGCCACAACCTTTGTTGCCTCTGCCTCTCTTCCAACCCTGCTGTGAACCATTTGTGTGGAAGACAATTTACTGGCTTCCACACAAATGGATTTTAAACCCACAAAGAACATAAATTCCAGTCTGTCTATAGTTAAAAAAAGTCAACATATTGCCCCAATACAAAGAGACCTAACTTTGTGTAGAGTAGGCCCCTAGGTAAATTTAGATTGGCTCCCCTGTAATCAGTGGAGCAGGGGCTGATTACTTAGGACTGCTCAGTGTTTCACAGGCTGCTGCTCTCTTACTTGCCCTTATCTTCTAGAGGACTCTAAAACCATAGTGGGAGGAAAGCCAAGGCATTCAGCCTGAATATTTATGGGACTCTAGCCAATCTCTGGGGAGGTGTGCCCAGTAGGTGGTAAGAGAGCCCATGAATAGTTTCAGACCTGGGCAGCAGGGTGTGGAATGTTTCTGAGTCTAGTCCTGCAGGATACGATCCTTGTGTAGGGGCTCTGCCACGGTGCAGGATCCTGGAGGAATTCTTCAGGAAAATACAGAGGTCCTAGCTTACCCTAGGTATTTAAGGAGGCCTGCCCCCTGCCAATCCAAGTTGGGGATTGGTCAGGGCTCCTTAGAATACCCTAAGCAGCTCCATCTCCCCTCTCCACCTCCAGAAAACACCAGAACATTCTGGAAAGAAGTGGGATGTTCTGGCGATGCTGCTTGTGAATCACATAGCTCTAACCTGAATCACTCCCAGACCCAGATAAAAAAAAAATTCCCTACTCTACCAAAAACTTTGTAGCGCTCCTACACTGGACATAACTGTCTTCTGTCAGCTAAGAATAGGAAAATTAAAACCCTGATGGGTGTTACTTCCTCTTTGTTTCCCTGCAAAGGTAAAGCATAATGGGTTTACAACCACTTTAAGTAAAAGATAACTAGACAACTGAAGCTTTGAAAAACACTGCCTAGTTTAATAAATCCTGATGGCATGCAGATAGGGGGTCAGAATTTAATGTACTTGGTTAGAATTAATTGTGATTGAAGATGAACAGTAAGGACCTGGCAGAAGTGATTTTAGGGAGTCAACATGGGTCAGAATCCCTATGAGGATGCTACACAAATCTGAGGCTTGCATGCGTCAAAACAAAGACCTGGCGCCACTTTCAGTATTTTGCATGGCTGTGCTCCTCTAGTACGCAGAAATGCATGCAAATGCATAGGTTATATACAAGGGGGGCATAATGAATGCACCTGCGCGCACTGATGTAAAGTCACGCACTGGCGCATGCCCTCATCAAGGAATGGTGCCAAATGCCCTTTATAAGGAAGTTAGCAGCCTCCAGTGATTTTTAGTTGATCTTCGACTCCCTAGTGTTCTTGTTCCTGTGTTTCCTGTGGTTCTTGGGTTTTCCATTACCGACTCGGCTTTCCACCTAGACCCCGTCATCTGTCTGATTACTGGTTCTGACCCTGGCTTGCTCTAACGGACCCTGCCTGTTCTGATCACCTGTGTATGACCCTGGCCGGCCTCCCCTCTTGTCCTCACATCTGGCTCCTGTACGCAACCTCAGCTCTGTCATGAATACACGCTTCAGTTCAGTTCTAGCAATTGGACCTGCTACCTGCCATAAGTACTATCTACCTCCTGCTGTTGTTCCTATCTCACCTCTGGGGGTTCCAGTACCATAGCTGACTTGCTGGACACTCTGTCCAGCAACTCTCCAGCCAGACATCACCATAAACCGTCTCTAGCAGGCAGCCCATGCTTCTTTGAGCCCTGCCCTTCCGGTTCTCCTCTCCAGGGGAACTCAGAGCTTATTCGAAAGGAAAGCTCTCTCGTCACTTTGGCCTCAAACCAGGTACATAAGAATGCCTTTGGAACAACTTTAGGACCTTGTTGATGTTAACTCCATATTGAAAGAATTTAGTCTGTTTTTCAGGCAAAAGAAAGTTCAGCATGCTCCCAGTTGGATGTACTGATAAAACAGCCACAAAGTGTATTTACATAGCCTCCACGGCATGGATGAATGACCAGTATTTTAACTGCAATTCTCTTCAGGTATATTGAACTTTACAACACAACAGATCACTGTTATCTCACCCTCGTGTTTTTTTTCCCTACTGCCATCGGCATAATAATTATCAGTTTCATCAGCACATCAATTAAGAGAAAACAATTTAAAGTTTAAAGTGTGTTTCGTTCTGCCAGGCCGGCATGTTTTAGCTGAGCTTGGCATTATTTTTTAAAAGACAAGACAATTATTTGTTCGGCATGGCTGCCCCTCGTTGGCGGTTTAAATATATATGCAGGCTGCAAACGCCACGATGAAACAAGAGATGCTTATCTCTCAGTAGAACAGATTGCTGTCTCTGACATCGATGGGAGCAAAGAGACCAAAAAAAAAAAAAGGTGCAGATGACAGATTCAAGACTGGATACACACAGAATAAAGATAGCTGATGGAGACCTTGTAAGTAAAGCTTTGTCTTCTCTAATTCACACTTATTTAAGGTGAACCTCAGAAGATAGAACTAGGGCAACTTCCACAGTTGTTTTGTATTTTAAAGCCTATATCGGGTCTCCATGCTTCCCCTACAAATCACACCTTGCCACCCTCTTGTGGACTCCACTAGCTTTTTTCCCCTGTAGTCTTCAGTTTGGTCATGTGACACCTCTTCATCTCTTTAACAGAAGGGCACGTGAGACCCAGAAGCGCTTAGAAAGTATGAGATACTCCTATTTCAGCTTCACCGATGCCTCTTATGTGTAGATCACCCTGTGTCTCTAATAGGGGCACAGGGTGAATGAGAGCCCCATGATGGTCTGTGCTAGTCAGATTTAATGCGGTATATATTGTACATATATTGTGTGTTGGCTGTTGTGTACTATAAAGCTTGCTGTGGTAATTAAGTCTTCTACTGTGATATAAATGAATCTAGGATGGCTTCTAAGGATCTTTCATTGTGCTGTGCTAATTGACCCTGTATTGTGTGATAATTGTGTATTGTAAGTTAGCAGATGGCCTAAAGGTTAGGTGTATGAATCATCAGCTGTAGTTAATTAACTCATGTAATATATGTCAGAGCTGGAGCCAGAATGTCTACTAGATGATGTGTATTGGAGCTTGTTAGGAACCATTGTGTGATGATGTGGGTGGAGTTGGGTCATTGTTCATTTTGGTTACTGCAGGATCCTAACTGTATATAAGAGCCTGATTTAATCATAAAAGAGTCTATTCATGTGGAACCTCAAACAGAGCTGTGTGTCTCGTTATTTGGGTTTGTCTGCCTGACTGTGGAGTGCCGATAGCTGTCTTGGGTTCGGGAATGTAATATCTTAAACGGCTTTAACCCCTGTCCCATTTGAGGTTTCCGTTACAACCCCTATTCTAGGTTGGCCAGTCTTTACTGATGCATTGATAAATTTAGCGCCACTCTCTGCACCAGTACACTATACATAAAGAGTGCAATGAGACTATCTTGGGGGGCGAGACCAGGACACCCTGCATTCAGAGTAGAGTTGTCACGATCAGGGGTCAGGCTCGAAGACTAATTGCTACAGCAGTTGCAGGACTACCACTGACCAGCAGGATAGGTACACAGACCTGGCAGATGACACAGGCTTACCTGAGGTGCATAGTCTAAGTGCTAACCGGTGTTCACCAGAGCTCCTGATGGTGGAGATGGATTTTGCTGCAGGTTAGCACCAGGTCGCGGTCTTCAGGATTGCCCCACCAGGAGGTGAACAAGCCAGGGTTCAGTAGCGAATGAGCAGGTAAGGATCAAACAGAAGTGTGGTCAGTAAACAATCCAAAAGGTCAGTAACACTGCAACCCCTCAAAGTTAGTCTTGGGGGGCGCTGGAATGCCCTGCTGTAAAATATTAGATCAACAATTGTAATTACATGCCCCTGTTGAACAGGGGCAGAACAATTGGGCCTAAGGCACTGGTGCTGGTGCCACAACACTGCAACCCCCTCACAGATACTCTAGTTGTAGCGCAGCAAAGAGCCTGCTGCAAAGTATTGCATCAAAAATTGTAAATTACACACCCCTTTTAAACAGGGGCAGAAGAATTGGGCCTTAGCCAATGGTGGCAGTGCCCAGAACCGACAATGTTCTTACAAGCTATCAGCAAGATCATTGAGAAGGAGAAGGATATTCAGTCAGCATAACAGGATAGTCACTTAGCATCAGCATAGGCAGTGGAACTGACATTTCAAAAAAATTATTCAGTTACATCAGCATCAGGTGCTTGGTAGCTGGTGGTGATCGACAGAGTCGACAGAGTCGGTGGAGAGGCGCACACTGTGATGGGTCACAAAGCCTCCAGCAGCATTGAATGTGCATTCTGAAAGAACGCTGGATGCAGGACAAGCCAGTAGCTCAATTGCGTACTGTGCAAGCTCTGCCCAGTGATCCATCCTCAAGACCCAGTAAGCCAGAGGATTTTCGGTGGGAAAGGTGTCCAAGTCTGCTCTTGCCCCTAGGTATTCCCGCACCATGTAAAACAGACGCTGGCGATGGTTGCTGGAACCAGTCATACCTTGGGGCTACGGACTAAAAAATTGTCTGAACGCATCAGTCAGACGGCCACCTTCTCCACCACTCCTTCTGTGACTCACCGAAGCCTCAGCAACACGTTGTCCAGGACCAGGATTTGGTAACCCCATAGTCTCTGGGAACACGTTGCACAGACCTTTCTGCAAGGCCTCATGAAGATGTTTCATCTTCTGCTCCCTCTGCGATGGCAAGATAAGGTCCGCAACCTTACCCTTGTAATGTGGATCAAGGAGAGTTGCCAGCCAGTAACGATCCCTCTCCTTGATAGCACAAATACGAGGATCCTTACGCAGGCTTTGCAGGATCAGGGAGGCCATGAGGTGTAGGTTTGCTGAGGCATTCGGGCAGAGTCCTTTGGGTCACTGGGGACGTCAGGATCCGCAGCCACCTCATCCCAGCCACGTTAAAGTCCATGGGTTCCTTGGGACTATAATTGATCCCTTGAAGACTGCTACTGATGCTGAGTCAAAATCTCCACCTCCATCCTGCTGATACAATCATCCTCTTCCTCCTTCTCCTCCTCGTCCTCTTCCTGTGTGCTAGGCGGGCAAGCAGGACCACTGTCTGGATAAAGGGGGCCTTGAGAGGTAAGGAAGTCCTCCTCTTCCTCCCTCTGTTCTGCCTCAAGGGCCCTGTCCATTATTTCATGTAGCGTGTGCTACAACATGTGAATAAGAGGGACAGTCTCACTGATGCATGCACTGTCACTGCTCACCATCCCTGATCAAGGCCCACTGGCGTGGGAAAAAACCCCAGCTCCCCTGATCCAGTTCTGCTGCCATATTGGTACAGGTACTCATTAATGGCCCTCTGCTGCGTGTGCAGTTGCTGCAGCATGGCCAATGTAGAGTTCCATCTGGTGGGCATGTCACAGATTAGGCGGTTCTTGGGCAGGTTGTATTCCCTTTGGAGGTCTGTCAGCCGAGCAGTGGCATTATATGATCTTCTTAAATGCACACAGACTTTCCTGGACTGCTTCAGGACATCCTGTAAGCCTGGGTACCTGCCCAAGAACCGCTGCACCACCAAATTCAGAACATAAGCAAAACAGGGCACATGGGTCAGTTGTCCCTGTCGCAGGGCAGAGAGGATGTTGGTGCCATTGTCGCTAACCACCATTCCTGGCTTAAGCTGGCATGGCGTCAACCACCTCTGAGCCTGCATTCCTGCGTAGCCCCTCGTACGCCTACGGAGCACGGCTGGTTCCGAGAACACATCAGCACAGGAAGAGGCCTCAGAGGAAGAAGAAGAGGAGGGGTGGAGGAGAGAGGTGTGTCACAACCAGTAGTAGTGTTTTGGAGGCATGGTGGCGGAACAACCTCCAACACTACTGTACCTTGCCCTGCGTCCTTCCCAGCTCCCAGCAAAGTCACCCAATGCGCCGTGAAAGAAAGGTAACGTCCCTGTCCATGCCTGCTGGACCATGAGTCAGCGGTAATATGCACCTTACCACTGACCGCCCTGTTCAGCGAGGCATGGACATTGCCTTCCACATGGCGGTAGAGAGCTGGAATCGCCTTCCGTGAGAAAAAGTGGCGTTTGGGAACTTCCCACTGAGATACCGCACATTCCACAAACTCGCGGAAGGGGGCAGAATCTACCAACTGAAAAGGCAGCAGTTGAAGTGCTAGCAATTTCGCTAAGCTAGCATTCAACCGCTGGGCATGTGAATGGCTTGGAGAGTACTTCTTTCGGCACTGCAGCAGCTGGGGCAGGGAAATTTGTCTGGTACAATCTGCCATCGGTGTAACGATAGTAGATTGCCTGTATGTACTACTAGGTTGTAACACACCTAATTCTACACCTTCAGTCCTGTCAGTGCAGGCTTCAGAGAGGACTGAGGGTATAGTGGGGTTGGGGATCCCAGCTGATGAGGGGCAAGGGGAGGTCCGCTTTGTTATTTGGTGTGGGTCTTTCAGGTATGCTTGCCAACGAACTGCATGGCAGGTCGACATATGCCTGGTCAAGCATGTGGTGCCCAAGCGGTTGGTTTTTTTGGCCACGCGAGATACGCTTGAGACATATGTTGCAAATAGCAACGGTGCAATCTGATGCACGTCTCAAAAAAGGCCCACACCAAAGAACTTTTGCAGTAACACTGAGACACAGCAGCGCCCTGCACAGGCGTAGCTCTGCGATGTAATGCAGTTGGTGTGCTGCCCTTAAGCTGTCCCCTGGAGGGCATCCTGCCTCTTTGGAAAAGTGCCTATGCCTCCTCCTCCTCCTCTCTCATATCAGGCACCCACGTAGAGTTAGTGACCTCATCATCCCCTCCTTCCTTATCACTGTCGAAAACCTGGCAGTATGCTGCAACTGAGGGAAGATGACTGCCAGATTGCTGTCCTTCTTGGGCACCCCCTCTCTCTGGGCTCACATTATTGCATTCCTCTATCTGTGTTCCATCATCGCAGCCTTCCAAACGCTGTGCATCTTCATGCAGCATGTACCCAACACTGTGTTCAAACAGTTCATGGGACTCCTCAGGAGGACATGGTGGGACTAGGGAAGGAGTAAGTGATGCCATTGAGCAGAGGGAAGAGGACGCCTTGGCAGCTATTTTGCCAGACAAAGTACCCTGAGCATGGGTGAGAGAGGATGAGGAGGATGAGGTCATCCACTCTACCAAGTCTTCGGCATGTTGCGCCTCAACACAGTAGCTTGTGGTGAAAACTGCAGAGGACACATGCAGTACACAACAAGTAGCTTTATGTGCAAAGTAATGAGCACACTTGCACTATGCACCAAGTGGGTTTAGTTGTAAAGTAATGAGCACACTTGCACTATGCACCAAGTGGGTTTAGTTGTAAAGTAATGAGCACACTTGCACTATGCACCAAGTGGGTTTAGTTGTATAGTAATGAGCACACTTGTACTATGCACCAAGTGGGTTTAGTTGTATAGTAATGAGCACACTTGTACTATGCACCAAGTGGGTTTAGTTGCAAAGCAATGAGCACACTTGCACTATGCACCACCAAGTGGGTTTAGTTGTAAAGCAATGAGCACACTTGCACTATGCACCACCAAGTGGGTTAAGTTGTAAAGTAATGAGCACACTTGCACTATGCACCACCAAGTGGGTTTAGTTGTAAAGTAATGAGCACACTTGCACTATGCACCAAGTGGGTTTAGTTGCAAAGTAATGCGCAAACTTGCACTATGCACCACCAAGTGGGTTTAGTTGTAAAGTAATGAGCATACTTGCACTATGCACCAAGTGGGTTCAGTTGCAAAGTAATGTGCAAACTTGCAGTATACATCAAGTTGGTTTAGGTGCACTGAGCACACGGGCAATACAACACGTGAGAACACTGCAGCTAGCACAATCAACTGCCTGACAGATTAGGAAGAAGTAATCTAACTAAACTATACAGTGTATAAATATATGTACAACTCCTGGGATGTATATATATCCTCTACACACTGTAAATGTAACTGACTAGCCTGCCTGCTCTATCTAGCTAGAAAAAAAGACAATCTCTCTCTCTCTCTCTCTGTCTTATCTGGAACAAGCCCAGAACACACTACACGCGGCCGTCCTGCAGGCGGCCTTTTATAGTGTGGGGCGTGTGCTAAAGCCCTAAACCATAATTGGACAAAGCCACCCTGACTTTGGCCAATTATGGCTCTCTGTTTTTTGCGCGCTGTGGTAGGTTAAGCATGCGGGTCATAGTGCATGCTTGGTCAATCATCAGCGCGCAATGCCGCAGTGAATTTTGGGCCTTGGCGCGTCACTCGAATTTGGCGCGAACGACCCGTTTTGTTAGTTTTTCGATGAAGGGTCGAACGGCCGATGTTCGAGTCATACATGGGCTCGACTCGAACACGAAGCTCATTCCTACTAACCAAAACCTCCTCCACATCCCCAAGACAAATCTAAAGGAGAACGAAGATTCGCAGTCAAAGGACCACGGCTATGGAAGGTTCTACCCACGGACATCCGCATGGAAGAAAACCATTGGGCCTTTAGAAAAAAACTTAAGACCCACCTCTTCTAAAGTCACAGGATGGCACTGAATGCAAAAAGGGCCTTGAGGCGATTTAGTTCGCTTTTCGAGCGCTATACAAGTTACTCACTCACTCACTCCCTCACTCAGAACAGTAGGAGGACTGCTGGAGAGGTGAGTATAATACTCCTTCTATTACAGGGAATGAAGGGGAGGTTTCAGACATAGGCTACCGGAGAGACAACATTAAGTACTTCTTCTATTATAGGGAATGGAGAATAGGTAAAAGACAAGGGGCTACCGGAGAGGTGAGCATTATATCTTTCCCAATATAGGGAATGAGGAGGAGGTAGGAGAACGATACTGGAAAGGTGAGTATAATACCTCTTTCAGGGACTTGCCTGGGAGTTTTTAAAGGTCTGAGAGGATCACTTTAATGATAGCAATAACGACTTTACTCGGTATTGTTTTTGCATGAGATGCATTAGTGTTGCTCACGAATATTCGCATTGCGAATATTCGCTACGAATATTGCATATTCGAGTATTCGCGAATAACACGAATATCGTTGTCGAATATTCGCTATTTCGAATATTTGAATTTTTTCAATTTTTTTTTTAGAACAGATCACATCCTAGAGATCCCCATCGACGTCTAAAAGCATTGCTGGTATGATTAGAGACCTTGGGCCGAGTAGCTGCAGCGCTAATTTTATATTGCCGAAAAATCGCAATGCGATTATTCGGCAATAGCGATATCGCGCGATTATTTTATATTGTAATATATCACAAATATTCTGAGCCAATCAGAGTGCTCCATTCCGCATTTCTCGAAATTTCGCAATTATTTTGTATTGTAATATATCACGAATATTCTGAGCCAATCAGAGTGCTCCATTCCGCATTTCTCGAATATTCGCAATTATTTTATATTGTAATATATCACGAATATTCTGAGCCAATCAGAGTGCTCCATTCCGCATTTCTCGAATATTCGCAATTATTTTATATTGTAATATATCACGAATATTCTGAGCCAATCAGAGTGCTCCATTCCGCATTTCTCGAATATTCGCAATTATTTTATATAGTAATATATCACGAATATTCTGAGCCAATCAGAGTGCTCCATTCCGCATTTCTCGAATATTCGCAATTATTTTATATTGTAATATATCACGAATATTCTGAGCCAATCAGAGTGCTCCTTCCGCATTTCTCGAATATTCGCAATTATTGTGTATTGTAATATATCACGAATATTCTGAGCCAATCAGAGTGCTCCTTCCGCATTTGCCGAATATTCGCAATTATTGTGTATTGTAATATATCACGAATATTCTGAGCCAATCAGAGTGCTCCTTCCGCATTTCTCGAATATTCGCAATTATTTTGTATTGTAAAATATCACGAATATTCTGAGCCAATCAGAGTGCTCCATTCCGCATTTCTCGAAATGTCGCATTTGCATTCGCAATAGCGAAAATTCGCAATAATTTCATTTCCAAAAAATATCACGAATATTCGTATTTAGCGAATATATCTCGAATATTCAACTATATATTCGAGATATATCGCGAAATTGAATATGGCATATTCTGCTCAACACTAAGATGCATATAAAAAAAAAACACGAACAGCAAGTCGCATTTTTATTTAAGACACACCACAGCATTACTGACATACGGTAATGCTGCGTACACACAACCATTTTTCGGGTTGTAAAAAATTAAGTTTTTAAGGGTCTAGAAAAAACATGCTCTAGCAAACCGCAACATGTACAACGGCACTATAAAGGGGAAGTTCCATGCGGATGGTGCCACCCTTTGGGCTGCTTTAGCTGATTGCGTGTTAGTAAAAGACGATTCACACTTTTCTGTCTGTTACAGCGTGATGAATGTGCTTACTCCATTACGAACGCTAGTTTTACCAGAACGAGCGCTCCCGTCTCTTAACTTACTTCTGAGCATGCGCATTTTTTTCCCGTCGTTAAAGCCCACACACGACCATTTTTTACAACCTTAAAAACGACAGCGTTAAAAACGTTGTGAAAAAATTGAGCATGTTCGAAATTTTTAATGCCCATTTTTTAAGATCGTGAAAAATGCTCTGGAGCCCACACATTATAGTTTTTAATGACATAAAAAAAAAATGTCATTTTTTAGAACCCGAAAAACGGTTGCGTGTAGGCGGCATTAAACACCGGAATGGACTAAAAATAAAGTTCATTCAACCCAATTTTATACAAATATTCAAATCAATTGGGCAACTTTTACCAAAACGCCATAATGCATCAACTTTTCCACGTCAAACAGCTTTATTTTTGCCCAGGTGACCTCAAACACTTTCTCCCAAGTTGCCTTAGAAGCAACACCGTACTTTTCTCAACTTCAAACCTATCAATGACTTTAGCTCGAGGTTTAATAGCGGATGTCTCTTTTTATTAAAACTTTTTTCCTTTCTCCGAGGCAGATGTCAGTGAATTTTACACTTGATGATTTATGGAGCGTTCGGTTGAGATGATGCCTATTCATCGTACTAATCCACATTAGTGTGTAGATATCTATTGATTAAGCAGTAACATAGAGCCCTATTTACCTCGCTTCTTTGCAGCTGAAGGAGAGTGAGAGCTTTCTGCAGCCCGGACAACATCTCATCTTTCATTGTTTAAAAACAGCTAATGTCTAATTCCCTGTTGTATAATAGGTCGATATTCATAATGCCATCTCATGGCTTAATACACTGACTTGTTAATGGATGGCGCTCACGCTAGCAGCAAGGGGCATTATGCGAAATTTAATTTTCACATAATTAGGCACATTTAGGACAGCAGAGAACATTGGCCTTTACAGAAGCGGCAAACTTCTGCCTCAACTTTTAGAACTTATCGAATTCCGATATCGTGTATGGATCAACTGTCGTCTTTGCAAACTGTCCGGTGCTAATCCAAGTTTTGAAGCAGCCATCTTAATGGGGGAGCCTTTAAATCAGGACCTCCTTCCTCCTGCTGGTGACCCCTCTAGTGATATAAAGATCTATAATAAGGAATCAGGACCTCCTTCCTCTTGCTGGAGATCCCTCTAGTGATATAAAGATCTATATAGAATAATCAGGACCTCCTTCCTCCTGCTGGTGATCCCTCTAGTGATATAAAGATCTATATAGAGGAATCAGGACCTTCTTTCTCCTGCTGGTGATGTGGTACAAGGGATGGTCAGAGACTGCAGGCATGGTACAAGGGATGGTCAGAGACTGCAGGCATGGTACAAGGGATTGTCAGAGACTGTAGGCATGGTACAAGGGATGGTCAGAGACTGCAGGCATGGTACAAGGGATGGTGAGAGACTGCAGGCATGGTACAAGGGATGTTTAGAGACTGAAGACATGGTACAAGAGATCAATGCAGCCTCATCAGTGCCCATCATTGCAGCCTCACTGTGCATATGAACGCAGCCCCACCTTTGTATAAAAATTCAGTCCCACGTTTGTATATTAATGCAGTCCCACTTTTGTTTATTAATGCACTACCACTTTTGTATATTAATGCAGTCCCACTTTTGTATATCAATGCAGCCCCACCTTTGTATATGAATGCAGTCCCACCTTGGTATATGAATGCAGTCCCACCTTTGTATATGAATGCAGTCCCACCTTTGTATATAAATCCAGTCCCACTTTTGTCTATGAATCCAGTCCCACTTTTGTCTATGAATCTAGTCCCACTTTTGTCTATGAATTCAGTCCCACTTTTGTCTATGAATCCAGTCCCACTTTTGTCTATGAATTCAGTCCCACTTTTGTATATAAATGCAGCCCCACTTTTGTATATAAATGCAGCCCCACTTTTGTCTATTAATGCAGCCACACTGTGCATGGCACTCACCATGGCATTACCTTGATCACACACAGCAGGTATCTCCTCTCCCGACGTGTGTCATGGAACAAACAGGAGCTGTAGGTCTGTGTTCGGCAGGGCAGTGTGCTCTAGCAAGGTCCCCCCTAGACGGGCTTGTGTGATAGACAAAACACTGATTCAATCAATGTTCCATCTCCATCTACTATCACACAAGCAGGTCTAGCACAGGCAGCACAGACGAACACAGATCCAGCTCTCACACACAGCCAGAGATGCCGGATGTCATACACACAGGAGAGAGGGGAGCGCTGCAGTCAGCTACAGCTCAAAGCAGCCTCAGGACAGGCAGCCTACCGGCCCTGGTGATAAGAGAGAGTGAGAGACTCGGCAGCGGCAGCTGCAGGCAGGCCCGGACTGGGACAAAAAATAGGCCTGGGCATTTTAGACTGAGCAGCCCAGGGGGGGGGGAAAGAAAGATAGATAAAGATAAAAAGAAAGAAGGGGAGGAAGGAAGATAGATTGATAGATAGATAGAAAGCAATAAGGGAAGATAGATAGATAGATAGATAGATAGATAGATAGATAGATAGATAGATAGATAGATAAACAAGAAAGATAGATAAAGATAGAAAGCAAGAAGGGAAGGAAGGAAGATAGATAAAGAAAGACATATAGATAAAGAAAGAAGGGATAGATAGATAGATAGATAGATAGATAGATAGATAGATAGATAGATAGATAGATAGATAGATAGATAGATAAAGATAGAAAGCAAGAAGGGAAGGAAGGAAGATGGATAAAGAAAGAAATATAGATAAAGAAATAAGGGAAGATATATAGATAGATAGATAGATAGATAGATAGATAGATAGATAGATAGATAGATAGATAGATAGATAGATAGATAGATAGATAAAGAAGGGAAGGAAGGAAGGAAGATAGATAAAGAAAGAAAGATAGATAAAGATAGAAAGAAAGAAGAGAAGGAAGGAGGATAGATAAAGATAAATAGATAGATAGATAGATATAGATAGACAGCGGTGGTGCGTCTATAGAGGGCACCGGAGCGCCGCCCCCTCTGGCTCAGCCACGACAATGGGCACAGTGGTGACGATGGGCACAGTGGCGACGATGGACACAGTGGCGACGATGGGCACAGTGGCGACAATGGGCACAGTGGCGACAATGGGCACAGTGGCGACAATGGGCACAGTGGCGACAATTAAAGGACACAGGGGCATCAATTGGCACAATGCCGACAATTGAAGGGCACAGTGGCTATGTTTGATGGCATGGCACAGTGGTGACACTTGATGGCACAGTGGCTGTGTTTGATGGCATGGCACAGTGGCTGCGTTTGATGGCATGGCACAGTGGTGACAATTGATGGCACAGTGGCTGTGTTTGATGGCATGGCACAGAGATGACAATTGATGGCACAGTGGCTGTGTTTGATGGCATGGCACAGTGGCTGTGTTTGATGGCATGGCACAGTGGTGACAATTGATGGCACAGTGGCTGTGTTTGATGGCATGGCACAGAGGTGACAATTGATGGCACAGTGGCTGTGTTTGATGGCATGGCACAGTGGTGACAATTGATGGCACAGTGGCTGCGTTTGATGGCACAGTGGCTGTGTTTGATGGCACAGTGGCTGCGTTTGATGGCATTGCACAGTGGTGACAATTGATGGGCCCAGTGGCTGGGTTTGATGGGCACAGTGAGGCTGCAATTGTTTTTTTTTTTCATTTGCGCCCACCAAAGATTTTGAGCACCAGCCGCCACTGTAGATAGATAGCTAGATAGATTATTATCTATCTATCTACAGTGGCAGCTGGTGGGGGGGTGCAAACGAAAAAAAGAGAAAAAATAGAGAGAGAGAGAGAGAGAAAGAAAGGTGAAGAGAGAGTAGGGAATGAAGGGCACCCCATACATCAGTGTACAGTACTCTCAGTACTCACTCAGAGGCAGGAGGGACTGACTGGATGGATGGATATCAGACTCCATCTTTCCTTTCTGATTGCTAAGCTTGAATCTTCCCGCCCACATCCCTTAGGCAGCAGAACAGTGTCTGTCGGGAGAGTGGGCGGGGCAGACACGGGAGGAGAAGAAGAGAGGAGAGGGAGGAGTAGAAGCATCTCCTCTCCTCTAACTGGCCGTGGGGGCAGCAAGGGGAGGGGAGAAGTGTCAGAGCTGGCTATGATACCCCAGCTGATCTCTCTCTATCTGGCGCTGTGTTGGTGGTGTACACCGCCGAGGGCCGTTCGCGGGCCGCAATCGGCCCGCGGGCCGTCCACAGGCATTTGCTAGGTTTGCCCTATGGCCAGTCCGGGCCTGGCTGCAGTTAAAAAAAAAATGGTAAAAAAAAAAAAAAAAAAAATTTTTTTTTTTTTTTTTTAAAGCCAATGTGACATGATTAGAAAAAGGTGTATCACGGCCTATAGAACACCTCCCAGCGCCTGTCAGAAAACACTAGCAAGGAACTAAATATATAGAAAATATAACCCAAAAACGTTAGATACTAAATTGGTTGGCTAAAGAGCGAAACCAATAAAGAAAAAGCAGCTATTTAAAATACAGACAGATATATAAAATAATGGTACATAGACTAAACATAACATTGAAATGTCAAAAATAGTACAAGAACCATAAACAGCGCTGGTGATAGTAGTCCAGTGTAGATCCTAAAAGGAAGGGTATCACCTCTACACTACAGTGCAAAAAATGACAGAGTGAAAAATAGGGGTAAGTCCGTTGATAGTTGATTTTAAAGATAGGATAGCAAGCACCTTCCACCTATATTCTTGATCACCACGTGGGACTAAAAATCCCCCTCTGGGGTACGCACTCACCGAAAACCCCTAGGGGTAAAGCAGTATATGGATATCCACAGAGTAATAACGCTCTTCACAATAGAAGGGATCCGGTCACATGTCTACGGGTCTCCAGATAGTACAAAAAAACACAGGAAAGGGCACATAGCGTAATTCCGTTTTTAATGAAGCACACAAGAGAACCCACATATACAACCCTTCAAACAATGCACGTACATAAAAAGATAGAATAAGTGCCTATAATCACCCTCTCCAACAAGAGAGCACGGCTCGTCTCTCTTGTTGGAGAGGGTGATTATAGGCACTTATTCTATCTTTTTATGTACGTGCATTGTTTGAAGGGTTGTATATGTGGGTTCTCTTGTGTGCTTCATTAAAAACGGAATTACGCTATGTGCCCTTTCCTGTGTTTTTTTGTACTATCTGGAGACCCATAGACATGTGACCGGATCCCTTCTATTGTGAAGAGCGTTATTACTCTGTGGATATCCATATACTGCTTTACCCCTAGGGGTTTTCGGTGAGTGCGTACCCCAGAGGGGGATTTTTAGTCCCACGTGGTGATCAAGAATATAGGTGGAAGGTGCTTGCTATCCTATCTTTAAAATCAACTATCAACGGACTTACCCCTATTTTTCACTCTGTCATTTTTTGCACTGTAGTGTAGAGGTGATACCCTTCCTTTTAGGATCTACACTGGACTACTATCACCAGCGCTGTTTATGGTTCTTGTACTATTTTTGACATTTCAATGTTATGTTTAGTCTATGTACCATTATTTTATAATGTGACATGATTGCCTCGGGGGGGGGGGTCAATTGCCCTGTTGCCCCCCCCCCTGGATCCGCCGTTGTGCTTGTGATCCCTCTAGCGATATAAAGATCTATATAGAGGAATCAGTACCTCTGTCCTTCTGCTGGTGATCCCTCTAGTGATATAAATATCTATATGTAGCGATACCCCTGGAGGGGCTGCTGAGAAATGATGGGGTGGCATGTTACCTCATGGCTCTGGTGAAATGTCTAGGGTGAATGATGCATAAAGCAGCAGTAAAGGAATGTCCATAAGGAGAATGTCTCTTTTATATGTGCTCTTTATTACCCAGCCGGGTAAATACAGTTAACAGGTCATGGAAAGGGATAGACGAAGGTTGGAAGGAGGATAGCAGATTCATGCGTTCAATATGGAAACAGTCCTGCTTCCGACAACACTCAAATTTCTTCGCCACTTCAG
Source organism: Rana kukunoris (assembly GCA_029574335.1). Lineage (NCBI taxonomy): Eukaryota > Metazoa > Chordata > Amphibia > Anura > Ranidae > Rana > Rana kukunoris. Next base: position 154,948,913 of record CM056059.1, on the reverse strand, counting down.
CCTGAGTGGGTATAGCGTACCTGGACAGGTCTCTTTCACTGACCTGGCAGCCAGAGTATAACTTAGGAAGATGTCCCTGCCACAGACTCTTCTGAATGAACGTCAGGGAAACGCCTCTGCCACAGGCCTTCTCTGATTGCAGATACGGAGGAGCCCCTCTTTAGTAAAGTTTTGCCTGAATCTTCTTCTTAACATCGCCTAGGTTCCGACCGGTAACCTCGATTCCCGGTGGTCCGTCAGAATTCTATTGGACCGCCAGCTTCTCATTGGCGCTCCTCAGATGGACTCCCCATCGAACAGCCACACTTGCCTGGGATCTTCAAAATTGGGAACCCAGTCGATCACTGAGTCCTCGTCCTGTTTCAGTGTCTCGGACCATCTTAACCCCCGAAACCAGGAACACTGTGTAGCATGCACGCTAGGTAGGCCATAACACTGGGGGCGCGGTGATGTGGTCACCCTAAATGTGGGTGCCACACTCGAAGAAGAAGAACCCAGAACACTCGCATCTGTTCCATAAGTACCCTCTCTCAGCATGCCCAGCGAGGCCTAAGCCTCCCGATTGGCTGCTGGGAAAAGCACCCAAGTCCTGACTCCACTGCTGCCACCTATCGCCCCGGGTGGAACAACACCCCAAGCACGACAGAGTGAGCCCACAGCACAGCAAAGCTGGAACAGAGACCCTATCAAACAACCACAAATTGAGATCAGAGTCACTTACTCTCTGATCATCCCTTAAATTTTAAATAGCACCGGTACTTGGAAGTACACAGGCGCTACACACTCCCCCCACTTGAATAGACACTGTCCCCAGTGTCCCAACAAGGGCATTCAAGCCTGAATGCCTGACCTGAATCTGCATAACAGTAGGAAAGAGATAGAAAAGATATAAAACTTTTAAGATGTATAACATTACTTTTATACAATATTCACAGTGATGCATTATGGCTTTACACACCTTCCTAAATATCTATTCTGCCCCATTCTCTGACAGTTTTGATAGAAGGTCAACAACCTGAAAAAAACAAAATGGAAGAACATACACACAATACACATATACATACAGCCGTATATACTGTATATAAGATCTCAATGGGTAGAACTGAAACTGCACCTTAAGAAGGCGAAATCTCTTTTCTCTCCCAAAGAGACATATTCAAAGTAAGTGCTAAGGGGAGGGAAAAACACAAGTGCTAAGATTTTCTTAACTGCAGGGTCTTAGGAGAAATATATACAAGTAGATATAACCAATTTACTCTGCGCTGGCAGAAGTTGCAGAACACTGCCCCTAGTGGTCAGTGCGCTGGTACTACCAGCATAAGGTAGTCCATTGTTCACTCAGAACAAATAGCAGTAAAAGGGAGACATAGAAGACTGTATCTTCTTCTCTTTTCTTTTCCTTGGTGCTGTGAAGAAGGCGGCAAGACCATATACTTGAGGGCACCTTGAGGATTGGAGTTGAGAAACACTGGTCTAGGTCACAATCATATGCCTCTGTGGAACCATTTACATATATTAGGTCCCCATCCACAGCACACCACCTCAGAAAACATCTCAAAACTAACAGTAGACACATCTTAATCCATAAAATCCCACTTCAATACCAGTTGATCACAGTGAAATAAAGGATGCCATAGATATGGGTCGCCAATGGAGATAGGTCCCCAATCATTTCACACCAGCACAAATTTGACTGCCTTGTTAGACCCCAAACCCAGTGGCGGTTGGTGATAAAAAAAACTCCAGTTCGCAAATGTCAAGAATGGGCAGGTTCACAATGTTAAACAAGCCAATTAGAGCTTCAGGTTCTAATCACATGCTTGTTAAACATTGATCGTCCTAATAGACTTCTATTAGTCTGGCACCCCGCAGTGCACTGCACGATTTATTTTCATAGAAATCATTATATGACTTGATGTGATGGAATCAGAAGGCGAGGGAAAGAAATACCTCCAATGGTGTAGTACATTAAAAAAAATTAAAAGCATTTATTCAAATATATGTAGATGGACTCTTACATCAACAACAGTAAAAAAGAAGCATGCAAAATAAAAGCATGGCGTGTTCAGCGCCTTCTCACTTGACTTCCGGGAAACGTCCACTTTAGGCCACTCCCTACGTGTTACGTCACCGCACGTACACATATTTTAACCACTTCCATACAGGGCATTTTCCTCCCCTTCCTGCCCAGACCAATTTTTAGTTTTCAGCGCTGTCGCACTTTGAGTGACAATTGCGCGGTCGTGCGAAGTGGCTCCCAAACAAAATTGACGCCCTTTTTTTTCCCGCAAATAGAGCTTTCTTTTGATGGCATTTGATCACCTCTGCGGTTTTTATTTTGTGCGCTGTAAACAAAAGAAAAGCAACAATATTGAAAAATTCACAACATTTTTACTTTTTGATTTAATAAATATCATAATTAAAAATAAAAAATAAATAACTTTTTTTCCCCTCAGTTTAGACCGATACGTATTCTTCTACACATTTTTGGTAAAAAAAGAATCGCAATAAGTGTATTTGATCGGTTTGCGCAAAAGTTCTAGCATCTACAAAATAGGGAATAGAATTATGGCATTTTGATATATATATATATTTTTTTTACTAGTAATGGTGGCGATCTGCGATTTTTTTTGCGATCTACTGAACATTTACGTCAGCAGAATGGCACGGCTGGGCACATCAACGTATATATACGTTGTTTCCTAGTACCCAGCCGTGGGTCACGGGTGCGCTCCCGTGACCCGGTCCGAAGCTCCGGGACCGCGGGACTCGCGGACCCGATCGCCGCTGGAGTGCGGCGATCGGTCCCCAGGGCAGAAGAACGGGGAGAGCCGTGTGTAAACACGGCTTCCCCCGTGCTTCACTGTGGCCGCAGCATCGATCACGTCATCCCTATTATAGAGGGACGTGATCGATGATGTCACACCTACAGCCACACCCCCCTACAGTTGTAAACACACACAGGGAACACACAAATTCTACAGCCCCCCCTTTGTGGTTAACTCCCAAGCTGCAACTGTCATTTTCACAGTAAACAATGCAATTTAAATGCATTTTTTGCTGTGAAAATGACAATTGTCCCAAAAATGTGTCAAAATTGTCCGAAGTGTCCGCCATAATGTCGCAGTCACGAAAAAAATCGCTGATCGCCGCTATTAGTAGTAAAAAAAAAAAAAAATTATAAAAATGCAATAAAACTATGCCTTATTTTGTAAACGCTATAAATTTTGCAAAAAACAACCGATAAACGCTTATTGCGATTTTTTTTTTTACCAAAAATAGGTAGAAGAATACGTATCGGCCTAAACTGAGGGAAAAAAAATTATATATATTTTGGGGGGATATTTATTATAGCAAAAAATAAAAAATATTGAATTTTTTTCAAAATTGTTGCTTTATTTTTGTTTATAGCGCAAAAAATAAAAACCGCAGAGGTGACCAAATACCACCAAAATCAAGCTCTATTTGTGGGGAAAAAAGAACGCCAGTTTTGTTTGGGAGCCACGTCGCACGACCGTGCAATTGTCAGTTAAAACGACGCAGTGCTGAATCGCAAAAAGGGGCAACGTCCTTTAGCAGCATTTTGGTCCGGGTCTTAAGTGGTTAAGGCCCTTTTCACATTTATACGACTCGATTTTGTACTGCAAAATCATATGACAAGTCATTCTCCATGATTTTCAATGTACACCATTCATACGGGCACGACTTTAAGTTGTGCCTACTTCAAAGTAGTCCCTGCACTACTTTGGTCCGATTTTAATGCCACTCACACAGGCATTCATTGAAATCGCGGCCGCGAATCGCGGCAAAATCGCGGTAAAATCGCGGCCGCGAATCGCGGCAAAATCGCGGTAAAATCGCGCGACTTTGAAGTCATACAAGTGTGAAAGGGACCTTAGTAGTACCGACTTCAAAGTAGTCCCTGCGGTCCGATTTTGATGTCACTTACACAGGCATTCATTGAAATCGCGGCCGCGAATCGCGGCAAAATCGCGGTAAAATCACGCGACTTTGAAGTCATACAAGTGTGAAAGGGACCTAAGACACCTTTCACGCTTGTAGGACTTCAAAGTCGCGCGATTTTACCGCGATTTTGCCGCGATTCGCGGCCGCGATTTCAATAAATGCCTGTATAAGTGGCATCAAAATCAGACCAAAATAGTGCAAGGACTATTTTGTAGTCAGCACTACTTAAAGTCGTGCCAGTATGAATGGTAATCATTGAAAATAATGGAGAATGCAGTCCAAAATCGTGAGACAAGTCGGATAAGTGTGAAAGATAAACAGATAAACTGCTTCCAAATTGACTGGGAGGAGGATCAGTGTTGCAACAGCGAATTTTCATTCGCTATTCTGTTGCAACACACCTGGGTGGGCTCCAGACGCAATGCTCTGCGTCCCGAGTCCACCCAATTTTAAAGCCTATTAGAGCTCCATGGCTCCAATCAGGTTCTTTCCTGGCCACTCCAATTCATGTTCCCGGTGACCTGAAAGGGGTCACCGGACATGAATCAATCCACTGTCTATATGGGATGGCGAGGATAGGGGGTGCGGCACCTGGGTGTCCTTAACCACTTAAGGACCCCTTCCCGCCAATATACATTGGCAGAATGGCACGGCTGGGCTTATCCACGTACCTGTATGTGGCCTTTTAAGACCAGCCGTGGGGTCGCGAGCACGCGGGTCCCTCTGACCCAGTCCAAAGCTCCGTGACCGCGCCCACGGGACCCGCGGACCCGATCGCCGCCGGTGTAATGCGATCTGTCACCGGAGCTGGGAGAGGTGAGTGTAAACACACCTTCCCCGTTCTTCATTGTGGCAGTGTCACTGATCATCTGTTCCCTGATATAGGGAAAGGCGATCAGTGACATCACACGTCCAGCCCCGTCCCCCTACAGTTAGAAACACATATGAGGTCACACTTAACCCCTTAGCGCCCCCTAGTGGATAACTCCTAAACTGCAATTGTCATTTTCACAGTAATCAGTGTATTTTTATAGCACTTTTTCGCTGTGAAAATGACAATGGTTCCAAAAATGTGTCAAAATTATCCGATGTGTCCGCCATAATGTCACAGTCATGAAAAAAACGCTGATCGCCGACATTAGTAGTAAAAAAAAAATATTAATAAAAATGCAATAAAACTATCCCCTATGTTGTAAACGCTATAAATGTTGCACAAACCAATCGATAAATGCTTATTGCGATTTTTTTTTACCAAAAATATGTAGAAGAATACGTATCGGCCTAAATTGAGGGGAAAAAACATTTTTTTATATCTTTTTTTTGGGGGATATTTATTATAGCAAAAAGTTATAAATATTGCATTATGGTGATGACAGCTCCAGCGTGAAGGTACTCATTGCAGCAAAGTTGCCTTTTTATTTTACTTACCCCCTGGAGAACTTTTTTATTAAAAAATCTAAATTAGCTCAGAGAAGATAGCCCAAGGGGGTCTGTATGTACCTCAAGGTTTACATTTTGTTTGACTGTACTGCACTTTTAAATGTTCTTTTTTTTTTTTTCCTTTAATCAACCCCCTAATGAATTTTGATGTGATGAATAAAGAGATAAATGTATGTAATTTCTAGGCATTAATGCATACATTAGCATCGTTTTTATATGATAAAGATATTGGAAGACACTTTGTATTCTGTAATCTACATAAAGAAGATGTGACCTTGTCCATCCCTGACCCAGTCACCGAGATCCTCAGTGATTTCCAATATGTTTCTAGTCTGTTCTATACACACACATGGGGAAAGAAGATGTTTTAGGGCTGTAGCATTAAATGAAGTGTAATCATAACCCAATCTAGCCATAACACACAATGCAGTATTATTGGTATGCAGAATGATGACCAAGTTTTGCATTCTGGTGCTAGGTCGTTGGCTTGGTTTCCTCCAAGGTGCAATCTCCATGTAGTGTTTATACTGGCCCCATATTTGGGTGGGTTTCCTCAATACAAAATACACTCACCGGACACTTTATTAGGTACACCTGTTCAATTGCTCGGTAATACAAATTGCTAATCAGCCAATCACATGGCAGCAAATCAATGCATTTAGGCATCTAGACGTGGTGAAGACAACTTGCTAAAAAAAAGGGGATTTAACTACTTCAGCCCCAGACCATTTTGCTGGTCAATGACCGGGCCACTTTTTGCGATTCGGCACTGCGTCGCTTTAACTGACAATTGCGCGGTCGTGCGACGTGGCTCCCAAACAAAATTTACATAATTTTTTTCCCACAAATAGAGCTTTGTTTTGGTGGTATTTGATCACCTCTGCGGTTTTTATTTTTTGTGCTATAAACAAAAATAGAGCGATAATTTTGAAAAAAAATAAATATTTTTTTTACTTTTTTCTATAATAAATATCCCCAAAAACATACAAAAAAAAATATTTTTTTTCCTCAGTTTACGTATTCTTCAACATATTTTTTAGTAAAAAAAATCGCAATACGCATTTATTGATTGGTTTGCGCAAAAGTTATAGCGTTTACAAAATAGGGGATAGATGTATAGCATTTTTATTAATATTTTTTTTTTTGCTAGTAATGGTGGCGATCTGCGACTTGGCTGTTGGTTGTTGGTGCCAGACGGACTGGTCTGAGTATTTCAAAAGCTGCTGATCTACTGGGATTTTCACGCACAACCATCTCTTGGGTTTACAGAGAATGGTCAGAAAAGGAGAAAATATCCAGTGAGCGGTTGTTGTGTGGAGGAAAATGCCTTGTTGAGGTCAGAGATCAGAGGAGAATGGGCAGACTGGTTCCAGATGATAGAAAGGCAACGGTAACTCAAATAATTACAACCGAGATATGCAGAACACCATTTCTCTACACACAACACATCCAACCTTGAAGCAGATAAGCCATAGCAGCAGAAGACCACACTGGGTCCCACTTCTGTCAGATAAGACCAGGAGACTGAGGCTACAATTGGCACAGATCACCAAAATTGGACAAAAGAAGATTGGAAAAACGTTGTCTGTTCTGATGAGTCTGGATTTCGGCTGCAACATTCAGATGGTCGGTGTCAGAATTTGGCACATGGATCCATCCTGCGTTGTATCACCGGTTCAGGCTGGGGGTGTGGGTATAATGGTGGTGTGGTGTTGGGGTATTTTCTTGGCACACTTTGGGCCCCTTAGTATTAATTAAATGCCATGGCCTACCTGAGTATTGTTACTGACCATTTCCATCCCTTTATGACCAGTGTTGCTCATCTTACTTTAAAAAAGTAATTAGTTACAGTTACAAATTACTTCTCCGAAAAAGTAATTGCGTTAGTGACTCAGTTACTACATTGAAAAAGTAATTAGTTACTCAGCAAAGTAACTGAATTTTTTTTTAATATTCTACAATGCTTTGTTGAGAAGCAGATGACGGGCGCTTGCCAGGGAGCAGTGAGTTAATACTCCAAGACAAAAGAATGCCAGATCCTTGAGAGAAGAAAACCGGAAACAAATGGTGATCTCGTGTATATCCCAGCCTAGGTGCATCCGTCCCACCATCTATGTGCAGCTAATAGGACTTAAAACCCTTATCTATCTGCTACATATTCCATCCAAATTATAAACTGTATTAAAATGTATGTTTATAATATACATTCCCTTGACGTTTAGAGTCTGTAATTTAAAATCTTATATTAGGCTTTATTAGAATTTTATTTATCTTATATAAGCTTTATTAGATGCAAGGGATCTGGAATGGGGGTGTCAGATTTTTCTTTGTTGTCTGATGAAGAGATGAAATCACTGACCAAAAATAATCTGCTGATCATTGGTCTGTATAGGTGTCCTGCACTTACCATGTTGACCACTAGATGTCACTGTGTACACTGTGTTGTATAGGGAAAGTTTGTTCTGTGGAACATTTTATTCCGGCCATGTGTTCCCCGTACATTGATCAGGTTGCGCACACAGTGTGTGTGATCGATGTGAGTTGTTCCCCGGTGATAAGTCAGTGTGAGGCGGGTGGGGCTCATTGTATCCAGGGCTCCTTGCAATTTCAGACCGCTGTGACACGCCATCACAGCTGTTACATGATTCTACAGCGGAGTTCTACCCATATTTATGTTCACAGCGCCGGCAGAAGCAATTAATCTGCTGCCATCTAGTGGCGGTAGATGTAATTGCGGTAATGCCGCCCAAGTAATGGAAACTGTGTTACTGTGAGGGGAAGAGTAATCAGGTAGATTACTCGTTACCCTCAAAAGAGGCTGCGTTAGGTAACTGCGTTTATTGTAACTCCATTACTTACAACACTGTTTATGACTACAGTGTCCCCATCTTCTGATGGCTCCTTCCAGCAGGATAATGTCACCATGTCACAAAGAGTCAATCATCTCACCACTGGACAATGAGGTCCCTATAATCCAATCATCTCACCACTGGACAATGAGGTCACTGCCCTCCAATCATCTCACCACTGGACAATGAGGTCCCTGTAATCCAATCATCTTACTACTGGACAATGAGGTCCCTGTCCTCCAATCATCTCACCACTGGACAATGAGGTCACTGTCCTCCAACCATCTCACCACTGGACAATGAGGTCACTGTCCTCCAATCATCTCACCACTGGACAATGAGGTCCCTGTAATCCAATCATCTTACTACTGGACAATGAGGTCCCTGTCCTCCAATCATCTCACCACTGGACAATGAAGTCACTGTCCTCCAATCATTTCACCACTGGACAATGAGGTCCCTGTAATCCAATCATCTCACCACTGGACAATGAGGTCACTGTCCTCCAATCATCTCACCACTGGACAATGAGGTCAATGTCCTCCAATCATCTCGCCACTGGACAATGAGGTCGCTGTACTCCAATCATCTCACCACTGGACAACGAGGTCCCTGTAATCGAATCATCTCACCACTGGACAATGAGGTCACTGTCCTCCAATCATCCCACCACTGGGCAAAGAGGTCACTGTCCTCCAATCATCTCACCACTGGACAATGAGGTCACAGTCCTCCAATCATCTCACCACTGGACAATGAGGTCACTGTCCTCCAATCATCTCACCACTGGACAATGAGGTCACTGTCCTCCAATCATCTCACCACTGGACAATGAGGACACTGTCCTCCAATCATCCCACCACTGGACAATGAGGTCACTGTCCTCCAATCATCTCACCACTGGACAATGAGGTCATTGTCCTCCAATCATCTCACCACTGGACAATGAGGACACTGTCCTCCAATCATCCCACCACTGGACAATGAGGTCACTGTCCTCCAATCATCTCACCACTGGACAATGAGGTCACTGTCCTCCAATCATCTCACCTCTGGACAATGAGGTCACTGTACTTCAATCATCTCACCACTGCACAATGAGGTCACTGTACTCCAATCATCTCACCACTGGACAATGAGGTCACTGTCCTCCAATCATCTCACCACTGCACAATAAGGTCACTGTGCTCCAATCATCTCACCACTGGACAATGAGGTCACTGTACTCCAATCATCTCACCACTGGACAATGAGGTCACTGTCCTCCAATCATCTCACCACTGGACAATGAGGACACTGTCCTCCAATCATCCCACCACTGGACAATGAGGTCACTGTCCTCCAATCATCTCACCACTGGACAATGAGGTCATTGTCCTCCAATCATCTCACCACTGGACAATGAGGACACTGTCCTCCAATCATCCCACCACTGGACAATGAGGTCACTGTCCTCCAATCATCTCACCACTGGACAATGAGGTCACTGTCCTCCAATCATCTCACCTCTGGACAATGAGGTCACTGTACTTCAATCATCTCACCACTGCACAATGAGGTCACTGTACTCCAATCATCTCACCACTGGACAATGAGGTCACTGTCCTCCAATCATCTCACCACTGCACAATAAGGTCACTGTGCTCCAATCATCTCACCACTGGACAATGAGGTCACTGTACTCCAATCATCTCACCACTGGACAATGAGGTCACTGTCCTCCAACGGCCTCCACACTCACCACATCTCATCCAATAGAGCACCTTTGGGATGTGGTGGAATGAGAGATTTGCATCATGGATGTGCAGCCGACAAATCTGCAGCAACTGTGTGATGTTATCATATCACTATGGAGCAAAATCTCTAACGGAGTATTTCAAACACCTTCTTGAATCTTTGCCACAAAGAATGAAGGCAAAAAGAGGTCCAACCCAGTACTATCAAGGTGTACCTAATAAAGTGGCTGGTGAGTGTATATCAATATGTTATGTAGCGGGGTCCTGCCATCATGGACTATAATTTATAGCGATGCAGAATTAAACCCCTTCATTATTTGAGTCAATATGTACATACGTTGATAATGTTGGAGCAGTGTGTTGTGGGACTACAACAATTGGGAGATATGGACTCCATTGACTATTGGTAGAGAAAGATTACATTTCCCACAATGCCTAACCCCTTTCTTTGGAACACGTGACATCCCTGCACGGACTCATGGGGGAGGTTACTTAAGAGAAAGGCGGGCAAAAACTTGCTCTCTCGAGACCTACATCTTCTCCTCTGCGGAGCTGTGTGGGGTTCCACAGCCAAGCTGTTAGGCCTGAGGCCTGGGCCTGAGTTCATCGGGAGACCAACCATCCCAAGGGAAGCAAGACCAAGGGAGCCAGCCTGCGTTCCAGGAGACCGGAGAAGTTCGCCAGCTGCCGACTAAGGAACAGTGGGGAGTCTGATACCGGAGACTGTGCGTTACAGAACAGTGACTGACTGACGCACCCTTTTAGGAGAAGTACTCAGGCGGATCGGGCCTGTTCAGGTGAGAGCAAACAAAACAAAATAAAGTTGCGCTGCTGAAAATGTAAAGAAAAAAGAAGCAGCCAGCACTAACAGTGAAACACCCTGTGAGTAAACAATGAAAGAAAAATAAGTGCAGCGCTGGTGAGCATAAATTTGCATGAAGCAATATAGACCAGTCCCATTTAAATGGGTAACATTATAATGGTGTAGTCCAAAAACACAATAACAAGAAAATATATAAAGGGTGGTGAAACCCTATATGCAAACGGTGAAGTGTAAATTACAAAGCAAGTCCTTCAAGTCAAAGCAGGCAAGTCTTCATATGGAGCACTCCTATCCACCGCTCCTGTGTAACTGGAGAATCTGATGGTGTACGTGATCCACTCGGATGGGCATACAGGATAACCAAACAGATATATGGAAAAAGATGGGTACTCTTACCACAAATGTTGGACACATATGCCGGGAGCAATGTGTCAGATGCGCTTGTAAGAGCTCCTCGGATGGACGGCTCTATGGGGGGTGATGATTCAAAAGATTGTGGATCTTTCCCAGGAATCATAGGGTCCAAGATGGAGAGTGGTTCCAAGATTTCGGATGGAGCAACACTTGTATGTATCCAAAAAAAAGAGAAAAACTCCACATAGTGTAGTTTGTTTTAAGAAAGGTAAGCCTTTATTAGGCTGATAAATGGTAAAACAATAAAAGCAAATAAAAAATGAAAATGCCAGTACTCTGGAAAAGATCTGGCACACGTGATCACATGTGTGTAAAAGCGCGTGGTAGTTGGGTATGAAAAAGCTATGTACCCGACATGTTTCGAGCTAATGCTCATCGACAGGGGCAATGTCGATGAGCATTAGTTCGAAACATGTCGGGTACATAGCTTTTTCATACCCAACTACCACGCGCTTTTACACACATGTGATCACGTGTGCCAGATCTTTTCCAGAGTACTGGCATTTTCATTTTTTATTTGCTTTTATTGTTTTACCATTTATCAGCCTAATAAAGGCTTACCTTTCTTAAAACAAACTACACTATGTGGAGTTTTTCTCTTTTTTTTGGATACATACAAGTGTTGCTCCATCCGAAATCTTGGAACCACTCTCCATCTTGGACCCTATGATTCCTGGGAAAGATCCACAATCTTTTGAATCATCACCCCCCATAGAGCCGTCCATCCGAGGAGCTCTTACAAGCGCATCTGACACATTGCTCCCGGCATATGTGTCCAACATTTGTGGTAAGAGTACCCATCTTTTTCCATATATCTGTTTGGTTATCCTGTATGCCCATCCGAGTGGATCACGTACACCATCAGATTCTCCAGTAACACAGGAGCGGTGGATAGGAGTGCTCCATATGAAGACTTGCCTGCTTTGACTTGAAGGACTTGCTTTGTAATTTACACTTCACCGTTTGCATATAGGGTTTCACCACCCTTTATATATTTTCTTGTTATTGTGTTTTTGGACTACACCATTATAATGTTACCCATTTAAATGGGACTGGTCTATATTGCTTCATGCAAATTTATGCTCACCAGCGCTGCACTTATTGTTCAGGTGAGAGGGCACACGCCCAACTTTCATTCTCTCACTTTGACATACAATTAAGTGTCACTTAATCAGCCGGAGGCATGTGTGTGATATCTGACTGAACTACAGAGGCCTACTAAGTCAAGAGTTAGGGCTCTTTCACACGGACATTCCGTATGTCCGTTTTTCATCCATCCGTTGTCGGATGAAAAACGGACATACATGTATCCCTATGGGATCGCGGATGTCAGCGGAGACATGTCCGCTGACATCCGCTCCGCTCCGATCCGCCAAAGTATGCCGGAGGAAAAACCTACTTTTCCTTCAGTCTGGCGGATCGGATCGGATGAACACGGACAGACGGTCCGTGTTCATCCGATTTCCCATAGAGGAGAGCGGAGATCTGACAGGGCGGTCCCTGCACAGTGTGCGGGGACCGCCCTGTCATCCGGCAGCTCAGCGGGGATCAACGGAGCGATTCCCGCTGAGCAAACGGAGGTGCACGGGGCGGATCATTACTGATCAGCCCCGTGTGAAAGAGCCCTTATTGTGCAGAGTTGACTGACGCTGACGAGCGATCAGTCCATCATCATTTAAGTACATTGTACCTTGTTTGACTGAGTTTTTCCCACCTGTTACCCTTCTGGATTACAATCTAAGTGCACCAACGGCCACAACATAAACTTCGTTCTTAAGAGATCTCTGATAGCAGATTGAGCCAGGCATGGCAGGAAGCTTCCCTTGCATTAGTTTTTTTACAGGGCTGCCCGCTAGGGGGAGCGCGCGAGCATAGACTACCTATAGTAATTTGAGTTCATAGTATTGATCTCCTCTGTTTAATCCTGTCATTTTTTTCCTATTTGCTGACTCCCGTAAGGGCCCTTATGTTGTGTCGCAAAACGAGCATTCAAGCCAAAGTGGTGTGCAATATCGCGTTTAGCCTGAGGTTGAGGTTTCGAATTTCTGAACTTCCAAATCTCAGATTTGGAAAAATTAATTAAACTTTTTTTTTATTTGGATATTTTCGAATTAACAAATTTGTCGAAATGAGTTAGAAAAACAAATTTGGAATTAAATGAATTGCACATGTCTAGTAGGCAGAACCTCCCACCAGCACGGCTTATCTTAGTATCCACAGGACAGGAGTGGGTAAGGATTTGCAATAGGGATTCCTAAATTTTAAAATATATACACTCAGGGCTTTTTTCTCAGAGAATAGGTTCAGGAACTCCTCCTGTCTGAGTTGCCCCTTGACTCCACCCCCTACCCACATCTGAGAAACCTCCCTTGGTTCCACCCCCTACCTACCTCCCAGTACTGCCCCTTTTAGAGAATACAGAATCAAGTATTTGTAGTGTTAAGTATATGGTATAAAATGTATTAATGATAACAAGAAAGGCATAAAATAGATCAAGCAACAATGGACACCCCTAGTGACAATAGATCCACTACAGCAACAATGAACTCCCATCAGCCAGCATCAATAGACCCTGTAGCAGCCAGCAACATTAGACCCTTCCCTTAACTTTAGATTCCTCCCAGAAATGATTGACCCCCCTGCAGCATTAGACCCACCCCTAGCAACAATAGATCTCCCATCAGCAACAGTACACATCCCCAGCAACAATAGACCCCACCCTGCAAAACCAGATCCCCTCTAGCAACAATGGATTACCCAGTAGCCAGCATTATAGATCCTCCAGCAGCCAGCAACAAAGACCCCCTCCCCATCAACACGACATGCCTTTCCCCAATGACTGACCCCCAGCATCATAAGACCCATCCTAGCAACCATAGATCCCCCATAAGCAACAGAAGAATTTCCCAGCAACACTAGGCCCTCTTCCTTCGCAAAAATAGATTCTCTTCAGCAACAATAGGTTCCCCAGCAGCGATCATCAATAGACCCTCCAGCACACCCCGGCAACCCTTGCCATTACATACATTCAGTTCTGGAGGTGCCGGAACTGCGTTCCACCGCGTTCCCGCTGAAAATAAGCCCTGTATACACTTAACTCAAAGAGGATTTTCCATCTCCGCAAAAGCAGGTTTCGCTTTAAATACTCTTCTCATTTCCCCCGGTAAAACGTCTTGGATATTTTCCACATCCATTTTCTCGGCTTTGTGTCGGCGATTATGAAGGAGCCGCGCAGAAAGATGAGAAGGCGGCATCGACTTTTCCTGTAGCACAATTCACAGAACGCCTTGGTGGAGCAATTTATAATTTGCATCGATTAGCAACGTTTACTTAATCAATAACACATTAAAGTAAATAAATAGGATGCATTGGCAAATCTAGTAATTATAACAATGCAGCAACACAAAACAAAAATGATCGCGGTGGTCCAAAGAAAACGAAGTGTAATAATTAGCGGCGGTATAGACGCGGCGGCAGGTGGGCGGGGGTCGAGGGGGTGCTGTGAGGAGAAGGACGCAGCGGAGTGTTAAAGGACGGCGGTGGTACGCCTCGTGTTTTGTAACGCTGACCTTGGACTAAATACATTCACCTCCTTCTGAGCCCAGGGAGCAGAACCTCGTTATCATTCTCGGCACAAAGACGTGACAAAGGAACGGGAAAGGGACGTTTTGGCCTGCTGAGGAAGAACTCATGATAAATATGTAAAAAATACTACTGTGTTCTTTGACAACAAGCCAAAAAATATATATTTTTTGCATAATTGCCTAAATTCGGTCACTATTAGTCCCCTTTCACACTGGGCGCAGGAGGTGCGCTGGCGGTATAGCGGCACGATTTTTAGCGCCGATATAACGTCATATTTTCTGCGATATTCTGACGCTAGTGGTGCGGTTTTAACCCCCGCTAGTGGCCGAAAAAGGCTTAACCACTTGCCGCCCACCAATTGCAGATTGGCGTTGTCAAAGTGGTTTCAATATCCTGACTGGGCGTCATATGACGTCCTCAGAATATTGAGCCGCTGCGCGCCCCCGGGGGCGTGCATCGCGGCGATCGTTGTTGCAGAGTGTCAGTCTGACACCCCGCAACAAAGATCTAGGTAAAGAGTGTCTGACGGAGACTCTTTACCATGTAATCAGCAGTGTCCAATCACGGCTGATCACGATGTAAACAGACGCAAGTAGAGGAGAGACGATTGGCTGCTCCTCTGACAGGGGGGGTTTGCGCTGATCCATTATCAGCGCAGCCCCCCCCCCCCCCGAGGATGCTCACACTGGACCACCAGGGATACCATTAGACCACCAGGGATGCCACCACAGGTATGCCACCTGTATGCCACCTATCTCACCCCAATCACAAAAAAGGATGCCAATCAGTGCCCACAATGGATGCCAATCAGTGCCCACAATGGGCATCATTGATTGGCAAGCATTGTTTGGCACTGATTGGCATCCATTAGTACAACACATACATTAGTGCCACATATAAGTGCCCATCTATGCCCATCCATGCCGCCTATCAGTACCTATCCATGCCGCCTATCAGTGCCCATCCATGCCGCCTATCCGTGGCCATCTATGTCGCCTATCCATGCCCACTCATGCCACCTATCCGCGCCGCCTATCCGTGCCCATCTGTGCCGCCTATCAGTGCCGCATATTAGTGCCCATAATCAGTGCCCATCAGTGCCACCTCATCGGTGCCCATCAGTGCCGCCTTATCAGTGCGCGTCAGTGCAGTACCATCAGTGCCCATCAGTAAAGGAGATAACATACTTATTTACAATGTTTTATAACAGAAACAAAAGCCTTCGGCTTTCACACTGAAGACTGTAGGGCATGATTTTTTCAGGCGGTATAGCAACGCTATTTTTAGCGCTAAACCGCCTGAAAAATGTGTTGGTGTGAAAGGGACCTAAAGCTGGAAACATTGTGGCTATACCAGCCAATATGCATTGCCAGATCCCGTCTTATTGGATATAATTAAGAAGATCAATATAGGTGGTCCTTCACACTGCAAAGTTGCTGGCAAATCTAGTGGAGATTAGACTAGATTAGACTGTGAAGTCTGTCACCCAGTGGCATTGCTAAGCGGGTGCGGGCTGCAGAGGGGTGACACCCGTGGGTAGTGCCGCAGCACCACTAACACCGCCCGCTGCCCTGTGCCTCACGCCGTGCCTGTGTCCCTCAGTGGAGAGAAACAAAACCGCCTCCCCTGCTCTCTGTTTATATTCACAGAGGAGGAGGAGCCCGCATTCAAGGGACACACACCACTGTGTGTATCTGCTGTTCTGAGGTCTGTAAGGGGGACGTCTATACTGATGGGGGGTCTGCACTGAGGGGGGGTGTCTGTACTGCTGGGGGGTCTGCACTGGGGGGATGTCTGTACTACTGTGTGTGTCTGCACTGGGGGTCTGCACTGAGGGGGGGTGTCTGTACTGCTGGGGTCTGCACTAGAGGGTGTCTGTACTACTGGGGGGGTCTGCACTGGGGCATCTGCCCCGAGGGTGTAACTTATGTGTAACTTTTTATACTCTTGTTTTTACTTATATGTACAATATTTTCTTTTTATATTATTAGTTCTTTGTATGATCTAGGTAGCCTACAATAGCCCGAAGCTCCATGACCGCATCCGGGGCACCCGCGGACCCGATCTCCGCCCGTGTCCCGCGATCGGGTCACAGGAGCTGAAGAACGGAGAGAGGTGAGTGTAAGCAAACCTTCCCCGTTCTTCTCTGTGGCTTGTCACTGATCGTCTGCTTCCTGTTATAGGGAACGACGATCGGTGATATCACACGCCCAGTCATGCCCCCCTACACTAAGAATCACTCTCTTAGGGCACATTTAACCTCTTAGTGCCCCCTAGTGGTTTACCCCTTCACTGCCATTGTAATTTTCACAGTAATCAGTGCATTTTTATTAGGGGTGTTGAAAATGATCGCCGCATCGATGCATCGAGATTATTCCCTGCCCGATTCTGCACCGATGCGGTATTGGGCAATAATCGATTATTAATGACGTCATCGCGGCCCCTCCCCCTCCCCCCCGCACAGCAATGTCTTTACTAGAAAGAAATGCCGTTGATCGGCTGGCTGCGCCTGGAACTGTCCCCTCCCACACAACGTAGCCCTGAGCCTCGTTGCTGCCCCCACCCACGATCTCCCCCTTCTCTGTGATTTGGAGCTCTGACTGGACAGTGACACTGGTCATCTCCCCGATGGGCGGTGCCGAGCTGCACGAGGAGCTGAGAGACCAGACACACAGATCACTGCACGGAGCTCACACTGCAGCTGTTGTAACATCCTTGAGCCATAAAGTTGGCTTCTGGAAACTACAAACGAGCTGTGAGGAGAGCAGGGGGGGATGGAAGTGCTCCGGAGGTGAGATAAGCCTGTCATGCTTGATATATGGGTGAGTGTAAAGGTGGTACACCCCCCCCCCCTTCCCTGCTGCAGCTATCCTGTGTGTGTGTGTGTACTGTGTGCCTAACACATTGGGGGCTGCACAAACTTTTAGTGTCTAATTTCTTCCTGTGATTTCCCTATCATCTCTCCCCTCTGGAACCATCTACTGATCTGCAAACATGACTGGTGTATGCCTAGTGCTTGGGAGTAAACAAAACCCACCCCTAAAACCTTAAACCCACCCATAGAAATCACGCAACACCTTCTGGATTAAATGGCCACCAAAGGCCCCTTTTATTTAAAATCCAAAAGGTAAAATTAAATAACTTTATAAAAATAACCAACTTTTAAATATAAAACTTCTTTTTAACATTAAATATATATTTTAACCATTACGCAATAAATTAACCTAACAAAAAACAATTAACCCCAAACAGTTGTAGACACGAGGTTCCTGAGAAAGGGAAAGAAAAAGTGCCCGGTAATCGGCTGTACCCCATAGAAAGTCTTCGGACCTCTAGCCGCGCTCCCATCAGCTCACAAGGCCATGACTTCCTCCTTCGTTTGATTCTTCAGCACGATATACCACTATCCACCTAACCAGATAGGGAAGGTGCCCATCCCATGACGGGCCCCAACTCCTACCAACAACTAAGGTACACCCATCTAATATGTATGTACCAAACCCCACCCAATTCTCAGGAACCCTGAACAAACGCCAACGTCCACCTGAAAAACAAAGAGCGTTACAAAACAGACACCCATACCAGACACTTCCCCAGGGAGGGAGGGAGGGAAAAACTGCCTGTGTGATGCCTCACTGTAGATGGCACCCGAATGGATGGCTCCGCCCCCCAGACCTTTTAAGGGAGCTTGCCTCGAGGCATAAGCCCCGCCCCCTGTGCTGCCGCGATTTGCGGCCCCTTCCTTATCCTGTCCCCCTGCTCAGGGTCCCCCCAGTCATGCGCACCTGCGCTAAGGTTCCACCTGCTGCGGAGCTTCCTTGACTGGTGTATGCCTAGTGCTTGGGAGTAAACAAAACCCACCCCTAAAACCTTAAACCCACCCATAGAAATCACGCAACACCTTCTGGATTAAATGGCCACCAAAGGCCCCTTTTATTTAAAATCCAAAAGGTAAAATTAAATAACTTTATAAAAATAACCAACTTTTAAATATAAAACTTCTTTTTAACATTAAATATATATTTTAACCATTACGCAATAAATTAACCTAACAAAAAACAATTAACCCCAAACAGTTGTAGACACGAGGTTCCTGAGAAAGGGAAAGAAAAAGTGCCCGGTAATCGGCTGTACCCCATAGAAAGTCTTCGGACCTCTAGCCGCGCTCCCATCAGCTCACAAGGCCATGACTTCCTCCTTCGTTTGATTCTTCAGCACGATATACCACTATCCACCTAACCAGATAGGGAAGGTGCCCATCCCATGACGGGCCCCAACTCCTACCAACAACTAAGGTACACCCATCTAATATGTATGTACCAAACCCCACCCAATTCTCAGGAACCCTGAACAAACGCCACAGGCGCCCACGGTGACACCTCACGCGTGGGCGGCCCGCCACAGCCCTAAGGCCCGTTGTAGACCGTCCTGGAGCCCCAAGACCCACATGTCTATCCCAACCTGGGAAAGGTGCACCCCATCACCCCTTAAATAAAGGCCGAAGTCACTCTCGAGTTCGCGATGGCGAACCACCAACCCACCGTTCTGAATTACAAATTTGGACACTGCCTTATTGGCCTTAATCCGGGCCCTATTGACCCTGTCCACGGAACGAGCACCCCTCCAAGCTAACCTCCCCACCATTTCAGACCACACCAGGACAGTGTCTGGAAAAGCACTGCGCAGGCGCATGAAATCCCATTTGATGTCGCGAATCAACTCGCGAGCAGCCCTTAAGCAGAGATCGTTGCCCCCAACGTGCAGCAAGAGCACATCCGGGGGCCTGTCCAACCTGGCGTAATGCTGTACCTCCGGCATCACTCTGGCCCAAAGCATGCCGGGGATACCGATCCATCGCACCGTGGCTTCCTCCCTGGCAAAGCCCAACTGTCTGCCCTCTCTCCTGACCAGAGCCCTCTTAGCCCCCCAGTGAACATAAGAGTGGCCCAAAATCCAAATCAAGCCAATGGGGCCTGTAACGAAAAGAGTGGGGACAACAACAAGAAATTACATACAAGAGAAAACCAAACACACAGAACACATCACACATCCAGAGAGAGAGAGAGAGAGAGTTGACTTCAGACAGAAACACTCCCCCTTTTTTTTTTTTTTTTTTTTTTAAAAACCCCAGAACCCCCACAGAATCGTGCTCAAAACTACGGCCCACCACGACCCCTACAACAACTGTGGCCGAACATATGACCTGAACCGCCGAGACTCCCAGCGACCTATCCGCTGCAGGATATCATCGCTTAAGCCCCAGCGCGAGGCTTCCGTAGCAGCCCCTATCCTAAACGAATGGGAAGAGTAGTCCCTGGCGTTGAATCCGCCCGCCACCAAACACCGCTTAAAAACAGCCGAAAATTGGTACCTCGTCAGTGGAATCCCATTCTCATGGACCAACAGCGGACCGGCGACAGGAGGCCTGTCGCCAAGCCAAGCACGTACCCCCTCCACCGGGCAGACCCCAAGATTCGGCACCTTACCCAGCACCACCTTAGACCCCCTCCCCGCCTGGTCAGTTTTTGACCTACGGAGCCATATTGAGACCGAATCAGAAAGTACGATCACGTCAGACACCTGCAGCCCCCCAGCCACCGCCTTAGAGGGGCTGACCAGTTCCCCTACGCGAAAGGCCCCAAAAAAGGCCAAGATGAACGCTGTTCGAAACAACCCAACCTCAAACGATGATGAGCACACCTGAGGCAACATTCCAACCAAAGATTCCAACATAAGCAGCGAAACCGGCCTCCTGGTATCCGGCCGAACGCGGCCCTTCCTATATCCCCGCAAGGCCTTGCGGACCACGAACGACTTAGTAACATCCTCCACCCCGTTGATTTGGAAGAGGAAAGCCAATGCCGCCATTTTTGTGGACAGCGCAGAGACCGACACCCCATCTTCACAACATCTACCCAAAAAGTACAACAGCAAATGCAACCGTTCCTCAGCCGAGGAACCAACCCCCAGATCACTTACCAGGCCGTGCCATTCCCGCCACACCCGCTCATAAGCCCTCCACGTGGATTCAGCTACTGACCTTTTCACCAATGCCATCACTCGGCCAAAACGAGGTCCCACAAGCCACTGGGGCACGGCACCCCTTCCTGCTCCGCCTCCGGAGCCAGACGCCGGAACCGATCCCACTGCAAACGAGAAAGGGCATCAGCCACCTCATTTTCAACCCCGGGAATATGCACTGCACAAACCACAATGTTCAAATCCAAACATTTTAGCACTAACGCACGCAGCAGACGAACCACCGGCAATGACGAAGCCGACAAAGAAGTAATGGCTTGCACCACACCCAAATTGTCGCAGTGAAACCTCACTCTCCGATCCTTGAACTCCTGACCCCACAGTTCCACCGCCAACACAATAGGGAACAACTCCAGCAACATCAAATTCCGAATCAACGGCGACTCCACTACCTGCTGTGGCCACCGCCCAGCACACCACTGTCCCTGAAAATAGGCCCCGAAACCCACCGAACCCGCTGCATCGGTAAAGAGCTCCAATGCACTGGCTGGGACCACCGGGGCCAACCAAAGGGATCTACCATTGTAGTTTTCCAGAAAGGAGTCCCAAACTCTAAGATCCTCCCTATGCTCGCGACCCAACCGCACAGAATGATGAGGAGCCCTAACCCCCGCTGTGGCCGCCGCCAACCGGCGGCAAAAAAACCCTCCCCATCGGCATAATGCGACAGGCGAAGTTGAGCTTCCCTAACAACGACTGCAACTCCCGTAACTTCAACTTTGAACTACTGGCCGCCCTTGCGACGGACTCCCGCAAGTCCACCAACTTGTCTTCCGGGAGCCGGCATTCCATCCGCCCCGAATCAATAACAATGCCCAAAAACTTCAGCTCCGTGACGGGTCCCTCCGTCTTGTCACGCGCCAGCGGGACCCCGAATACCTCGCAAACGTGCTGAACCGTGGCCAGCAAGATCATGCAAGCCCGGTCATTAGGCGGTCCGACCATCAAGAAATCATCGAGATAATGTAACACAGACGCCAAACCAGACAAGTCCTTCACCACCCACTCCAAAAAGGAACTAAACAACTCAAAATACGAACACGAGATGGCGCAACCCATGGGCAAGCACCTATCCACAAAAAACTTCCCGTCCCAACAACACCCCAACAACCGCACGCTCTCCGGATGAACTGGCAGGAGCCGAAACGCCGATTCGATATCGGTCTTGGCCAACAAGGCCCCGCGCCCAAAGCGCTGAACCCAGCGCACGGCCTCATCAAACGATGCGTAGGACACCGTACATAATGCCGGGTCAATGGCGTCATTCACCGACCCCCCTTTAGGGTAAGAGAGATGATGAATGAGCCGAAACTGATTCGGCTCCCGTTTCGGAACCACCCCAAGAGGTGACACCACGAGGCCATCCACAGGCGGGACATCAAACGGGCCCGCCATCCTACCCAAACCCACCTCCTTCCGGAGCTTGTCAGACACCACCTCTGGGTGCTCATAGTCAGACTTCAGGTTAGCCGTCAAAGGAGGGATGACGGCCAAATCACTCGGAATCGGGAAACCCTCCTTAAAGCCCAACCACAAGGCCCGTGCAGCTACCCTGTTCGGGTACCTACTTAGGTACGGCGCCATCTTTTCCACCCTCACCGGCGTCTTCCCTTTTTCCAGTGTCACCTGCCTTCCTGCCCTTCTTGAAACACTTTGACAAGGGGTGGGCCCCGCCACAACCTGAACACTCGTGCCGGAAGCAACAAGAGCTCCCGAACTTACAGGAGCTCTCATTGAACTGCCAGCAGAAACCTTTTCGTTTTGCGGCCGACAATGGGGAGGACTGAGCTCCCCCGGCCCCTTCACGAAAGGGCTGAGGCACTACCCTGGCCTGAGACATGAGCCTCATCCACAAGGCGATATCCTTCTGATTCCATTTTATCTCAGGCCTCCATGCCTTCTTCTGCCTGAACTGCTCATCATATCGCAACCAGGCTCCCCCCCCATACACCCTCTGCGCCTCGCTGATAGAATCAATATAACTGAACAAGCCCGTACACTGATGCGGGTCTTTCTCCCCGATCACGCTAGCCAAGATATAAAACGCCTGAGCCCAGTTCGCGAAAGTCCGGGGAATAAGGCGGAAGCGCCGTTTTTCCTCTTCCTCCTTCTTACTCTCATCGGGCCTCACCTTATCCAAATTGAACTTCTCCAGGGGAAGTAATGAAAATATTTCCACAAACTCCCCCCTCCAGATACGTTCCCGCACCTCCTGCTTCAAGTGTGAACCCAAGGGTGCATCATAACACAGGTATACCTCGCAACGGGCCGAGTCAGACAACCGAACACCATCAGCCGTCAAACCCAACGCCGATCCCGACTGTGCACTAACTTGCGCCACCCCAGAAGGAGACCCACTAACCACAGCACCCGCCACCGACTCCCCAAGCACCGGGGTCGGCACCACTGACTGGCCAGTGGGGGACAAACCCCCACTCCCACCCGTAAGCGGCACAGCCGCAGACACTGCTTCGACTGTACTAGCAACCGGAGGGACCAACCACGCAGCCGTGGGAGGCCCCGAAGCAGCCGGAGGGGGAACGACCGCCCCCCCCCCGGCCATGGCCCTACATCCCTGCAACATGGACGAAAGCAACTGCTGCAACATGAGTGACCCGACATCCAAGACACCCCCCCCCCTGCCCACCACCAACCGAAGAAGACCCCAACATAAAAGAACCCACCCCAGCAGAGGGACTGGAAAGAGGCAGAGAGGGTGCAGGAGGAAGAAAGGGAGGGGGAGGGGGGGGGAGAAAACACAGAAGGAGAAGATACAGGAACAGATATAGAAGCGCTCTTACCCGGCTGCCCAGCAGAAACAGTCCGACCAGCCGCCGATCCGGATCCGCGTTGGAGCCCCGACGGGCCCGCCCCCTCCTCTGGACCATCAGAGTCCGTATCCGAGATCTCACCCTCAGACCGTTGGTCCCCTTGCCCGGCAAGGGACGTTGAGCCCGCAGGCAAGGCCATGGAACTGCTGCCTGAAGAGATGCTGTGAGCCCCTGAGTCTGGCCGTACCGTGTCCATCGTTCTCCCTCGCCGAGCCCCCTGCGAAACAGCAGTAGCCGCTCGCGATACGCCGTCGTCACCCCTCACTGGACCTCCACTTCCTCCGCGACCAGCCGGAGCCGCCCTGGCTGCTGAGCTCCCAGCCGTGCCCACCGATCTCCCCCGCCGCGAAGTGCCACGCGGAGCGGATGGACCCGCCCGCGCTACCGTTCTGGATGGTCCCGCCACGGGTCTAGCAGGCGACGGAGACGCCACCCCCCGCCGACCCGATACTCGCTGTGGCCTAGGCCTCTTGCCAGCATCCCTGGGAGCCTCCCCAGACAGCCTCTTCCTGGACCCTGAAGGGTCAGCAAACGGGCTCTCATCGTGCCGATCCCCCGCCGGAGACCCCCCTGGAGACCCACCCGGGCTGTACCTGACCGGGGGCCGCGAACGCCTGGCCGGACGTGGCGAGGGGGGGGGGGGGGGGGGGGGGAGGGGATCGCTGGACCTACCCTCTCCTGGATCAGGGAACAGCTCCAGCAGCTGCTCCGCATACCAGTCTGCCCCATGGATCCTGGCAGCAGCCCTCAGGCGCTCCACCATCCCTTCCAAACGATCCATAGGTGAGGCAGCAGCACAGAGAAAAACTGCCTGTGTGATGCCTCACTGTAGATGGCACCCGAATGGATGGCTCCGCCCCCCAGACCTTTTAAGGGAGCTTGCCTCGAGGCATAAGCCCCGCCCCCTGTGCTGCCGCGATTTGCGGCCCCTTCCTTATCCTGTCCCCCTGCTCAGGGTCCCCCCAGTCATGCGCACCTGCGCTAAGGTTCCACCTGCTGCGGAGCTTCCTGTATATTTCTTGCTGATTGGAATGCCTCCTTTTTTTTTTATTTGTGCAGTGATGTTGAGCTGTTTACTATGCAAGTTGCTGCCAAAAGACTCAATGGGTTTGTTAAAGTGATACTAAAGGGTATTCTTTTTTTCTTTAAAATAAAAATCATACTTACCTGCTGATCTTCTGTATAATTTCTGCAGTCTCTGACCATTTCCTGTAGCATGCACGCAGTCTCTGACCAACCTCTTCTGTAGCATGCACGCAGTCTCTGACCATCTCCTGTAGCATGCACGCAGTCTCTGACCATCTCCTGTAGCATGCACGCAGTCTCTGACCATCTCCTGTAGCATGCACGCAGTCTCTGACCATCTCCTGTAGCATGCCCGCAGTCTCTGACCATCTCCTGTAGCATGCCCGCAGTCTCTGACCATCTCCTGTAGCATGCCCGCAGTCTCTGACCATCTCCTGTAGCATGCCCGCAGTCTCTGACCATCTCCTGTAGCATGCCCGCAGTCTCTGACCATCTCCTGTAGCATGCCCGCAGTCTCTGACCATCTCCTGTAGCATGCCCGCAGTCTCTGACCATCTCCTGTAGCATGCCCGCAGTCTCTGACCCATCTCCTGTACTATACCCGCAGTCTCTGACCATCTGCTGTACTATGCCTGCAGTCTCTGACCCATCTCCTGTACTATGTCTGCAGTCTCTGATCCATCTCCTGTACTATGTCTGCAGTCTCTGATCCATCTCCTGTACTATGTCTGCAGTCTCTGATCCATCTCCTGTACTATGTCTGCAGTCTCTGATCCATCTCCTGTACTATGTCTGCAGTCTCTGATCCATCTCCTGTACTATGTCTGCAGTCTCTGATCCATCTCCTGTACTATGTCTGCAGTCTCTGATCCATCTCCTGTACTATGTCTGCAGTCTCTGATCCATCTCCTGTACTATGTCTGCAGTCTCTGATCCATCTCCTGTACTATGTCTGCAGTCTCTGATCCATCTCCTTTAGTATTTTGGGGGAGAGCTATGCGCACTTGCGCTGCAATCGTGATGCATCGTGATGCATCGCGGAATCGAATCGAATCGAATCGTGGACTTGATAATCGTAATCGCATCGAATCGGGAGATCGGTGAAGATGCGCAGCCCTAATTTTTATAGCACTTTTCGCTGTGAAAATGACAATGGTCCCAAAAACGTGTCAAAAGTGTCCGATGTGTCCGCCATAATGTCGCAGTCATGAAAAAAATCGCTGATCACCGCCATTAGTATTAGTATTAATACTGCTCACTGATTGGTTGCTTGGTTGCTAGAGGTTACAGAACATCATCTCCTCACTGCAGAGTGGCCTGACACATACATATAAATTTTGCATTTATTTACATATCAATTACCGCCAGCCGCCGATATCTACATATGAATGCCCCTGTTATTTGCATATAAATGGCGGTGGCGGTGGCGGTGGTGGAGGTATTAACACATGGTCTGCAGGTCATCTGTACACAACAATAAGGCAGAGCTGGACAGCATTAGTAGCAGCACTTCACACTGAGATATCAGGACACAGCACAGGACTAAAACTTCAAGGGACAAGGGAATTTGAACTGGGGTAGTTGGCAAGTATGAGGCAGCTGCTTTGGGCCCCACAACAATGACAGGGCTGCCCCTTTTCCCCTGTCTTAACCACTTGACAACCAGGCCTATTTAGGCACTTCTCTACTTTATGTAAAAATCTAATTTTTTTTCTAGAAAATTAATCAGAACCCCCAAACATTATATATGTTTTTTTTTAGCAGACACCCTAGGGAATAAAATGGTGGTCTCGCACGGTATTTGCGCAATCATTTTTCAAACACTTTTTTTAGGGAAAATGAACTAAAAAATAACAAAACAGTAAAGTTAGCCCAATTTTTTTGTATAATGTGAAAGATGATGTTACACCGAGTAAATAGATACCTAACATGTCACGCTTTAAAATTGCGCACACTCATGGAATGGCGCCAAACTTCGGTACTTAAAAATCTCCATAGGCAATGGTTTTTTTTTTTTTTTTTTTACAGGTTACTATTTTCGAGTTATAGAGAAGGTCTAGAGCCAGAATTGTTGCATGCACTCTAGTGCACGCGACTATACCTCACATGTGGGGTTTGAACAGCGTTTACATATGTGGGCGGGACTTGCATGCGTGTTCGCTTCTGTGCCCGAGCTACCGGGGACAGGGGCGTTTGAAAAAATAAAAATGTATTTTATTTTTATTTTACTTCATTTTTATTTATTTTTACACTTTTTTTTCATTTTTTTTTATCACTTTTATTCCTATTAGGCCTCGTACACACGATCAAATCTGTCCGCTGGAAACGGTCCGCTGGACCGTTTCAGCAGACAGATTCGATCGTGTGTACGGCCGAGCCAACGGATTTGGCCACCCGACAGATTTCAAAGCATGCTTTGAAATCTATCGGGTGGCAATCCGTCCGCCCGACATGTCTGCTGGTTAGTACACTTACCAGCAGACATGTCGTCCCGCACCGCCGCCGCACCGCCGCCGAATGGATTCAGCGCATGCGCGGAAGTGTTTTACTTCCTGGTGCGGTGACGTGGCGGCGTCAACGTCACCGCCACGTCACCGACACGTCAGCGCGCTCTCTGCTGGCGGGGATTTTGGTTTGCTCGTGTGTACACGCGAGCAAACCAAAATCCCAGCAGACAGATTTGTTCAAATCTGTCGGACGGACAGATTTGAACAAATCTGTCCACTCGTGTGTACGAGGCCTTAGAAGGAATTTAAACATCCCTTGTAATATAAATAGTGTGTGACAGGTCCTCTTTATGGAGAGATGTGGGGTCAATAAGACCCCACATCTCTCCTCCAGGCTTATAAGCATGAAATCTGTGAAAAAAATTCACCTATCACATGCCGACAGCCGCAATTGTGGGTTTGTTTACTTCTGGGTACTGGGCGTGACGTCATAACATCGCGTCCGGCGGATTCGCTCTCTGGGTCCCCGATGGCACGGGAGAGCCCGGAGAAACACCGGATGGTGGCGGGAGGGGGGGACATCCCCTCCCGCCACCTATAAGTAAGAACGATCAAGCGGTGGAACTGCCGCTTTGATCATTCATATCGTGCACAGAATCGGCGGCTGAAGACAGTGATATCTGAATGATGCCTGTAGCTGCCCTATCATTCAGATATCACCGCACAAAGTCAAGGACGTTAAAAGACATCCTCGGTTGCCATGTGGTTAAAAGCGGCCCTGATACCAGCATATCCGAATAAGCAACATTCACCAAATACTGGAATATATTAACAACAGTGATTTCTTAATTCCCATCCTCCTCTTTATTTAAAGAAAAAAAAAATCATGGCGTGGCATTCAAAAATCCAAGAGTTCAAGTTGACGACCCACAGAACTGTCAATTACAAGTCTGCGCGGTCATTAGCGAGAGACGTATTTGGCGTTTTTCAAACAATATCTATTAGTTCTTTAGATAAAAGGTTCACACTGCTCATCCCCTACTGTGTTCCAGCAACATTTCCCGGCCACTGTGGGTGACATTCGTAAATTTCTGCCATTGCGGGAGGGAGGGGCTGCACTCAGTGTGTCGCCTTTTTATGCCATTTTAACGAAAAGCCCCCCCTCCCCCCGGATGAAACAGACGTGTGTTTAACTTGTCACTGTGCTTCTCATTATTTACAGATATCCTTTAAACAAGAACGTCTTTATGTTGGAGCAGCTTTAAGTCGGGCTTTAAGGTCATTTTGGCGTTTCTATATCAATGAGACGTTTGGTTTGCAGCTCAGAATATCTTTATTCATAAATTATCGGCGGGGGAATCAGCAGATGACAATTTCTCTCCTTTTTGCCGGCGGTCCTTTTGTGCACGCCGTGATTTGTGGAAACGTCGGGAACATATGAGACGCGAAGCCTCGGAGATGGTGGCAAATGCTGTTTGCGGAGATAAGAAGATGGAGTTTGGGAACTTGTGGCATTTTGACAAAATAAAATAAGTCATCGCTTGTGTGGAGATGGTTTAGGATGTCCTAGTTTGTCGAGATCAAATAAATCAAGACGTTTTCTGCCCGAAAACTGTCCGATTTCAAATTTTTAACTCTTGTAAAACAGGAACGTGAGATACAAATGTGGACGTTTTTGCTTTGATATACTTGTTAAAACATCATACCGCGCCAAGGGAGCTTACACTTTTCTAATCTATGCATTAAGTTGAAAAAACATCTGATGCTGCCGCCCCCCCCCCCCCCACCGAGCCCCCGTTATACTTCCCCGACCCCTCGAAAGTCCCGCACTCAGTCCCGAGATCCTCTTTGCCGCTCAGCCTGGCCTCTGATTGGCTAAAGCGGATGGATTGAGAGCAGCGCAGCCATTGGCTGGCGCTGCTGTCAATCACATCCAGTGATGCGGCACGCCGGCTGTGGCCGCTCGCTGTATCACAGGAGCGCCCACAATTACTCACCACCATGCAAGCTCTCTCGCCTGACTGTGGTCAGTACTTGCGGGGAGGACGAGAGATAGCCGCTGAGGGACCCCAGAAGACGAGGATGGGGGCCACTCTGTGCAAAATGAGCTGCACAGTGGAGGTAAGTATCACATGTTTGTTATTTTAACCACTTAAGACCCGGACCAAAATGCTGCTAAAGGACCTTGCCCCTTTTTGCGATTCGGCACTGCGTTGTTTTAACTGACAATTGCGCGGTCGTGCGACGTGGCTCCCAAACAAAATTGGCGTCCTTTTTTCACCACAAATAGAGCTTTCTTTTGGTGGTATTTGATCACCTCTGCGTTTTTTAATTTTTGCGCTATAAACAAAAATAGAGCCACAATTTTGAAAAAAATTCAATATTTTTTACTTTTTGCTATAATAAATATCCCCAAAAATATATATAACATTTTTGTTTTCCTCAGTTTAGGCCGATACGTATTCTTCTACCTATTTTTGGTAAAAAAAATCGCAATAAGCGTTTATCGGTTGGTTTTCGCAAAATTTATAGCGTTTACAAAATAAGGGATAGTTTTATTCCATTTTTATTATTTTTTTTTTTTACTACTAATAGCGGCGATCAGCGATTTTTTTTCGTGACTGCTCCCCATTCTGTCAGGGGAGGAGAGAGAGATCTGCTGTTCCTAGTGATCAGGAACAGTGATCTCACTCCTCATCCAGTCAGTCCCCTCCACCCACAGTTAGAAACACCTCCCTAGGAAACACTTAACCTCTTAATGTTAACCCTTTCCCTGCCAGTGACATTTATACATTATAATCAGTGGCTATTTTTAGCTCTGATCACTGTAATAATGTCAATGGTCCCAAAAAAGCGTCAGATCACCACCATTACTAGTCAAAAATAAATAAATAATAAAAATGCCATAAATCTATCCCCAATTTTGTAGATGCTATAACCTTTGCGCAGACCAATCAACACACGCTTATTGCGTTTTTTATCAAAAAAAAACACAAAAAAATATGTAGAAGAATACATATTGATCTAAACTGAGGAAGAATTTTTTTGGGGGATATTTAATATAGCAATATATATATATATATATATATATATATATATATATATTTTCAAAATTGACGTTTTTTTTTGTTTTGTTTATAGCGCAAAAAAAAAAAAAACGCTGAGGTGATCAAGTACCACAAAAAAAAGCCATATTTGCGGGCTAAATCCTTCTGGTCCTTAAGTGGTTAATATCCCCACCACAGTCACACACAAATTATTATACATGTAGCGCTCACCCCCGAAGGAGCCGCTGGTTAGACTAGGGATGGCATGTTACCTCATGGCTCTGGTGATGTGTCTAGGGTGAACGAAGAACTCAGTAGCAATAAAGAAATGTCCGCAATAGGAAGTCTCTTTTATAGGTGCTCTTTATTACCCAGACGGGTAAAAACAGTCAACAGGTGAGGGAAGGATAGAAAGAAGGGTTTTGAAGGAGAGTAGCAGACTCATGCCTTGGATATTGAAGCAGTCCTGCTTCCGACAATAATCAGTCTTTCTGCGCCACTCCAGCTTGAGTGGGTATAGTGTACCTGGACAGGTCCCTCTCACAGACCTGGCAGCCAGAGTATCACTCGGAACTTGAGAAGGGTGGCTCTGCCGCAGGCCTTGGCGGAGTGTGAATGTGGAGGAACTCCTCCTGAGTAAAGGGTTTGCCTGAATCTTCCCCCAATGTCGCCAGAGTACTGACTGAGAGAGGAATCAATCCCTCAGTGTCCAGTACCTTGATCCCCGATGGTTCGTTCCAGTGCTGTTGGGCCACCAGCCTCTCATTGGTGTCCCTCAACTGGACTCCCCACCGAACAGCTCAACTCGCTTGGGATCTCCGATGGTGGGGATCCAGTGACTGTGCTCAAAGTTTTCCGAACCAGCTTGGCTCCGGAACCAGGAACTCCACGTAGCACCCACGCCCCGGCCAGGTAGGCCATAACGCACAGGGCGCGGTGATTGTGATCACCCTAAAAGTGGGTGCCAAACTACAGGCAAGAAGAGAAGAACCACACAAAATGGCGTCTGCCTCATAAGTACCCTCTCCCAGTATGCCCAGCAAGGCCCAGGCCTCCCGATTGGCTGCTTGAAGAGAGCACCCCAACCTCAGCTTCCACTGCTGCCACCTGCTGTCCCGGGGTGGAACTACACCCCAAGCACAGCAGAATGAGCCCACAGCACAGCCAAGCTGAAACAGAGAGCCAAACATAATCAAAATTAAGATCAGAGTAAACATTACACTCTGATCGTTCCCCTAAATTTCATTACCACCTGTACTTTGAAGTACATGGGCGCTACATACATTTATATAGCTCTAACATTTTCTGCAATGCTGTAGATAGAACACAGCACTAGTTTCTACACTAGGGGACATCTGTGGCAAGACTTGAAAATTGCTGATCACAGACGCTTTCCATCCAATCTGACAGAGCTTGAGATATTTTACAAAGAAGAATGGTCAAAAACGTCCCTCTCTAGATGTGCAAAGCTGGTAGAGACATCCTCAAAAAGACTTGTAGCTGTAATTGCAGAGAAAGGAGGTTCTACAAAGTATCACAGATTTATTTGTAAAAAAAATTGTAAACCATTTATCATTTTCCTTACACTTCACAATTATGGGCCAGATTCACGTAGTGCGGTGTAAAGTTGTGCTGGCATAGCGTATCCCAGATACGCTACGCCGCCGTAAATTAGAGATGCAAGTGCTGTATTCACAAAGCACTTGCTCCTTAAGTTGTAGCCTAGCGTAAATGGGCCGGCGTAAGCTCGCCTAATTCAAATGTTTTTCATGTGGGCGTGTTTTAGTTAAATCAAGTGTGACCCCACGTAAATGATGTTTTTTTAAAACTGCGCATGCGCCGGCCGTGAACGTATCCCAGTGCGCATGCTCCAAATGACGTCAAAAAGAATCATTGAAAACGACGAGAACGTAATTTACGTCCAGCCCCATTCACGGACGAGTTACGCAAACGACGTTAACATTTTAAAATTAGACGCGGTCCCAACGTCCATACTTAACATTGGCTGCGCCATCTTTTTGTTGGAATAACTTTACGCCTGAAAACGACTTACGTAAACGGCGTATCTGTACTGCGACGGTCGGGCGTACGTTCGTGAATAGGCGTATCTCGCTGATTTACATATTCTAGGCGTAAATCAGCGTACACGCCCGTAGCGGCCAGCGTAAATATGCAGTTAAGACACGACGGCGTAATATAATTACGTCGCTCATATTTTAGCTCAAATCCGGCGTATCTTGTTTTCTGAATACAGAAAAAAGATACGCCGGCGCATTTTAGAAGTTATGCGGCGTATCTCGAGATATGCCGTCGTAACTATTGCTGAATCTGGCCCTATGTGTCACTTTGAGTTGGTCTATCACATAAAATCCCAATACAACACATTTACGTTTTTTGGGTATAACATAACAAAATGTGGGCATTTTTAAGGGGTATGAATACTTTGTCAAGGCACTGTATTTGGAAACATTCTAGATGTATCTTTTTGTGTCTGTTGCCCACTGCAGTAGTTATTATTCATTTGGAACCACTGATCAAAATTAGGATAGTCATTGCCTATGTATAACATTTCCAAGACAACTCATGTACCTACAATTTCATGTTAGCCGTGTACCTCCGATAAGAGTTAATTAGTATTAGTATATGATGGGGATGGAGCTTTCCTGACACTTTAAATGCTGGAAATGAATCGGACGTATTTGCTCGGCCTTGATGTACTGCTTGTTTATGCTTTTGCTTATTGCCCTATAAGTGATGATTACAGTTAATTCTGTCAATAGAAAATGAGCTTTTAATGTGTTAATTTGCCAGTTAGTGCTCCGTCCAATCTAATTAGCCCCCACTGATAGGCGCTTGCTCTCCTCGGATGTCGTTTCCCCCGCCTGACATTGCGACGAACAAACAGACGTGGCTCTGATTGCACAGATAGATGTAGTGGAAAAATATATTATTGTTATGACAGCCCTAATGTGCTATCATATAGCGGCGGCATTTAATAGGATTGGATCGCTGTTATTCCAATCATGCTGGGAAGGACACTGTGTCACTCTTCTCCTCTTAATGACATCTTCGGATGATTGTCTTTCACAGTGCCGTGGCATGGGGTGGCTGCTATCCTGTGGTGTCTCAAACAATTAGGATGAGAAATTTGCCTTTTTCTGGTGTCAAATGAGCCCAGCACACCACTTTGAAGAAGATCTCCACCTAAAACCCAACAGTCCAGCACTAAATATGATCTGGAGCAAGCGGATGGTGTCTTCTACCATTTTCTGGATTCTATTCCTTAAAAAAGATAAGTGCTTCAAAGATCTGTTCCTCTTATAGTCATTGTAACGGGAGTCACTTTTGGGCAAGGGAAATAATGGACATTCAGAATATATCTTGGATTGCATTCTATTGTCTATTGTGGTAATTGAGTCTGCTACTGTGATAATGTGTATTGCACCTCCAGCTACCTGGCTGCCTGTGTAATGTAAATTGAATCCAGACTAACTTCTAAGGATCTTTCATTGTGGCTTGTGCTAATTGACCCTGTATAGTGTGAAGGTCTATTGATGATAAATGTGTATTGTAAGTTAACAGACAGCCTAAAGGTCAGGTGGCTGAGTCATCAGCTGTAGTTAATTAGCTCACGTAAATTAGGTCAGGGCCCTGGAGACAGAATGTCTGTTAAAAAAAGATGTGCATTGGAGCTTATTAGGTAAACATTGTGTGATGTTGTGGGTGGAGTTGGGTCATTGTTCATGTGATTACTGCAGTATGCTAAACTGTATATAAGAGCTGTATTTCTCAATAAAGTGTATATTCATGGATATATAAAATAGATGATCTGGCATCAGGGAGGTCCCAGTATAGATTGGCTTGAAGAAGGAACCAATCAGCAGTCCCGAAATGCGTCCCATTTCGATGACCTATTTCCTGTTTGCAGTCCACGCTGGTTGTTGTCACCTCCCGCTGATGCCATTTCCGGGATCCATGCTCCACGCTGACTCCGGGCGTTCATCTGCCGGTTACCCTGGTATCTTCTGCTGCTGCATATCGATATCCCTGGAAAGTTGTGATATACTGGGACCTCCCTGATGCCGGATCACCTATTTTATACATCTATGATATGCTTCCTTTTATCCTCGATGCTGTAAGTGTTTTTAATCCTTTTTGGGGATAGTAAAAGTTTTAATTCTGCACTTAGAGGTGCTTTTTTTCTTTTATCTGTTTTCTAGTGAATGAGTAGACTACATTCTCTGTGATGTCATAGGTCTATAGTGAATGGATAGGCTGCAAACTCAGCGATGTCTCCAGTCAATAGTGAATGGCTGCATTCTCTAGGATGTCATTGGTCATTAGTGAATGGATAGGGTGCATCCTCAGTAATGTATCTGGCCCCTAATGAATGGATGGGTTGAATTCTCAGTGATGTCACCACTCTCTAGTAAATGGATAGGCTACATTTTCAGTGACATCAACGGTCTCTAGTGAATAGCTGCATTTTCTATGAGGTCCCTCCAGTGAATAGATAGGCTGTATTTTCTGTGATGTCACCAGTCTCTTGTAAATTGATAGGCTGCATTCTCAGTAATGTCCCCAGTTCCCAGTGAATGGATAGGTTGAATTCTCTGTGATGTCACGATTTTCCAGTGAATGGATAGGTTGCCTTCTCAGTGATGTTACAGGTATCTTGTAATTGGATAGGCTACATTTTCCATGATGTCACTGGTCTTTATTGAATAGATAGGCTGTACTTTCAGTGATGTCAACAGTTTCTAGTGAATGAATGGGCTGCATTCTCAGTGATGTCACTGGGCTCTAGTGAATGGATAGGCTCTTAATGATATCTACGGTTTATAACAGGGATCTCAAAACTTTCTAAACAAAGGGCCAGTTTACTGTCCTTTAGACTTTATAGGGGCCAGACTGTGACCAGTGGGAGTAGAAAATGTCTTGGCATCCAGTGAGAGTAAACAATGCCCTATCTTTGTATTATGCCCCATCATTTGTGTCAGTGGGATGAACAGTGCCATATTGTTGGTGTCTATGGAAGGAATAGTGTCCAATCTTTGGCATCATTGGGGGAATAGTGCCCCATCATTGGTATCAATGGAAGTATTTTTTTTCTTTCTTTGGTGTCAGTGGGAGGAATAGTGTCCCATTATTGGCATCATTGGGGGAATAGTGTCCCATCATTGGTGTCAATGGAAGGACTTTTTCCCTTTCTTTGGTGTCAGTAGGAGGAATAGTGTCCCATTGTTGGCATCATTGGGGTGATAGTGCTCCATCATTGGTGTCAATGGAAGGAATGTTGCCCTTTCGTTGTTGTCATTGGGAGGAATAGTGGCACCTTGTTGGTGTTAGTGGGAGAATTAGTGCCCAGCATTGGTGTCAGTGGGAGAAATAGTGCCCAGGTTTGGTGTCAGTGGGAGAAATAGTGGCCGATTGTTTGTATCAATGAAAGGAATTATGCCCAATCATTGGTGTCAATAGAATTAATTATGCTCCATCGTTGGTCTCACTGGGAGAAATTGCGCCCTTTTGATGGAGTCAGTGGGAGGAATAATGCTCCATTGTTGGTGTCACTGGATGGAAGTGTGTCCCAAGGGCCGGATAAAGGCAAGCACGTGGCCACATCCGGCTCCCAGAATGCAGTTTGGAGACCGCTGGTTTATAGTATATGGATAGGCTGTATAATTAATAGGTATGTAAAAGGATATGCTGTAATAAGGAGATTCTGCTGGTTTATTTCTCCGACTCAGTAGCTCTGTTTAGAGCTCTCAGGTTTCTCACAACCTTTTAATGCCAGATTCACAGTATCAAATTAACAACTGCCTCATTAACATGGGAAAGCCTAATAAACATGTGCCACTTTATATCACCCCTAATTAATTTATCTGCAAATCTGTATACTTAACCAAGTCTAATTAGAATTTGTTTTTCTTTCAGATCCACCAAGATCATTTTAAACCATGGCTGAAAGAGAAGCATAGAACCCAATTTTTAAATGATTTCTGCTCTTCAATCGTTATTTGAGAACTTCAAAAATAACTCGTCTTCATCATTAACTGAGAGGAATAAAGCGACTTTCTGGCAGGGCGATTTTAATTTGTCCTCGCATTTTGTAGCATTTTCCAGCCAGCAGTCCAGTGTACATCTATATAAATGAGCAAATTTATTGCTGGGAGCAAAGTCAAATCTTCAGCCATGTAGGAGTGGCAGGGCGGCCTTTAGTATTCATACTCACAAAACAAACACATTCGAAAACCCATCCGTTTTGGTGGTGGCATCTTGGCACTCCCTGTTTTTGGTGCAGATTCTGGTATATGAGGTTTGTCCATTCTGTGAGGCCTGTGCTTGCTTTCTTCTCCTGAGGCCTTGCTACGTCTACTTTCTCTCTTGTGACTCCAGGTTGGTTCCCTAGGCTCTCTGTTCTGTGGATATTTACCCCAGAAGTGGGCAACCAGCTGCTAGTAAAGGTGCCACCCACACAACCCCTTCAATACAAGAGTAACCATCACCGTGGCCACATCACCCCTCTCCTGGCTGATTGGCTGCTTTGGCCTGTAGTCATCAGCAAAGACATTCTAACTTCCTGACAGATAAAGTCTATGTTGAAGAGGGTAGCAAATCTTCACACACTTAAGGCAGCACTCGGGGGGACAAGCAATCTCTAATGGAAACAGAAAAACAAACAAGGCGCCTCTAAGTGCAGAAGTATAAAACTTTTATGGAACACAAACAGGAAGTGGACAGGAAGTGTGTCATATGACACACTTCCTGTCCACTTCCTGTTTGTGTTCCATGCTGGTTTCTGTCTCGCTTCCTCTGACGTCATACCCAGGCTCCAGCGTTATTGTGTCCTCTGAACATTC
This sequence comes from Rana kukunoris, assembly GCA_029574335.1. Lineage (NCBI taxonomy): Eukaryota > Metazoa > Chordata > Amphibia > Anura > Ranidae > Rana > Rana kukunoris. Next base: position 154,911,850 of record CM056059.1, on the reverse strand, counting down.
ACAGCACAAGTCGGCTGTTATCTCATGGACTTCCCTGGAAGCTTTACAATCACAGACTGGGACTGCCCTGCCAATGGAACATCTCTTATTACATACGCTTCCTGTGCTACTCTGCATGCATTGCTGGTAAACGATGTGCCCCATAATGTGCTCTGTGCCCCTTGTCCTGATGTGCTATGTGCCCTGATGTGCCCTGTGCTCTGTGTCCTGATGTGCTCCGTGCCCTAATGTGCTCAGTGCCCTGTGCTCCATGCCCTGATGTGCTATGTGCCCTGATGTGCCCTATGCCCTGATGTGCTATGTGCCCTGATGTGCTATGTGCCCTGTGCCCTGATGTGCCCTGTTTCCCGATGTGCCCCGTGTCCTGATGTGCCCAGTGTCCTAAAGTGCCCTGTGCCCAGTGTCCTGATGTGCTCCATGCCCTGATGTGCTATGTGCCCTGTGCTCTGATGTGCTATGTGCCCTCATGTTCCCTGTGCCCTGATGTGCTATGTGCCCCGTGTCCTGATGTGCCCTGTGCCCTGTGTCCTGATGAGCTCCATGTCCCGATGTGTCCTGTGCCCTGATGTGCTATGTGCCCTGATGTGCTATGTGTCCCATGCCCTGAGCCCTGATGTGCTATGTGATCTGATGTGCCCCATTTCCTGATGTGCCCTGTGGCCCGTGTCCGAATTTGCCCTGTGCCCTGATGTGCTATGTGCCCTGATGTGTTATGTGCCCTGATGTGCTATGTGACCTGATGTGCCCTTGAGCCCTGATGTAATCTGTGCTCTGATGTTCCCTGTGCCCTGATGTGCTGTGTGCCCTGATGTGCTATGTGCCTTGATGTGCCCCGTGCCCTGATGTGCCCTGTGCCCCGATGTGCTCTGCCTTAATGTGGTGTGCCCTGAGGGTTTACATTGTCTTTAATACATTTGGAGTGCACTGCCTAATGCAATTGGCTGTGCACACTTTTTCTCCTCACTGAGCTCTGCAGTGTGTAATTTTAGTTCTTTGCCCCTTTTTGCTAAAAGCTCAGACAAGCTTTATAAACTCTTTAGTTTTAACAGATGTAGGGAAGAGTATATCTCAGATAAACAGGTACAACTTATGCAAGATGATTTGTTTCATCTCTGTGTATTCCCCGAGGCCAGTCACTTCACTGGATATATGTTAAGGGTTTACATGCACTAATTCTGCTTTAACTGATACATACTAATTTTGGTCTAGGCATCTGGACTCCTTTGACCTTTGGTGATAAAAAAAGTTGGACAAAAGCATTGTTCCTCTTTATAATAGCTAACAATTCCCTTAATTAAGCTTCTTCTTACAAGACCGGCCCCGCCTGACATTCTGTAAGTCAAAAAGTTCTGCGCTACCTGCTTGCCTTGTACATCTGTTTCATAAATTAGGAAGGAAGAACCTGTGAACAAGCAGATGGATTGTAGGTCAGGAGATCCCATCGGGCAAAAAAGAAAAAAAAAAGCCGGCACTTTCTTGGAGAAAGTATTTTGCTAGAACAACATGACACAGGTACGGGCACAGTTGGTAACGGTTAAAGATTGATGCCGGGAGTCGGTTGCAGCTCGATTATTAACTTGTCGGGTGTGAAAGGTTGGAAGAAACATGGCTACGCCATATGCTCCACACGCTTTGGGCAAGAACCATATGATCGTCTCCATCTGTAATTCACTGCTGTCAGGTGTCCTACTTTTTCCTCCGGGGGCTTCGACTACCCCTGACAACCCTATAACTTACTGCTACGATAATTACTTCATGATTAAAGAAGGACTCTGCTCTAATTAAATCTTACTATGTTGTTTTGAAAACCTGCACAAATCTCTACGGCCAACCAAATAGTTGACTTTCTTTAACTACTTTAAGACCAGGCTTTTCTGGCACTATTTGTTTACTAATTTAAATTAGATATGTGCATTCCCGTTCATACGAATGTTATTTTCGTACGAAAATGTTCATTTTCGTACCCGCGGGATAATGTGTACATACAAAAACGTTAAAGCATCAAAATACGAAAACGACTGGATTACGGATGAGCCGCATAACGAACGATCGCAAATACGAACAAATGATCAGACGGAAATAAACGACAAAACGAAAACGGCAAAAGAACGAAAAATGAAATCTATAACAAAAGATTTGCATTCTGTATTTTGCTTGAATCCGTTTTGTGTCCGTTTTTCAGTCGTATGTTCATTGTTCAATGACATCTATAACAAAATAATTTCATTATGTATATTGTATTGAATTCCTTTTTTCTGTTCGTATTGTGTATTCAAAATACTGAATGCAAATCTTTTGTTATAGGTGTCATATCAACATACGAAAATAACAAAAGAAAACGGATTCAAATGCAAATCTTTTGTTATAGATGTAATGTAATTATTGTTTTTTTGAATGGCCAGTGAGTTAGTGAGTGAAGCAGCTTCTCTTTTGTGCTGAGTACACTAGTACAGTGAGAGTAGTACAGTAAAGCCAAATAAACTTTTCTGTGGATTTTCATCTGAAGGGAGATCAGTTGGCCAGACTTTTGAACCCAAAAATGGTTTTCTGATGCAGTTTAAAAACGAACAAATTTTCTGAGAATGATCGGAAAACAACATTTTTTATGTTTGTTGTTAAAACAGTCTGACCAAGTGTATGGGGCTTAACAATAGTTAATATGGTTGAGCCGCGTGTTGAAAGTGCTGAGAATCCCGCGATATATTTAGGAAAGTACAAAATGACGAAAATCCTTTTTCTGTTCATATTTTCAGTCACATGTTCATATGAACAATTGAACATGTGACTGAAAATATGAACAGAAAAAAGATAATTACATCTAAAACAAAAGATTTGCATTTGAATCAGTTTTCTTTTGTTATTTTCGTATGTTGATATGACACCTATAACAAAAGATTTGCATTCAGTATTTTGAATACACAATGCGAACAGAAAAAAGGAATTCAATACAATATACATAATGAAATTATTTTGTTATAGATGTCATTGAACAATGAACATACGACTGAAAATAAAAGAAAAAGCATTCAAGATAAACAGAATGCAAATCATTGACGAAAATTCACGAAATTTTTTGTCTAACAAGTACCGAACATGAATTAAACAGAATAACGAACCATCCCGCATGTACGAAAATAAGACGGTAACGGAAATACGAAACGATCAGAATACGAAAAAATCGTGTCATACGAAAAACGAACGGGAAAACGACCGGAAACGAACCGACGGGACCATACGATACTTTAAATCAGTATTGTTTGCTAAAAAATTACTTACAACCCTCAAACATTATATATATATGTGTGTGTAGCGGGGCCCTCCTGTCAGAGTCTAATGACAGGCCATCCCCACTGGAACTTTATTCTTGCTTGTAAATATGTAAGATATCCTTTATTAAAGTTATGCATTGTGGGACTACAAGTAGCAGGAGATTTTGGCCCAGATTCACAGAGTGATTACGCCTGTCTAACTGGTGTTAGACAGGAGTAATTTCAAATTTTGCGTGCCGTATCACTAGTTTGAATCCTCAAACCATGATACGGCGGCTTCGGGCTTCGATCCGAGAGGCTTACGTCTTCGTAAGCCTTCGGATCTACGCTGCGATATTTTTGCGGCCGCTGGGAGGAGTCCGCGCCGTTTTCAGCGTCGGGATATGCAAATGACTTTTTACGGCGATCCACGAAGATACGAGTGGTCTTCGCAGTCGCTTACGTCATTTTTTTGCTACGTACTGTTAGACCAGCTATTTACTGGTCTAACGGTGCGTAGCCCATGTTAAGTATGGCCGTCGTTCCCGCGTCAAATTTAATTTTTTTTTACGTAACTCGTTCGGGAATAGGAATGTCCGTAAACGACGCTACTCAAACAACGAATGACGTAACGACGTGATTTCGTGCAATGCACGGCGGGAACGCGCCTATTTTAAATGCTTCACGCCCCCTACTCGCGTAGATGGCTTGCGCCGGGAGAAATACACTACGCCGCCGTAGTTTACTGGACAAAATCTACCGAGATTCCACGTAGAGCCAGGTAAAATACGGCGGCGTAGAGTATTTCTGATACTCTACGCGAATCCAATTGTATGTGAATCTAGGCCATGGACTCCATAGACTCTTAGGAGAAACAGACTACGCCCCTTGCAATGCCCCGTCCCCCTGGAGTATGTGACAGCTCTGCTCAGCCACTCAGAATGGACATGAAATGTATTTAAGGAAAGGGAGGGGCTAACTTCACTCTCTTGGGCAGAAGTGCTGACAGCACAGCGGTGCTGCTAGGCCTGAAGCCTGGGCCTAAATTCACGGAGAGATCAGCCATCCAGATGGAAGCAAGACTCCAGCATCCAGCCCGTGTTCCTGGAGATCGGAGAGGCAGCCCAGCTGACAACAGAAACAGTGGAGAACCCTCATCCAGGATCCCTGTGCTGTGGAGCAGTGATTTATTATCACACCTTCTGAGCAGGGGTGTATTTAGGTTTTGTGCTGCCCTAGGCCTGACCAAACTCGTGCACCCCCTAATTTAAATATTACCCGCCCCTTCCTGTCAAGGCCACACCCCTTGCGGTTTAAGACCACCCTGAAATTTTCAAGTGGGGACACTAGTTCTGATGGCCTGGGGGGGGGGGGGGGGGCAATGGATTCACTTAATTTGCATAGATGTTCTCTCACTTCTTGTTTGGCTATGGGATAGGAAGTGAAGGGAAATCTCTGAAATGGGACAGGGATGGTAAAAAATTAGAAGTGATGCCCCCCCCCCCCTACAGTTGCAGAATGCCAACCGCCCACATACTGGAAGCAGTGCGACTGATTTATGAGGGCGCTAAACTAATTTGCCTAACAGTGTAGCGCAAGCCGGCGGGGACACTGTCCATGCTGCCCCCCTGCAAAGTGCTGCCCTAGGCCTGGGCCTTGTTGGCGCAGGCCAGGATACAGCATTGCTTCTGAGAAGAACTCAGGCAGATCGGCCTGTCGGGTGAGAGAGCACATGCTCAGCTTCTGACTCTCTGTTTAGTACAAACACCTAGTGCCATCTCATAGGCCACAGACATGTGCTTGGCCTCTAGCCGAAGCCTAGAGGCCTAGTTAAAGGATCACTAAAGGAATTTTTTTTTTTAGCTAAATAGCTTCCTTTACCTTACTGCAGTACTGGTTTCATGTCCTTATTGTTTGTTTTTGCTTTGAAGTTGCTGTAATCCTGCTCTGTTCTCCACTCTTCCTGCTTGTCTGTTTCCTTATAACCACAGTGCTGGGAGCTTTCTCACGGTGGTCTAAGCTGTCATTACTGTGTGTCTAAAACTTCCCAGAACCAATCAAATTCATTTTAAAAACAAAACACTGCCCTGGATTTGTTTGTTTTTGTTCTGTGTGTCTATTTCTAGAAACATGAAGCCAGTTCAAAAGTGAAACTAACCTGCAGGCACATTATATGATTGATTTTTATCTATTTTTAATCATTTTGAAAATAATTTTTTTTTTTCCTTTAGTGACCCTTTAACTGTGTAAGTGTTTACAGAAGTGACTGATGCTGAAGAGCGATCGGTTCACCAACGTTGTTGCTTCAGATACTTTGTCTGTGTAGTTACCCTTCATGGATTTCCGCTCGTGGATTACAAAGTTAATGTGCACCTACCGGCCGCAACGTGACTTTTACTGTTCCGCAGAACTGCACGCTGGGGGGGCGCTCGCGAGCATAGACTGCCTGCTTAGTTTAAATGAATGGTACCATTCCTAGGTATAAATATCACTTATTTACATTAATTCCTGATTCTTGCCTGTTGTGTTTATGTCTAAAACCCATGTTTGTCTTCCTTAAGTTTATATACAGTAAAGTTACTCCCTTATATTTAAATATATTCACTGTGTGGAGTGTATTTTCTTGTCTGGAGGGACCGTCCATAACAGCAGGTAATTCATTGTTATATTGTCACTGCATATTGTATGCCTGTTATTGTGACTCCAGCCCAGCAGAGGTCACAATATCCCACTTACCAGACTTCTGATGTGTCAAGGGAGGGTTCGAGCTAGTTAATAGGGGTTAGCTGAGCCAAAAGAGAGTAGATCCCAAATCAACCAGCGGCTCCTTCGGGGGTAGCGCTATATATATATATATATATATATATATATATATATATATATACCATATATACTCGAGTATAAGCTGACCCGAATATAAGCCGAGGCACCTAATTTTACCACAAAAAATGGGAAAACGTATTGACTCGAGTATAAGCCTAGGGTGAGAATGCAGCAGCTACTGTAAGCGGAAAAGAGGGTCAACAATGCCTATTTGAACGCCTCACTGTGCCCATTTGCACACCTCACTGTGCCCAACCTCACTGTGCCCATTACCTCACTGTGCCCATTACAACCTTACTGTGCCCATTACAACCTTACTGTGCCCATTACAACCTCACTGTGCCCATTACCTCACTGTGCCCATTGCAACCTCCCTGTGCCCATTAAAACCTCGCTGTGCCCATTACAATCTCACTGTGCCCATTACCCCACTGTGCCCATTACCTCACTGTGCCCATTACCTCACTGTGCCCTTTACAACCTCACTGCGCCCATTACCTCACTGCGCCCATTACCTCACTGTGCACATTGCAGCGTACCTGAAATTCTTGACAGATTTCGCTGCAGACGTCCATTTTTTAAAACTCGCAGCTTCCTCCTGGTCCCATCCCTTTCAGTGATAGGCGTTTGACACTGTGTTCAGTGTTCCGCCTATAATGGACGTTCTTTCATCCTCAGACTCAGTTTCCCAGCAGACACTGGCCCGGATTCACAAAGCACTTACCGACGTATAGTGCTGACGTATCTCGAGACGTGCCGCGTATGTGTAAAGATGCACCGTCGTATCTCTGCGCCGTACCCATAGAACCAAGATACGCCTAAAAACTGACTTCATCCGCCCGACGTAACTTGCCTACGTTGGTGTATCGTGGGCGCATAGTTACGCTGGACGCATCTGGCGCACCCATTGATTTCCTTTTCAAATATGCAAATGAGGGAGATACGCCCTCATAATAAAAGGGCTGAAAAACTTGGCTTATACTGGAGTATATACGGTATATACTATACTATATATATATATATATTTAGCAGAAATCCTAGGGAATAAAATGGCGATTGCTGCAATTCTTTTATGTCACATGGTATTTGGACCCCTTATATATTTGTACATGTGGATCATATCCCCCTTATTCTCCTCTTCTCATGAGAGAAAAAATTCAGTTCCTCTAATCTTTCCTCATAGCTGAGCTCCTCCATGCCTCTTATCAGTTTTGTTGCTCTTCTCTGCACTTTCTCCAGTTCCCAGATATCCTTCTTGAGAACTGGGGCCCAAAACTGAACTGCATATTCCAGATGAGGTCTTAGTAATGATTTGTACAGATGACGTCTCTCTCTCTGGAGTCCATACCTCTCTTATACAAGAAAGGACTTTGCTCGATTTGGAAACCGCAGCTTGGCATTGCATGCCATTATTGAGCTTATGATCTACCAGAACCCCCAGATCCTTCTCCACTACAGATCCCCCTAGTTCCTTCTCCACTACGAATCCCCCCAGTTGTACTCCCCCTAGTATGTATGATGAATATTCTTATCCCCCAAGTGCAAAACTTTACATTTATCAAAATTAAACCTCATCTGCCACATAGTCGCCCAATTAGACAGAGCATTGAGGTCGGCTTGTAAATTGGCGACATCCTGTAAAGACGTTATTCCACTGCATAGCTTATACGTCACAGTAGGGTGACCACATTTCCAAACTACCATTCAGGGACACCCCCTTCCCAAAAATCAGCTTGTGCTGTAACGAATCACAGCACAGTTATTGGACACAAGAGGCGGGATTTATGATTTCTCCCATCACAAGCAGGGGGTGGGGATTTTGTTCCTCCAGGCATTCCCGGCCAGGACAAGTACTGTCAGTGAGTAAAGAGGTGATGTGGTAGCCTTTTTTGGGGGCATCATATTGGCCCGGGGGGTGGCTGTGTCAGTTTCATTCCGGGACACTGTATTGTCCTGGAATATAGGTGCCCGGGACAGACCTTCAAAATGCAGAACTGTCCCGGGCAATCCGGGACACGTGGTCATCCTACGTCACAGCGTTCCTGACGGATGAACGTTCAGAGAACCTTTGTGTGACCGTGTGTATACAAGCCAAGCTTGAGCGGAATTCCGTCGGAAAAACCATCCAAGGTTTTTCCGATGGAAAATCTGATCGTGCGTACTGGGCATAAGATGTACATACAAAGAAAAGGTTGTAAAAAATAAAACCTAACCATTGTGCACCAAGTCTTTTCAGCTAAAGTAACATTTATATTGTTGCTTGTAGTTTCATTCACGATAAAGCGTTCATTGTCTATCTTTGATGATTACACAATGGTGGTTGCTAGCAGACAATACCTTCTAGAAGATAATGCAAAGAGATAACGATTATTTAATCCCGCTCAGCATGCAGTTTAAATACATTAACAAGTAACATTAGATCGATACCATGTGCTTTGCTCATCCGCCTAATTCTCCAATATTGCTTTTTTTGTATTGTCTAATTACATCTCAGCAAGATGAATAAGAACGCGGAGAGATTGTGTCTGGAGAATAATGTCAGAATGCGAACGCCGGTGTCTCGCTTTATTTCCTATACGTGGCTTTGTTTTCCCGCATTGTGTCTGTTATTTTGGTGCTTGTCGCAATGTTCTTCTTATCGGAATGGGTATCTCAGCCTGCGGCCCCAAATTAGTTTGACAAGGGAAAATAAATATATTGGTTTTGTAATTTCTATTTTTTTTCCTGTCTGGAAATGTTGAGGTTTTAGATGAAACATTCAGAGCTTCGAAAAATCTGACAGCAAGTGGCTGACCTGTGCCTAGGGTGACCCTGTGTCCTAGAGGGCCAATCCGATGCCCTCAAAAAAGGCCGCCACATCACCGCTTTACTCACTGACAGTACTTGTCTGGGATTGTCTGAAGCAGCACAGTCCCCGCCCCCTGATTGTGATTGGAGAAATCATAAATCCCGCCTCTTGTGTCCAATCACTGTGCTGTGATTCGTTACAGCACAATCTGATTTTTGGGAAGGTAGGGTGTCCCAGAATGGTAGTTTGGAAATGTGGTCACCCTACCGGTGCCACCAATGTTCCATGACCTGTGCTACCCCCAGACTATTATGTGGTCACCAACTAGAGCAGGAAACCTTCACACTCTACACCAGGGTTTCTCCGCCGGGGTTCCTCCAGAGGTTGCAAGGGGTTCCTTAAGCAATGATCACATTCAGACCTTTTTTTTAATCAAATCATCTTTTTATTCATTTTATATACAGGCAACCAAAAAGCGACACAACAGAAAAAAACGCCAAACAACATATAATCCCAGCCCGTATTGAGAAGGAAACAAATAAATAAATACATCCACACCCTTGGCCCCCATGCTCCACCACCCCTGAACCAGTAGAAAGAAAAATGTGGAAGTGAGCAAAGAGAGGAAACATAGAAGAGATGGGAAGAACACAGTGGCCCAGATTCAGTGCACACATAGTACGCTACGCCGGCGCAGCGCGGAGAGGCATGCACTGAATTCAGCAATCTATTGCTCCCAACTCTGCGCCGGTGTAGCGTACATTTCGAAGGCGCAGGCTGGCGTAAGTGGAAGTAGGTGGAAGTGGGCTGGAAGTGGGCGTGATCCATGCTAATGAAGCGTGACCCCATGCAAATGATGGGCCGGGCGCCAGACAAGTACTTAAAACGAAGTGTGCATGCGTGGAGACGTGGACGTATCCCTGTGTGCATGCACACAACCACGTCGGAACAACTGCCTAAGATACACCGGATCACTGTGTACGCCGTTAACGTAACCTACGCCCAGCCAGACCCACGTCGGCCCATATTCACAGACGTCCAACGTACAATACGTAGGCTTGTGTTCCCTGGTCCATACCTTTGCATGGGTTGCGCCTCATCTATAGGGAATAACTTTACGCCGGACGTAAAACGTACGCAAACCGCGTATATCTTGCGCCGGGCACAAGTACGTTCGTGAATCGGCGTATTTCTCTCATTTGCATATTTGCATAGAAAATCAATGGGAGTGCCAGATGCGTCCAGCGTAAATATGCGCCCACTCTACGCCGGCGTAGGCAAGTTACGGTGGGGTGAAGTCTGTTTTTAGGCTTATCTTAGTTTGTGGGTCCGGTGCACAGATTCGATGGCGCATATTTGCACTTACGCGGCGTATCTGGAGATACGTCGGCGCAAGTGCTTTGTGAATCCGGGCCAATGGCAGCTAAAGACATCCAGTGCATCCCTGCACCAAATTCAACCAATTGTGCAAAAAAAAGTGGCAGCCACCCCTACCTATAACAACTTTGGCAAAGTTTCAAACCAATGGCATTTCATTGACCAGAGAAAAAGATAAAAAAAAAAAAAAATACTATTGGCGGAGAGATATAAAAAATGTCTAAAAGCAGAGCGCTTCTTGCACTTCAGAAAGTATTACCGTATTTATCGGCGTATACCGCGCACTTTTTTGCCCTGAAAATCGGGGCAAAATCGTGGGTGCGCGATATACGCCGATACCCGCTTTCCCGCGCCCAGTTTGAATACTGCCCCTGCATATATCGAGCGCAGTACACTTGTGTATAGTCCGGGCAGGCTCGGCTCCTCTCACGCTCACGTCCTGGACGTACAGGACGTGAGCGCGAGAGTAGCCGAGCCTGCCCGACTATACACCAGTGTACTGAGCCAGCATATACCGAGCGCAGTACACTCGTGTATAGTTGGGCAGGCTCGGCTCCTCTCGCACTCACGTCCTGGACGTACAGGACGTGAGCGCGAGAGTAGCCGAGCCTGCCAGACTATACACGAGTGTACTGCGCTCGGTATATGCTGGCGCAGTATTCAAACTCGGCGCGGGAAAGCGGGGAGGACGCCGCAGAAGGACGCCGGACCCGACGAAGAGGACACCCGAAGCTGCAGACGGACGCCGGACCCGACGAGGCCGCCGATGGACGCCGCGCAAGACACCAAAACTGTAAGTACAAAAATATTTTTTTCCACAGGAATGCGGGTCCACTTTAGACCCCATTGCCTCCTGGGAAATTATGACACTCATTTAATTTCCCAGGAGTCTCTGGGCAATACCGTGCCTGAAAATCGCCCAGCATGCACCTCTCCCTGAAAACCAGGAAGAAAAAGGAACTGGGCTTCACATGCCCACACTTATGATGGATATGGCCACAACATGAGCTGGAGGATATAAGGCAAGTGTTTGCAATGATGTCTGGAATGATTGGGGAGCTATTAATATATTTTAGGGACCATTTAATGTGATTCATTTTAGCTTGCAAAAAAAAAAAAATGATGCCTGGAATCCCGCTTTAACCACTTAAGGACCCCTTCACGCCGATATACGTCAGCAGAAAGGGCACGGCTGGGCACAGGCACGTATCTGTATGTTGCCTTTAAGAGCCCAGCGGTGTCGCGAGTGCACTGCTGGTGGCGCGCTCGCTACCCAGTCCGAAGCTCCGTGACCGCACCCGCAGGAACCGCGGACCCGATCGCCGCTGGTGTCCCACGATCGGTCACAGGAGCTGAAGAACGGGGAGAGGTGAGTGTATACACAGCTTCCCCGTTCTTCTGTGTGGCAGTGACACTGATCGTCTGTTCCCTGACATAGGAAACGACGATCAGTGATGTCACGCCTACAGCCACACCCCCTACAGTAATTATCACTCCCTTAGGGCACACTTAACCCTTTAGCGCCCCCCTAGTGGTTAACCCCTTCACTGCTATTGTAATTTTCATAGTAAGCAGTGCATTTTTATAGCACTTTTCGCTGTGAAAATGACAATGGTGCCAAAAATGTGTCAAAAGTGTCCGATGTGTCCGACATAATGTGGCAGTCACAAAAAAAAAAATCACTGATCACCAGCATTACTAGTAAAAAAAAAAATCACAATCAGGGGGCGGGCATTGTGCTCCAGGCATTCCTGGCCAGGACAAGTACTGTCAGTGAGTAAAGTGGTGATGTGGCGGCCTTTTTTGGGGGTTTCAGATTGGCCGGGGGGCCTGGTTTGGCTGTGTCAGTTTCATTCCAGGACACTGTATTGTCCCGGAATGAATGTGCCCGGGACAGACCTGCAAAATGCGGGACTGTTCGGGACATGTGGTCACCCTACGATGCCCGCCGCCTAGATGGGGTCGGTCCACCGGCTGTCACCGGCAGACAGCGAGGGGGAATGGGGAGTTTGAGTTGCTGAAGTTGTTTTCCGCCCCCCGCCCCCCCCAAACAAAAAACCTCCAGCCACCACTGCACATGATGAATGGATTTATACAATATTTGCTTATCCCTAAGTTCAGCTTTAATCCTTCACCTGTGAATAATGAACAGTGACATCACATTAATATGTGAACCAAAAGAGCGGCTGCACAACATGACAAATTAGTTGGATCAGCTAAACAGCATAGGAACACTCTGGTATATACACTATATCACCAAAAGTATTGGTGACGCACGGCGGAAGCAAGGAGGAAAAAATGACAATGGTCCCAAAAATGTGTCAATATTGTCTGAAGTGTCCGCCATAATGTCGCAGTCACAAAAAAAAAAAAAACGCTGATCGCCGCCATTAGTAGTAAAATAAAATACAAAATAAAAATGCAATAAAACTATCCCCTATTTTGTAAACTGTATACATTTTGCGCAAACCAATCGATAAACACTTATTGCGATTTTTTTTTAAACAAAAATATGTAGAAGAATACGTATCGGCCTAAACTGAGGACTTTATTTATTTATTTATTTATATTTTTGGGGGATATTTATTATTTATTATACCAAAAAGTAAAAAATATAGATTTTTTTTCAAAATAGTCGCTCTATTTTTGTTTATACTGTAGCGCAAATTAAAACGGCAGAGGTGATTAAATACCACCAAAAGAAAGCTCTATTTGTGGGGAAAAAAGGACGCCAATTTTGTTCGGGAGTCACGTCGCATGACCGTGCAATTATCAGTTAAAGCGACGCAGTGCCGAATCGCAAAAAGGGGCACGGTCCTTAACCTGCATAATGTTCTGGGGCTTAAGTGGTTAACTCTATTAGTCCAAGATTATTCTACATAGAGAGAAAAGATTTGACATTATAGAGACAGTGTTGGGTAGACCTTTGGACATGAACGACGAAGCAGAGAAAAACATACAAACGTTGAATCTGTCATTGAAGGCTTATGGTGTCTCTCGAAAGTTCTAAGAAGATTCGACAAGCAGCTAAACTGTACGACGCCGCAATCGTACATTTCCGGTCAAATGCTCGGCCCACAAGCTATAGAAGAATGCGAATGTTGGTTGATTAGTAATAATAATTAATAAATATAATTAATAAATATAATTATTACTAGTGTCATACAACATTAGAATTCTTATATAGCTTGTAGGCGGAACATTCGACCGAAAATGTACGATTGCGGCGTCGTACAGTTTAGCTGCTCCGTCGAATCTTCTTAGAACATTCGACAGACACCATAAGCCTTCAATGAGAGATTCGACTTTAATTTGTTTGGATTTTCAGACGAATGCATTTTTTAACGAAACAAAATAAATAAAAACGTATTTCGGGAGTAACTAAATACAGTAGGTGGTTTGGGCAAGAGTTGCGGGAGGGTGAACTCCCGTCCTCCATGTGCGAAGCCCCGATAGTGGTGCTCCCTAAACCCGAGAAAGATAGGTTGCTGTGTGAATCCTATCGTCCAATATCACTACTAAACAGTGATGTGAAAGTGCTTGCAAAAATGTTGGCCTTACGTCTGCAAAAAGTTATCCTCCACCTTATTCACAGAGATCAGGCGGGGTTCATGCCTGGGAAGAGTACGTATGACAATATCCGACGACTTTACCTGCATATTTACAAGGCTGCAGCCGCCGAGAGGAGTGGTCTGGTGTTGTAACTAGACGTGCTGAAGGCCTTTGATACTGTCAATTGGTCCTTTTTGTGGGAAACCATGCATCGTATGGGCTTTAGCGCCCAATTTATTCGATCGGTTAGTTTACTCTATACCAATCCTAGGGCCAGGGTAAGCACCGATAAAGATGTCTCTGATGTTTTTACTTTGCAGAGGGGTACCAGGCAGGGCTGCCCGCTGTCGCCTCTCCTGTTTGTTCTGGCCATTGAGCCCTTGGCTCTGGCGGTGCGACAAACGGCGGCGGTGGGTGGCATTTGTTATGGTTCCCTCTCTGAAAAGATTTCTCTCTATGCAGATGATGCTTTAATTTATTTGGATGGTACTGAGCGGTCCTTTCACTCCCTGATGGGCGTGGTGGAGGAGTTTGGGAAGGTCTCCGGGCTGCGGGTGGGCTGGGAAAAATCAGTGGCCTTTCCTATTGGCCCCGCTTTTGACTGTGCCTACCTCTCACGGTCTAAACTATCTGTCAAACCCATGTTCAAATACCTGGGAATACATGTTAACATGGATTTGTCCTTTTATGAACGTCTTAATCAGTGGCGGCCGCCCATATGGGCGCACGGGCGCCGCCCCCCCTCCCGCAATCACAAAAAAAATAAAAAAAAAAAAAAAAAAAAAAAAAAAACGGGCCCTTTAAGAACTTTTATTCGGCTAAAATGTCATTTTGACATTTTAGCCGAAGTTCTGGCGGCCGTCTATAGAGGGCGCTGCAGCGCTGCAGCGCCACTCCCTCTCGCAAATAACACACTTCAATGCATTGAACGTGTGTTGTTGCCAGCTGCCTGGTCAATTCCTATAACCGGACATAGGGCGCCGGTTACCTGAATAGCGGCAGCTGGTTGGCTGAGGGGAACTGCCTATCAAAGCCAGTGGCTCTGATAGGCTTTTCCAGTACCGCCCTCCGGCTCCCGGAAGTCTATGCTCAGAGCGCAGGCATTCTGCGGTCCTTGCATTAGACTGACAGCCGTTTCAGCCTATCAGGTTCCTGGATTCTGGTTATCAGGAACCTGATTGGCTGAAGCTTCTCCACGGCGGCAGAAGACATCGAGGGAGGACATGGAAGCGTCAGGTAAGTGTTTTTTTTAACAGGGAAAGGGGCATCATGGGGCACAGTGGCAGCATGGGGCACAGTGGCAGCATGGGGCACAGTAGTGACAAAGGGCACAGAGGCGACAATGAGCACAGTGGCATGGGGCACAGTGGTGACAATTAAAGGGCACAGTGGTGACACTTGATGACACAGTGACTCCATATGATGCTATGGCACAGTGGTGACAATTGATGGCACAGTGACTGCATTTGATGGCATGGCACAGTGGTGACAACTGATGGCACAGTGACTCCATATGATGGCATGGCACAGTGGTGACAACTGATGGCACAGTGACTCCATATGATGGCATGGCACAGTGACTGCATTTGATGGCATGGCACAATGGTGACAATTGATGGCACAGTGACTGAATTTGATGGCATGGCACAGTGGTGACAATTGATGGCACAGTGGTGGCGTTTGATGGCATGGCACAGTGGTGACAATTGATGGCACGGTGACTACATTTGATGGCATGGCACAGTGGTGACAATTGATGGCACAGTGGCTGTGTTTGATGGCATGGCACAGTGGTGACAATTGATGGCACAGTGGTGGCGTTTGATGGCATGGCACAGTGGTGACAATTGATGGCACAGTGGCTGCATTTGGTGGCATGGCACAGTGGTGACAATTGATGGCACAGTTGCTGTGTTGCATGGCACAGTGGTGACAATTGATGGCACAGTGGCTGTGTTTGATGGCATGGCACAGTGGTGACAATTGATGGCACAGTGGTGGCGTTTGATTGCATGGCACAGTGGTGACAATTGATGGCACAGTGGTGGCGTTTGATGGCATGGCACAGTGGTGACAATTGATGACACAGTGGCTGTGTTGCATGGCACAGTGGTGACAATTGATGGCACAGTTGCTGTGTTGCATGGCACAGTTTTGACAATTGATGGCACAGTGGCTGTGTTTGATGGCATGGCACAGTGGTGACAATTGATGGCACAGTGGTGGCGTTTGATGGCATGGCACAGTGGTGACAATTGATGGCACAGTGGTGGTGTTTGATTGCATGGCACAGTGGTGACAATTGATGGCACAGTGGTGGCGTTTGATGGCATGGCACAGTGGTGACAATTGATGACACAGTGGCTGTGTTGCATGGCACAGTGGTGACAATTGATGGCACAGTTGCTGTGTTGCATGGCACAGTGGTGACAATTGATGGCACAGTGGCTGCATTTGGTGGCATGGCACAGTGGTGACAATTGATGGCACAGTTGCTGTGTTTGATGGCATGGCACAGTGGTGACAATTAATGGCACAGTTGCTGTGTTTGATGGCATGGCACAGTGGTGACAATTGATGGCACGGTGGCTGCATTTGGTGGCATGGCACAGTGGTGACAATTGATGGCACAGTGACTGCGTTTGATGGCATGGCACAGTGGTGACAATTGATGGCACAGTTGCTGTGTTTGATGGCATGGCACAGTGGTGACAATTGATGGCACAGTGGTGGCGTTTAATGGCATGGCACAGTGGTGACAATTGATGGCACAGTGGTTGCATTTGGTGGCATGGCACAGTGGTGACAATTGATGGCACAGTTTCTGTGTTTGATGGCATGGCACAGTGGTGACAATTGATGGCACAGTGGCTGCATTTGGTGGCATGGCACAGTGGTGACAATTGATGGCACAGTTGCTGTGTTGCATGGCACAGTGGTGACAATTGATGGCACAGTGGTGACGTTTGATGGCATGGCACAGTGGTGACAATTGATGGCACAGTGGCTGCATTTGGTGGCATGGCACAGTGGTTACAATTGATGGCACAGTTGCTGTGTTTGATGGCATGGCACAGTGGTGACAATTGATGGCACAGTTGCTGTGTTTGATAGCATGGCACAGTGGTGACAATTGATGGCACGGTGGCTGCATTTGGTGGCATGGCACAGTGGTGACAATTGATGGCACAGTGACTGCGTTTGATGGCATGGCACAGTGGTGACAATTGATGGCACAGTTGCTGTGTTTGATGGCATGGCACAGTGGTGACAATTGATGGCACAGTGGTGGCGTTTGATGGCATGGCACAGTGGTGACAATTGATGGCACAGTTGCTGTGTTTGATAGCATGGCACAGTGGTGACAATTGATGGCACGGTGGCTGCATTTGGTGGCATGGCACAGTGGTGACAATTGATGGCACAGTGACTGTGTTTGATGGCATGGCACAGTGGTGACAATTGATGGCACAGTTGCTGTGTTTGATGGCATGGCACAGTGGTGACAATTGATGGCACAGTGGTGGCGTTTGATGGCATGGCACAGTGGTGACAATTGATGGCACAGTGGTTGCATTTGGTGGCATGGCACAGTGGTGACAATTGATGGCACAGTTTCTGTGTTTGATGGCATGGCACAGTGGTGACAATTGATGGCACAGTGGCTGCATTTGGTGGCATGGCACAGTGGTGACAATTGATGGCACGGTTGCTGTGTTGCATGGCACAGTGGTGACAATTGATGGCACAGTGGTGACGTTTGATGGCATGGCACAGTGGTGATAATTGATGGCACAGTTGCTGTGTTGCATGGCACAGTGGTGACAATTGATGGCACAGTGGTGACGTTTGATGGCATGGCACAGTGGTGACAATTGTTGGCACAGTGGCTGCATGTGATGGGCACAGTGAGGCTGCAATGTTTTTTTTTTCGTTTGCGCCCCCCCAAAAAATTTGGAGCACCAGCCGCCACTGGTCTTAATGTTACCCCGATTGTATTGCATATGGAGACCAGGTTAAAAACGTGGGCCTCTTTACCGCTCAACCTCATAGGTCAAGTGAATATATTTTTAAGATGATATATCTACCCAAATTTTTGTATGTGTTTCGGGCATCGCCAGTTTTTTTGTTGTTGCTCTGATAGGCTCTAGGGAGTCGCTGGTTGACGACCTGCATAGGTCTGCTCCCGGACGCTGCTCCCGTAACTCCCCGATAGAGGTCAGTTGGCTGGCTTGGCATGAAGGTAATGGGATGCTTACAGATTCGGGTGGACTCTCTCCCGGTGCTCCCCTATGGCAAAACCCTAACTTCCCTAAGCTCCTGGGTCACCCAGATTCTCGGTGGTGGACCCAAACGGGGGTCACACGAGTATCCCACGTCTTTGTTAATGACAAATTTATCTCCTTCGATGACTTAAAAGTGAGAAGTGGGGTGGCGGATACATTTCTGTTCAATTACATGCTACTGCGTCACGTGGTGCTGGCACAATTTGGGGGTTTGACCCAGGAGCTCACTGAATCACCTCTTGAGGAGCTTATGTCCTGCTCAGATATTGGGAAGCTGGTCACAACGGTTTACTGTCACCTGCAGTCGGCGGGGGTTACGCCATTTCAGACTGCCCTGCGGAAATGGGAGGTAGACATTCCAGGGCTGTCCGAAAAAGGGTGGGAGGAGGCCTCCGAGGTCTGCTTCCTTGATCTTATAGGGTCAAATGACCGATACGTCCAATTTAAATTTATTCACCAGCTGCATTATACGCCGGGTAAGCTGGCCCGTATGGGTCTAGTTACTACAGTTTCCTGCCCTAGGTGCAGCTCATCAGAGGCCGATTATATACATATGTTTTGGTCATGCCCTGTTTTGTCTACATATTGGAAGGTCTTTTTTTAAGTACACCCTGCATCTGTCTGTTCCTTTTGCTCCGGAAGCTGGACTGCTGGGAGTGATCAATGACTCCATACCTACGATACCCGCTCGGATTATGATACGTATGATTTTATTCTATGCCAGAAAACTGATTCTGTTACATTGGAAAAAATGCCTCTGCTCCTACTATTCAAATGCTGTTCCGTATGATAAATAAGGTTTTACCAATGTATAAGTGCATATACAGGGATAGGGAGTGTCCTAAAAAATTCACTAAGATATGGCAGCCATGGCTTGACATCAAGGACTCCTTCTGGAGTTACACACCGCTCTTTCAACCGTAGGCGGCTGGGGGGGGTGTGGGTACAGGGGGGGGTGGACGGACGGTCGGGGCGGTAGTATGGCAATGAATGTCTGAGAGTGTTTGGCTGGTTGTTCTGAGTCTGGAGTAATTTGTTACTAGTTCAGATGACTATAAGGTGGGGATCCCTAGGGATCCACGTTAACTACTCTGGGTTACTCGTTGTTATGGTCCCTCCGTTGAGGGCCTGGGGAATTACCCTGCATATTACGATGACTTCTTCCATGTACGTTGATGTCTCTGTGGTACTCTTAATGTGAATTGTTACCGATTTTGTGCCTTTGCCTAATATACTTCTGTATGTGCAGAAAACCAAATAAACAAGGTTTTCCAAAAAAAATACAGTAGGTGACCGCGATATTGTGTCAATCTCGCTCCTTTTCTCAGCGAGATTGACCACCTACGAGCTTGTATTCCCTTGTATTCCCGCCAATTCTAGGCGCGGCATTTGGTATGAATCATGAGGGGGAACTCCACGCCAAATTTTAAATAAAAAACCGGCATGGGTTCACCTCCAGGAGCATACCAGGCCCTTAGGCCTCGTATGGATTGTAAGGAGAACCCCTACGCCGAAAAAATGGCGTGTTTATTTTATTGACACTTTTCCTCCAGGTGAATGGGTGGGGGTACGATGTACCCCATACTCATTCACCTAGGGTGGGGGACTGGTATTTGGGGGCCCCCTTATTAAAGGGGGCTCCCAGATTGCGATAAGCCCTCCGCCCACAGACCCCGACAAACAAGGGCCAGGGTTGTTGGGAAGAGGCCCTGTCCTTATCAACATAGGAACAGGGTGCTTTGGGGTGGGGGGGGGGCTCAGGGCTCCCCCCTGCCCCAGAGCACCCACCCGCCCATCTTGAGGGCATGTGGCCTGGTATAGCTCAGGAGGTGGGGGGGGACGCTCGCTCGTCCTCACTCCTTTCCTGACTGGCCGGGCGGCGTGCTCGGATACAGGTCTGGTATGGATTGTGGGGGAACCCCCACGCCGTTTTTTCGGCGTAGGGGTTCTCCTTACAATCCATACCAGACCTCAGGGCCTGGTATGCTCCCGGAGGGGAACCCATGCCGTTTTTTTATTTAAAATTTGGCGTGGAGTTCCCCCTCATGATAGCCGCGTCTAGAATTGGCGGGAATCCAAGTCGGATCCCCGTCGCTTCTATGTCGCGCTCAATGGAATGTGCTTTTACTATTCCAGCGAGTGCGAGATGTCGGCACCCTGTCGCCGAGAATCAGCGTGATGTCGTTGTGCTGGAAACACATTCTTGCAGACAGGTACTGTAAATGTATTTTTTGTCCGAAAAGAAATTCCGAAACAAAATATTTCAGTGTGCGCATGTCTATCCTTTATTAGTCTTAGTCGAAAAACACTCTTTGTCCAGGTTTTCAAAGTCTTACGTTTCACCTATGTTTCCAAATAAATGCCACAATGCCACATATATCCTAACACCATTTAACACTGCATAGCAAACGGGCTTACTTCAGCTTTGTCATTAAAACCTATTTCATCTGGAAAAAGATGCCTACGTAAGCTTCGCTGGTGGTTTTTCATGTCAGAGTTATTAGCCTGCTCTCCTTTGGACACCCCATCTGAAGGATTCCTCAAGGGAACTGAGCGAAGTCCATTGACTCAACAAGCACATGTTTTTTCCATGGCTTCAGGATGGGCCTCTTTTTAGATTAATCATCTCATTATTCCCTTTGATAGTTTTTGCATTGTCCTGCCCAGCATGGCAATTCCTCTGGGATTTAAAGGTTATTCACTTTGTAAAAAAAAAGAAGAGAAAATTGGAATTTAATTTTCCACTACCGCTGTGATTGACACATCTTTGTTACATAGAATGAAGTTGCAGATGTTGGCGACGTTCACCTTTATCATATTTTATACCTGGGACAAATGCGTTGCCATATTTTGTGTTCTTTTTTTAATTGTTTTTCTTTTCCATCTCTAACTGTACACACATCTATACTTTCTGTGTCCCTTTGCCAACACTTACTTTTTTAAATTTTACTATTTGCAATGAGTAATCTAAAGACCAGCATTTCTTAACCTCTTCAAGACAGAGGGACCCTTGAAATAACTTTCCAGTCTCAGGGAATCCCTGCTAAAAAATACTATATTAACAACTCAGAATACGCTAGTGTGATGGTCAGTGGGAAGAATTCCCCCCTTGCCAGTGGCAGTTGGTGCTCAAATTTTTTTTGGGGGGGGGGAAACAAACTGAAAAAAAAAAAACATCAATTGCAGCCACTGTGCCCATCAAACGCAGCTACTGTAACCATCAATTGTTGACAGTGTACCCATCAATTGCCACCACTGTGCCCATCAATTGCCACCACTGTGCCCATCAATTGTCACCACTGTGCCCATCAATTTCCGCCACTGTGCCCATCAGTTGCTGCCAGTGTGCCCAATAATTGCTGCCAGTGTGCCCCATCGATTACTCCCAGAGTGCCCCATCAATTGCTGCTAGTCTGTGCCCATCAATCGCTGCCAGTGTGCCCCATTAATTGTCGCCAGACAGGTCAGGGATAAAGTTGTGGAGAAGTATAAAGCAGGGTTAGGTTATAACAGAATATCCCAAGCTTTAAACATTTCACAAAGCTCTGTTCAAGCCATCATCCGAAAATGGAAAGAGTATGGCACAACTGCAAACCTACCAAGACATGGCCGTCCACCTAAACTGACCGGGCCAGGCAAGGAGAACACTCATCAAAGAAGCAGCCAAGAGGTCCATGGTAACTCTGGAGGAGCTGCAGAGATCCACAGCTCAGGTGGGAAAATCTGTCCACAGGACAACTATTATGCCTCGTACACACGAAAAATTAAGCGTTGTTTTCCTCGATGAGATTCTTGTCAAGCTTTCCTTGCGTACACACTGTCGAGACAAAATCTCATCGTTCCCAAACGCGGTGACGTACAACACGTACGACGGCACTATAAAGGGGAAGTTTGATTCTACTGGCGCCACCCTTGGGGCTACTTAAGCTAATCTCATGTTAACGCGTGTTAAGTAAAAGTTTGGTGAGAGACAATTCACGCTTTTCAGTCTGTTACAGCGTGACGAATGTGCTATCTCCATTATGAACGCAACTTTTCCCGAAGGTGCGCTCCCGTCTCATACTTTATTCTGAGCATACAGTACGTGGGTTTCTAAGCATACACACGAACGTGTTTCTCGTCGTAAATTGGCCTGTCGAGAACCACGCCAAAAAAATTGAGACTCCCGACGAGAAAAAAGAGAGCATGTTCTCTTTTTTTCTCGTTGAGATTCACGGCAATTTTCTCGACGAAAAACATACACACAACCGTTTTTATCGGCAAAAAAGCTCTGCCAGCATTTTTCTTGATGGTTTTTGCCAAGGAAAATGGTCGTCTGTACGAGGCTTCATTCGTGCTCTCCACAAATCTGCCCTTTATGGAAGAGTGACAAAAAGAAAGACATTGTTGAAAAAGAGACATAAAAAGTCCTGTTGCAGTTTATGAGAAGCCATGTGGAGGACACAGCAAACATATGAAAGAAGGTGCTCTAGTCTGATGAGAACAACATTTTATTTTTTGGCCTAAAAGGAAAACACTGTGGTCCGGATTCACAAAGCACTTACGCTGACGTATCTCCAGATACGCCGACGTAAGTACAAATGTGCGCCGACCCACAAAGCAAGATACATCGAAAAATAGGCTTCAGCCGCCCGACATAACTTGCCTACGCCGGCGTATAGTGGGCACATATTTACGCTGGCCGCATGTGGCGCTCCCATTGATTTTCAATGCAAATATGCAAATTAGTCAAATACGGCGATTCACAAACGTACTTGCGCCCGGCGCATAATATGCATCGTTTGCATAGGTCGTACATCCGGCATAAAGTTATTCCCCATATAGGAGGCGCAACTCATGCAAAGGTATGGACTAGGGAACGAATGCCGTCAAATTTTACGTAGTTTATGTTGTACGTGAATAGGTCTGGGCGTAGGTTACGTTCACATCGTAGGCAGTGTTTCGACGTATCTTAGGCAGTTGTTTCGACGTGATTGTGAGCATGCGCACTGGAATGCGTCCAAGGCACGACGCATGCGCAGTTCGTTTTAAGTACTTGTCTGACGCTCGGCCCATCATTTTCCACTTCCAGCCCACTTCCACCTACTTGGACTTAGGCCGGCTTACGCCTACGAATTTACGTTACGCCGGCGCAGCGTTTGGGGGCATTTGCTTTGTAAATTCCATGCTTCCCTCTCCGCCCTGCGCTGGCGTAGCATAAAAGACATTCAGTACGGCAGCATATATATGCGCCGATGTATGTGAATCCGGGCCTATATGTGACAGAAAACTAACACTGCACATCACCCTGAACACACCATCCCCACCGTGAAACATGGTGGTGGCAGCATCATGTAGTGGGGTGCTTTTCCTCAGCAGGGACAGGGAAGCTGGTCAGAGTTGATGGGAAGATGGATGGAGCAAAATATCTTAGAAGAAAACCTGTTAAGAGTCTGCAAAAAACTTGAGACTGGGGCGGAGGTTCACCTTCCAGCAGGACAACAACCCTAAACATACAGCCAGAGCTACAATGGAATGGAATGGTTTAGATCAAAGCCTATTCATGTGTTAGAATGGCCTAGTCAAAGTTCAGACCTAAATCACATTGAGAATCTGTGGCAAGACTTGAAAATTGCTGCTCACAGACGTTTTCCATCCAATCTGACAGAGCTTGAGATATTTTACAGAGAAGAATGGGCAGAAATGTCCCTCTCTAGATGTGCAAAGCTGGTAGAGAAATCCCCGAAAAGACTTGCAGCTGTAATTGCAGAGAAAGGGGTTCTACAAAGTAGTGACTCCGGGGGGCGCCATACAAATGCACCCCCCACACTTTTCACATATTTATTTGTAAAACATTATGAAAACCATTTATCATTTTCCTTCCACTTCACAATTGAGGGCCAGATTCTTGTACATTTGCGGCGGCGTAGCGTTAGCCATTTACACTACGCCGCCGCCTCGTACTGGAGCAAGTGCTTTATTCCCAAAGCACTTGCTCCGTAGTTTGCGGCGGCGTAGCGTAAATGGCCCAGCGTACGGCCGCGTAATTCAAAGGGGGCGGCTTGTATTTAAATTAAGCGCGCCCCCGTGCCGATTGAACTGCGCATGCGCCGGCCGCGACGAAATCCCAGTGCGCATGCTCCAAAGGACGTCACATTTTCTCAATGTAAACGACGTAATCATAGCGTACGCCAGCCCCATTGAGAATCGACGTAGGCAAACGACGTAAAGAGACGCACAACGCGACGTGGTCCCGATGCCATACTTAACATGGCAGCCGACGGCATCCGACGGGACTTCGTAAGGTTACTCCACATCTTAGCAGGGGTAACCTTACGCGGACGAAAACGACGTTAACCACGACGGGGCGGCGTAAAAGCGTTCGGGAATCGGCGTATTAGCCTCATTTGCATAGGCAAATGAGAAAACAACGTAAAGGCCACCTAGCGGCCGGAGTTGTCATTACATCTACGATCCGCCAGTGTAATTGTTTTACACATGGCGGATCTTCACCTGTATCTACTGTATGCGTAAGTGATTCTAGGAATCACAAGCATAGATACACGGGCAAAAAAACGGCGCTTCTGAGAATCTGGCCCTATGTGCCACTTTGTGTTGATCTATCACATAAAATCCCAATAAAATACATTTACGTTTTTGGTTGACACAATGTAGAAAATTTCAAGGGGTATGAATACTTTTTCAAGGCACTGTATCACAGTAAATTCTCAAATTGTAGTTGATTCACCAGCAAAAGTGCATTGTGTGTAATCAGCATAATGAAGTAGGCTAACCTTGAGTGTCTGTAATTTCGTAATCATCTGATGAAATGTTTATAGCGTTTCTTTCTCTTTTTTTTTCTCTCCTTTGAAGAAATCAATAGCAGGCATCAGGTTTTCCAGGTATAAATGATAAGCTTTTACAAGCCTCATCGGACTGTTCTCTGGTGACTGAGGTGAAATGAGAAATATATCTTAACACTGGAGAGATGACATTTCTCTCTCACCTCCAGTCCAAGACGTCAAATATTTTATTAGATCCTTCAGCCTGGGGGTACAAAGAGGGCCCTCACAAGTGCGCATGCGCAGGGTTTCCAAGATGGCCGCCGGCATCTAAAGCTCCGCTCCACCGCGGCCTGTCAGCGCTCCTTACAGCAGACTGAGCGCCCCCATAGCTCCCTTACCGGGTCCATATCGTAGGGGAAGCCCCCCGGTTCCCGTGGATGTCAGCGCCGCCCGCCAGGAAGAACCTTACGGGTCGGATGGCGGAGTCTCCTGGCCCCCTCAGCTATGCCAAGATGGCGGCTCCACGAGGCCTGCATGACGCGGACCAGCCTGGGACCTCTATTGCTGACCAGGATCTCCCCCCCCCCCCCCCCCCCCCCCCCGCAGTCACCAGGTACTGATTACCCCCCCCCCCCCGGCTGCAGCAGCCTCCCCTGCCTCTACAGAATCCCTGCTGAACAGGATGGGAGCTGGATTCCCCACTACACCCATGATAGACCCACACACAGGCATGCTGCTCTCTGTGTGTGAGGCTCAGGAGGAGACCCCTGTCCCCACAGACTTTCCCTCTATGATGGCAGCCTTCTCACAAATGCTTTCCAAAAGTCTGGCTTTAAACGCAGCACAGATCACTTCATCCATACATGCGGACCTGCTGCATCTGGGGATGAGAATTGACAATATAGAGCAAAAGGCAGACCAGGCAGTGGCACGGATTAACCAGAACTCTGAGGCCTCGTACACACGATCAAATCTGTCTGCTGGAAACAGTCTGCTAGACCGTCCCAGCAGACAGATTCGATCGTGTGTACGGGCGAGCCGACGGATTTGGCCACCCGACAGATTTCAAAGCATGCTTTGAAATCTATCGGGTGGGAACCCATCCGCCCGACATGTCTGCTGGTTAGTACACTTACCAGCAGACATGTCGTCTCGCACCGGCGCCGAATGGATTCGGCGCATGCACGGAAGTGTTTTACTTCCTGGTGCGGTGACGTGGCGGCGTTAACGTCACCGCCCCGTCAGCGCGCCGTCTGCTGGCGGGGATTTTGGTTTGCTTGTGTGTACACGCGAGCAAACCAAAATCCAAACAGACAGATTTGTTCAAATCGGTCGGACAGACCGATTTGAACAAATCTATTGCCTCGTGTGTACGAGGCCTGACATAGCGGAGCATCGTCTGGAGCTGGACAGAGCACACAGAGCCCTACAACCAACCCGATCGGATGGTTAACATATGGGGACCACGTTCCCTTTTTTCCACCTAGCTCCCTCCTTCTGTTCCCTTTTTTTTTTTTTTTTTTTTAGTTAGTTTCCCCTGGGGGTTTATCCCTATTTTTTTTTGGGGCGTTCAGTTACTGGAGATAATGGGCTCTAGGTTAGCCCTAAGTTTTGAGTTACTGGTGACATGGTCGTGGTGGGCTTAGTGCACCTCCATTGGATTAGGAGCACCACTGGTGTAGCCTGATCCGTTTCTGGTTTCCCGGCTCTAGGGACTTACCGGCTACCTAGGGTTAGTGGGATGGGGGCAGGCTTGTCCCTTTCATCCCAGGGTGGGGAGGGTCGGGGGACCCCGTGTTACATTTGATGCACTGTTTATCTAATGTATGCTCTGATTTACCTTGCAGCAGCTATGTAATGTTATTGATTTTTCTTTCCCCTTCTCCCTCTTTTTCATCTCTCCTCTTTCTGCTCTCTCTTCATCCTCCTTGGAGTGTTCCCGGGTATCGTGATGGGTTCCGGTACTTCATCCCAGGCGTATGGTCCACACTGCTCCGGCTGTCCGTCCTCCGCAGGGCTCTTTTTCTACGGGACACAGGTAGGCCACGTTTGTCTGGTATAGCTCTCACACCTCTGGTCCATGGCTAACACACACCCCTCCCCGCCAACCCTCAAGCTTGTCTCCCATAATACCCAGGGCCTCAATTCTCCCGTGAAACGTAGGAAGCTCCTACAATTATACCATTCTACACATGCGGACGTCCTTCTACTTCAGGAGACGCATTTCCCCTCCTCTTACAGGCCCACGTTCCTCCACCACCGATATCCCCAATTTTTTCTCTCGTCGGCAGATAACAAAACTAAGGGAGTAGCCATCTGTTTTGCTAGACACATTAACCTCTCCCTGGTAGAATCAATAATTGACCCTCAGGGTCGCTATGCCCTCGTATCGGGTCACATAGATGGGGAACTGTACACCTTTGTCTCTTACTACACTCCTAATAGGGGACAAAGACTCTTCTTTGAATCATTGCTACGCAAACTGCAACCTCACTTTAGGGGCTCAGTATTCATGGGGGGAGACTCCAACACAGCGTTTGACTTTTCGCTTGACAAGTCGGCTGACGGCACTTCTAGACCCAAACGCCCCTCCAGACAAAGCTGCAAAATTGCCAAGCTTCTACATTCGGTAGGGCTGATAGATATTTGGCGTGAGGCCAACCCTCGCACGAAGGACTACACCCATTTTTCTGCACTACACAACTCATATGCCTGGATTGACCACATATTCACCCATGCTGCATCAGTTCCCCTGCTGTGTAACTCCAGGATCATTGATTCCCCCCTGTCAGACCACTCGATGGTGACTCTGCTTATCCGGAGGCCAACGGGTTCTAGGAATCCGCCCTGCTGGCACCTGAGGGAATCCCTTTTGAGCGACCCGATACAATGCTCCCTACTGGAGGAGGCCATTAAGGAATACTTTCTGATTAATACCACGGGCGAGGTGTCCCCTGCCACAGTCTGGGCGGTGCACAAGACGGTTATCAGGGGAAAACTGATCCAATTAGCTGCCACACTTAAAAGGGCTCATGGGGCTGAAACTCTTAAACTCACAGAGGAATTCTGTTTATTGAAAAAGGCCCACAAACGCCAGCCTACGCCCGACTCACTTGCCCGACTGGACAAAACTCGTGCCCTTCTTAACCTTTCCCTGACGACTGCGGCCGAGCAGCACCTCCGGTGGTCTGGGGCCAGGTTTTACTCCCAAACTGACAGGCTAGGCTCCCGTTTGGCCACTAAATTAAGCCCCAAACAAAGGGCACTAGCCTTCCCTAAAATCCGGGGGCCCACGGGGGATCTGACACAGGACCCGTTGAAAATAATGGAATCCTTTTCTCAGTTCTACTCGGACCTGTACGGCCCTGCCAGTGTACCTCCCAACCCGTGAGGGGGGGAATTCCTTGATGATCTCCCTCTACCGTCACTATCTAGGGAAAATAGGGATATCATGGAATGCCCTTTTACACAGGAGGAGGTATTGTCCACTATTAAGGCCCTCAAACTGGGCTCCTCCCCGGGGCCAGATGGCTTCTCTACCGGTTACTACAAAAAATTTGGAACGTGTCTAGCCCCTCACCTGACGCGACTGTTCAACTCTCTTAGGGATGGAGCCCGTTTGGGAGCTGACTTAAACTCTGCTTATATCTCGGTCATTCCGAAGCCGGATAAGGACCCTAGCGAGGTGTGTAATTACCGCCCCATTTCCCTGATCAACAACGACATTAAAATAATGACAAAAATCTTAGCAAACAGAATGTCCAGCTTCATATCTTCATATATTCACAAAGATCAGATGAGCTTCATCCCTGGGAGACAGGGAACGGACCAGATCAGACGGGCTATTGATGTCATCTCCCTACTTAGATCACATTGGGATGGGGACTCGCCACAGGAGGGCTTCTTACTATCCATAGACCTACACAAGGCCTTTGATTCCATAGACTAGGGATACTTGACGGGAATCCTAGGAAGATGGGGATTTGGCCCTAGTTTCCTTAACCTCATCGGGTCGCTTTACTCAACCCCCTCCGCACAGGTCCGTTTACTGGGCAGGTACTCGGATTCCTTCCCTATAGGCAGGGGAACTAGACAGGGGTGTCCGCTCTCCCCTCTCCTATTTGCAGTAGCAATCGAGACATTGGCGGTAGCTCTGAGGTCGAATCCTGACATTAAGGGGGTAACTTGTGGGACAGGGGAGCATAAATGTGCTCTCTATGCTGACGACCTCTTGCTCTTCATCACTTCTCCCAATATTTCCACCCCAAATATACTGAAGACTCTACGGATTTTCAGTGAACTTTCTGGGTTGAAGGTTAACTTGGGTAAGTCTCTGGCTATGAATGTCTCCGTCCCCCCAGAGCTACTCCACAAGCTGTCCAGTAACTTTACTTTCGCTTGGGCTCCCGTACACATTCTATACCTGGGCATCAAACTAACAAGGGACTTCAACAGCCTCTTTAAAGCAAACTACCCCCCTATGATTGTCAAGTGTAGAGGGGACCTGGAGAGATGGGCCAAGTGTGGTTTGTCCTGGCTTGGAAGGGTGAATGCGGTAAAAATGACACTCCTGCCGCGTCCTTTTATATTTGTTCCGTGCTCTCCCCGATCCCATTGACGAAACATTTCCTCGCCAGATTCCCAATCAGAGATTGTTAGGTTTTGTTTGGGGAAAAAGGGATATCGGTGTCCCTCGAGCATCCTCTTTCGCTTAAAAAAGCAGGGGCCTGGGACTCCCTAACTATGGGGGTATTATCGAGCGGCCCAACTGTCACAAATGTCGATGGTTTTCGCTCAGGGTCCTAAGCCTGACTGGATTGCGATGGAACGACAAGCCATCCCTGCATTGACTATGTTTTGGGGTGTGACTCCAAACGCAGACCAGCCATTTTATCCCCCATGTTATCCCACTCCGTAGCCTTCTGTACCAAACTATTTTCTCTGCGCACCCTGATTTCCCCTTTGAAGCCCCTTTCGCACCTATTTCATAACCCTGACTTCCCTCCAGGGATGAATATCAGGGCTTTTCGGTGGTGGACGGACAAAGGCCTGTATAGGATAGGACACTTTCTCTCCTCAGCGGGCCCGCTTTCCTTGTCCCATTGCAAAAAACATCTAGATATGCCCGACAGCGAAGTCTTTAGGCTCTCACAAATTTCCCACTCTCTCTGCTCTGCTTGGTCAGACAAATCGTTACCCCCTGGCATAACGACCTATGAAAACTGGTGCGCAAACACCAAGGATCAGAGAGGTGGGATCTCGCTGATATATGTGGCCTTGATGTCCAAGTCGGATAAGCCGTCTTATGCTTTTGCCTGGGAGAAGGACCTGAACACCTCATGGAGCACCGAGGTATGGTACCGAGCATCGACCCAAGCATATAAAGGTATTCTTAACGTAAGGCTTATAGAGGCTAGTTTCAAACTTATGGTTCGGTGGTATTATGTCCCTTTCAGGTTAGCGAGGATGTTCCGAGGGACCTCACCACCATGGGCGTCCGCTCATAGGAGTAAGGGGGGGCCAGTGACCCCCCCTGGAATCGGCAAGGGTCTGCCATGCTTGCATCTCTAGCTGTGCTGACTCTCTGTGTTTGTCCGAGTTGGCTCCACAGCTGTTGCAAGATCGGTGTCACTGAGTTACAGAGCTCTTTACTGCCACCTCTGGCTGCTTCCTGTATGTGCACCCTCGTGTTTGCTTTGCTGCCTGTAATGTATTTTCAAAGGGACATGTGGAAACAGGACTTGGGAGAAGGAAGACCACCGTGACCTTACAAGTGGGGACTGTGAGTACAAGTTAAGGGAGAAGGCTTTATGGGATATTGACTAAGCCCCTGCCCTTCATGACATTGTCAAAGAAGCGGAGCATAGGTGACCGTAAAATTATGCCCCCCCCTGGAAAAAGTTCAGCGGACGCCCATGCTCACCACTATGCTTCAGGGGATGCGGTTTGGAGGGTAAAATGTTGCATACGTGGTGGTCCTGCCCCCGCGTTAGATCATTTTGGAAAAGGGTGTTTCGCACCATCAGTGCCTTGCTAGGGGTAGTGGTAGCGCCTCAACCTCATGTGGCACTGCTGAATCAGTGCATACCAGGCCTTCCTAAGAATTCTAGAGCTTTTTTATTTTATTAGGGCTAAATGGACCATATGATCAAATCATGGAAGAAACCTCAGTGTCCTTCCTCGCCTTTAGAAGAAAAGTCTCCTGGATAATGTCCCAGGAACAAATCGTAGCTAAGTGGGCACACAGACAGATTCCTATCTATTTGGGAACCCTGGGCTACCTACTGTAAGGTGTCACTCATTCCTGGGATTCAGCCTGGTTGCGGGTCCACTCCAATATCGGCTTGATTGTATCTCTCTGTCCCTCGTCTTTCTCTTTCTTTCCCACGTTTCTTCCCCTCTGTCCTCTTTCACACCTCTCTTGGTGAGCTTCTCTGCTGTTCGGTTTACTACAGTGTTATGTCTTGGGTGCTAAACATAGCTGACTTCCCCTGAACAGGCGAAAGCCTTTCCGTAAGGAGGATAGACAATGTTGATTTAAGGCGGCGGGAGGGCTGGGGGCCCGGCTCTCGGGGCGCAGCATGATCCCTTTAAGGGGCGCCCGGGGAGCGGGGGTTCGCGGTTTCTCCGCGGCGATACCATATTTGAGGGATCGCCATTGGAGCGTCAGTAGGGCTGACTTAGCCCTGATTGACTGATTAGTTCAGGGGAGTGGACTTCAATGAGCTGTTTTACTATGTGGGAACGGTACACCCGAAGCTGTTAGATTGGATGTTTCTGTTATAGTTCGTATACTTTAATGTAACTCTGCATTTGATTTTCTTGTAACCTGAAAAAGCCTTAATAAAATACTTAAACGTTAAGAGGGCACTCACTGACTCCCTCCTGGGAAAGAATGATCGCCCCGTATTTTAACGGTGTATGGTACATTCACATTTATGATATGTGTGAAGATCGGAACGTTTACAGTCAGTGGGAAGAATGTTCCTTACATTGGTGATCAGTAGGGATGAGCTTCGCGTTCGAAACGAATGTATGTTCGACTCGAACATCGTCCGTTCGATCGTTTGTCGAATTTCGAACAAAAACGATCGTTTGCGGCAAATTCGAGTGAGACTAAACAACCGTTTTTAAAAAGTTTTTTCCATTGATACGACTATCAATGGAAAAAAAAGTTTTAAAACCGGTCGTTTTTTCAGGAGTCCTGCTTCTGAAAAAAACGACAATTTTTAAGACTTTTTTTCCATTGATACATGTTCCCTGGGGCAAGACCCGGGTTCTGAAAGACGTTTTCCAACAATAACTTGAATATTGGTCTTTAAAATGATCGATTTTGAATTCGAACGTTCGAGTCCCATAGACTTCAATGGGGTTCTAAATGTTCGTGCGAACGATCGGACTGTTCGACGGTTCTGGTGCGAACCGAACGCGGGTATGTTCGGCTCATCCCTAGTGATCAGTGAGAAGAATGTTACTTACATTGGTGATCAGTGAGAAGAATGTTCCTTACATTGGTGATCAGTGGGAAGAATGTCCCTTACATTGGTGGTCAGTGAGAAGAATGTCCCTTACATTGGTGATCAGTGGGAAGAATGTTCCTTACATTGGTGATCAGTGAGAAGAATGTCCCTTACATTGGTTACATTGGTGGTCAGTGAGAAGAATGTCCCTTACATTGGTGATCAGTGAGAAGAATGCCCCTTACATTGGTGATCAGTGAGAAGAATACTCCTTACATTGGTGATCAGTGAGAAGAATGTTCCTTACATTGGTGATCAGTGAGAAGAATGTTCCTTACATTGGTGGTCAGTGAGAAGAATGTTCCTTACATTGGTGATCAGTGAGAAGAATGTTCTTTACATTGGTGGTCAGTGGGAAGAATGCTCCTTACATTGGTGGTCAGTGAGAAGAATGCCCCTTACATTGGTGATCAGTGAGAAGAATGTCCCTTACATTGGTGATCAGTGAGAAGAATGTTCCTTACATTGGTGATCAGTGGGAAGAATGCCCCTTACATTGGTGGTCAGTGAGAAGAATGTCCCTTACATTGGTGATCCGTGGGAAGAATACTCCTTACATTGGTGATCAGTGAGAAGAATGTTCCTTACATTGGTGGTCAGTGAGAAGAATGTTCCTTACATTGGTGATCAGTGAGAAGAATGTTCCTTACATTGGTGATCAGTGGGAAGAAGGAGGAGGACACACCCAAGGAGCTCTCTGAGAGAACCAGCCTTTTTCAAGCCTGGGCCTTGCCTGCTAGCATGGCCCAGGAATAATGCCTGATCCTGGGGGAGGCCCTGGGACAGATCCCCCTGATGATACGGGGCCTAGTGAGGAGGAGGAGGTGGTGCAGGATCTGACTATGGGTCCAGTCCCTGGTGAGAGTACAGATGTATGCAGACATTTTCGGGCAGTCGGAAGAGCAGAGGAGAAACTAAAATGTTTGAAAGCTGAACATAAAAACCTCAAAACCAAGTACTTCCAGGCTTGGAGTAAAAACCGTTCGGTCGGCCATGAAGCCTGAGCTACAAGAGATGGAGGAGAAAGTAAAGAAACAGTCTTTATTGTTGGAGAAATTAAAAGATAAAAGTGGAGCGTTTTGCAGAAAAATTTAAAAAAGAGATGAGATTTGCCAGCCAGACCTCTGTGGATCAGCAGCAGTCGCATGTTACAGACAACCCGGATCCATCTGCCTCTGCACCCCTCCCCCCATGTCAGGCTGGGGAATCGCCAGCGGCAACCAGTCAGGGGGTTGAGGGTGAACATGGCACCTTACAGTTTACCCAACAGATGGAGTCACCCCTAAGGGCAGACAGGTCTGCTGGTGAAGCATCAGAAGTCGCTGTGGAGTCGCAGAAGGGTCGCAGACCGGCACTGGTGGAGAAATCCCACTGTACGGTGCAGCCGCCTTCCAACATGGGTGTCCCGGCTGCAGTGAGTGGTGTCCCGGCTAAAGTGGACGGTGTCCCGGCTGTAGTAAGTGGTGTTTCTGCTGTGGAGAAATCCTCTGCAGATATGAAGAGAAATCCCCTAGTAGAGGTGTCATCAGCCCACCAGAGCAGTATGGATGGATCTACATCATGCCCCCCGCAAATGGATTCTGCTATGACTGCTGGGACCTGTGGTTCTACAACCAAGATGGCTGCCAGCTTCAAAGAGCCTGTTTCAGCCTCACCTGGGCTGATTGATGCAGGTGGGGGAGGGGAGCAGCACAGTGCAGCAAGTGGAGTGGAAGCAGCAATGGAAGTTTCCTGCACTGATCTACCTGTTGCTGTATCACAGCAATCTTGCTTATCTGACAACCCTGTCCCGATGGAGAAGAGTCTGCCTGGAGGTGAAGTATGTGAGGGCACCTCTGTGAATATGGACACAGCAGGAACTGAGAACGTGCCAGGAAATAATGACAGTAATAGTATTGATGAAGCAATGGATGTGGTGGGTGGTGGTGAAGGGGTTAACAATGACATTTCTCCTCCTGCTCAGCAGAGGAAAGACTCATCTGCAAAACGCATAACTGGACCCTCTGCGGGGAGGTCTGTGAACACCAGCAGCTATGCAGCAGTTTTGGGGAGTCGCACCAAAGAGGGTGGGGGGAATGGTGCAAATGTTGGTGGTCACAATTTGGGGGGGTTTAGTGGGGGGATGGTTGGTGGGTACAAAAGAAGAAACGTGGTCCAGTTGAAGTGGGAGGGGGAGGGGACCCCACCAGTAAGGGGGAGGGTGGCAGAGTTGATCCTGGAAATGGGATTTAAAGTCGCAGACATTTTTGCTTTGATTTGTCCTGTTGGAAGTTCAGAATTTGATTTATCCTTTGTAAAACCTGAGGGTTTGGATTTGTTTTGGGAACGTTTTAGGGGGCGCAGGGACCTTCCGCAGTGGAATGGTTGGATGCCAAAGGTGGTTTCCAGGCAGCCTCTCATAAAATCGGTGACGATCCTCGTGCGTAATGAATCCATCCCAGAGGCTGATTTGGTAGTATGGTTACGCCGATATGGTGAGGTCCTCGCTCCACTGCGGAAGGTCCTTGATCAGCATGGGATATGGACAGGGGCCTGGACAGTGTCGTTAAAATTGGGGGTGCAGGGAAATGTTGTTCAACATTTGCCCTGTTCAGCCTTTCTGGGGAGGGACAGGCTGACCATTTTTTACCAGGGTCAGCCTAAGGTGTGCAATAAATGTGGGGACAAGGGCCACTTTGCGTCCACCTGCACCCGAAAGAAATGTTCTTTGTGCCAGGCGCTGGACCATTTGGCTAAAGACTGTACAGATATTCGGTGCAACTTGTGCCAAAAACTTGGTCACCCCTACAGTCTTTGCCCAGAGGCATTACATAACCTGCCAGGGTTGGAGGCTGAGCTGCAGAGGCTGGATAAGGAGGATGAGGCCACCAAAACTGTTGTTGTCCCTCCTGTGTCTGTGGCACCCGTTTCTGTTCCCTCTAGTGATGTGGTCCCTGAGTCTGTCCCTTCTGTGTCTGTGACATCTGTTTCTATTCCCCCCAGTGGTGTGGTCCCTGAGTCTGTCCCTTCTGTGTCTGTGACATATGTTTCTGTTCCCCCTACAGATGTGGTCACTAAATCTGTCCCTCCTGTCCCTAATCCATCAATTCGTAGATCCTCCAGACTGGCAGAGGCTGCTGGGGGGGCAGGTTTAACGGACCTTCCCACTCAGCCTCCAGTCCTTGCCCCTCGGCAGTGCAAGCGTGGTCAGGGGAATGTGGGGGTGCTGGATGGGGGTGGGGCTGATGGAGGGGTGTCCATACCCCATGTCTCACATTCGGTTGATGGGATTCGGATGAGGAGGGGTGGTGGGAGAAGATCAGGAGGAAGGAAAAAAAGAAGAGAAAGGCTAGAAAACCGGTCGTCTCTTCCTCAGAGTCGGATCCAAGAGGGGTTCCCCTTGGTAACACCTTTAATGTGGTGTCGGGTGATGAGATGTCTTTGTCTTCTCCCGTTATCATCTATGGATGAGGGGGAGTCACGTAGTTTGAAGAGAGCTGTTTCTGGTGATGAGAGGGTGGTGAAGGTCAAGAAACGACTACCCCAATCATCCTGATGGCAGTTCCCACTCTGATAAAGGTGGCGACCATTAATGTCGCCAGCACTAAATCTGCAAGAGCTCGTGATATGGCCTTATTTTTGCTCAGCGAGTTTGATGCAGAGATTTTATTTTTGCAAGAGACTTGGCTCCATACCTTGGCCGACGTCCATCTGGCAAAAAGGGAGTGGAGATGCGGTCCCTCCTTTTGGTCTCTTGCGGCTGAGCCCTGCAGCGGAGTTGCGGTTCTTTTTAAAACCGATATGGTAACGTGCCGGCGGGTAATTGGGGTAGTAATGGGTAGACGCATGGTGTTGGACGTTTCCTGCCTATCTCTGGGTGAGGGTTTCCTTTCTGTCTCTTTCACTCCCTTAGCTTTTGTGGTTAGTGTCTTTTTGAAGAAGGGCTGCATGCATAATGGGTGCGGGTTTGTTTCTTGACCTTGCAGGTTTGTCTGGTGTAGTGGTGTGAGTTGTATTAAGATTTATTTTCCCCGGTGTATATATGATTTTTGCTTTTTCTGTAAAGTCTTTTTGTTTGAGAGCGGATTTGCTATATTTATTTTCATTTTATGTAAATATGTATATATTTATGTATTTTGTGTGTATATAGTGATTTTATGCTTAATGATTGCAAGACTTTCAATAAACAAAATTGGGAAGAATGTCCCTTACATTGGTGGTCAGTGAGAAGAATGTCCCTTACATTGGTGATCAGTGGGAAGAATGTTCCTTACATTGGTGATCAGTGAGAAGAATGTCCCTTACATTGGTGGTCAGTGAGAAGAATGTCCCTTACATTGGTGGTCAGTGAGAAGAATGCCCCTTACATTGGTGATCAGTGAGAAGAATACTCCTTACATTGGTGATCAGTGAGAAGAATGTTCCTTACATTGGTGATCAGTGAGAAGAATGTTCCTTACATTGGTGGTCAGTGAGAAGAATGTTCCTTACATTGGTGATCAGTGAGAAGAATGTTCTTTACATTGGTGGTCAGTGGGAAGAATGCTCCTTACATTGGTGGTCAGTGAGAAGAATGCCCCTTACATTGGTGATCAGTGAGAAGAATGTCCCTTACATTGGTGATCAGTGAGAAGAATGTTCCTTACATTGGTGATCAGTGGGAAGAATGCCCCTTACATTGGTGGTCAGTGAGAAGAATGTCCCTTACATTGGTGATCAGTGGGAAGAATGTTCCTTACATTGGTGATCAGTGAGAAGAATGTCCCTTACATTGGTGGTCAGTGAGAAGAATGTCCCTTACATTGGTGATCAGTGGGAAGAATGTTCCTTACATTGGTGATCAGTGGGAAGAATGTTCCTTACATTGGTGATCAGTGAGAAGAATGTCCCTTACATTGGTGATCAGTGGGAAGAATGTTCCTTACATTGGTGATCAGTAAGAAGAATGTCCCTTACATTGGTGATCAGTGAGAAGAATGTCCCTTACATTGGTGATCAGTGGGAAGAATGTTCCTTACATTGGTGGTCAGTGAGAAGAATGTTCCTTACATTGGTGATCAGTGAGAAGAATGTTCCTTACATTGGTGGTCAGTGAGAAGAATGCCCCTTACATTGGTGATCAGTGAGAAGAATGTCCCTTACATTGGTGATCAGTGAGAAGAATACTCCTTACATTGGTGATCAGTGAGAAGAATGTTCCTTACATTGGTGGTCAGTGGGAAGAATGCTCCTTACATTGGTGGTCAGTGAGAAGAATGTCCCTTACATTGGTGATCAGTGGGAAGAATGCCCCTTACATTGGTGATCAGTGAGAAGAATACTCCTTACATTGGTGATCAGTGAGAAGAATGTTCCTTACATTGGTGATCAGTGAGAAGAATGTTCCTTACATTGGTGGTCAGTGAGAAGAATGTTCCTTACATTGGTGATCAGTGAGAAGAATGTTCTTTACATTGGTGGTCAGTGGGAAGAATGCTCCTTACATTGGTGGTCAGTGGGAAGAATGCTCCTTACATTGGTGATCAGTGAGAAGAATACTCCTTACATTGGTGATCAGTGAGAAGAATGTTCCTTACATTGGTGATCAGTGGGAAGAATGCCCCTTACATTGGTGGTCAGTGAGAAGAATGTCCCTTACATTGGTGATCAGTGGGAAGAATGTTCCTTACATTGGTGATCAGTGAGAAGAATGTCCCTTACATTGGTGGTCAGTGAGAAGAATGTCCCTTACATTGGTGATCAGTGGGAAGAATGTTCCTTACATTGGTGATCAGTGGGAAGAATGTCCCTTACATTGGTGATCAGTGGGAAGAATGTTCCTTACATTGGTGATCAGTGAGAAGAATGTCCCTTACATTGGTGATCAGTGGGAAGAATGTTCCTTACATTGGTGATCAGTAAGAAGAATGTCCCTTACATTGGTGATCAGTGAGAAGAATGTCCCTTACATTGGTGATCAGTGGGAAGAATGTTCCTTACATTGGTGGTCAGTGAGAAGAATGTTCCTTACATTGGTGATCAGTGAGAAGAATGTTCCTTACATTGGTGATCAGTGGGAAGAATGTCCCTTACATTGGTGATCAGTGGGAAGAATGTTCCTTACATTGGTGATCAGTGAGAAGAATGTTCCTTACATTGGTGATCAGTGGGAAGAATGTCCCTTACATTAGTGATCAGTGGGAAGAATGTCCCTTACATTGGTGATCAGTGAGAAGAACGTCCCTTACATTGGTGATCAGTGATAAGAATGTTCCTTACATTGGTGATCAGTGGGAAGAATGTCTCTTACATTGGTGATCAGTGGGAAGAATGCTCCTTACATTGGTGATCAGTGAGAAGAATGTTCCTTACATTAGTGGTCAGTGAGAAGAATGCGCCTTACATTGGTGATCAGTGGGAAGAATGTTCCTTACATTGGTGATCAGTGAGAAGAATGATCCTTACATTGGTGATCAGTGAGAAGAATGATCCTTACATTGGTGATCAGTGAGAAGAATGTTCCTTACATTGGTGGTCAGTGAGAAGAATGTTCCTTACATTGGTGGTCAGTGAGAAGAATGTCCCTTACATTGGTGATCAGTGGGGAGAATGTCCCTTACATTGGTGGTCAGTGAGAAGAATGTCCCTTACATTGGTGATCAGTGGGAAGAATGTTCCTTACATTGGTGATCAGTGGGAAGAATGTCCCTTACATTGGTGATCAGTGAGAAGAATGTCCCTTACATTGGTGGTCAGTGGGAAGAATGTCCCTTACATTGGTGGTCAGTGGGAAGAATGTCCCTTACATTGGTGATCAGTGAGAAGAATGTCCCTTACATTGGTGGTCAGTGGGGAGAATGCCCCTCACATTGGTGATCAGTGAGAAGAATGTTCCTTACATTGGTGATCAGTGGGAAGAATGTCTCTTACATTGGTGGGCAGTGAGGAGAATGCTTTTTAAGCTTTAAAATTGATCTCCAGCTCTCTCTGCCATCTAGAGCAGATGGTCTCCTGGGAAAATGACAAATTAGATTCCTACAAGCTCACGTGGACAGCAGGGACCTGCTTCATATACTCTACAGACTTTGCCATGTGTTTTAATTAATGAGTTTCCTTCTATGTCAGTGTACACTGGTACTGCCCTGTGCCACTGATATGAAGAACACAAGGTGGCCTTGGGTTCCTTTCTCACACATTTTTTTCTTACTATATAGTAGTAATATTTCTTTCATGATTTCAGCATCAACAGATTCAAATTCGAAATATTAAGGACAGCATATATATCTATCCACAACTCCCTCATCACCTCCTCCCATCCTCATCGATTTTGAGTTCCCTCGTCACCTCCTCCCATGCTCCCCTCCAGGATTTCTCCAGAGCCTCCCCATCCTCTGGAGGCACCTACTGCAATCTGTCTGGCTATCTTCTTCTCTGTCTACCTTCAGGTAATCCTTTAAAATTCATCTGGTCAGGCAGGCTTATCATGTGTCCACCTAAAATCTGAAAGTTACTTTCTCCATCAACTCATCCCTTATAGTTACTACCTTTTGTGTCCCTTTCCCATCCCTTTAGATTCTAAGCTCTCAGGAGCAAGGCCCCCCAACTCTCTTGCCTTGAGCTGTTTTGTGACTGTACTTTTTTTTTAGGTTCTGTGCATACATTGCTGAGCAACGGTTGCACATATGGCGCTTTCCATAGTGGTGGAAATATAACATGTTCCATATTGACTCTATAACTGCTATTACTGTATATACTCGAGTATAAGCCAAGTTTTTTAGCACATTTTTTGTGTGCTAATATTGCCCAAAGGCTTATACTCGAGTCACCTTTTTGCGCCTGATCTCCTGGACTTTGGGGACCGGTTACCAGCCTGGACACCAACCGTGGCACACATCTAGCCCCTTCCTCTACAAGTGTGCAAAGTTTGTTGTCTGGGGGACCTGTAGACCATGAAGCACTGATTTTTCAAAACCGGGCACCCCTTCCATAGACTCCCATGTTAAACGGTCATATCTCTGGTGAATTTGGAGACGCAGTACCAGCCGGACCCAGGACCCAAAACTTGGCACACATGTAGCCCCATTTCTCCTCTACAGGTGTGCAAAGTTTGTTGTCTGGACGACCTACGGCTGGGAAGCATTGATTTTTCAAATCTGGGCACCCCTTCTATAGACTCCCATGTTAAATGTCAGTCTAGTCATGGACACAGTGAGGCATGGGCATGGTGAGGCATGGGCATGGTGAGGCATGGGCACAGTGAGGCATGGG
The DNA here is from genome assembly GCA_029574335.1 of Rana kukunoris. Lineage (NCBI taxonomy): Eukaryota > Metazoa > Chordata > Amphibia > Anura > Ranidae > Rana > Rana kukunoris. The sequence goes on along the minus strand of CM056059.1, from coordinate 154,871,266 downwards.
CACAGTGAGGCATGGACACATGCACATGGACACCCTAGGCTTATACTCGAGTCAATAGGTTTTTCAATTTTTTTGTGGTAAAATTAGGTGCCTCAGCTTATATTCGGGTCGGCTTATACTCGAGTATATACGGTATATAGAATTGTATGTCGCTTACTCTTTAGATCTCACGCATCTTCATTTTGCATATATATGGTCATGATTGGATGGTTTCATATTCATTTACATTCACATTCATAGCATCATTTACACACATTGTCGCTTGGATCGATGGTGGTGCAATCATGCATGCAGGTTTATGATAATCATATGACTATTAATTTCTGTACAAATCATCATTCATATATTTTTTTGATGGGTTGCCCATGGGCAGAGTCTCATCATAAGTGGTTATGTAGTTAATAGTGTGGATTTTGAAGCACACACCATTTTCAGGCATTTGAGGATCAGTAGTTGTATTGTATTGTCTTTAAATGATAGAATAAAGTCTGTTGTTGTGTCACATCGTATGTTGGTGAGCATGTCCTCCATTTCCGCAGCCATGTGGTGCGAGAGCTCCTGTACTCTTCAAACTATTCCTGCCCAACATAGGTTGCTCCCCCATTACACTGCTTAGATGCTATGGGCATGGGATACTACTCCGAGCCGTATTACAGAGGCACCCTATATTGCCGACCCAGCACCACCAGTACCCTAATCAATCCTTTTCACAGGCCTTATAGCAATAATTAATATAAAAGTGTGCTTCGCGCTACTAGTAGTAATAATTAAAATGTCCCTGGGTAGCAGAAACAGTGATAACAGTAATTCAAAATATGCAGCAAAACCTGGTAGTGTTCACAATACACAAAATCAGAATATAAATAGAAAGTGATCTTGTGCAATATTGAATTATCACTAAAAACACTAAAGCCCCATACACACGATCAGACCTTTGTCCAACCAAACTCACATCGGAATTCAAATGGAATTCCATCAGAGTACAAGAGAACATGTTCTCTATCTAAACTCCAATGGAATTCATCGGAATATCCGATAGAAAAACTCTGATGGGCTTACACACGGTCAGAATTTCAGATGGAAAAAGTCAGTCGATCGAAAATTCAGATTTGTAACATAATTGTTACAAATATCCAACAAGTGCTAAAAAATTAATAAATATGGAATAATATAATAAATGTGCAAAAAATCTGAAGTGATCTATAAATGTGTGAAACACTCTATTTCAACAGTAGTCTGAAATAATTAGTCCAAATCAATATTCCAAAGTGAATGAAGATGGAATAAAATGGTGAATAACTATGTGAGGTATAATGGTGAAAATCCTTATAATGCTCCACAGAAATAACTGTAATCAAACGTTCTTGATATCCAGAGAAAATAGTCTCTCAGAACTCTCACCTCATACAGTGAGGTAACTCGCATCAAAGAAACAGAGGCCCAGATTCAGAGAGAATTAGATTCTCGTAGAGCATGGGTCTTCAAACTACGGCCCTCCAGATGTTCAAGAACTACAATTCCCATCATGCCTAGTCATGTCTGTGAATGTCAGAGTTTTACAATGCCTCATGGGATGTGTAGTTCCGCAACAGCTGGAGGGCCATAGTTTGAGGATCCCTGTCGTAGAGTATCAGAAATACACTACGCCGCCGTTTTTTACCTGGCTCTACGTGGAATCCAGGTAGATTTTGTCCAGTTAACGATGGCGGCGTAGTGTATTTCTCCCGTCGCACTCCATCTGCGCGAGTAGGGGGCGTGAAGCATTTAAAATAGGCGCGTTCCCGCGGTGATCGAACTGCGCATGCTCCGTTCGCAAATTTCCAGCCGTGCATTGCGCGAAATCACGTCGTAGTAGCGTCGTTTACGTACATTCCTATTCCCGAATGAGTTACGTTAAAAAAAAAAAAATATTTTCAAATCGACGCGGGAACGACGGCATACTTTACATGGGTTACGCACTGTTAGACCAGCAAAAAGCTCCTCTAACATTACGTAGCCAAAAAATGACGTAGGCGATTGCGAGGGACACTCGTACCTTCGTGGATCGCCGTAAAAACTCATTTGCATATCCCGATGCATGAAAACGACGCGAACTCCTCCCAGCGGCCGCAAAAATATCACAGTGTAGATCCGAAGGCTTACGAGGACGTAAGCCTCTCGGATCGAAGCCCGAAGCCGCCGTATCATGGTTTGAGGATTCAAACTAGTGATACGGCGCGCGAAATTTGAAATTACTCCTGTCTAACACCAGTTAGACAGGAGTAATTGCTCTGTGAATCTGGGCCAGAGAATGTATTCGACCTTCATGTAGAGTTGTTCCCCAGTATCCTATTGGAACCTCTCCAGCTCTGGAAAGACTATTATGGTGTCCTATACTGACCATTAAGACGTTTCTATCATCCGCCGCAGAATCACCCTAATATATTCCAGTAACAGAGATATAAAATGGGGGAGGGGAGAAAAGAAGCCTCCAATGGTGCAGTGTGTTTGAATAATAAAACTACAGATTTATTAAAAACTCAAATTGGTGGACTCTTACATTTAAAATGATAAAAACAAGCAAAATAAATAAATCGCAGCGTTTTCAGCATCTTCTCACGTCACTTCCGCTGTACGTCTGCCTCCAGCCACACCCTACGTGTTACTTCACGACACGTGCCGGCAATGCCTGAATCTATCTATTGGTAATTAGAGTGGTGCAGGAGAGAGGGGGCGGCGCTCCTGCGCCCTCTATGGATGCACCACCACTGTAACAGTCGGAAATATTCTATAAAGGATCCTTTGAAGGAAGACATTTGGTGTGCAGCTCCTATCCATTTGTGTTTTGAAATAATAGTCGGAAATGGGCTTTTTGAGCCAGCACCCTAGATACCCATGGAAACTATATGAGGTGGCGGTTTGGAGCGGGTTGGTATGCTTAGAGGTCTTTTTTTGGGCAGTTATCCATTTTGCAACTAAAACAAATGTCATCTTATATCTATCATTATTCATTTTAGCACCCTTCCCACAATGTGACCTTTTTGAATGGTTTTTGACCTTCACCAGATGGCTGTCCCCATGTACGAAAAGCTATGCAAATTGCAAATTTGTTTACTGTCATAGGACATTGAGTGAAAGAAGTGGGAAAAAAGTAGAGACTAGAGTGATACTCGAAGGACAAAGTAAAGGTTAAATACCTGCCCCCTCCGCACAAAACTAAACCATCCATTTTGGATGGAGTTCCACTTATATATTTTGTCTATAATGATCTCTGCAGCTGTTTCTTCTGCACACAATGCTCTGAGCTAACATAACAGCGATGCCAATAGCTTTCCTCTGCGCCAAGCCAGTGCTTACAGGCTTTGATAAATGAGGTACAAATCATCTCTGCCATCCATATTCTCTGCTTGATGTGTTATTTTTTCATTAGCCAAATGCCCTCTCCAGAGGCCCTTTTTTTAATTATTATTTTGCTTTGAAATTAGGCCGCTTGTAATCTGATTGGGTTTTTGTATGTCTGGCTGCGGAATTAGAATTTCCTTTTCCTCCGCTCATAATTCACAACAATATGTCCCTTTTCATGCAACTCTAATTAAGACAATTCATTCGCGGCAATAGTCACCAACGAAACAATGAGATGAGGAACAAACAAAAAAAAAAAAACAGAGACTCGCTGAAAAGTCAGATTTTCCCCCCGCGAGAAATACTTCACAGGCTTTTCCCGCTGCAAAGGAGAAAAAGTGGCAAAGATGAAAGTGTTTGTTTTTGCAGGAACTGATTCATGACAAGCTTAAAATATTCATATTTCTTTAAAACCGACGGGCTGCTTATTAATCAGAACGGCATGAGAATTGTAAAATAAAATACAGAGCATAATAAAAGAAGTGAGAACAGCCGGTGTAGAACAACAGCATTTTTAGCAGTCACTCTTGGAAGTTGAGTTTTTCGAGAGGAAAAGCTCATCAGTCATTACAGACACTTCAGAACTTTTTGTGATGTAAAAAAACGTCGTTTTATCTCACGAAACAAAACAACGTTTTTCAAACTTCATTTAAAAAAACGACGTTGCCTACACACCATCGTTTTCTGAAAATGCTCTTGCAAAGCGCGGTTACGTACACCATGTTCGACGGCACTCTGTTCCATTGAAGCTCCCGTCTCATAACTTGATCTGAGCATGCGCGGGTTTAAAAACGTTGTTTTAAACGTCGTTTTGCCCACACACGATCATTTTTTATGACACAAAAAACGACATTCTGATTTTTCAGAAGACATAAAACGAAGTTTTGCCCACACACGATCATTTTAAATTACGTTTTTTAAAACGTTGTTTTATTTCATCACAAAAAACGACCGTGTGTACGTGGCATAAGAACATCTCCGTTCTCTCCAGCCAATCTGTGGTTTTCCAGATTCTTGTCAGTGTAGAACAACAGCATTTTTAGCAATCGGTCTTGGAAGTTGAGTTTTCGAGAGGAAAAGCCCAGCAGTTATTATAGACACTTCAGAATTAAGACCATCTCTATTCTCTCCAGCCAATCTGTGGTTTTCCAGATTCTGGTCAGTGTAGAACAACAGCATTTTTAGCAATCGGTCTTGGAAGTTGAGTCTTCGAGAGGGAAAGCCCAGCAGTCATTATAGACACTTCTGAACTAAGATCATCTCTGTTTTCTCCAGCCAATCCCTGTGCTTTTTCCAGATTCTTGTCGGTGTAGAACAAAAGCATTTTTAGCAATCGGTCTTGGAAGTTGAGTCTTCTAGAGGAAAAGCCCATCAGTCATTATAGACACTTCAGAACTAAGACCATCTCCTTTCTCTCCAGCCAATCTGTGGTTTTCCAGATTCTGGTCAGTGTAGAACAGCAGCAATTTTAGCAATCTGTCATGGAATTGAAGTTTTAAAGAAGAAAAGCCTATCAGTCATTATAGAGACTTCAGAACTAAGACCATCTCTGTTCTGTCCAGCCAATCTGTGTTTTTTACAGATTCTGGTCAGTGTAGAACAGCATTTTTAGCAATCGGCTTAGAAGTTGAGTTTTCGAGACGAAAACCCCATCAGTTATTTTTTTTATCTTTTTTTTAAAGTGTATTTTTGTGCGTGAACTCGAGAGAGAGGAGCCGGACTGCAGGAGTTGGGAGTAGGCAGACCCTCCCCCTGGAGGCAATCGCCATCCTTCTCCATGCCCCTGGTGGCAATGGCAGGTGTGAGGGGGGGCCTCCCACTCACCCCGCCCTACCTGCTCCTCTTGGGAGCCCAACTGGGGCCCAACGGGACCCCAATGGGGCAGAGGGACTCCCCCTATGAGGGAGTGAAGGGGCCTAGCCCACCCAGCCAGCCCCGTAGGTCCTTCGCCTCTCTTTATTTTAGGAGACCACATGACCAAAGTGCGTGTGTTTTTAAACCAATTTCATGTGCGTGCAAGTGTGGTGGTTTTTGTGGGGGGGGGGGGGTGGGCGTACTAAGCACAGGCGTACCTTGCATAGCACACCCACCGGGAGCCGGGCTGAGACCACCAAACTCAATTCACATGTAGCCGAGACCGGGTTCCGAACCCTTGGCTGCAGAGGTAAACGGCTTGTCAGCGCAGTGCCAATCACGTTGAGCCACCACAGCTAACCCCATCAGTTATTCTCTCCAGTAGGGATGAGCCAAACACCCCCGCGTTCGGTTCGCACCAGAATCGTCGAACGGTCCGATCGTTCGCACGAACATTTAGAACCCCATTGAAGTCTATGGGACTCGAACGTTCGAATTCAAAAACGATAATTTTAAAGACCAATTTTCAAGTTATTTTTGGAAAACGTCTTTCAGAACCAGGGTCTTGCCCCAGGGAACATGTATCAATGGAAAAAAGTCTTAAAAACTGTCGTTTTTTCAGGAGCAGGACTCCTGAAAAAACGACCATTTAAAAAAAAAAATTCCATTGATAGTAGTATCAATGGAAAAACGTTTTAAAAGCGGTCATTTCGTTTCACTCGAATTTGCCGCGAACGATCGTTTTTGTTCAAAATTCGACGAACGATCAAACGAACGATGTTCGAGTCGAACATACGTTCGTTTCGAACGTGAAGCTCATCCCTACTCTCCAGCCAATTTGTGGTTTTCCAGATTCTGGTCATTGTAGAACAACAGCATTTTTAGGAATCGGTCTTGGAAGTTGAGTTTTCAAGAAGAAAAGCCCATCAGTTATTATAGACACTTCAAGACCATCTCCGTTCTATCCAGCCAATCTGTGTTTTTTTCCAGATTCTGGTCAGCGAAGAACAGAATTTTTAGCAATCTGTCTTGGAAGTTAAGTTTTTGAGAGCAAAAGCCCATCACTCATTATAGACACTTCAGAACTCATGCCCCGTACACACGATCACTTTTTGTGATGAAAAAAAATGACATTTTTAAAAATGTCATTTAAAATGATGGTGTGTGGGCAAAATGTCATTTTATGTCTTCTGAAAAATGACCAAAAAAAAATTCGAACATGCTCGAATTTTTTATGTCATTTTTTAAAATGTCATTTTTTGTGTCATAAAAAATGATCGTGTGTGGGCAAAACTACGTAAAAAATGACGTTTTAAACCTGCACATGCCCAGAAGCAAGTTAGGAGACGGGAGGTAAAACTACCATTCATAATGGAGTAAGCACATTCATCACGCTGTAACAGACAAAAAAGCAGGAATCGTCTTTTACTAACAAGTAACCAGCTAAAAGCAGCCTCACGGCAAATAGAACTTCCCCTTTAGAGTGCCGTCATTTTGTTCATCATTTTCCAAAAATGATGGTGTGTACACAACGTCATTTTTTAAAATGAAGTTTGAAAAATGTCATTTTTTTTCATGAAGGAAAATGACATTTTTTTTCATCACAAAAAGTGATCGTGTGTACGAGGCATAAGACTATCTCCGTTCTGTCCAGCCAATCTGTGTTTTTTACAGATTCTGGTCTGTGTAGACCAAAAGCATTTTTAGCAATCGGTCTTGGAAGTTAGGTTTTCAGGAAGAAAAGCTCATCAGTCATTATAGACACTTCAGAACTAAGATCATCTCCGTTCTGTCCAGCCAATCTGTGTTTTTTCTAGATTCTGGTCAGTGTAAAACAACACAATTTTTAGCAATCTGTTTTAAAAGTTGAGTTTTTGAGAAGAAAAGCTCTGGATCTGGCCCTATCTATGTTACACTACGACGCTGTAAGTTACAGCGGCGTATCCTTATCCACAAACACTTTCCGATGTAACTTACGGCAGCGTAGTGTAATTGTTGCGGAGTAAGGCCGCGCAATTCAAATTACAAAGCTGTGGGCGTGATTTAATTTAAATCAGCTTGACCCCGCGTAAATGATGTATTTTTTGAAAGGTGCATGCGCCGTCCGTGGAGATATCCCAGTGCGCAATGCGCAAAATCACGTAAAAAATAGTCAATGAAAACTACGTGAACGTAACTTACGCAATTCCCTATTCGCGAACAGTTTACGCAAACAACGTGAACGACGGAAAAATCGACGCTGGCCCGACGTCCATACTTAACATTACGTACGCCTCTATACAGCAGGGGTGACTTTACGCCGGACCTACGCTTACGCAAACTACGTAAAAACACTGCACCGCCTGTACGTACGTTCGTGGATCGACGTATCTAGCTCATTTGCATATTCAACGTGAAAAATATACAGAAGTGCCCCTAGCGTCCAGCGTAAATATTAAACTTAAATAGGACGGCGTAAGACGGCGTATCTACGCAAAAAAACGGCGTATCTTGTTTTGTGGATACAAAACAAAGATACGCCGGCACTGATTTGAAATTACGGCGGCGTATCTCCAGAATATCGCCGTAATTGTTTGTGGATCTGGCTCATAATTTTTAATGGCATCCCAGTCTTCGTCCGTAGGGTTCAATATTGAGTTGCTCCACTCTTTTCAGTATATAAGAGCTTCAAAATTTCTGGGTAGGCTGTCCACTAGGTTTAGGAAGGTGTCTATGAGGATTTTTGACCATTCTTCTAGAATCGCATTTGTAAGGTCAGGCACTGATGTTGGAGAGAAGGCCTGGCTCGCAGTCTCCACTCTAATTCATCCATGCCGTTCTCTGCCACTCCTCGGATGCCTGATCCCTGCCGCTCTTTGCATGCCCGCCGATGCCCGATCAATGCCGATCCCTGCCACTCCTAGGATGCCCACCAATGCCCGATCCATGCCGATCTCCGCCGTTCTTTTGATGCCTGATCCCTGCCACTCTTTGGATGCCCACCGATGCCCGATCCATGCCGATGCCCGCCACCTAGATGGGGCCTGTCCATCGGCTGTCTGCTGGTAGACCGACCGGCAGACAGCGAAGGGGAATGGGGAGTTTGAGTTGCTGAGGTTGTTTTCCGTCCCCCCCAAACAAAAAAACCACCAGCCGCCACTGCACATGATGAATGGATTTAGACAATATTTGCTTATCCCGGAGTTCAGCTTTAATCTTTTACCTGTGAATAATGAATAGTGACATCACATTATTATGTGAACCATAAGAGAGGCTGCACAACATGACAAATGAGTTGGGTCAGCTAAACAGCTCAGATATATATATATATATACTTCATCCAGCAATTTCTGTGTCATGTCTGATGGCAAAAACTTTAAAGACACAGATTATTGCAGCTCTTTATTCATTAATGCCGGACTTAACCACTTGATCTCCGGACGATTTACCCCACATCATGACCAGGCAATTTTTTGCAGTACGCGGTCGTGCGACGCTGTACCCAAATAAAATTTGTGTGTCCCCCCCCCCCACAAATAGAGATTTATTTTGGTGTTATTTTACCACCTCTGTATTTTTTTATTTTATGTGCTATAAACAAAAAAAGACTAACAATTAAAAAAAAAAAAAAAACAATATTTATTACTTTCTGCTATAAAACATATGCAAAAATTCAGGAATTTAGGCCAATATGCATTCTACATTTTTTTGGTAAAAAAAAAAAAAAAACAATATGCGTATATTGATTGGTTTAGGTCAGTGTTTCTCAATTCCAGTCCACACGCCCCCCCAACAGGTCATGTTTTCAGGATTTCCCTCAGATGAAAAGGCTGTGGGAATTACTAAGGCAGTGAAACTGATCAAATCACCTGTGCAAAATAATGGAAATCCTGAAAACCTGACCTGTTGGGGGGGCGTGAGGACTGGAATTGAGAAACACTGGTTTAGGTCAACGTTATTGTGTCTGCAAACTATGGGATGTTTTCCTTATGCTGCTGCTGGAAAGAAGCTGGATACGTTGCTTGAAAGCAGAAAGTAAGGGTCTGGAGGAGGACCAGAGGAGGACTGGAGCTCTCCTGCAGCTGCAGGAGAGGTGCGAGGGCCACATAAAATGGCCTGGAGGGCCTTGTTTTTGACACCTGTGACTAACCAGTGTTTGTGTACTGTGTGTGTGCTGCTTTTAATAGGGGAATAGATCGGTTCTAGTCCTTGCTTTGCAGGAACACCGGATCGATCCCTTCTCCACTGTCAAAACTGAGATGTGTCTTGTTGACATAGGCAATATTTCTGACGATCTGCAGGTGACGTAGGAAATCGAGGTTTCTGCTGTGAATTATGTGGTGCGCAACGTGGGAACGCTATAGCAGAAGGCGAACAGGACTGGAGAGTGAGGACTGAGCGGTAGAGGAACAGCAGAGCTAGGGGACCAGAGCAGGAGAAACTGTGCAGCATGAAAGCAATATTGTGGGAGGTGAGCAGGGACCAGAGAGAGAAGAGGATCAGCAAACCAGAGGATTAGCAGAGCTGGGAGTTATTATGGAGTGGGGGATCAGCAGAGCTAGGGGTTATTACCAAGTGGGGGATTAGCAGAGCTGGGGGTTATTACTGAGTAGGGGATCAGCAGAGCTTGGGGTTACTACTGAACGGGGGATTAGCAGAGCTGGAGGTTACTGCTGAATGGGGGATTAGTAGAGCTGGGGGTTACTACTGAGTGGGAGATCAGCATAGCTGGGGGTTACTACTGAGTGGGGGATCAGCAGAGCTGGGGGTTACTACTGAATGGGGATTAGCAGAGCTGGCGGTTACTACTGAATGGGGCATTAGCAGAGATGGGGGTTACTACGGAGTGGGGGATCAGCATAGCTGGGGGTTACTACTGAGTGGGGGATCAGCATAGCTGGGGGTTACTATTGAGTGGTTGATCAGCATAGCTGGGGGTTACTACTTAGTGGGGGATCAGCTGAGCTGAGGGTTACTACTGAGTGGTTGATCAGCAGAGCTGGGGGTTACTACTGAGTGGGGAATCAGCATAGCTGGGGGTTACTACTGAGTGGTTGATCAGCAGAGCTGGGGGTTACTACTCAGCGGGGGTCAGCAGAGCTAAGAGTTACTACTGAGTGGTTGATCAGCAGAGCTTGTAGTTACTACTGAGTGGGGGATCAGCATAGCTGGGGGTTACTACTGAGTAGGGGATTGGCATAGCTGGGGGTTAATACTGAGTGGGTTATCAGCAGAGCTGGGGGTTAATACTGAGTAGGGGATCAGCAGAGCTGGGGGTTACTACTGAGTGGTTGATCAGCAGAGCTGGGGGTTACTACTGAGTGGTTGATCAGCAGAGCTGGGGGTTACTACTCAGCTGGGGATCAGCAGAGCTGGGGGTTAATACTGAGTAGGGGATCAGCAGAGCTGGGGGTGACTGCTGAGTGGGGAATCAGCAGAGCTGGGGGTAAGAAATAGATGTTCTGGTGCACAGAGGGTTAATAACCCAACCACAGCTCATCCCAAACGCCAAGTCTCCCATTTTTCCCCGTCGGACTTTGATTTACATAGCGCGTTATTTTTACTCTCCGCCCCCTCTCGTTGGGTGAACCAAAGTTCCTTATTACCCAGAAGCCCGCGGGGCTCCATTGAAAATCGCTTATAAGAAAGTACATTAGAGCTTAATAGCAGCAAGCTGATAATTAGTTTCTTTACATTTTGCACTTTTCTTTTTTTTCTTCTTTCGTCTCTTAATTGCAGGACTACCTGGCGCGAGGGGTAAATAGACTATACTTTAATGCGCCTTTCTGTCATGGCGGAATATTCAATGGCTCGTAGAACAATCAGCGTTTTATTTTTTTTCGTCCTTTTCTAAGCCTGGCGCTCCTTACACAAAGCAGCCCACTCACCTACGCCACTTAATATTAAGTTGTAAGTGTCTATACTGCTGGGAGCGGAGCACAGAACAGCTGTCTGCGGGCCCGGTACAGTCGCAGCGTGCGTTCTTGCAGAACATTATGTCCTTAGCTGCCTGTTTTGAAAGAATGATGAATTTTTAGATAATGCACTTATTACATTTTTTTTATTTTTTTTTTTCACGTGCCTTTGGATTAAATGTCAAGGAGCTGTTGGCTCTTCCGCCTGTAGGTGGCAGCAAGCTCACACCGCACGCCTTAGACGCCATACACACACACAAAAAAGAAAGCCCCTTTTTATAGCCGTACGTTGAATTATTTCTTTGTATCTGTCTTTATATTTGCTTAAAAGGACGCGGAGCGGGCAGCTGTTACCCCGGCTTGTTGACGGCGGCAAAAGGACAGACGGGTAGAAAATAACATATTGATTTTTGGTTCTGCCTGCAGGAGTTTGTAATCATTTGGGGGGGAAATATTTATGTACAATGTCCCTCGGCTCTCGCGGTTTGGATGATTGACAATGAGGGGGAGGGGGGTTGTGGCGATCGCATGTCCATCAGCACATTTCACAGCGGGCAGTTCATGATGCAGACAAACAGTTCAGATGCCACCGATGAGGAGAAGGGATGACTTTGAGAAGGCCAGAGGAGCTAAGATTTTGGGTATACCGTGTCCTTGTACCAGGCTTAACTTAGGGCAGCTGTCTCCAAATTGTGGCCCGGGGCCTTATTCCATTCACTGACACCAAAGAAGGGGCACAATTCCTCCCAATGACACCAAAGAAGGGGCACAATTCCTCCCAATGACACCAGCGATGGGGCACAACTCCTATCAATGTCACCAACGATTGGGCACAGTTACTCCCAATGACACCGACGATGGGGCCAATGACACCAATGATGGGGCACAATCCATCCCAATGACACCAGTGATGGGGCACTATTCCTCCCAAAAACATCAGTAATGGGCTACAATTCCTTTCAATGACACCAGCGATGGGGCACAAATCCTATCAATGACACCAACGATTGGGCACAGTTTCTCCCAATGACACAGACGATGGGGCCCGATGACAAAAATTATGGGGCACAATGACACCAGTGACGGGGCACAATACCATTGACACCAACGATGGGGCACAATTCCTCCCAATGAGACCAGTGATGGGGCACAATTCCTCCCAATGACACCAATGATTGAGCACAGTTCCTCCCAATAACACCGACGATGGGGCCCAATGACAAAAATTATGGGGCACAATTCACCCCAATGACATTAGTTATGGTGCACAATTCTGGGTAAGCTATGCAATTGGAATCTGCCACCTAACATGCACTGGTGGCTGGTGCTCCGTTTTTTTGGGGGGGGCAGCAAACAAGCCCCCCATCCACCCCTGCGCCAACTCGCCAGCACCGCTTGCAAGCCCACCAGCCCCGCACTTACCCCATGCAGGTCACGAGTGGCTTTGGCAGCTTCACAGGCTTCTCTTGCATGCCAATCAGGTTGCTTCTCCTCCCGGCCAATCTGGTCTCAGGATCCACTTTCTGCCCTGATTGGCTGGGAGGAGAAGCAGGAACACAATAGCGAATGTTGATTCGCTATTGTCACAAGTGAGTGGGTTTGGGGAGCAGTGCTCTGCGCCCGCCCCAAGCTCAATCTTTTTGAATCAAATTAGATCCTCCAGCTTTAATCATGTGCTTCACAAAAAAAAAAACATTATGCGTCCAGTAACCTGAATGGAGATTAGGGGCTGGCACATAGAATTTAGGGGGGGCGTGCCCCTGTGCCTCTTATGGACAGACCGCTGCTGCACGTGTGACTCTAGCAGCCATCTTGGGTCATGCATATGTAGCGCTACCCCCGAAGGAGCCGCTGGATTGTTTTGGGATCAGCAAATTAAGTTACCCCAGCTTGGTCTAGGGATGCACCAAAAGAACTAAGTAGTAAACGGAGGTCCACACAGTCAATAAAGATTTTCTCAATGCTTTAATTCCAGGCCAACATTAGCCAACATCAACTTTGGTGAAGGAAGAATAGGTTGATGAGAGAAGAGAAACTTTCAATGTCAGGCCTGGATATACACAAGGCAGATCAGCCCTTAGTAGCACAAATTTTCACATGTCGCCACTCCTATGAGACTGAGTGGGTAAGGTGCCCCCGGACAGGTGTCTCTCACACAGACCTGGCAGCCGAGACGCCACCTTGAATTTTGACTGGGAGGAACGGGTCTCTGCCACAGGCCCGGCTCTAGGCCTCTGGCACAGGCCAGTTAATTTGGATAGACTAAATGTGCGAACAGAGCGAATCCTCCCAGTAATTTCTCAGCATAGGTCACCGGGTGACAGTAAAGCATACCTGCCAGCATCCCGGTCACCAAATCCCTGACTGGGATTCTCTTAAGCTTGGGAACCCAGTAAGTCACTGAGGTCCCTTGATTCTAGTCTGCGGCTGAGACTCAGGAAGGCCCAGGAACCTAGCCAGACGGGCCGCGCTGGCGGGGTTCATGGATGTGCACAGCCTAAAGGTGGATGCCGCACCCCGAGTCCGGGACCCCGCGCACATGAAGAAGAAGACCCCTAACACATGACCTCGGTCCCAGATATATCCCTCTCAGCATGCCCAGCGAGAAAAAACTCTCTCCAATTGGCTGCTGAGGAAGACTCCATCCACCAGAAATCCTGCTGGCTCCCACTTCCGGCCAAGGATGAAATCACATCCCCAGAATGCAGTCCGAGCCAATGGACCTTTCCAGAATGACATAGGTCAATAACCTAAACAAATCACAACTAGGAGCAACTTAGCTCTCCTAGTCCAACTAGTTTTAACACAGCGCCCATGCTAAAAGCAAGGGGGCGCTACACATAGCCTACTCTAGAATAGAGACAGGTACCCCGTTTGTTAGGGGCAGAACTATCAGCAGGGAAAGGTCCCTTAAGAGGAGAGAAAGCATAGGGATTGCAACTTCTCTAGACAACTCCCTGTAGCGGATGGTTGCTACTAGTTACTAACATCCACCATATCACCCTGCTGCCAGACCTCCATATATCACTCTCAGAGACAATGAAAAAGTAATTTGCTTTATTTTGTTTTTGTTTATGTCGCACTACCTCCGTAGGAGCTGCTGGTTTAACTTTGGGTTTGCACGTTACCTTTGTAGCTTCGTTGTTAGGGTAGGAAAGTCCATAATAAGTACAAAGTCCAGACCGATGTAAAACCTCCAACAGTTGGGTTTTATTTATTTTTACTGCAAGGCAACTTAAAATAGAGAAATCAGGAGGGAGGAGAAGAGCAGGGGAAGGTTCAGGCACACAGTACAGAATAAATCAGTCTCCACTCTCAGCTAGGGTTGCCACCTTTTCTTCAAGCCAAACCCGAACACTTTAGCGGCAGCATTTTTTTTGGGGGGGGGGGGGGGTATACGATATAAGATTGTAAAAGACGTATGACACTTTTGGTGGCCTGAAAGAGAGTAATAATGTGGCGCATAGTTCCCCGCAGCAAACAGTGCGCGTGGCTGAATTGTAAGTGTTCTGGATGGAATGCAGGGGTCGGATGTGTCCTGTGGAGAGAGCTATTGCTATCAGGGGTGGGGAGAGTTAGATATGTGCTGGGGAGCAGTGGTGGCTGGTGCTCAACATTTTTGGCGGTGTGCAATAAAACTGGAAAAAAATTAAGAAAAAAAAAAACATAAATTGCAGCCTCTCTTATGAACAGACAGCTTGGGATCCCCCTTTAGAATTGTAGGCCCCAGCCAGCATAGCTGCACTTGTCTTGTCATCTAAACGTACTCGGTGTTACTGTACTTGTCCAGTTTAATAGCACTTAAACCTATTTGCTGTTACCACACTTGTGCTGTGTAGTAGCACCTATACCTACTCGGTGTTACTGTACTTGTCCAGTTTAATAGCACTTAAACCTAGTTGCTGTTACCGCACTTGTGCTGTGTAGTAGCACCTAAACGTACTCGGTGTTACTGTACTTGTCCAGTTTAATAGCACTTAAACCTATTTGCTGTTGCCGCACTTGTGCTGTGTAGTAGCACCTATACCTACTCAGTGTTACTGTACTTGTCCAGTTTAACAGCACTTAAACCTAGTTGCTGTTACCGCACTTGTGCTGTGCAGTAGCACCTAAACGTACTCGGTGTTACTGTACTTGTCCAGTTGAATAGCACTTAAACCTTGTGCTGTTACCGCACTTGTGCTGTGTAGTAGCACCTAAACGTACTCGGTGTTACTGTACTTGTCCAGTTTAATAGCACTTAAACCTATTTGCTGTTGCCGCACTTGTGCTGTGTAGTAGCACCTATACCTACTCAGTGTTACTGTACTTGTCCAGTTTAATAGCACTTAAACCTAGTTGCTGTTACCGCACTTGTGCTGTGCAGTAGCACCTAAACGTACTCGGTGTTACTGTACTTGTCCAGTTGAATAGCACTTAAACCTTGTGCTGTTACAGCACTTGTGCTGTGTAGTAGCACCTAAACGTACTCGGTGTTACTGTACTTGTCCAGTTTAATAGCACTTAAACCTATTTGCTGTTGCCGCACTTGTGCTGTGTAGTAGCACCTATACCTACTCGGTGTTACTGTACTTGTCCAGTTTAATAGCACTTAAACCTAGTTGCTGTTACCGCACTTGTGCTGTGTAGTAGCACCTAAACGTACTCGGTGTTACTGTACTTGTCCAGTTTAATAGCACTTAAACCTAGTTGCTGTTACCGCACTTGTGCTGTGTAGTAGCACCTATACCTACTCGGTGTTATTGTACTTGTCCAGTTTAATAGCACTTAAACCTATTTGCTGTTATCGCACTTGTGCTGTGTAGTAGCACCTATACCTACTCGGTGTTACTGTACTTGTCCAGTTTAATAGCACCTAAACGTACTCGGTGTTACTGCACTTGTCCTCTCCAGTTTGTACCTAAAGGTACGAGGTGTGTGTACTGATTGTGTCCTGTGCAGGCCATTACAATGGCTGGAAGAACAACAAAGAAAGGCAGAGATTCACAAGGGCAAGCAGGCTCTGCATCTAGAGACAACGCTGGTGGTGGACACGGTGCATCCTCTTCAGCACGTGGCCATCTGACACGCTCGTTCTTCTTTTCGGGAGCTGGCCGTGTTGAGCCTCAACATGCAGAGAAAATAGTAGAGTGGATGACCAAGCTGTCCTCATCCTCCTCATCCTCTCTCACCCAGGCTGAGCTTAGTTTGTGTGGCAAAGTAGCTGCCAAGGCGTCCTCTTCCCTCTGCACAATGGCATCACACAATCCTCCCCTAGTCCCACCATGTCCTCCTGAGGAGTCCCCCGAACTGATTTAACACAGTTTTGGGTACATGCTGCATGAAGATGCGCAGCGTTTTGAAGGCTCTGATGATGCAGCACAGATAGAGGAAGGCATTGATGTGAGCCCAGAGAGAGGGGGTGGCCGAAAGGGACAGCAATCTGGCAGTGATATTCCCCCAACTGGAGCATACTGCCAGGTTTTCGATAATGATGAGGAGGGAGGAGATGATGAGGTCACTGACTCTATGTGGGTGCCTGATAGGAGAGATGACGAGGAAGAGGAGGAGGAGAAGGAGGAGGACGAGGCACAGGCACATCTCCAAAGAGGCAGGATGCCCTCCAGGGGCCAGCTTAAGGGCAGCACACCAACTGCATTACATCGCAGAGCTACGCCTGTGCAGGGCGCTGCTGTGTCTCAACGTTACTTCAAAAGTTCTTTGGTGTGGCCCTTTTTTGAGACATGTGCATCAGATTGCACCGTTGCTATTTGCAACATATGTCTCAAGCGTATCTCGCGTGGCCAAAACATCACCACATGCTTGACCAGACATATGTCGACCTGCCATGCAGTTCATTGGCAAGCATACCAGAAAGACCCACACCATAGAACAAAGTGGACCTCTCCTTGCCCCTCATCAGCTGGGACCTCCAACCCCACTAGACCCTCAGTCCTCTCTGAAGCCTGCACTGATAGGACTGAAGGTGTAGAAATCGGTGTGTCACAACCTAGTAGTACATGCGGGCAATCTACTGATAGTACCAGACAAATTTCCCTGCCTTAGCTGCTGCAGCGCCAAAAGAAGTACTCTCCCAGCCATCCACATGCCCAGCGGTTGAATGCTAGCTTAGTGAAATTGCTAGCACTTCAACTGCTACCTTTTCAGTTGGTAGATTCTGCCCCCTTCCGTGAGTTTGTGGAATGTGCGGTACCTCAGTGGCAAGTACCCAAACACCACTTTTTCTCAAGGAAGGCGATTCCGGCACTCTACCGCCATGTGGAAGGCAATGTCCATGCCTCGCTGGACAGGGTGGTCAGTGGTAAGGTGCATCTTACCGCTGACTCATGGTCCAGCAGGCATGGACAGGGACGTTACCTCTCTTTCACGGCGCATTGGATGACTCTGCTGGCTGCTGGGAAGGACGCAAGGCAAGGTACAGTAGTGTTGGAGGTTGTTCCGCCCCCTAGCCTCCAAAACACTACTTCTACTGGTTGTGACACACCTCTCTCCTCCACCCCTCCTCTTTTTCTTCCTCTGTGGCCTCTTCCTGTGCTGATGTCTCCTCGGAACCAGCCGTACTCCGTAGGCGTACGAGGGGCTACGCAGGAATGCAGGCCAAGAGATGCTATGCGGTGCTAGAGCTGGTGTGCTTGGGAGACAGGAGCCACACTGGGGCAGAGGTTCTGTCAGCTCTGCAGGGGCATGCACAGAGTTGTTTGATGCCAAGTCAGCTTAAGCCTGGAATGGTGGTTAGCGACAATAGCACCAACCTCCTCTCTGCCCTGCGACAGGGAAAACTGACCCATGTGCCCTGTTTTGCTTATGTCCTGAATTTGGTGGTGCAGCGGTTCTTGGGCAGGTACCCGGGCTTACAGGATGTCCTGAAGCAGGCCAGGAAAGTCTGTGTGCATTTTTGGAGGTTATATAATGCCATTGCTCGGCTGACAGACCTCCAAAGGGAATACAACCTGCCCAAGAACCGTCTAATCTGTGACATGCCCACCAGATGGAACTCTACATTGGCCATGCTGCAGCGGCTGCACACGCAGCAGAGGGCCATCACTGAGTACCTGTGCCAATATGGCAGCAGAACTGGGTCAGGGGAGCTTGTTTTTTTTTTCACCACGCCAGTGGGCCTTGATCAGGGATGCATGCACTGTCATGTCACCTTTTAAAGTAGGCCACGAGGATGGTGAGCAGTGACAGTGCATGCATCAGTGAGACTGTCCCTCTTATTCACATGTTGGAGCACACGCTACATGGAATAATGGACAGGGCCCTTGAGGCAGAACAGAGGGAGGAAGTGGAGGACTTCCTTACTTCTCAAGGCCCCCTTTATCCAGACAGCGGTCCTGCTTGCCCCACCTAGCACACAGGAAGAGGACGAGGAGGAGGAAGATGATTGTATCAGCAGCATGGAGGAGGAGCCTAGCACTCAGCATTAGCAGTCTTTAAGGGATCACTTACAGTCCCAAGGAACCCATGGATTTTTACGTGAGGTGGCTGCAGATCCTGTCGTCCTCAGTGACCCAGAGGACTGTGCCCCGAATGCCTCAGCAAACCTACGCTGCATGGCCTCCCTGATCCTGCAAAGCCTGCGTAAGGATCCTCGTGTTCTTGGTATCAAGGAGAGGGATCATTACTGGCTGGCAACTCTCCTTGATCCACGTTACAAGAGTAAGGTTGCGGAGCTTATCTTGCCGACGCAGAGGGAGCAGAAGATGAAACTTCTGGGGGAGGCCTTGCAGAAGGGTCTGTGCAACTCGTTCCCAGAACCTGGGGGATTACCAAATCCTGGTCCTGGACAACGTGTTGCTGAGGCTTTGGTGAGTCACAGAAGGAGCAGTGGAGAAGGTGGCTGTCTGACCAGCTACCAAGCACCTGATGCTGATGTAACTGAATCATTTTTTTGAAATGTCAGCCTTTGAAACTGCCTATGCTGATGCTGAGTGACTGTCCTGTTATGCTGCTGATGGAATATCCTTTTCCTCCTCACTGATCTTGCTGATAGCTAGTAAGAAAATGTTTGTTTCTGGGCTCCGCCACCAGTGCCTAAGGCCACAACAATTTTTGATGCAATACTTTGCATGTGGCTCTTTGTTGCGCTCAAATTACAGTATCTGTGAGGGTTTGCAGTGTTGTGTTGTGCCTAAGGCCAAATTTTTCTGCCCCTGTTTAACAGGGGCGTCTAATAACAATTTTTTGATGCAATACTTTGCATGTGGCTCTTTGTTGCACTCCATCTACAGTATCTGTGAGGGGTCGCAGTGTTGTGTTGTGCCTAAGGCCAAATTTTTCTGCCTCTGTTTAACAGGGGCGTCTAATAACAATTTTTGATGCAATACTTTGCATGTGGCTCTTTGTTGCGCTCCAATTACAGTATGACATGGTTCAGATTCTACTTAACAAACCTACAGTCCTTGTCTTGTTTGCACCGCCTGTATACTGCTGTTCAAAGTATATAGGACCAAAGGGTCTTGTCAGGGCCGATCTTCACTATAGGCTCACTATGCAAGCCGCTTTGGGCCCCGCAAAGCTGCAAAGGGCCCCCCAAATTACTAGAGGCCCCGCCTGGTGAGAAGTCATTTTCGCCCCCTCACCCCGCTTCTAAACTCGCTGGCTGAGGAGTCATTTACGACAGCAGAATACCCCCTCCCTCCGCTTCTCAACTTTTTTTAATGTGACATGTCACTGTCGTCAGTGCCCCCCGCTTCATTTTTAATGTGTTATGTCATTTTGCTTAGGGTCCCAGGGAGGTCAGGATTGGCACTGGGTCTTGTAAAGACCTGGGGGGAGTGGTGGCGGGCAAACTCATGCTATTTTTTCAATGGTTTGTATCCATATTGCAGGGACCAAACATTACATTAAAGCCGCAAGCAGTATTAAATTTTTTTTTATTTTACTTTAAGCATCATTAAAATCGCTGCTCCAGAAAAAATGACTGTTTTTAAAACTTTATTTTCCATTGATACATGTTCCCTGGGGCAAGAACTGGGTTCTCAAATACCTTTTCCAACAATAACTTGAATATTGGGCTTTAAAATGAGCACTTTTGAATTTGAACGTTTGAGTCCCATAGACTTCAATGGGGTTCTAAATGTTCGTGCGAACGGGCGGTCTGTTCGAACTTTCTGGTATGAACCGAACGCGGGGGTGTTTGGCTCATCCCTAGCGGTGACGGCAAGGGGAAGTTCCATTCGGATGGCCCCACTCTTGGCGCTGCTTTTTCTGATTTTGTGTTAGTAAAAGTTTGGTGAGAGACGATTCACGCTTTTCAGTCTGTTACAGCGTGATGAATGTGCTATCTCCATTACGAACACAAGTGTAACGGAACGTCCCACACTCCGCTTGAGTGCTTCTGTCATATACCGCTTCCTATCAATCTGGATATGGATATCAGATATTCCAGCTGCTCACAAGCACACAACAAGACAAGACTTGTTTGTCTGCTGAACATGGAGTGTTTAATAGAACCAAGAATACAACCTTATATACAGTTAAAGAGGAGATAACTAGAACATAAATTAACATGAGCTAATTAACTAATCATTTACCCAGACTAGGTTAAACATAGATGTGTCCTTTCAGGGTAGCCGTCACGTCTCCTCGCTCACCTGCTATACAATACACAGGACATCTTCACACAATAGCAAGGTCAATTAGCACAGAGAACAGACAGATGGCTGAAGGTGATAGCATTAGCATCTCCTTACACTGTATGTCCCAACAGTATGAATCAGTCACTCTAATATGGCATATATGGGGTCCCCAGGCATACAGCTCACAAAGAGCACCGTTCCCCCAAATGCCAGGGCCCATGATCGCAAGACAAGAGGCGAGCATTCAGTCCCCTCCAAAAGCCTCTGTCCCAGGTGAGTCTGTCACAGCTAGTTTTACCAGAACGAGTGCTCCTGTCTCATAACTTGCTTCTGAGCATGCGTGTTATTTTCACGTCGTTAAAGCCCACACACGACCATCTTTTACAACGTTAAAAACGACAACGTGAAAAACAGCGCGAAAATTTTGAGCATGTTCTGTCCATTTTTAACGTCGCAAAAAATGTTCTGGAGCCCACACACGGTCGTTTTAATGACATTAAAAACAAATTCAGTTTTCACACGGGTTCTAAAAAATCAAGTTTCAGAGCATTTTTCACAATCAAAAAAATTAACAAAAAAAAATTTGAACATGCTCTATTTTTTCACTCGGTTTTTAACGTTATCGTTTTTCAGGTTGTAAAAAAATGGCTGTGTGTGGGCTTTAACGCCGTGAAAAAAACGCTCAGAAGCAAGTTATGAGACGGGAGCGCTCATTCTGGTAAAACTAGCGTTCGTAATGGAGTAAGCACATTCATCACGCTGTAACAGACTGAAAAGCGCAAATCGTCATTTAACTAACACGAAATCAGCTAAAGCAGCCCCAAGGGTGGCGCCATCCGAAAGGAACTTCCCCTTTATAGTGCCGTCGTACGTAAGGTGACCAGATTTTTAAAATTAAATCCAGGGACATATTTTTTTTTTACTAGTAATGGCGGCAATCAGCGACTCTCTGGCCACCGTCACCCACCTCTCAGTCTGTCAAGTCTCACTCTCTGGGCCCCCGGCTACTACTGGGTGGGGAGTGGAGAAAGATCACTCCGCCAGGGAAGGGAAGGAGATATTCACGGGACTTGAGCCAAGGTAGAAGAACATGTGGGCGGAGCTGAATGGGCAGGCATCCGAAACCAAATAAATATTCCCTCTGCTCCGACAGCACATGATCATCAGAAAGGGGCACATATAATGGGAAAAAGTACACCCCCCTAAGCTAGTAGGAGACAGGACAGACTTGGTCCGGGGACAGTGTCCTTAATCTGGGGACTGTCCCCTGAAACTGGGGATGTCTGGTCAACCTAGTCGTACGTGTTGTATGTCACTGTGCTTTGCTAGAGCATTTTTTTTTCACGATCTTGTGTAGGCAAGGCCGTTTTAACCACTTTAGCCCCGGACCATATTGCTGTCCAAAGACCAGAGCACTTTTTGTGATTCAGCACTGCGTCGCTTTAACTGACAATTGCGCGGTCGTGCGACGTGGCTCCCAAACAAAATTGGCGTCCTTTTTTTCCCACAAATAGAGCTTTCTTTTGGTGGTATTTGATCATCTCTGCGGTTTTTATTTTTTGCGCTATAAACAAAAATATTTTTTACATTTTGCTATAATAAATATCCCCAAAAAAGATATAAAAAAACATTTTTTTTCCTCAGTTTAGGCCGATACGTATTCTTCTACATATTTTTCGTAAAAAAAGATCTCAATTAGCGTTTATTGATTGGTAAGTGCAAAATTTATAGCGTTTACAAAAAAGGGGGTAGTTTTATGGCATTTTTATTAATATATTTTTTTTACTAGTAATGGCGGCGATCAGCGTTTTTTTTCGGTACTGCGATATTATGGCAGACACATCGGACACTTTTGACACATTTTTGGGACCATTGGCATTTTTATAGCGATCATTGCTATAAAAATGCATTGGATTACTATAAAAATGCCATTGGCAGTGAATGGGGTTAACACTAGGGGGCAGGGAAGGGGTTAAGTGTGTTTCTATTTGTGTTCTAACTTTATGGGGGGGTGGACTCACTAGGGGAAATTACTGATCTTATGTTCATACATTGTATGAACAGAAAATCAGCGTTTCCCCCGCTGACAGGAACGAGAGGTATGTGTTTACACACATACCTCCCGTTCCCCCGCTCTGTAACGAGCAATCGCGGGTGACCGGCGGCGATCGTACCCGCCGGGCACGCGCGCGGGACTCGGGGACGTGCAGGGGGGCGCGCGCGCCGGCGGCACGCGCATGCCCCTAGTGGCCGAAAAAGAGAGGACGTAGAGCTACGTGCTCCCGCGAGACAGAGCCACTGTTCTGCAGTAATATGACGGTGGGTGGACGGGAAGCAGTTAATAATCGTGTTGAAAAAAACTTTGTTTTTTCTAGACCCTTAAAAACGTAATTATTTTAGAACCCGAACACGGTCGTGTGTATGCGGCATAACTACTTTTTCCAGGAAACCTTCCTAAGGATCTGTCACTGTATTGTCTATCACAATGTGTTCAACTAATAGAGGTCGCAAGAAAAAACACCTTTATACCACTGCTGTATGAATACATATATTTTTTATTTTTTAATTAACTTTTCATGTGCTGTGGTTATCTACAGCGGGATAAACACTTATTTGATGTTGTTATAGCAGGGGTCCTCTTCTTTTGCTGGGAATACAGCCCCCCCCCCCCTCCCTGTTGTGATCAGCCAGTGAGTTCTACAGACCCAGCAGATGAAAGGTTTCTCAGATGAGGAAGCTGCCATTACTCAGAACATGAAGCTAATGATAGATTTGTTTCTGAAGCCAAGGATCTATGTACTGTACATATTTCAGTATACAGCTGCCATCATCTGTCATGTAAGCCATGTAATTAGAGTGACTGAACTGCAATCTCGGGAAAGAGAACGAGGAGGAATCTTACAGACTGTTAGCATTTACCGTAGGTGAGCGTTCGAGACAACGACAATTATCCATTGTATTAAGTTTCAAAAGCCACGAAGTGCCAAAGTCTGTCTGTTGTCATGGTCTTATTATCTGCTGGTCCTTCTTAAGAATCATTACAGCATAAAGGAGATTAAATCCAATTTATTGAAAGCCAGGCCATTAAACTCGTGCAAGGCAGAGGGCCTCTCGGATCGAGTTTCTCGGCTTAAATGGCCGTCTTCTGTTGGTAATGAATGTTGGGATAATTATAGAGAAATATGGAGCACTGATTGTCATTAACATCAATATTTGCATCTGCAAAAAACCTGCTACACCTCTGATTTATGTACTGCTTCATAATGGAGATTTATAAACAGCACGATGCACTCTGGCTGATAGCTTCTAATATGCTGCATGCAAACATCCACTAACCTTGCCATACAGTGTCTGCAAGAGATACGGTTACTGTGTGCAAGGATCTTTTAAAGGGCATCCAACCACGTGTTTCTTTATTTGTATTTGGTGGAAAAGTAAGGAGGTCCTTTTGGGGATGTTGTTAATCTCCCCTAGATAGTTTCTTGTGTATGGCCTGTCATCTCTCTGATTGCTGGATTTCCATTGTCGAGAGAGAGCACGTTGGTGTATGTGACATGGGGTGACATAGTATCTTAAAGACTTGTTGGGTGAAAGTTCATCCAACCTTTCTTTAGGGATGAGCTTTGTACATGAACATCGTATGTTCAATCGTTTGTCGAAATACGAACAAAACGGGTCGTTCGTGCCAAATTCGAGTTACGTTTCACAGACCATAATTCACTGTGGCATCGCTGGCTGATGATTGGCCAAGCATGCACTATGACCCGCATGCTTGGCCAATCACAGCAAGCAAAAAACGAAGAGCCATAGTTGGCCAAAGCTAGACCTAGACATGTGCTTTTAGTGGGCGTGGATGAGGGCGTATGTGAGGTGGGTCAATAACTGGATGGGAGGGAACTGGGTGTGTTTTTAACTTGTGAGGGTGTGTACTTTTTTATGTGAACCAATCAACATGCCTGTGTCTTGTGATGTCATCGAGTAATAAAGTGGAGGAGGACGGGCTGAGCTCCACCATTCCTTTCTTTTCCCTCTATTGAGAAGCATCCTGCCTATTCTTTCCCTGTTGCAGTGGAACAGTACCAGCCTTCCCTGAGTTTGTAAGGAGATTAATTAATTAATCAAAGAGTCTTTAGTAATTGACTTTCCTTGTCAATATATCTTTATTGAGGTGATAAAGAAATGTACAATTCAACAAAATAAAATAAGTTAATTACAGACACAGAATAATTTCTTGGTTTACATAAGTGGTAAGTTCACAACAGGTGAGTCTGGTGGCTTCAATGGACATATTAATAGTACAGATAAGGTTATAACTAAGAGACCAATTTTCTGGAGTTTATTTAAAGATGCTTCGTTTCTTCCAACCAGCCCAGATGGTTTTAGGGCTGTGGTTTAGGCAAGAGTCCTGATGCGTCAACGTAAGTGTTTCAACCAAAATCAACCTTATAACAATGCTAAGAACATGTATAATAACGAGGTTCATAGTCAGAGCCCAAGGCGGGGGGAGGAGGGTGGGGAGGAAAGCGGGGAGGGGAGAAAGGGGTGTCTGCAGGAGTGGTCCGGAATTGGCTGTCAATATCAAATATACGCTAAGCGGTAGACTGTTAAACAGGCTGGGCTACCATGGTAATAATACAATATCATTGATTTCATTGGGTATTGCATATTCATACCACGGTTTCCAGGTTCTTTCGAATCCAGCGGTCGCGTCCATGTCGATTGCCATCATTTTGTCGTGAGTCATAGCTAGGTTCATTCTGTTCGTTACTTCGTTAATTGATAGATTAGGGGTTTTCCATGCTTTTGCCAATGTTTGTTTCGCAGCTGTAAAGAGCTGTGTTAATAGTTTAAATTGTTTATGTGAGACATTTTTGGGTTTGAGGTTTAATAATGCGCTTTTGGGGTCCAATGGGATCCCCTTACCCGATAGTTGACTGATTATTGTGAACATTTCTGACCAGAATAACTGTGCTTTAGGGCACGACCACCAGATATGAAAGAATGTTCCTGGAGATGAGCAGCCCCTGAAACAATGTTCAGGGTAGTTTGGCACAAATTTCGCAATCCTAGTAGGAACTAGGTACCATCTAGTAAGAACTTTATAGTTAGTTTCACAAGCTAGTACATTTATTGAAGCAGATTTAGTGTTGGTCCATATTTGATTCCAGTCTTCTGGATCTAGTTCAATATCCAGGTCTAGTTCCCATTTGTTTACATAGGGGAGTTTCCCCGTAATAGAGTTAGTCAACAACTGGGAGTATATTGATGAGATCAAACCTCTAGAGGGAGGGGTGCTTTTGCAGAGCTTTTCAAAGGCAGATAGTCGGGGAGGGCTGGGGATGGAGTCTGCATAAGGTTTGAAAAAGTTTTTAATTTGGAGGTATCTAAATATTTCAGATTGTGGTATGTTATAGATTTCGCATATATCCGGAAAGGACCTAAATGTAGAGGAATCCAAGAATTTATACAGGCATGTACAGTCCTTTTTCACCCATTCTTTAAAGGTGTTGGGGTAGATCCAAGCAGGGTAGAACGATGGATTTTTATAGAATGATAAGAGTGGAACATGGGAGGATAAAAGGGAGTTCTTTATCTTTAAATTGTCCCATAGGGAAAGAGAGTGCTTAAGAATGGGGTTATGGATATGTTCGCGTGATTTGGATGGGATCCACATAATGTTGGAAATCGGGATGGGGTCGCATTCCACCGCTTCAATCGAAACCCAGAGGGGAGGTTCCTTTGTTGTGTGGTACTTTACTAACGTGGCTAATTGTGCAGCTCTATAATAGTTCAAAAAGTTGTGTAGCCCCAGTCCTCCTTTAACTTTGGGGAGATGCAAGATTTGATGTTTTAATCTTGGTTTGGAGGAGCCCCACACAAAGTTGGAAACTCTTTTTTGTACAATCCTTAAGTAGTATGATGGGATTGGGGCTGGGAGAACTCTAAAGAGGTAAAGGAGTTTAGGCAGAATTGACATCTTGATTGCGTTAATTCTTCCAAGCCAAGATAAAGGTAAATGAGACCAGGATTTTAAAAGATTCGATATCTCTTTTAGAAGGGTGGGGTAGTTGGCTGTAAATATCTCTGTGAAAGAAGCCGTAAGGCGGATTCCTAGGTATGGAATGTTTTTATCTGACCATTGAAAGGGAAGACCAGATTTAGCTGCATTAAGGTCTGAAGCTGAGAGTGATATATTGAGAGCCAAGCTCTTTTTGGGGTTTATAACTAGTCCTGAGAAAGACGCATAATGTTTTAGTAGGGACATTAGGTTTGGGCCTGTTACATGAGGGGTCGCGGGAAAAAAGGAGGATGTCATCGGCGAACATACATAGTTTATGCTTATGGCCCCCTACCTCTATACCTAAGATCTTGGGGTCTGACCTAATCTTATGCGCAAGTGGTTCTATGAGGAGGGCGAACAAAAGAGGGGAAAGCGGGCATCCCTGTCTTGTGCCTCTGCCAATGGAAAATGGGTCTGACTTGTAGCCTGCGTATTTGACGCATGCCTTCGGATTATTGTATAATTTCATTATCCATGTCATGAAGTTGGGTCCAAAGGCCCATTTTTGTAATGCATATTTTAGGTAAGACCAGGATATAGAGTCGAAAGCTTGTTTTATATCCAGTGACAGAAAGCACGCTGGGATGCCCCTTTTCTTAGCTATATGAGCTAGCAAGTACGCCCTTCTAATATTGTCACCTGCTTGTCGGTTCGGTATAAAGCCAACCTGGTCACGATGGACCAGTGAGCCTATTATTCTGTTTAGGCGCACCGCCAAGATCTTACCAAGAAGTTTAATGTCCGTATTCAGCATTGAAATGGGACGAAAGTTTTCGCATGCGGTGTTATCGGTTTGTGGTTTTGGTATCATACAGATTGTGGCCATGAGTGATTCCTGTCGGAAGGATTTTCGGTTTAGCAAGTCATTAAAGGCCTCAGCTAGCCTTGGTGAGAGGAGTTCAGTGAATGTTTTGTAATATTTAGCAGTGAATCCGTCGGGTCCAGGTCTTTTATTTAGTTTAAGGTCCTTTATCGCGTTGCTTACTTCATTATGTGATACAGGTGATTCTAATTGCAATCTTTGGGAGTCCGACATTTGGGGTAGATGGAGTTGCGAATAAAAGGAGTCCGCCTCTTTTTCATTGATTACATTTGTATCCGAGTACAGTTTTTTCAGGTGGGAACTAAATTTTTGTACGATTTTAAGGGGGTTGCTAGAAATGATGTTGTTAGCCAATTTCAGTTTAATGGGGGTATAGGATTTCTTAAAGAAATTTAATGATCTTGCTAAATAAGCCCCCGGCTTGTTGGCTTGTTTGTATAAGGTGTGTTTAGACCTGTTTAAAATTTTATTGGCTGATTCTGTAAGGAATAGGTCGTACTCTAAGCGAGCTTTGTCTAGGCAGTCCTTAGTTCTGGGTGAATAATTGTCTTGGAAGTCTAAAAATGCTAGATTAAATTATTTTTCCAATTTCATCGCCATTTGTTTCCTTTGTTTTTTGAGGATCCCTAATTGTCTCTGAATAGTCCCTCTTAGAACTGGCTTGTGGGCTTCCCAGAGTGTGAGGGCGGATATTTCAGGGCTCTCATTGTGGGTTAGATAGTCTCTTAAAGATTGTTCTATTTCTAGACAGTGAGAGGGGTGGTTAAGTAATAGCTCAGGCATATACCAAGACCGGTCGTGCTTTTTTGGAATGGTTGAGGCAATAGTTGTAAGAACTGCGTTGTGGTCTGACCACGGAATAGGGACTATATTGGAGTGGAGGACTTCAGGCATCATTCCGGTCGTTAGGAATATGTGATCTATTCTACTAAATGATTGGTGCGGATTTGAAAAATAGGTGAAGTTGCGTTTTGTTGGGTTCATCTCCCTCCATGAGTCCACCAGGTTGTATTTTGAGAGGAGATTGGGAAGATTCCATTTAGGATGGTGTTTGTGTTGAATATAGGGGGACTTGTCTAAGAAAGGGAGAAGAACCTGGTTTGAGTCTCCGCAAATCAGAAGGGAGCCAAGTTTATGAGCATTTATGGTTAGAAGAAGGTGAGACATGAATGGCATAGGATTGAGGTTAGGGGCATAGTATGAGACAATCGTAATTGCCGTGTCTAAAATATAGCCTGTTAAGATCAGGTATCTCCCCTCTGGGTCTCTGATTTCTGTGTTCAATGTGAAAGGAGTCGAGCGGTGGAAGGCTATAAGGGTGCCTCTTTTCTTTACTGTGGCGGATGCATTGTAAACTTGTGGATAAGCTGTGTGAAAGTACTTAGGGGTTGTGCTTGGGGTGAAATGAGTTTCCTGAAGGCAGACTATGTGGGCCTTTTTTGACTGGAAAAGCCTGAAAGCTTTTGATCGCTTCTGTGGTATGTTTAAGCCTTGAACATTGAGTGACAATAAGTTCAATGGTGCCATGGTAGCCAAACCGACAACTCAATCTTACCGTGCTTCCGCGTGTAGCAATTACCCGGACCACTCCGTGCAGACTGGATGGGGAGAAGGGCAGGAAAGGAGGTTTCAGGGGAAAAATAAAAGACAACAAAGGTTAGTGCAACAACAGTTAACAAATTGTAACAAACATATTTAGCATAAGTCCGTGGTTGGGGAAAAGGATCCCCACCAGGGAAAAGGGGGTCTCCGTCAGATCCCCACATATTAAGTTGGGGGTCTGAGTTAGACCAAATGGGGCACATGTTTTTCCAAGGGTCAGAGTGCCGCGTTCCGTAGTGTACAAAAAGGGGAGAGAAGAGCAATTGTAAGAGATGAGAGGATGCGCTTGGCTATGTAGAATATTACAATATTAGCTGAGCAAGGGAGGGGAACCCTATCGTACCTGAGGTAAATGGTACTGCCTAATGGGGTATAGGGGTCTTGGGACAGGCGGGATCACCCAGGAGATATACCGGGAGGTTAGGTTGGGAGTGGGAGTAGAGTGGAGTCTGGATTATTAGGGATAGATTAGAACAATAGGATTAAATCCATATTGCTGTCATCTATTGCGATAGCCAGAATGACTTGAGGGAGAGGGGGTGCAGTAGGCAACCGTTCGCTTAAAGAGAGTGGATTTAACAATTAAAGGAAGGTGGTCATGAATTTGTGCCGGTTAGGAGGGATTGGCGTGATAAACTATTCTTGCTTTCTCTGGATTTTACCAAAGTTTCAGAGTACAGAGCCATGGATGTGGTTCCAGAAAAGGAGGGAAGGGTATAGTTGGGTAGGCTACTATGGGGAATGTGTGATAAAAGGGTAGGGTGGTGGTTACAATATTATTACCTAGTGAATGGATTTGGGGTCGTTACCAGAAGAGGGGGGTCACCCTAAGGGTGGTACAAGCAGCTCAGATGCAAGTGACCAGAGTTCCAACCTAGAGAGAAAGGGAAAAATGGTTAATAATGTAAGATGATCAGTCCATTGAGTCTTCTCGTTCAGGAGGATGTGACACGAATCTGCCTCGTTTGCTTGACTGATGGAAGTCTTCATTTTGGTCCTGCTGCGTAGCATGGTTGTTGGCTGAGGATGATGACGATCTTCTGCGTGTAGATGATGTGGCAGAGGGTTGCTCAATTAATTTGAAGTCCACAAGGGCTTGGTGTAACTGGTCAGGTGACCTGCAGACTATCTTTGTCCCTTGCAGTGTAAAACGGAGGGAAAAAGGGAAACCTAATTGGTATTTAGTGTTGCGTTGCTGTAACTCAATCAGGAGGGGCTTCATGGCTCTTCTCTTGTTAATTGTCTGTTGTGAGATGTCCGCAAAAATTTGGTAGTTGTAGTTTTGAAAAGTCAAGATGTTTTTTTCTCTTGCTGCCTGTAGTATTTGCTCTTTGGACCTATAGTAATGAAATTTGGTTATTATGTCCCTGGGGGGACCGTCAGCCTTTTTAGGGGTGAGAGCCCTATGAATCCTGTCCATTTCTAGGCGCTCTACAGGGATGCCTGGGAGCAGTTCTTGGCATAGGGCAAGAATGGTGGATTGAAGGTCTACTACAGACTCTGGTATGCCCCTAAATCTCAGGTTTGACCTTTTTGCCCGATTCTCAAAATCCTCCAGTCTATTTTGCAGGGTTAAATTTTCTTCCTTGAGGGTATCTATATCAGACATGCATTCCTGAGTAAAGATTTCTATTTCATCTACCTTGGTTTCCAGGGCATCTGTGCGGTTCCCTATCTCCCTTATTTCTCTTGTGAGACTTGAGGTGATTTGTTCAGATGTCTGTTTAAGTGCTCTGTGAAGCATCTTTTTAAATTGTTTGAGCAATCCTGAGGGGATTTCCTTGTCACCTTTATCCAACTGTGGTGACACATTTGAGTCCTCTCCCTCACTATCTGAGGTAATATTGGACAGAGATGCCATAAGATTAGTTGTTTTGGCAGTTTTAGCTGCCGTTTGCTTTCTCTGTTTCCCTGAGGGGAGCTGTTCTGAGGCGAGCAGTGCTGTCTTAGTGGTGCCTTTGCTCAGCTGAGGGCTGCTTGGAGGATTCGTTTTTGTCCTGTTTCTGGCACCTCCTAGCACCATTCTTTCACCCAAATGTCCCCCTCACCTTCCTACAGCTTGTGGTCCGTTTATGGGATGGTTTGACCGGATCAAATACCGGGTTATCCACGGCTTTCTTCCCTGAGTAGCGGAGCTCTAGGCAGCCATGTCTGCTCCTCTAGAGCCCGCCCATGTGACTCCCCAGTAATTCTCTTTCAATACTATAGACACCCAGCAGGTACAATATTTAAAGGAATTTTTCATTTTTGTATTTAAGCATCATTAAAATCACTGCTCCTGAGGAGCAGTGATTTTAATGATGCTTAATAAAAAAAAAAAAGGAAAAATTCCTTTAAATATTGTACCTGCTGGGTGTCTATAGTATGCCTGTGAAAACGTCTTTTAGAACCCGGTTCTTGCCCGAGGGAACATGTATCAATGGAAAAAAAAGTTTTAAAAACGGTTGTTTTTTCCATTGATACATGTTCCCTGGGGCAAAGACGTTTTACGAAAATAACTTGCATATTAGGCTTAAAAAAGAGCACTTCGCGTCCCATAGACATCAATGGGGTTCTAAATGTTCTCGCGAACGTTCGGTCCGTTCGAAGGTTCTGGTGCGAACCGAACAGGGGGGTGTTCGGCTCATCCCTACCTTTCTTCATTTCTTGTATTTGTTGGAAATGTAAGGAGGCCTTCTGGAGATAGTAATCTCATTCAAAGGAGTTTCTTGTACGGCCTGCCATCCCTTTGGTGGATTTCCACCATTGAGAGAGCATGTTGGTGACTGGTAGATTTCCATGGTCAAGAAAGAGTAGGTTGGTGTGTGTGACTTCTTTTGGGATAGTACCATGGAGGCCTCGAGGGTGGGAGTTCATTTAACCTTGTGTTTCTTCATATGTATTAGGTATAAGGAGGCCCTTATGAGAATGTCTTCAATCTCCCTTTAGGAGTTCTTTATATGGCCTTCTTCTGTGCCCCAAATGCTGCCACTGTTCCCCAAATTCTGCCACTGTGCCCATATGTTGACACTGTGCCCATTAAATGCTGCCACTGTGCCCCAAGTTCTGCCACTGTGCCCCAAGTGCTGCCACTGTGCCACAAATGTTGCCACTGTGCCCATTAAATGCTGCCACTGTGCCCCAAGTGCTGCCACTGTGCCCCAAGCGCTGCCACTGTGCCACAAGTGCTGCCACTGCCCCAAGTGCTGCCACTGTGCCCCAAGTGCTGCCACTGTTCACATTAAATGCTTCCACTGTGCCCCAAGTGCTGCCAATGTGCCCATTAAATGCTGTCACTGTGCCACAAGTGCTTCCACTGTGCCCCAAATTTTGAAACTGTGCCCAAGTGCTGCAACTGTGCCCCCCGCCTGCCATCTGCCCGGTCCTTACCTTGTCTCGGATGTGCAGCGGGTGACGGCGGCAGGCAGCGGACGGCGGGCGGTGTCTGGTCTCCTCCATTTCCTTCTCGATGTCTTTTGTTCTCCTGCCCGTTCCTCCTCTTGCCCAACCCTATGATTGGACGCCTGATAAGTGTCCAATCAAAGCGCCTGTAGTATCAACCAATCAGGTAACACAGACCCGGTGCACCTGATTGGCTGAGAGGCGGGTCAGTGAATTTCATCGCTTTGAATGAATGAATGAATAAAGAACTTATATAGCGCAGCACATGCAAATTAAATCGCCTCTGGGCGCTCGTTGTTCCTGTCTCCTTTGATATCAAAAGAGATGAGTTTTGATCTTTCTTCTAAAGTGATTCTCCTCCAACCGAATGCTGGTTGGTAAAGCATTCCATAGTCTGGGACCTTGGAGTGCAAACCTTCTTTCTCCCTTGGACCTGTATCTGGCTTTGGGTATCTGAAGCAGATTTTGGTTGGTGGATCGCAGAACACGATTGGGGTTGTAAGCTTTTATCTTTTCACATAAATATTGGGGGGCCTTCCCATGGATGCACTTATGCGTCAGACAGAGTGCTTTAAAAGCAATTCTGTCTTTTACTGGCAACCAATGAAGGGATCTCAGTGAAGGTGAGATTGATTCCCAGGGTTTTTTCCCAGTCACAAGTCTGGCGGTCGTGTTCTGAATGACTTGCAGGCGAGTGATTTGGTACCTTGGGAGTCCGAGATAGAGGGCGTTTGCATAGTCCAGTCTGCAGTTCATAATTGTTCCCACCACGACTGCTATGTCTTCTTTGGGAATAAATGGAGTAAGTCTGCGTAGTAGGCGCAGCAGATGGTGAGATCCGCTGACTACTGACCCTATTTGTGCATCCATTGTCATGTAGGTGTCGAAAATGACCCCAAAACTTTTGACTTTGGAGCTAGGGGTGATGATTTGGCCCAGAATGGGCGGGGGTGTCCAAGTTGTTGCGTGGTGATTCTTACGACTGGCGTGAAACAGGAGAAGTTCTGTTTTGGAGCTGTTGAGTTTAAGATAACTCTTAGGCCTCGTACACACGAGGGGATATGTCCGCTGAAAACGGTCCGATGGACCGTTTCAGCAGACATCTCCGCTCGTGTGTATGGGCTAGCGGACAGATTTCTCCACCCGACAGATTTCAAAGCATACTTTGAAATCTATCCGGTGGGAATCTGTCCGCCCGACATGTCTGCTGGTTAGTACACTTACCAGCAGACATGTCATCCCCCACCGCCGCCGCGCCTCCGCCGAATGGATTCGGCGTATGCACGGAAGTGTTTAACTTCCTGGTGCGGTGACGTGGCGGTGATGTGGCGGCGTCAACGTCACCGCCGCGTCACCGCCAC
Source organism: Rana kukunoris (assembly GCA_029574335.1). Classification (NCBI taxonomy): domain Eukaryota; kingdom Metazoa; phylum Chordata; class Amphibia; order Anura; family Ranidae; genus Rana; species Rana kukunoris. The sequence goes on along the minus strand of CM056059.1, from coordinate 154,837,328 downwards.
GTCACCGCGCCGTCCGGCGGTGGGGAATTTGATCCGATGGTGTGTACACGCCATCGGATCAAACTCCCGATCGGACATACCCGATGGAAATGGTCCGCGGACCGTTTTCATCGGATATGTCCGATCGTGTGTACGAGGCCTTAGTCATCCAGTTTTCTATCAAAGAGAGGCATGTCTCTAGATGCGAAAATACAGTTGCGTGTCATCTGCATAAGAGTGATAAAGCAGTTTTTGGCTGCTGATGATTTCAAAGAGAGGGCGAAGATAAATGTTGAATAGAACCGGCGACAGGGGGGATCCTTGAGGGACTCCGCATGACACCGTGCGTTTTTCCGAAGTAAAAGGTCCCAATTTAACTAGCCGAGTCAATAAGAGTTTGTGGTCTACTGTGTCAAAAGCTGCGCTTAGGTCCAACAGAACCAGAAGACAAGATTCTCCTTCGTCTGCGGCCTCAAGAGCGTCATCCCATATTTTGAGCAGTGCTGTCTCCGTCCCGTGCCCGGGACGGAAGCCAGATTGAAAAGGATCGAGCAAGTTATGGGTATCTAGATGCTGTTGCAGCTGTTGTACCCAGGGCCGGCCCTATGATGGGACCGGGTGGTACCATGGGTACCAGGCGGCACCTTTAGGGGGCGGCATACACCCGTTCTGCCCGTTCCGCTGCCTGTGAGGAGCGCGCCGCCGGGCTGCCTGAGAGGACACTCGCAGGGGGGTGCAGTCAGCGAGTGAGCGGCGCGGTGAGGAGCCCGGCGCCGCTGCTGTTAGCTGTGACAGGAGCGGGCGGGCAGAACACTGAAGGCGGGGCTGGGGGTTGCGGGGGTGAGGAGCAGTCGGTGCAGGCCGCATTCATGGCGGGGGAAGGACATGAAGGGGTCAGGTGACCATGAAGGGGGAGGAGCTGCCTGGAGGAATGCCATCTGCCTCGTGTCTGACAGGTGAATTTGCAGCCAAAGATACTAGGGCCTGGAGAAGACTACTAAAAAGTAAGTGATGCCAGCCTGCCTGTCTGAAAAAAATGATGTTTTACACACAGCATGATGAGAGCATGCTTTGGTCGTGTCAGTGGTCTTTTTTAAACAGTAAGGGGTGATGCTGAACTCTCATCATGCTGTGAGGCTGTGTTTGATGGGCACAGTGGCTGCATTTGATGAACACAGTGGCTGTATTTGATAGCACAATGACTGCGTCTGATGAGCACAGTGGCTGTATTTGATGGCACAATGGCTGCGTTTGATGGGCACAGTGGTTGTATTTGATGGCACAGTGGCTACATTTGGCAAAGTGGCTGTGCTTGATGGGCACAGTGGCTGTGCTTGATGGGCACAGTGGCTGTATTTGGCACAGTGGCTGTGCTTGATGGGCACAGTGGCTGTACTTGATGGGCACAGTGGCTGCGTTTGATGGACACAGTGGCTGCATTTAATGGGCAAAGTGGCTGCGTTTGATGCACAAAGTGTCTGCATTTGATAGGCACAGTGGCAGTATTTAATGGGTGCGTTTGATAGGCACAGTGGCTGTATTTGATGGGCACAGTGGCTGCTTTGATGGGGAAAGTGGCTGCATTTGATGGCACAGTGGCTGCGTTTGATGGGCACAGTGGCTGCGTTTGATGGGCACAATGGCTGCGTTTGATGGGCACAGTGGCTGCGTTTGATGGGCACAGTGGCTGCGTTTGATAGGCACAATGGCTGCGTTTGATGGGCACAGTGGCTGCGTTTGATGGGCACAGTGGCTGCGTTTGATGGGCACAGTGGCTGCGTTTGATGGGCACAGTGGCTGCGTTTGATGGGAGTGAGACTGCAATTAATGTTTTTTTTTTTTTATAGAGCTTTTTTTGTATGGGTTTTGTATAGAGCCATGACAGGTTCTCTTTATACATGTATAGAGCCATGACAGGCCCTCGTTATACTCATTTATACATGTATAGAGCCATGACAGGTCCTCCTTATACTCCTATATACATGTACATAAAATAATGAATGTGGGGGCCTTTTGTTTGGCGTGATTTTTTTTTTTGGGGGGGGGGGGGCAGCATTCAATTCTTGGTCCCAGGCAGCACAATGTCTTGGGCCGGCACTGGTTGTACCACTACTTTCTCCATTACCTTGGAGAAGACGTTTAGGCTTGTTATGGGACGACTATGTTCAGGGGCCTTGGGGTCAAGGGTGAGTTTCTTCAAGATAGGCTTGATTGTGCCCTGTTTCAACAGGGTAGGTACTATGCCTTCCTTAAATGATTGATTTATAAGCTGCTTGTTAGGTGGCGCCAGAATAGTGGCGCATTCCTTCAGCAGTTTGGTGGGGATAATGTCATTAGGCGCCGTGCTATTTCGCAAGGAGTCAATGATGTTTTTAGTAGCCTCAATGGAGATGGGTTTTAGGGCAAACCTCGTTGACTGCGGCCAATTTGTGTGAGAGTTGGGTGTAGGACTTGGGGGAAGATTAAGGGGGGTACTGTTTTGCTGAATGCTTTCACGGATCCTTTTAATTTTGTTAACAAAATAATCCGATAATTCATTGCAAAATTCTTGGGTGTCAGAATTGGGGTCTTCCAAACAGACCGGATTCATGGTCTGGGTGACAAGCTTAAAGAGTTCGCGGGGGCGGTTTAGGGCATTAGTGATGATGTTGGAAAAATGTTTTTTTTTGGCCTTGAAAATTTCTTTGTGGTATTTTTTTGTTTTCAACTGAGGTGCTTCTTTTCCAAGCTGCTTTCTCTCTTCTGCGCTCTTGCTTTATCAACGCCAGCTGGTCGTTAAACCTGCCGGCGTTGTTTTTCCGGTTGCAGGTTTTGCGATTGGGAGCTACTACATCGGCTGACTGTAGTAGCTCTGCGTTTATGGCATCTAGGGTTTCAGTGGCTGATTGATGAGATTGGATTGTTTTATTTTGCTCCCTAATGTTGTTTTGAAGAGCTCCGAATGGAGCTTCTTCTGAGATCTTGTCCAGTACGTTTTTGTTGAAGGGGGGTTTTTGATAATTATGAATTTGATTACATGGTGGTCTGTCCATGGTAGCGGCTTATTTTTCAGGATTTTTACTTCCAGCTCTTGTCTGAAAATAAGATCAAGGGTGTGACCTGAGGTATGCGTGGGCCCACACACTAGCTGCTGGAGCCCTAGTGCTTCCAAGTGGTCAATGCAGGCGTCGGCAACGGGATCCTGTGGGGAGTTGGCCCAGAGGTTAAAGTCCCCCAGCAGCAAAAGATGTTTGCTGTTTAGGGTGTAAGTGGAGATGAACTCTGTTAAAGAAGAAAGAAGCTGCGTTTTTGGACCCGGTGGTCTATAGCAGAGTAGGATATGGACGGTCTCCTGGGGATTTGTTTGAAGTTGCAGAGAGAGGGTTTACATTAAATGGAAGAGGGTTTTGGAGGATTGGTTTAGTGATTGAGAGGTGAGACTTGTGGATCATCGCCAATCCTCCTCCTCTTTGCCCCACTCTGTTCTCTGTTATTATGCGATAATTCTCTGGCACCAGTTCACTTAAAATGGTGTTACATTCGGCTGTAAGCCAGGTTTCTGTAATAAAGAGACAGTCTAAATCGCATTGTAACATGAGATCATGGATTTCTAGTCGGTGTCTTACTGCTGATCTTGTATTGACCAGAGCGCATGATATGCGACTTGGTTGGGATAGGTTGGTGTAATGTTTAGCTGTCGATCGTCGATCGCTTCTAAACAGTCGTTCTTTCTTTAAGGCATTTTTGGTGGCGGTCGGTAGTATTGAGGCAAATGGCTTTGAATGAATGAATGAAAAACTTATAGAGCGCGGCACATGCGAACTGAATCGCCTCTGGGCGCTTGTTGTTCCTGTCTCCTTTGATAAATGGCTTTGAATGAATGAATGAAAAACTTATAGAGCGCGGCACATGCGAACTGAATCGCCTCTGGGCGCTTGTTGTTCCTGTCTCCTTTGATATCAAAAGAGATGAGTCTTGATCTTTCTCCTGAAGGCTAAGTGATTCGCCTCCAACCGAATGCTGGTTGGTAAAGCGTTCCATAGTCTGGGACCTACCGAGTATCTCAGATCAGTCATGGTTGTTGACGCACTGGGGGGCAGATGTATTATCGGGGGGGTTTCAGTAATGCTAGGGGCGAGGATTCGGATAATCCTACCTCCTGGTTGATCCAGAGGAAGGCGAAAAACCCCTGTCCGTGATATGCCAATTTGTCGTGGCAGGGGAAAAAAATCCTTCCTGACCCCCCAAGGGGCGATCGGATGGGTCCCTGGATCAAGATACTGCAGAAGCCGGGGGTAACTTTCAGGGGGGGGGGGATCTTGGGGGGGTATACCCAATAGGGAGTTATTGGGTTGTGAATGGGGTAGGGGGGTGGGAACCAGGGGGTGTACCAAGATGGCCGCTGGCTGAAGGTCTGTGCTTCAGCTGGGAGGCTGTGCAGCTTGGGTGGCCAAATCCTATTAGTGAAGGGCTGCTCAGGTATCTGGAGGTGGATGGGCAGTGGTGACCTGTTTGATGGCGTCTTTGGTGGAAGCTGGGGGTGAAAAAGTGCGGCGAGCCGCTAGCCCGCGGCTAAAGCCGCGGTCTTTCCTGAATTCGCGCCCGCCGACTAGTTCCACGGGGTGGCGCGAGGGCCGCCACCGCGGCTTGTCCTGAAAAGGACGGCCGCTAATGGTAGTGGTGAGCTGGGGTACCCCTGTAGCCCTGTGTCAGGGGCTTACCTTTGAGGAGGGAGCCAGGAGGGAGCCAGAAGCTAGGGAAAGGCAGATCCAATGGTGCACAGTCAAAGCTGAGGGGGGCTACGGATGGGGGGGGGGTAGCCTGGCTGGGAGCGTCCTGGTGTATTATGCCGTGGAGCGGCCCAGCAACACAGTGAGAGGACCCTGCCTAGCTGCACTAGCCCTGGGGAGAGCCGACTCGTTTGAGAGCGTCCTGCTCTCTCTGTCCCTAGGGTGAGCAGACTAAGGTGAGAGCGTCTTGCTGCACCGCTGCTCTGTGAGATCTGTGACAGCTGAGGAAGCTGAATCCATCGGAGACCTATTGTCTTGCTAACACACAGCTGAGTAAATAGCGAACGCATAGCGTTGCGCCCGCAATTCACATTTTTGGGCGCTTATTAGAGCCTATGGCTCTAATCAGGTGCTTCCAAAAAAACACCACCGCTGCTGTAATTCTGGCGAAAAGGGGCCGGACACCTGAATAGGGGGCGGCAGCAGCGACCATAGATAAATTTATGAAATGCATGAATCTATCTATGATGAGAGAGTAGTGACAGGAGAGAGGGGAGCAACGGTCCTGGGCCCTTTATGGACGCCAGTGTTGCCAACCTACCAGATTGAAATTTACTGGCATGACAGCCAAAATTTACTGGCGCAACCACGTTTTTACTGGCATTTCACAAAAGTTACTAAATTACATTTTTAGGTGCAAATTTCAGTATGTAGGCTACAAACAAGTACGCTGGGCAAAAAGCAATGTGATTTAAGGTAGTGTGACAGGAAGTCAGGTAAATCTGTGGGTGTTGGCACAGACGGGAGATACATTTCTGCCTTGTTTAGACAATTCACCAATTACTATTAGCTGTTAGCTGCAGAAATAGCCAGAAAGGTTTAGGGCGTTAGAAAACTTCAGCTGTTCAAAATGAGGCAATTAAGGCCTCTATAAGTTATCCAAAGGATGAATACTGATTGCTGCATCCTGAGGCTTTTTGAGTTTAGGAGAGCAGTGAGAAAGACTTCTGAAGAGGTGAGGTGGTTGTTGATTTTTCTTTGTGATAGAAATCAAAAAGACTATTGTTTCTCTGCTGTATGACCAGCAGTGTCTGCCCAGCAGTACAGTAGGGAAAATATGGTATATACCTAAGTATGTACGCTCACCGCGCTACTAACCAGCAGTGTCTGCCCAGCAGTAGGCTGTGCCAGACTCCATAGATAGGTTCCTGTGTGGTGAAGGTAGACGCCCCAAGTGGCCAGGGTTTATTTTATGTTTTGTTTTGTTTATGCTGTTTGGATGCTTGCACTTGTTTCCAGCAATATGGAAGAATAAACCAAACTTTTTGTTTTCAACCGTCTTCGGCTGCCTCTCTGTATAGTTCAGTGTGTAGTGAACCCATCCAGGGGGTCACACACTCCCGCTACCGAGTTAACCCCTCACAATAGATATTAAGGTAAAAAAAACATATTTTTGTTATTTTTGATATAATAAGGGCAAATTATTTAGTCACATCACCCCCTGCCTCCATCCCCCTCTGTCAACAACACCCCCTGCCTTCACCCCCCCTCTGCAGTGCCACGATCTCCCCCTGCCTCCAATAACCCCCTGCCTACAATCTCCTCCTGCCTCCAATCTTCCCCTGCTTCCAATCATCCCCAGCCTCCATCGTCCCCTGCCTCCATCCACCTCTGCTGTGCCACCAACAACCCCTGTCTCCATCCCCACCCTCTGCAGTGCCACTGTGCCACCATCCCCTTCTGCAGCGCCACAATCACCCCCTGCCTCCAATCTCCCCCTGCCTCCAATCTCCCTTTGCCTTCAATCTCCCCCTGCCTCCATCCCCCTCTGCAGTGCCATTGCAGCCACCATCACCCCTTGCCTCCAATCTCCATGCTCTTTTCCAAGCCAAACCGATCTTGGTAATTTTTACTGGCACATTCCGCAACCACGGACATTTAAGAATGGGAGAAAAAAGTGCCCGTTTTTACGAACTGTCTGTAAAAATACGGACGGTTGGCAACACTGATGGACGCACCGCCACTGGTGTAAAGGCAGGTGTCCCAATACTTTTGGTAATATAATGTATGTGCATTTATTATTCTGTTTCTAAAAAGATAAATGTATCCTTTAATTGATGGATTCATTTTGCTCCCTATAGAGCAAGCTCATTCTCCCCCCCCCCTCCTTGCTTTACAGCCAACACTAAAGCACTTGTGTAAGTTCCTGATGCTTATAAAATAATAGTTATCTTTATATGTTTGGTTTATTCATCTTTTTCCAAAATGGAGATATTTAAGGGCGCCCTGTCGTGTGCTGTCAGTACATCTACATTTGGATTTCTCACAGTAATACACAAAGCCGGAGAAGTGTTTGATGACTGCGCCCTCTTTTCTCTCTTCTCCGCATTGTCCATTCACACAAAGCCTTACGGTGATACAAAGTATCTTCTTCTGTTTCATGTCTCAGTCACTTTCTCCTTGTGAAGTGAGTTATATTGGTGACTTCACGATCTCTCCACTCCATCGCATTCAGAAAAAAAAAAAAACCCAACCGAGCGCCACAAATTTCCTAGTTTTTCCACTGTTTGTGATATTAAACACCTCCCAAACTCCTTCTTATTAATGTTTTGACAGCTGCAATCTGACTCATTTCCTAAAAAAAAAAAAAAAAGAATATGGATTAATTAGACGTGCCTCTCCCCATTCAAAATAAATTGCAGCTTTTTGCAAAAATAAACGTAGACGCTTTCTGCTAATGCGTTTCGGTAATGGCAGAACACAGGTGTGCGCGCCTTCAGAAACACTTCAGAATCTTTCCAGGTCTCTCTTATTCTACCGAAATGGATAGATTTAAAGGGCAAATACGCTCTGGAGGTTACCTGAAGCTTAATTAATAGGAAAACGTATTGTAATTATTATATACATATATATATACCGTATTTATTGGCGTATACCACACACTTTTTTTCCCCTTAAAATAAGGGGAAAATCGTGAGTGCGCGATATACGCCAATACCCGCTTCCCGCGCTCAGTTTGAATGCCTCCGCGGACATATACCGAGTGCAGTACACTCGGGTACATTCGGACAGGCTCGGCTTCGCTCATGCTCATGCATAAACGTCACAGAGCGTGAGCACGAGCAAAGCCGAGCCTGGCCGAATGTACCCGAGTGTACTGCAATCGGTATATGTCGGCGGAGGCATTCAAACTGAGTGCGGGAAGCGGGGATTCGACTCGGAGACAGTGCGGGAGAAGCCGGGAGGACACCACTGAAGCCGCAGACGGACGCTGGACCGGACAAGGCCGCCGATGGACGCCGCGCAAGACACCAAAACTGTAAGTATTAAAAATGTTTTTTTACAGGAATTTCGGGTCCACATTAGGGGTGCGCGCTATATGCGGGAGCGCGCAATACCCCGATAAATACGGTATATATATATATATATATATATATATATATATACATATAAATACATGCAGGGCTTTTTTTTCCTCGGACAACAGGTGCTGGGGCTCCCCCTTTCCGAGTCACCCCTTTTCTCCGCCCCCTACCAACTTCCCAGTACCGTCCCTTTTAGACAATATAGGACCAAGTATCATTTTGTGGTGCTAAGTAATTTGTATGGAATTTGGTAATGATATCAAGAAATACAGTAAAATAGATCCCCAGCAGTCAGCAACAATACATCCCCCTAACAACAATGGACCACCACAACAAAATTTCCCCACCAGCAACAATAGACTCCCGGCAGCATCAACAGATCTCTGCACAACCAGGTTCTGCCATCAACAATAGACTCTTCCTCCAACAGTAGATCTCTTTCAGCAACAACTGACCCCCCAGCAACAATGGGTCCCCCACCAGCAACAATAGACCTCCCCAGCAACAATAGACCCCCCGTGTAAAATAGACCCCCAGCAGTGAGCATCAATACCCTGCAGCACACCCCAGCGCCCCTTGCCATTACATACAGTCAGTCCAGGAGATGCCGGAAACTGCCTTCCCCCACGTTCCCGTTGAAAAAAAGCCCTGTATATATATCTTTTAGGCAAGTTCTGAAAGATCGTCTGCTGCATTTAAATCCAAGAATAACAATACAAGAATTACAATGCAATCAGTGGTGGTGCATCCATAGTGGGCGCAGGAGCGCTACCCCCTCTCTACTGCACCGTCACTCAACAATACATAGATTCATGCATTGCATGAATCCATGTTTTGTCGCTACTGCCGCCCACTAGTTTAACAGAGGTGGGTGTGTTTTGGAAGTGTCTATCAGAGCCAGGGCCGATCCTGGGCTGGTGCGAGGGGTGCACTGCACCCAGGCTCCACAGAGGGGGAGCGCCAAAGTGCTAGGGTATCTGATTCATTAGTCCCGACTCCCGAGTGTTCTGTTTCCCGCTCGCGGCAGTGTGCATATTCCCCGCCCCCCCCTCGCGCCCGCGGCACTCAATATATTAGCAGCATTAGCATATTCCTTCCCCGCCTCCGGCAGTGTGCATTTTGGTGCCTTCCATGTACCATAGTGATCCTGCCTTCCTTGTACCATAGTGGTCCTTCTTTCTTGCCTTCCATGTACCATAGTGATCCTTTCTTCCTGCCTTCCTTGTACCATAGTGATCCTTCCTGTCTTCCTCGCCCCCATCACGGAGTATATTAGCATTCCCTGACCCCCAGGCGCGCTCGCGGCAGTGTGCATAAGCGGCAAACGATCGCTCACCTCTCCGCTTGCCTGCTGCACATGATCATTTTCTTTTGGCGGCTGCTGTACATTCCGGGCGAGGAGGAGGTAGGCTAGGTTCCTCCCCATGTCCCGCCTGTGTCCACCCACAACCCCTTTTGTGCAGCCAATCTGTGCCTGGGAAGGGGATGTGGGCGGGAGTTTTCAAACCAGCCAGCGATCATTATTCGAATCCTGCCTGTTCTGATGTCGCTGCCCGAGTGCCTCCTTCACTGCAGTGCTGCACATGAATCATCCCTGGCCGATTGCTCGCCCCCCGCTTGCCTGCTGCACATGATAATTTTCTTTTGGCGGCTGCTGTACATTCCGTGCGAGAAGGAGGTAGGCTAAGTCTGTCCCGCCTCCTCCCCATGTCCCGCCTGTGCCCGCCCACAACCCCTTGTGTGTAGCCAATTTGTACCTGGGAAGGGGGTGTGGGCGGGAGATTTCAAGACAGCTACCTGATGTTGCTGCCTGAATGCCTGTGCCTCTGAAGACAGGTTAGTGCTCTCCCCCCTCTATCTTCTCTAAATGTGCCATAGCAGTCCAGCCTTCCATGTGCCCTAGCCTTCCACGTGCCATAGCTGTTCAGCCTTCCATGTACCATAGCCGTCCAGCCTTCCATGTGCCATAGCATTCCAGCCAGGCTATGGCACATTGAAGGCTGGAAGGCTATGGCACACGGAAGGCTGGACAACTATGACACATGGAAGGCTATGGAACATTGAAGGCTATGGCACATGGAAGGTTGGAAGGCTGAGGCACATGGAAGGTTGGAAGGCTATGGCACACGGAAGGCTGGACAACTATGGCACACAGAAGGATGGAACCTCCCCTGAGCCATAGCCTTCCAAGTGCCATAGTCTTCCATGTTTCATAGCCTTCCAGCTTTTCATGTGCCATAGTCTTCCAGCCTTCCATGTGCCATAGTCTTCCTGCCTTACATGTACCATAGTGATCCTTATTTCCTGCCCTCCATGTGCCATAGTGGTTCTTCCTTCCTGCCTTCCTTGTATCATAGTGATCCTGCCTTCCTTGTACCATAGTGATCCTGCCGTCATTGTACCATAGTGATCCTTCTTTCCTGCCTTCCTTGTACCATAGTGATGCTTCCTTCCTGCCTTCCTTGTACCATAGTGATGCTTCCTTCCTGCCTTCCTTGTACCATAGTGATCCTTCCTTTCTGCCCTCCATGTGCCATAGTGATCCTTCCTTCCCCGTAGTGATCCTTCCTTCCTGCCTTCCTTGTACCATAGTGATCCTTCCTTCCTTGTACCATAGTGATCATTCCTGCCTTCCTTGTACCATAGTGATCCTTCCTTCCTGCCTTCCATGTACCATAGTGATCCTTCCTTCCTTGTACCACAGTGATCCTTCCTTCCTTGTACCATAGTGATCCTTCCTTCCTGCCTTCCTTGTACCATAGTGATGCTTCCTTCCTGACTTCCTTGTACCATAGTGATGCTTCCTTCCTGACTTCCTTGTACCATAGTGATGCTTCCGTCCTGCCTTCCGTGTACCATAGTGATCCTTCCTTCCTGCCCTCCATGTGCCATAGTGATCCTTCCTTCCCCGTAGTGATCCTTCCTTCCTGCCTTCCTTGTACCATAGTGATCCTTCCTTCCTTGTACCATAGTGATCATTCCTGCCTTCCTTGTACCATTGTGATCCTTCCTTCCTGCCTTCCATGTACCATAGTGATCCTTCCTTCCTTGTACCATAGTGATCCTTCCTTCCTTGTACCATAGTGATCCTTCCTTCCTGCCTTCCTTGTACCATAGTGATGCTTCCTTCCTGACTTCCTTGTAGCATAGTGATGCTTCCTTCCTGACTTCCTTGTACCATAGTGATGCTTCCTTCCTGCCTTCCGTGTACCATAGTGATCCTTTCTGCCTTCCATGTACCATAGTGATCCTGCCTTCCTTGTACCATAGTGGTCCTTCCTTCTTGCCTTCCATGTACCATAGTGATCCTTTCTTCCTGCCTTCCTTGTACCATAGTGATCCTTCCTGCCTCCCTTGCACCATAGTGATCCTTCCTTTCTTCCATGTACCATAGTGATCCTTCCTTCCTGCCTTCCATGTACCATAGTGATCCTTCCTTCCTGCCTTCCTTGTACCATAGTGATCCTTCCTGCCTTCCTTGCACCAAAGTGATCCTTCCTTCCTGCCTTCCATGTACCATAGTGTCCCCTCTTCCTTCTCTCTCTCTCTCCCTAAGGGGTCATACTGCAGGACTTATTCTTTGGCTCCAGCCCGGGTTATAATTTTTGCAGTCCCTGACCATCTCCTGTAGTATGTCTGCAGCCTCTGAGCACCTTTTGTGTCATATCTGTAGTCTTTGACCATCTCCTGTAGTATGACTGGGGGCTGTTTCTAACAAACTCTACTAGAGGCCCTCTCTGTGTGCATTAGAGAGACCCCTCCCTCCAGGTCCAATTAGCATACTCCTTGCTCTTTCTGTATTTTTTGTATTGCTAAGACATCATGGGAGCATCCCAGGGTAACGAAGACTCCTTAGGGGAGCATCTCTGTGTTTGAGTTATTGCCATAGAAACACGTGTAAAGGGGAGGAGTTAGTAAAGATAACCACGCCCATGTGGGGGCGCCAGAAATATTTCTGCACCCAGGCGCCTGTGACCCTAGGATCGGCCCTGATCAGAGCCTTTCCCGATTACAGCCTGTGGGCTCTAATCGGCTTCCAATTATTTAACCAGAGGGCGCACAGGGTGTGCGTTCCCTGGTTAACACTGACACGCGTCTCAGCCAATCAGGTTCACCAGGTCTGGTTACCGGTCATCTGATTGGCTGAAGCAAGATCAAGGGCGGGAGAAGACATCGAGTGATCATGGAGGGATAATGGTTGACCCGAGAAAGGTAAGTGCTGGGCAGGGGGGCCATTTGGCAGTGTTTTAAAGGGCAATCTGGCAGCATTTTAAGAGGCAATCTGGCGGCATTTTACGGGGGCAAACTGGCGGCAATTGATGGGCACAGTGACGAAAATTGATGGGCACAGTGGCGACAATTAATTGCACAGTGGTTGCGTTTGATGGCACAGTGGCAACAATTAATGGCACAGTGGTGACAATTGATGGCACAGTGGCTGTGTTTTATGGCCCAGTGGCGACAATTGATGGCACAGTGGCAACAATTGATGGGCACATTGAGGCTGCAATTGATGTATTTTTTTCATTTGTTTGCACCCTTCCCAATAGATTGCATCTTACCAGTCCTTAGTTGTAGCAGTAGAAGGAGCAGCTGCATTTTTCTTTTGGAGAAAATACCAGTTGATCCTGCCAGAAATTCAGTGTGCTCGAAACTTCCTGTGGGCTGAGATCTCAAGCAATGTTTTTAGCTTTCCTAGTTCCCTTCTGGAAACTACACAATGGGTTTGATTTACTAAAAGTGGTTCTAAAGGCTGAAGGTTTTTTACCTTCATGCGCTCTATGCATTAGATCAGTGGCGGCCAGTCCATTAGGGCCCAGGGGCGGCCCATCCATTGTGAGCGCATGGGCACCACCCTCCCTATCCATGTGGGGGGGTTGGGGTTTGAAGCACCTGATTTGAGCCAAAAGGCTCTAATACACTTCAAAATAGGCTGGGCTCAGGGCACAGAGCATTGCTCTGGAACCCACCCAGGTGTGAATATTCGCTATTGCAACACTGATCCTCCTCTCGGCCAATCTGGAAGTGGGTCTGATAACCTGACAGCCGATTGGATGCCTAGGAAGAGGGGAGGAGACACCCGGTGGAAGCGAGGAGGAGAAGACACAGGAGCCACTGCCCATTGCCCACCGCAGCCTGATGTCCACTGATGCCCCGATTCCTGTCGCTGCCTGATGTGCTAGATGGGGTAAGTGCCTTTGGACCGGCAGACAGCTAAGGGGGGGGGGGTTTGTAGTGCCGCATGGAGGTGGTTGTTTGCCACCCCCTTAAACCAAAAAACACCAGCCACCACTTGGGGTGCCTTGACGAGGCTCTCTGGCTTATGCATATATTTGCAAATGTGTGCAAACTAAACCCCTGTTTTTAACGCATACTGTTATTTCGGTTGGTTGCTGGCTGGTCGGTAAGTTGAGCTGGGAATTTCTTTGGTTTTGGATCTCGACAGATAACTGTAAAAAGCACACACAAGTCCGTTTGACTTTTTCAATCGGAAATTCTGATCGTGTGTACGAGGCATAAATCAGGGGATTAGCATAAGCGACGGGCAACTAGCATTTTCAGAAGAGCGTTGGCCATGGCACCATCATATGTCTCTTAGTACAATTTTCCTTTAATTATCTCTTTTGAGTCCCCCTTGGTCGGAGCTTGACAGACTTTCCGGTTCGTAAATATTCCCAATTAAAGCATAATTTCTCATTAATTACCGAGTGTTTTCTATGTACGGCACAACAGCGTCCTCAGAACTCCGGGAACGGATCCTTGTCAGCTTGTATTGGAGACAAGGCAACAATGAATCATCGGGTCGTAAAGCACCTTTTCAGACTGGGTTAAATGAATTTATGAAAATTGCTTTCTTGTCTAAAGATGGCGTTATTGATTGCCTATCGTTGGTCAACCAAAAGACTAATTAATTATGGATTGAGCTACTATATCAAATCATTCCTGCTGGTTTGATTTATTAGCCTAACGATGGAGGCCACATTAATTGAAACCAAATGTTCCCTCGTGATTGAATGACTTCTTCTCACCAGTTAGGCCGTGTACACACGACCGTTTTTAATGTCATGGAAAAAAAACTAAGTTTTTCTCGACGTGATTCTTGTCAAGCCTGCCTTGCCTACCTACGGTCGTGAAAAAAAAATGCTTGAGCAAAGCGTGCGACGGCACTATAAAGGGGAAGTTCCATTTGGATGGCTCCACCCATTGGGCTGCTTTTGCTGATTTTGTGTTATTAAAAGTTTGGTGAGAGAGTTTGGTAACCCTATCCCCTAACCCTTACCCCTAACCCTAACCCTAACCCCTAACCCAAGCCCCTAACCCCTAACCCTAACCTATACCCTAACCCTAGCCCCTAACCCTAACCCTTACCCCTAACCCTTACCCTAACCCCTAACTCTACCCCTAAACCCTAATCCTAGCCCCTATCCCCTAACCCTGACCCTAACCCCCTAACCCACCCCTAACTGTTAGCGCTTTTCAGTCTTCGTGCTTTTCAGTCTGTTACAGCATGAAGAATGTGCTATGGCCATTACAAATGCTAGTTTTACCAGAACGAGTGCTCCCGTCTCATAACTTGCTTCAGAGCATGCACGTTTCCCCCCCCCCCCCCCCCCCCCCCCGTCTTTAAAGCCTACACACGACCATTTTGCACGACGAGAAAAAAGGCAACATGAAAAATGATGAGAAAAATTAGAGCGGATTCAACATTTTTATTGCCCATTTTTCTCGTCGAGAAAAATAGTCTGGAGCCTACACACGATCTAATTTTGATGACTAATTAATAAAATTTAATTTTTTTCATCATAAAAAAAGGTTGTGTGTACGCAGCATGAGGCCTCACTCACACTGGATGTTTTTGGACATTTTTACAGCAGCTGTTTTTGCAGTAGACATTTTTTTTCGACAGTCGTTAAAGCGGAGCTCCACCCTAAAGTGGAACTTCCGCTCATTGGAACCCTCCCCCCCTCCGGTGTCACATTTGACACCTTTCAGGGGGGAGGGGGGTGCAGATGCCTGTTTAAGACAGGTATTGGTGTGCATTCCACCTGCCAGGGGCACACCACCTGCATCCCCTGGTTAACTATTTGAAAGCCGATTATAGCCCGCAGGCTGATAGACACTTCCAAAGCCAACCAGCTGCCGTTATTCAGATGGCCGACGCTAACCAGGGGGCCGGCCATCTGAATAGTGGGCCACTGCTACAATACATAGATTCCTGCAATGCAGGAATCTATGTATTGTTTTTTAGACATGTGCATTAGTTTTCGTTTTAACAAACGATAACGAAAGCACAGAAAACGAAAAACGAAAGATCCGACATAAACAAATGCTTTATTTTCGTTTTCGTTGCGGTCGAATGTGCCTAACCTTAACTCTATTAGTCCAATATTATTCTACATAGAGAGAAAAGATTCGACATAGAGAGAAAAGATTCGACATAGAGAGACATGAAGATTCGACATTGAGAGACATGAAGAGTCAAATTATTTAATTTCTTTAAGATTCTGTCTAATCTTTTTTTTTCTTAGAACATTCGACAGACACCATAAGCCTTCAATGACAGATTCGACATAGAGAGACATGAAGATTCGACATAGAGAGAAAAGATTCGACATAGAGAGAAAAGATTCAACATAGATTGACATGAAGATTCAACATAGAGAAAAAAGATTCGACATAGAGAGACATGAAGATTCAACATAGAGAGAAAAGATTCGACATGGAGAGACATGAAGATTCGACATAGAAAGAAAAGATTCGACATAGAGAGAAAAGATTCGACATAGGAGAAAAGATTCAACATAGAGAAAATATTTGACATAGAGAGAAAAGATTTGACATAGAGAGAAAATATTCGACAAAGAGAGACATGAAGTTTCGACATAGAGAAACATGAAGATTCGACATAGAGAGACATGAAGATTCGACATAGAGAGAAAAGATTTGACATAGAGAGACATGAAGATTCGACATAGAGAGAAAAGATTTGACACAGAGAGACATGAAGATTCAACATAGAGAGACATGAAGATTCAATATAGAGAGACATGAAGATTCAATATAGAGAGACATGAAGATTCGACATAGAGAGAAAAGATTTGACATAGAGAGAAAAGATTCGACATAGTAGAAAAGATTCAACATAGAGAAAATATTTGACATAGAGAGAAAAGATTTGACATAGAGAGAAAAGATTTGGCATAGAGAGAAAAGATTCGACAAAGAGAGACATGAAGATTCGACATAGAAAGAAAAGATTCGACATAGAGAGACATAAAGATTCGACATAGAGAGACATAAAGATTCGACATAGAGAGACATAAAGATTCGACATAGAGAGACATGAAGATTCGACATAGAGAGAAAAGATTCGACATAGAGAGACATGAAGATTCGACATAGAGAGAAAAGATTCGACATAGACAGACATGAAAATCGACATTGAGAGAAAAGATTCGACATAGAGAGACATGAGGATTCAACATAGAGAGAAAAGATTTGACATAGAGAGACATGAAGATTCAACATAGAAAAGATTCGACATAGAGAGACATGAAAATTCGACATAGAAAGAAAAGATTCGACATAGAGAGAAAAGATTCGACATAGGAGAAAAGATTCGACATAGGAGAAAAGATTCAACATAGAGAAAATATTTGACATAGAGAGAAAAGATTTGACATAGAGAGAAAAGATTCGACAAAGAGAGACATGAAGATTCGACATAGAGAAACATGAAGATTCGACATAGAGAGACATGAAGATTTGACATAGAGAGAAAAGATTCGACATAGAGAAACATGAAGATTCGACATAGAGAGAAAAGATTCGACATAGAGAAACATGAAGATTCAACATAGAGAAAAGATTCGACATAGAGAGACATGAAGATTCAACACAGAGAGACATGAAGATTCGACATAGAGAGAAAAGATTCGACATAGAGAGACATGAAGATTCAACATAGAGAGACATGAAGATTCAACATAGAGAGACATGAAGATTCAACATAGAGAGACGTGAAGATTCAACATAGAGAAAAGATTCAACATAGAGAGACATGAAGATTCAACATAGAGAGACGTGAAGATTCAACATAGAGAGAAAAGATTCGACATAGAGAGAAAAGATTCGACATAGAGAAACATGAAGATTCGACATAGAGAGAAAAGATTTGACATAGAGAAACATGAAGATTTGACATAGAGAAACATGAAGATTCAACATAGAGAGACGTGAAGATTCAACATAGAGAAAGGTTCAACATAGAGAGACATGAAGATTCAACATAGAGAGACGTGAAGATTCAACATAGAGAGAAAAGATTCGACATAAAGAGACATGAAGATTCAACATAGAGAGACGTGAAGATTCAACATAGAGAAAAGATTCGACATAGAGAGACATGAAGATTCACCATAGAGAGACATGAAGATTCGACATAGAGAGAAAAAATTCGACATAGAGAGACATGAAGATTCGATGTAGAGAGACATAAAGATTCGACATAGACAGAAAAGATTTGACATAGACAGACATGAAGATTCGACATAGAGAGAAAAGATTCGACATAGAGAGACATGAAGATTCGACATAGAGAGAAAAGATTTGACATAGAGAGACGTGAAGATTCGACATAGAGAGAAAAGATTTGACATAGAGAGACATGAAGATTCAACATAGAGAGACATGAAGATTCAATATAGAAAGACATGATGATTCGACATAGAGAGAAAAGATTTGACATAGAGAGAAAAGATTCGACATAGTAGAAAAGATTCAACATAGAGAAAATATTTGACATAGAGAGAAAAGATTTGACATAGAGAGAAAAGATTTGGCATAGAGAGAAAAGATTTGACAAAGAGAGACATGAAGATTCGACATAGAGAGACATGAACATTTGACATAGAGAGAAAAGATTTGACATAGAGAGACATGAAGATTCGACATAGAAAGAAAAGATTCGACATAGAGAGAAAAGATTCGACATAGGAGAAAAGATTCAACATAGAGAAAATATTTGACATAGAGAGAAAAGATTTGACATAGAGAGAAAAGATTCGACAAAGAGAGACATGAAAATTCGACATAGAGAAACATGAAGATTCGACATAGAGAGACATGAAGATTTGACATAGGGAGAAAAGATTCGACATAGAGAAACATGAAGATTCGACATAGAGAGAAAAGATTCGACATAGAGAAACATGAAGATTCAACATAGAGAGACATGAAGATTCAACATAGAGAAACGATTCGACATAGAGAGACATGAAGATTCAACACAGAGAGACATGAAGATTCGACATAGAGAGAAAAGATTCGACATAGAGAGACATGAAGATTCAACATAGAGAGACATGAAGCTTCGACATAGAGAGAAAAAATTTGACATAGAGAGACATGAAGATTCGATGTAGAGAGACATAAAGATTCGACATAGACAGAAAAGATTCGACATAGACAGATATGAAGATTCGACATAGAGAGAAAAGATTCGACATAGAGAGACATGAAGATTCGACATAGAGAGAAAAGATTCGACATAGAGAGACATGAAGATTCGACATAGAGAGAAAAGATTTGACATAGAGAGACATGAAGATTCAACATAGAGAGACATGAAGATTCAATATAGAAAGACATGATGATTCGACATAGAGAGAAAAGATTTGACATAGAGAGAAACGATTCGACATAGTAGAAAAGATTCAACATAGAGAAAATATTTGACATAGAGAGAAAAGATTTGACATAGAGAGAAAAGATTTGGCATTGAGAGAAAAGATTCGACAAAGAGAGACATGAAGATTCGACATAGAGAGACATGAAGATTTGACATAGAGAGAAAAGATTTGATATAGAGAGACATGAAGATTCAACATAGAGAGACCTGAAGATTCGACATAGGGGGACATGAAGAGTCAATTTTTTTTTTTTTTTAATTCTCTTGAATCTTCTTTTTTTTTTATTACATTCGACAGACACCATAAGCCTTCAATGACAGATTCGACCTTAATTAGGATTTTCGGACGAATGCAGTTTTTTTTAACGAAAAACGTAATAAATAAAAACAAATTTCAGTAGTAACTACATAAATTTATTTTTTCGGACGAAAACGAAATTACGAAACAAAATATTTCAGTGTGCACATGTCTATTGTTTTTCAGTGGCCGTGCAGGAGCAAGGGGGGGCGGCGCTCCTGCGCCCTCTATGGACACACCGCCACTGCTCCTAACACATTACCCAGTCCATATCAGTATAGATATCCAGCATGAGATTGTTTCCCCTTGAGATCTGATATGTTTTCAAAGTGTTTCTTTAATTTTTTTGAGCAGTATATATATATATATATATATATATATATATATATATATATATATATACACACACACAAATCCCTTGACGGAAAAAAAAAAACATTATTTTTCTCAGTTCATAAGAGAAGCTAATTTAGACTCGAAAAACAAGAAAAAGTTCTACAATCTGCCCAGTTATTTAAAACACATTTTAAAGAGTAAAACTGAAATAAAGTAATGCAGAGCAAGACTAAGAAAGCTGTTCCTCTAACCTTTATACATCCTCAGCCCTGAATAAACATCTCACAGAACAGTTTTAAACTTCTATTTTTATGACTAGATTTTCAGTAGCAACCACAGCAAATGAGACTTTCATTTCTATATACATATATTTAAAAAAAAAAATGTAATATTACAAAATAGTTGTCAGGTGTTTGATAAATGTCGCCAATAAAGCAGAATACAGAGCGCAGAATTAATCAGACACTACTTGCTTAAGTCAGCGACTGAGGCAATTTATGTATTTAGAATTGAAAAAAAAAAAAAGTACATTTTTATGGGATTGGAAGAAATTGTTTTTATGCGAGGATTAGTTTAAGAAATCTATTTCTTCTCCACAATAAAAGATCTCCGTCCACACCGACTGGTTTGTGGAAAAGTTTAAATTGCTTAGTCATTTACCTAGGAGACATTTATGAAAAGATAAATTAAAAAAAGACAAAACAACAATAAACTCTCCTAAAGGTTTAAAATGGTTCTATACGTTTTTTTTTAATTTAAAGTAAAAAAAAAATGATACCAAAATGTTTAACCCCTTCCATACTGGGCACTTACCCCCCTTCCTGCCCAAGCTACAATTTTTAGCTTTCAGCGCTGTCGCACTTTGAATGACAATTGCGCGGGCATGCTACACTGTACCCAAACATTTTTTTAATTTTGTTCCCACAAATAGAGCTTTCTTTTGGTGGTTTTTGATCACCTCTGCAATTTTTATTTTTTGTGCAACAACTAAAAAAAAAGACCGACAATTTTGAAAAAAATAACGTTTTTATTTTTTTCTGTTATTTTTTTTTTGTAAATAAGTACGTTTTCTTCTTTGATTGCGGGCACCGATGAGGTGGCACTGATGGACACTGATAGGCGGCGCTGGTATGCGGCACTGATGGGCACTCATAGGCGGCACTGATGGGCACTCATAGGCGGCACTTATGGGTGACACTGATGGGTACTTATGGGTGGCACTGATAGGTGGGCACTGGGCATTGATAGGCACTGAGAGGTGGCACTGATGGACACTGAGGGGTGGCAGTGATGGCATTGCTGGGCATCACTTGTTGATGCCATATTGTGCCAGTCAGTGCCATTTGTGGGAACTGATTGGCATCTATTGTTTTCATTTTTGTTATAGACCCTTTCCCTGGTGGTCCAGTGTGGGCTTCCCTGGTGGTTAGGTGTAGGCATCAGAGGGGGGCCTGCACTGATAAACAATCAGCGCGAACCCCCCCTGTCAGGAGAGCCGCTCTCCTCTACTCGCGTCTGTCAAACACGAGTGCGGAAGAGCCGATCAACAGCTCGTCCTGTTTAAATCATGATCAGCCGAGATCGGAGATGCAGGGTGTCAGACTGACACCCCGCATCACTGATCGCCACGCTGCGCGCACTTACGGGCACACGTCGGTGTGTTATTCTGCTGGATGTCAATAGACGTCCAGTCAGGATTTCAGAACCACTTCCTGGACGTCAATTTACTATTGACCGGGAGGGAAGTGGTTAAAAAAAAGTAATAATAATAAAGAAAAAACATTTACTTACTAGAAATTCCGGTTGCTACAGTGCCTGCCGCCGAGAATGTGTTTTTAGCGCGACAGCATCGCGCTGACTCTCGGCGACAGGGTGCTGACATCTCGCACTCGCTGGAATAGTAAAAGCACATTCCAGCGAGCGCGTCATAGAAGCGACAGGGATCCGACGTGGATTCCCGCCAATTCTACACGTGGGCGGCGTTTGTTATGAATCCTGAAGGGGAAGTCCCCGCCGGATTTAAAAAAAAAATCCGGCATGGGTTCCCCCCTCAGGAGTATACCGGGCCCTTAGGTCTGTCATGGGTTGCAAGGAGACCCCCCTACGCCAGAAAAAACGGCGTGGGGGTCCCCCACAATCCATACCAGACCCGTATCCAAAGCACGCCAGCCGGCCGTTCAGGAGCGGAGTGGGGGCGAGCGAGCGCCCCCCCCCCCCCTCCTGAGCCGTACCGGGCAGCATGCCCTCAACATGGGGGGGTCAGGTGCTCTGGGGCAGGGGGGCGCACTACGGCCCCCCCACCTCAGAGCACCCTGTCCCCATGTTGTAGCACGTGGTACCTACCGGAGCATGATGGGACTGCAACGTCACAAGATAGGCCTATATAAGTCGCTGCGAGCCGCGCGCCCGGCAGAACAGCGGGAGGAAGCGTCGTGTCAACATCTGGAGAAGAAGAAGGAAGAAGAAGAAGACATCACAGAAGACCGGACTGGCCGCCGCTAGTAATTGAGCTAACACACGAAGATAGCGGCGGCCAGTCCCGAAGAAGACCCCCGGAGAGCGGAGAAGACCCCCGGAGGGCGGAAGAAGAGCGGATAAGACCCCCGGAGAGAGCGGAGAAGACCCCCGGAGAGCGGGAGAAGACCCCGAAGAGCGGAGAAGACCCCCGGAGAGCAGGAGAAGACCCCCGCAGCGGCACCCACCCCCCGCAGATGTCAGGAGAAGCCCGCCGGGGGGGGCGCTTTTATAAAAGCGACCATACACACCCCCCCTCCCCTAAAATATTTTAATACCCTGTGTTGTTTATTTGTGTTTGCACTTTTTTTTGCAGGTGAATGGGTAGGGGTACGATGTACCCCATACTCATTCACTTAGGGTGGGGGGCTGGTATCTGGAGGCCCCCTTATTAAAGGGGGTTCCCAGATTCCAATAAGCCTCCCACCCGCATACCCCGACAACCAACAGCCAGGGTTGTCGGGAAGGGGCCCTGTCCTCATCAACATGGGGACAGGGTGCTCTGAGGTGGGGGGGCCGCAGTGCGCCCCCCTGCCCCAGAGCACCTGACCCCCCAATGTTAAGGGCATGCTGCCCGGTATGGCTCAGGAGGGGGGGGGGGCGCTCGCTCGCCCCCACTCCCCTCCTGACCGGCCGGCTGGCGTGCATTGGATACGGGTCTGGTATGGATTGTGGGGGACCCCCACGCCGTTTTTTTCGGCGTAGGGGGGTCTCCTTGCAACCCATAACAGACCTAAGGGCCCGGTATACTCCTGAGGGGGGAACCCATGCCGGATTTTTTTTTTAAATCCGGCGGGGACTTCCCCTTCAGGATTCATAACAAACGCCGCCCACGTGTAGAATTGGAGGGAATCCACGTCGGATCCCCGTCGCTTCTATGACGGCTTTGTCTCCATCGCGGCAAGCCAGCTCGGCGCTGGCTCCCGCGATGGGGCTCGCAGGTGGTCAATCTCGCCGAGAAAGGGAGCGAGATTGACACAATATCGCGGTCAACCACTGTATGCGCATATTTCTTATCTGCCTCTTCCAAGTCCGTGGCAGGTCTTCTTTCTCGTCCTCCTCGCGTTGTCTTCTAGACAATGGGGAGCGCTGCCTTCTGAGAACTGTGTGCATCCTAGCGAGCAGCCGTCCATTCACAAAACGCTGCGTGTGCAGTAGGAAACGGGCAGTGAAGCCTTTGTGAGGATGGTGGCGCCGGGACCTGTCGCGATCGACGGATCGGCCTCGGGTGGCCGACATCGTGGGCATCTAGGACAGGTAAGTGTCCTTATTAAAAGTCAGCAGCTACAGTGTTTGTATCTGCTGACCTAAAAAATAAAAAAACACGGGTAGAAAAAGCCTTCCACTATTAACTCCCCCCAAAATACTTGCCTGTCCCCTCTTTCAATCCAGCACTGTGCCCAAAAGCAGCATCTCTTCTCACAGGAAACTTGGCAGCAGGGGGAGCTATTGGGTCCTGCTGCTGTCAATCAAATCCAGTGAGGAGGGAGTGGTGGGGGGAGAGGGTAGGGCAGAGCCACTCTGTGTATGTCTATGGACACACACAGCCAGGCTTGGAAAGAGAGCCCACATGTCTACCCCCTTAGCAAGTGCTTTGCCAATGTCCTACCCCCATAGCCACAAGCGGCTCTCTAATTAGGCAAAGAAGGCGGTCGCCTAAGGCCTCGCGCTTTCAG
The DNA here is from genome assembly GCA_029574335.1 of Rana kukunoris. Lineage (NCBI taxonomy): Eukaryota > Metazoa > Chordata > Amphibia > Anura > Ranidae > Rana > Rana kukunoris. The sequence continues at coordinate 154,813,761 of CM056059.1, read as the reverse complement.
GGGCCTCTCGGATGCCTAATTTGCCTGATGTATGTGATAGAATGGGAGGGAATGTGCCTGGTCAGTGTCCCCAAGCTGGCAGGGTGAGCGGGCTGGGCTGGTAAAAGATTATTGTCTTTCTTATACAGTGCTGCCTGCCCATCTTCATCCTCTCATCTCTTCTTCATCGTCCATCTCTTCTTCATCTTCCATCTCTTCTTCACCCTCTCGTCTCATCTTCATCCTCTCGTCTCATCTTCATCCTCTCGTCTCATCTTCACCCTCTTGTCTCATCCTCTCTTCTCATCTTCACCCTCTTGTCTCATCTTCACCCTCTCGTCTCATCTTCACCCTCTCGTCTCATCTACATCCTCTCTTCTCATCTTCACCCTCTCGTCTCATCTTCACCCTCTCGTCTCCTCTTCACCCTCTCGTCTCATCTTCATCCTCTCTTCTCATCTTCACCCTCTCGTCTCCTCTTCACCCTCTCGTCTCATCTTCACCCTCCCGTCTCATCTTCACCCTCTCGTTTCATCTTCACCCCCCGTCTCATCTTCATCCTCTCGTGTCATCTTCACCCTCTCGTCTCATCTTCACCCTCTCGTCTCATCTTCACCCTGTCGTCTCATCTTCACCCTCTCGTCTCATCTTCACCCTCTCGTCTCATCTTCACCCTCTCGTCTCATCTTCATCCTCTCGTCTCATCTTCACCCTCTAGTCTCATCTTCACCCTCTTGTCTCATCTTCATCCTCTCGTTTCATCTTCACCCTCTGTTCTCATCTTCACCCTCTCATCTCATCTTCATCCTCTCGTTTCATCTTCACCCTCTGTTCTCATCTTCACCCTCTCGTCTCATCTTCACCCTCTGTTCTCATCTTCACCCTCTCATCTCATCTTCATCCTCTCGTTTCATCTTCACCCTCTGTTCTCATCTTCACCCTCTCGTCTCATCTTCACCCTCTCGTCTCATCCTTACCCTCTCGTCTCATCTTCACCCTCTCGTCTCTTCTTCATCCTCTCGTCTCATCTTCACCCTCTCGTCTCATCTTCACCCTCTCGTCTCATCTTCATCCTCTCGTCACATCTTCATCCTCTGGTCTCTTCTTCATCCTCTCGTCTCATCTTCATCCTCTCGTCACATCTTCATCCTCTGGTCTCTTCTTCATCCTCTCGTCTCATCTTCATCTTCTCGTCTCTTCTTCATCCTCTCGTCTCATCTTCATCCTCTCGTCTCATTTTCATCCTCTTGTCTAATCTCATCTTTATCCTCTTGTCTCATCTTCATCCTACGGAGGTGGCAGTTCCAAGCGTTCAGATAATGTCTACAGAGCCTATCTCTCTCAGCTCCAGGGGAAATGTGAGATAAAGTGAACCACACACAGGTGTGAGCTATCATCCAGCAGAGGTGAGAGTGAGAGTCTCAGATGATTATCTGGATGTGTGTGTCTGGGCCAAGGTCGGATCAGAGCGCACTAATCAGAAAAATGGTTTTCACGCATTCGGTCTTGGACTAGGACGCTGTTTACAGACATTACCTTCTGCCAAGAGTATATGATTGCAGGGAGAGGAGGGAGAAGGATCGGTAAAAATTGTTTTCTTAACCACTTCAATACCGGACACTTTTTCCCCCCTCCTGCCCAGGCCAACTTTCAGCTTTCAGGGAATGACAATTACAACACTGTACCCATTTGAAAGTTGTATCTTTTTTTCACACAAATGGAGCCTTCTTTTAGTGGTATTTAATCACCACTGTTTTTTTTTTTGCTAAATACATGAAAAAAGACCAATAAAAAAAAAAGCAAATATTTATTTGTTTTGGTTCTAAAATTCTGCAAATAAATTATCTTTCTTCATGAACTTATGCCGCATACACGCGATGGGAAAATCGGACAACAAAAGCGTGGATTTTTTTTTTTACGACAGAATGTTGGTTCAAACTTGTGTTGCATACGAACATCAAGAACGCGGTGATGTACAACACTATGCCGAGCCGAGAAAAAAGAAGTTTAATGATTCTGAGCATGCGTCGAATTGATTCCAAGAACGTGTTTTTTGTGCATTGGATTGCATACAGACAATCGGAATTTTTCTTGTCTGAAAAATTGAGAACCAGCTCTTAAATTTTTGTTGTCGGAAATTCTGACAGCAAATGTCCGATGGAGCCTACACACGGTTGGAATTTCCGACAAAAAGCTCACATCGAATATTTGTTGTCGGAATTTCGTGTGTACCCGGCATTAGGCTAAAATGTATACTGCTATATATATTTGGTGAAAATAATCCGCTACAAGATAAAAGTGGTCTCTGCAGCGGATATGCTGCAAGATCACTTTTATAGGCGGCGGGAGAGGGCCCCCACTCTCACCGATCTTATCGGAGCAATCCAGTCCAATCTCTGCCTTGGTATGGAGATGAGTGAGGGGGAAGATGGCCTCCACCCATCTCCATATCACTGCAGGGCGGAAGCGACATCAAAATGTCACTTCCGCCCAATGGCATAATTTATTTATTTATTTTTTAATGTATTTTAGTCCAAATATGAGTTTTTTTTAAGGGTATAAGGTTGTCGCCATTCCAGGAGCGGGCGCAACTTTGAAGCGTGAGATGTTGGGTATCAATTTACTCGCCATAACATTATCTTTTATAATATAAAAAAAATTGGGCAAACTTTACTGTTGTCTTATTTTTTTATTCAGACATGTTATTTTTTTCCCAAAAAAGTAAAAAGTGTTTTTATCTTTTAAGACCGCTGCGCAAATACAGCATGACAAAAAGTATTGCAACAACCGCCATTTTATTCTCTAGGGTGTTATAAAAATATAACGTACATACTCGAGTATAAGCCAAGTTTTTCAGCACATTTTTTGGTGATGAAAATGCCCCCCTCGACTTATACTTGAGTCATCTTTTTGCGCCTGATCTCCCGGACTTTAGGGACCCGGTACTGGCCGGCTGTAAGTCCCCTGGACCCCAAACTTGGCACACGTGTAGCCCCACTCTTCCTCTACAAGTGTGAAAAGTTTGTTGTCCGGGGGACCTACGGCCGGGAGCACTGCTTTTCAAAGTTGGGCACCCCTTCCATAGACTCCCATGTTAAACGGTAATTTCTCCAGTAACTTTGGGGACTCGGTAGCGGCCCTAGATCCCCTGGACCCCAAACTTGGCACACATGTAGCCCCAGTTCTCCTCTACAAGTGTGCAAAGTTTGCTGTCCGGGAGACCTACAGCCGAGATGCACTGATTTTTCAAAGCCGGGCACCCCTTTCTATATACTTCCATGTTAAATGTAAGTCTAGTCATAGACACAGTGAGGCATGGGCACAGTGAGGCATGGGCACAGTGAGTAGTGATGAGCGGAATACGCCATATTCGATTTCGCGATATTTCACAAATATATAGAAGAATATTCGCGAAATATTCGTTAATATCGAATATTCGTGATATTTTATTAAAAAAAAAATTTGGCGAAATTTCGCTAATGCGAATGTGAAATTTCGCTAATGCGAATGCGAAATTGATTGCGAAATTCTCGTCAACATGCGAAAACGGAGATCATTTCCTGGATTACTAAACTAATATGCACTAAACACTAGGCCTCGTACACACGAGGGGATATGTCCGCTGAAAACGGTCCGATGGACCGTTTCAGCAGACATCTCCGCTCGTGTGTATGGGCTAGCGGACAGATTTCTCCACCCGACAGATTTCAAAGCATGCTTTGAAATCCATCCGGTGGAATCTGTCCGCCCGACATGTCTGCTGGTTAGTACACTTACCAGCAGACATGTCGTCCCCCACCGCCGCCGCGCCGCCGCCGAATGGATTCGGCGCATGCGCGGAAGTGTTTTACTTCCTGGTGCGGTGACGTGGCGGTGACGCGGCAGCGTCAACGTCACCGCCGCGTCACCGCGCCGTCCGGCGGCGGGGAATTTGATCCGATGGTGTGTACACGCCATCGGATCAAACTCCCGATCGGACATATCCGATGGAAATGGTCCGCGGACCGTTTTCATCGGATATGTCCGATCGTGTGTATGGGGCCTAAGGGCCAGATTCTCAGAGGCGTTACGACGGAGTATATCAGATACCCCGTCGTATCACCTTTTTTTTTGTCTCGTATCTATGCGTGTGATGCTGAGCATCACTTTTGCATAGATACGCTTCTACATCCGACAAGTGTAAAAGCATTACACTTTCGGATCGTAGGTGTAATGACAACTCCGGCCACTAGGTGGCCTTTACGTTGTTTTTTCATTTGCATATGCAAATGAAGTAGTACGCCGATTCTCGATCGCTTTTACGCCGCCCCGTCGTCGCGTACGTCTTTTTCGTTCGCGTAAGGTTACCCCAGCTTCTATGTGGAGTAACCTTACGAGGTCCCGTCGGATGCCGTCGTGTCCCGTCGGATGCCATGTTAAGTATGGCCTCGGGACCGCGTCGTGTTGTGCGTCGTTTACGTCGTTTGCGTACGTCGATTCTCAATGGGGCTGGCGTACGCTGCGATTACGTCGTTTACATTGAGAAAATGTGACGTCCTTTGGAGCATGCGCACTGGGCTTTTTCCCCGGCCGGCGCATGCGCAGTTCGTTCAACGCGGGGGCGCGCTTAATTTAAATACAAGCCGCCCCATTTGAATTGCGCGGGTTTACGCTTGGCGATTTACGAGACGCCGGCGAAAACTACGGAGCAAGTGCTTTGAGAATAAAGCACTTGCTCTAGTACGCAGCGGCGGCGTAGTGTAATCTTGGCAGCTGCACGCTTGACTTTTCTCAGTTCATGGGCAGTTATTTTGCGCCTTGGTTTTTCCACACGCTTCTTGCGACCCTGTTGACTATTTTGAATGAAACGCTTGATTGTTTGATGATCACGCTTCAGAAGCTTTGCAATTTTAAGAGTGCTGCATCCCTCTGCAAGATATCTCACTATTTTTGACTTATCTGAGCCTGTCAAGTCCTTCTTTTGACCCATTTTGCCAAAGGAAAGGAAGTTGCCTAATAATTATGCACAGTAATAGTCACCTGCACACACAGATATCCCCCTAAAATAGTTAAAACTAAAAACAAACTAAAAACTACTTCCAAAAATATTCAGCTTTGATATTAATGAGTTTTTTGGGTTCATTGAGAACATGGTTGTTGTTCAATAATAAAATTAATCCTCAAAAATACAACTTGCCTAATAATTCTGCACTCCCTGTATGACTAAACTAAAGCTAATTTTTTATTTTTTTTATAAACAAAACACAGAAGGGCAGAGAAAGTTTTCGCGAATATTCGCATTACGAATATTCGCATTGCGAATATTCGGCAACATAAAACGATCGCCTCAGCTACTCGGCCCAGGGTCTCTAATCATACCAGCAATGCTTTTAGACATCGATGGAGATCACTAGGATGTGATCTGTTTTAAAAATAAATTTGAAAAAATACGAATATTCGCAATATCGAATATTCACCGCGATATTTGATTTATTCGCGAATACTCGAATATGCAATATTCGTTATGAATATTCGCAATGCGAATATTCGTGAGCAACACTAACAGTGAGGCATGGGCACAGTGATGCATGGACACAGTGAGGCATGGGCACAGTGAGGCATGGACACAGTGAGGCATGGCAACAGTGAGGCATGCACATGGACATAGTGAGGCATGCAGATGGACACCCTAGGCTTATACTCTAGTCCAGGGGCCTCCAAACTGTGGGCCTGAGGTCGAATGCGGCCCTTTGCGTGCTTTAATGCGGCCCTTGGGATACTATTCCATTCAGCTCCAATGGGGCATAATTCTTGTTGCTGACAACAATGGGGCACGCCTCCTCCTACTGACACCATTAATTCTTTCCATTGACACCAACGATGAGGCACTAGTCCTTCCACTGACACCAAATATATGGTATTATTTACTCCCACTGGACATTTTCTACTCCCAATGGCCCTAGTCTGGCCCCCCCAAAGTCTGAAGGATCGTAAACTGCCCCTTTGTTTAGAAAGTTTGGAGACCCCTGCTCTTGTCAATACATTTTCCCATTTTTTTTGTAGTAAAATTAGGTGCCTCAGCTCAAATTTGGGTCGGCTTATACTCGAGTATATACGATATATATAATGTTTGGGGGTTCTAAGTAATTTTGTATCTTGTAAACACCAAATCTCAGAAAGCGTCTCTGTCCTTAAGTGGTAAAACAGCTGATCTTATTGTTATGTATATACTGTATATATATATATATATATATATATTAAAAAAAAACTGACCAGAATTCCCCTGTTCGGTAACATTTTCGGAAAAAAAGTACATCAGTGGATATTGTCTCTTCTGAAATTTCCATGCTGATTAGAAATATTTAATTGCAGCTGGATTATTGTGGCGTAATTAAACAGTTTGTTAAACAGTTTGGTGTAAAGCTGCGGCTGTATTACCTCTCTACAGCGTTTTAATTGATGATGCAACAACTTGGCTGCTAAAATGTCACTTCAATTAATCACACACTTAATTAAAAATGTTAGCAAAATATCAGAGCCTGGCAGGTCCTGTGTTTATATAACGCGGCGAGGGCTGCACGGCGTGTAAAGCGCCACAGTTTTCACTATCAGCGTGTACACACTGTTGCACTTTACATTCGCACTTTGGTTCCTGTTGGGCTTTTTTTTTTGCTCTGTTAATTGGGTATGGAGGAGGCTGCTGTCTAGGCGATGCAACTGTAGATGAAGGAGGAAATAAAAGATGAGGTTGAAAGTTTACTTCATCGATCAATCCATCCTGTTCTGCCATCCAACGAATGCTCAAGGTCTGCCAGTCTTACCATTCCAAATCACACATGTAGGTAGGTGCCTCCAAGATAGGGTGACCACGTGTCCCGGATTGCTCAGGACAGTTCCGCATTTTGCAGGTCTGTCCCGGGCACCTTCATTCCAGGACAATACAGTGTCCCGGATAGAAACTGACACAGCCACCCCCCCCCCAAGCCAAACTAATGCCCCCAAAAAAAGCCGCCACATCGCCACTTTACTCACTGACAGTACTTGTCCTGGCTGGGAATGCCTAAGGGAGCACAGTCCCCGCCCCCTGCTTGTGATTGGAGAAACCATAAATCCCCCTTTTGTGTCCAATCACTGTGCTGTGATTCGTTACACCACAAGCTGATTTTTGGGATGAGGGGGTGTTCCTGAATAGTAGTTTGGAAATGTGGTCACCCTAGTCCAAGAGGGTTCTAAAGGGTTGTTTTTACATTATTTTTGTAATATGTGATGAAACATCGAGAATTGTGTCTCGATTTCTTGAATTTTATATGATATAAGGAATAAAGAGATTGAAAAAAAAAGAAGAAGAAAAACTCGGGGACTAAAGTTAGAGAAGATACAGTGCAAAGTCTAACAAGCAGAATGCTGTCCAGAGGAAGCTATGATGCCATTACTAAGGACTACCATATTTGTGTGACTGTAGCAGGCACTCTGTGCGTCTGTTACTTCCTGTATGCGTTCCAACCTGGATCGCATTACGACCACCGTGCAATGACGTCATCGCTCGACGCCACGTGTGTTCCACTGTGGAACGCGGAAGTGCGTCGCTGCGAACGGCGCTCCTTTCGAATTCAGTGCGATGCACTATACCTGGCCCTTGCCTATAAAGGCATTGAATGGAAATAGAAACATTGTTCTATTATTGTCAGCTGTAGCTCGGCCACGCTACTCATACCGCTGCCGCCACTCCCCATGATGAAACATCGCTCCAGGCAACAACTACTACTTTGGTGCTGTAGCACCTACTGCAACACAGAGCCATTGCTGGGGACAACCTTTGAGGCCTTCTTGCTGAACACCCTACACCACGGAATCCCTATCTACTACATTGAAGCCTGCAAACGAATAAGTAGCTATTGTATCACTTGTAGTCCTATAGAAAGATCTGTTGCTTGTGTTCCATCTGATATATTTGTTGTTACTTGATATGCCTTGTGAATATACTGCTGTGTTAAGGACTGTTTGCTAAGGAATACCTTAAAGGGTCAGCTACCTTCAAATTGCCTCTCATATGCAACTACTAGTACGTGTGCAATATTCAGCTCATATAGGCAACTATAATTACCTGAAGTATATTGCCTTTTATATGCAACTATTTACCTGAGCTATATTGCCTCTCATGCACAACTAATAGTTGTCACTACAACTCCTATATACTACAAGCTTGACATAAGTACAATTCCCTTATAGGCCATGTCCTTATTTGTTGAAAATGGTCTCGCTAACTTTTCTATGCTAGGGATTTGTGGTATTTTATAACATCTCCATTAGTGGCCTAATACATCCCTATATGCTCAAAGTGATATGATGTAGGGAACCCCCAAATTCCTGTTTTGTGTTAGACATGTGCAGACTGGAATATTTTGTTTTGTTTTTTCGTTTACGTTTGGAAAATAAATTTATTTAGTTACTCCCAAAAATCGTTTTGATTTATTTCGTTTTTGGTTTGGGAATAGCTTTTGTCCGAAAATCCAATAATACTTGGTTTCTGTCGAATGGTCAAAAGAATATTTGACGGAACGTCGAATCTTTACGCCGAATCGTACATTTCCGTTCGAATATTCCGCCTACAAAAATTCTAATGTTGTATGACTAGTAATAATGTCAAATCTATTTTCTCATAAATCGAAATCTAATCTCTGTAATGTCAAATCTATTATTTCTATAGTGTCGAATATTTTCTCTATAATGTTCGAATCTCTCTATATCAAATTTTTACCGCAACGAAAACGAAAATAAAGCATTTTTTATGTCGGATCTTTCGGTTTTAGTCTCTTGCGCTTTCGTTATCGTTTGTTAAAACGATAACGAAAAAACAGATTTTCGGACGAAAATGCGTCCTAACGAAAACGAATGCACATGTCTAGTTTGTGTCTAGTTTGTGTAGAGTGATGCCTGGGGTCCCGTATTGATAATCACTTGCATATAGAGGTGTATTGGAATCTTACTCCCTAAAGTATAATATATCATTTTAAACGCTAAGCTCTGGTCACATGTTGTAATGCGTCCATCCTTAGTAGCTCAACGCCTTTCTTTATGTGACAGAGAGATGATGTAGAGATCCCCCAAACTCCTGTTTGTGTGGAGTGATGCCTGGGGCCCAATACTGAGATGTTACATAAAGAAGCGCATTTCAATCTATACTAACCGCAGTTGTGGTTCACTCCGTTCACCAGTGCTGTTACAGAGACATGTCAGAGCAGCCAACCAGCACGAAGACGGGTGACATGCAGGGATGGACTGGCCATCGGGACTACTGGGAGATTCCCTTTGGGCCGATGGCTCAGTGGGCCGATCGGAGGTTCCGCGGCGATCTACCCATCAATCGCTGACAGCTGGCGACTCAAGAGTAGATCGAGATTTAGAGAGCATGCAGAATAGCGCAGGAAGCATGTGTAATATGTTCTCTCTCCTGTCCCGGCACTCACGCTGCTCCTCGTCATCATCCGGGATGGACGAGAAGAGAGGAGGGGCTGCTGGGGAGCCGAGTGAGTGCCGTGACCGGAGAGAGAATATATTACACACACTTCCTGCGCTACTCTGCATGCTGGCTGGTAAACGATGTGCACGATAATGTACCCTGTGCCCTAATGTGCTATGTGCCCCATGTCCTGATGTGCCATGTGCCCTGATGTGCCCTGTGCTATGATGTGCTGAGCTCAGTACCGTGCCCTGATGTGCTCTGCCCTGATGTGCTGAGCTCTGTATCGTGCCCTAATGTGCACTGTACCCTGATGTGTTGTGCCCTGGGCCAGTCTGGATGAAGTCCAGGGCCACATTTTTGTCCCAGTCCAGCCCTGGTGACATGGCAAATGTGATGGTTTGTCTGTTAGTGAAGGGGTAATGTGCTTGGCCCTTACTAGCTGCCCAGTCTGCCACTTTCTGGGATTATTCCTGCAGCACAGACTACCTAGGGACCCAGCCTGGACACATGGGACAGAGAAGAAGATGTAGAGGGGCTCCAGGAAAGAGATAACAAGCACAGAGAGTAGAGTAAGTGTGTTTGCTGAGTCCAGTAGCAACATCGGGACTAGGGTGACCACGTGTCCCGGATTGCCCGGGACAGTCCCACATTTTGCAGGTCTGTCCAAGCCACCTTAATTCCAGGACAATACAGTTTCCCAGAATGAAACTGACACAGCTACCCCCCAAGCCAAACTAATGCCCCCAAAAAAGGCTGCCACATCACCGCTTTACTCACTAACAGTACTTGTCCTGGCTGGGAATGCCTGGGGGAGCACAATCCCCACCCCCTGCTTGTGATTGGAAAAATCATAAATCCTGCCTCTTGTGTCCAATCACTGTGCTGTGATTCGTTACAGCACAAGCTGATTTTTGGGAAGGGAGGGTGTCCCTGAATGATAGTTTGGAAATGTGGTCACTCTAATCGGGACCAGTCACTGGGAGTGAGGTGACGTAATTGCTGAGCTGGTGGAGAGACCAATGCATGCTCCATGGCATCGGCTCAGAAAATGCTGCATACCAGGAGGAAGAGGTGCTCTCTAAAAGAAGTGTGTCTAAAGTCCTCAGAGTGGGAAGTATGTCCACGGATTACAAAGAGTTAACACTACATGTGCTGCCCGCTTCTGAGTTGGACCACCACCTTAATGCCGACCTTCACATGGCAGCTGTGATTCAGGCATTAGCGAGTGCAGTTCCTTAGCATGCCCACTAGGGCAGGGTTTGACAAATTTGCTTGAAATCTAGGAGCCAGCTAAAAATGTTAGGAGCCAAAAAACGCACCCCGTGCCGCCAAGCTCACGCGCAGAAGCGAGCGTATACGTGAGTAGCGCCCGCATATGTAAACGGTATTTAAACCACACATGTGAGGTATCGCCGCAATTGTTAGAGCGAGAGCAATAATTCTAGCCCTGTAACTCAAAACATGCAACCTGTAGAATTTTTTAAACGTCGCCTATGGAGATTTTAAAGGGTAAAAGTTTGTCGCCACTCCACGAGCGGACGCAATTTTGAAGTGTGACATGTTGGGTATCAATTTACTCGGCGTAACATTATCTTTCACAATATAAAAAAAAATTGGGCTAACTTTACTGTTGTCTTATTTTTTTTTAATTAAAAAAAGTGTATTTTTTCCCCAAAAAAGTGCGCTTGTAAGACCGCTGCGCAAATACGGTGTGCCAGAAAGTATTGCAACGACAGCCATTTTATTCTCTAGGGTGTTAGAATAAAAAATATATATAATGTTTGGGGGTTCTAATTAGAGAGATGGCAGTGAAAAAACACATTAGAACTGCTGTTTTTTGCTACTTGTAATGTAATGTAATGTAACCTGTAATGCCAACGGCCACCGCAAGATGGCCACTCCTAGATTCCTTCTGCAGGCCTCAGCTTCCTTCTGCGAAGACCACAAAGCCGCGGCCTCAATTACCGGCCGGCCCACGCCGGCCAGTAATTGAGGCCACGTCTTTGCGGCCTTCTGCAGGGATCAGCTTCCTTCTGTAAAGGCCACAAAGCCGCGGTCTCAATTACCGCTGGTAATTGAGGCCGTGGCTTTGCGGCCTTCTGCAGCCCTAAGCTCCTCCAGGTGCCAGGTCACAATTTCTTGTCACAATTGCGACCTGGCCCCCGGATTTTGTTGAGGCCTGCACTAGGGCATCTTAAGCCCCGCTTCAGGAGACTGGGTGAGTGCATGTTATCAGGAACAGAAAGCGTTGTCACACTTCTTAAAGTAAGGCCGGCATATACAGGAGCCCGAGAAGAGGGAGAGTAGTCCTCCATGCAGGTATAGCAGGTGATGGTGGGGCTCTTCTCTGCATCGATCTTCGGTGAAGAAACGTGAAGAAACATCAAATCTTGCTCATTCCGCCAATGTATAAGATCTGCAGCATCCTCTCACGGAATTTATAAGCACTGCAAATAAAATTTTATTCTTCGGGATAATTTACATGTAAAGTAGTCATCATTTAGGGATTTTTTGCACGGAACCAGATTGCTTGTTTACTGTCAACATTTTGACTAGAAAATGGGCAAATTAAGCGCACGGCGGTTATTAGGAGATCGCAGAACTAACGCAATAAACACCTGAAATGTGGGGAGATAATTCACCTAAGCGATGTCTTTGCTGATTATGTATTTACAGAAATGTGTCTGTGGAGTTTAAAATATTTTATGAAGTTGCATTTAGTTACTTACGTTGAGAAGCGGATATACTGGAAGACAGATTGACTTATATCATCTTAAACCACTTTGCCGACCGCGTTATAGCCGAATAAGGGCTACAGCGATCGCGCCCGCTGTGAGGCGCGGGTGGCGCGCTCCGTGATCGCAGTGTCTAGAGGAGTGGTCATTAACCCCTGCTAACAGGCCAGGTTTGCAGGATAACTGAGATACATCACAGGTGATATCATTTGCTGCTCAGTGATTGCAGTATTCTAGTCTGCATCTCCCCCAAGGTAATACATAAAATCTGGCCAGTTAGTGGGCCCTGAGGACAGGTTTGATGACCACTGGTCTAGAGGACACTGCTAATCACATATTGAGGTAAAGAGCCAATCAGCGGTTTATTACCATGTGATCAGCTGTGTCCAATTACAGCTGATCATGGATGTCAACAGAAGCTGGTCATCGGCATTCCTTTCCTCACTCTAAGGCCGCGTACACACGATCAAATTTATCTGCTGAAACCGGTCCGACGGACCATTTCAGCAGACAAATCCGATCGTGTGTACGGGCGAGCAGACAGGTTTTTCCAGCAGACAAGTTTTAAAGCATGCTTTAAAACTTGTCTGCTGGAAACCCGTCCGTCCGACATGTCTGCTGGTTAGTACGCCTAACCAGCGGACAAAAATCTCCCGCATGCGCCGAATGGATTCAACGCATGCGTGGAAGTATTTTACTTCCTGGAGTTGTGACGTGGCGGCGTCAACGTCACCGCCACGTCACCGCGCTGTCTGTTCGCGGGGATTTTGGTTTGATCGTGTGTACACTGATGAAACCAAAATAGCCCAGCAGACATATCCGATGAAAACGGTCTGTCCGACCGTTTTCATCGGATTTGTTAAGTCGTGTGTACGCAGCCTCACAGCATGAGGAGAGGAGAAGAGAGACAATAACTGGCTTCTGTAAAATGGACATTTACACAGATAATTAGGGAACTGATTACCAGTGTCCTGATTATGAAAGAAGTCCCAACAGTGCCCACCAGTGCTGCCAATTAGTGCACATCGGTCCCTCCTGATCAGTGTCAACTACCAGTGCCCATCAATGCCACCTATCAATACCCATCAGTGACATCTATCAATGCCCATCAGTGATGCCTATCAGACTGATAGGATTCAATGATGGGTACTGATAAGCATCATCAATAGGTACTGATAGGCATCACCGTTGTGTACTGATAGATGGCATCAGTACCCATCAGTGATTGCTATCAGTACCCATCTTACTTTTTTAATTGAATTACTGAAATAAATTAACTTTTTGATGGTGTTTAAATATTTTGTTGTGTGCTACTTACTTTGATGATGTTTATTTGGATGTGTGTAGTACACCCCATGCTCACTCAGGGTCAATGACATTGTCCAGTAGACATGTGCATTTGTTTTCGTTAGAATGCATTTTCGTCCGAAAATCGGGTATTTTCGTTATCGTTTTTTTTTTTTTTAATCAAAAAAGCTTTTATTGGAGCAAAACAATAGCCCAGAGGGCACACATACAGCGTGCAGGTACAGCATATGACCAGTGATCATGGATATAGTATATGTACAAGTGTGGCAGCAGTGGGTAACATGTGTAGCACTGGTATTTTTGCCATATAATGCTAAAGATGGCATACCACTAGAGGGAGCCAAATACCAATGTGAGCGAGATATGTTTTAACTTACATATGCAGAGCAGAAAAATGTTTATCTTGTGAAAAGACTCACTTACCCATGAACACTAGGTGGCTGAACTGCATGCTATGTGGTTATAAAAGGCAGAGTGGAGCCATTTCCTGCCTCTTTCTGGACGCATGGCCTGCCTGCAAGGATCTGTGAAGGAGTGTTCAGAAGAGGGCCTACATCGTGCAGAGCAGAACAACATCCATTGACTCTGCCTTACCACAGTGTGCTGAAGAAGCAGTGTGATTGGGTCTGAGGATCCAAGACCCTTGACGGAGCCAAGTGGATGTCCAGTTTGCTTGAGGAGCGGGGCAGCGTGGCAGTGCTGACTGGCAGCAGGATTGACACAACGGGAGCGGAGGTTCACAACTTTCCAGGCCTGGTGTGGTGAGAGGGCTGTCGCCCAGAAGTTTTTTAACACCCTTAACACACTTAGACTCATTTCACAAAGTTGCTGGGACCTGTAGTCCTACAGGGAGGTCTCATTCAAATAGACTGAGTTTAATCAGGCCTAAAAGCCTATGCTTCATTGAGGGCTGACCAACAGTTAAGGTATACCTACACCGAAGGCATCTACAAGTGTGTTTTACAGCAGGAACTGTATTAACTCTTCAGTTATGTTACTTCATTACTTGTTAAACCATTGGATTACAAACACTGCAGTATAATAGCTAGCTGAAGAAAGAAGACCAGAGACTACACTTCTTCACAGGGAGGGTTTGTGCTTTGGATGCAGTAAGACAAAAGGCTGCCTTATACCTCAGGGAAGCTCCTGAGAAATTGTATTGTGCTGTGTTGATATCTTTGCATTGGTATGTTTGGTGTGGCTGTACTGGAAGTGGGAAGGTGGTCAGTGTCAAGGCATTGTCACTCTGAGCACTAGTCCCACTTGGAGACACGCCGCAGTAGAGGCTCAAGGGACCTTTAAGTGTTATTAGTTTGTGTACACTCATTGCACTATTATAGTAAGTTTGTATGTTGATACAGTTATTATAAATACTGTCTTTATACCAGTTCCAGTAAACTTACATTCTGGTTGATCACAATTGGTGTGAAGCTTGTTCATTATTCTAACAGGTGGAACAACGGATGCCCAGATAACGGTAAAGGTACACATTGTTATGGTGGGATTGTTCCGTTTAGTAAAAGTTTCATATCAGCACTGCACCACAGCTGTGTCAAGGGGAGCAAGACCAAATCATTGGGGGGTTGTTAAAGCAGAGAGCAGGCCCAATCAATTACCAGCAGCTCCTTCGGGGGTAAGTGCTACACGTGGGGGCTCGTCCGGGATCCTGTCTCTCTGCAAGTGAAACCTGCCCTTTTGGTGCTAGTATGGACCCCCTTACAGTGGTTCAGTGGTGCGAAGAGGAAGGCGCACGCCCTGAAGCGAGTGTGGCGGTCGAACTCCCTGGTGAGAACTGGGATGAAGAGGAGGTCAGGACCATTGTAAAACATTTGTCTCCTCATAGAAAAGCTTGGGTGATTGCCCTCAGGCCAGCCCGAGGGACTGACCTCACCCATGCCGTATTGGAATGGAAAGAGAAAGTACCAGGGTGTTTCCGTGGGAAGAGTGTGCAGCTGACTGACAAGATGAAGATTTGCATAACACATCCCCAGGCTCCAGACAAGAGCCCTACCAGTTCAAAGCAGGGGGAGTCAGCTTCAAGGAAAGGGTACTCCCGGCCAACTCTGACCACAAGTGGGCTAGAGTTCGTCATGCCCAGGAGGGACGGGGATGAAGTGCCAAGCACCAGCCAGAAGGATCTCCAACTGGAGCAGCAATTAGCTACTTTGAAGCGACAGTATCGCATTATACAAGAGGAGTTCCAGGAAACCTCTAGAATGATTGAGGAGCAGGTAAAAGAGCTAAGTACTAAGAGCAAGGGCTCAAGTGGCAGCCATCTGAAACAAAAACCTGCCTCAGTTACTCGAAGACTTCCCCATCGTGACTTGCCAGAAGTAACAATCAAAAAGGACTTTAAGATTGCTGGCCAGATAGGAGAAAAGGAACAGAAAGACAAGCTGTCCTATACAAACCTCATGCGTCAGATCGACATGGGGCTACAAAAAGGGTATCCTGAGTCTAAGATTGTGGAAGCAGTGGTAGAAGCCATTAGTCCCAGTCTAAGTATCAGAGGCATGCTGGAAATGAAAAATGGACTAACCCTAGTGCAACTTAGGAGAATATTGAAAAGCCATTTCAAGAAGGAAAATGCTTCTGAACTTTATCACCAACTGATAAATCTGGCACAGGACAGCGGAGAGACTCCTCAGAATTTCCTGTTCAGGGCTATTGAGCTGAAGGACCGCCTGTTGTTAGCCTCACAGGGAGAAGACTCGGATGAGCACTTCGGGACAGAATTGATCCAAAAGAAATTCCTAAGGACTGTGACCACAGGACTAAGAAGTGACTGTGTCAAGTTTCAGCTAAGGCAGTATCTAGATGATCCGTCCATTTCAGATGAGGTACTTATAGAAAAAACTGGCGAAGCAGTTAATATGGAGATGGAAAGAGAGTCGAAGCACAAGACAAGTCAAAAGTCTGAATCTGTTGTGGGAGTCAGAATGGCTGGCACGACTCATAGCGATTCAGAGATCGGGGTCCTGAAGACTCAGCTGTCCAGAATATCGGAGATGGTGACCGATGTGTTGGATGTCAGGTCTGAGATAACTGCACTGAAGTTACAAGTAGCCCAGATGCTGGAGGCGATAAACAGGCTGACGACAAAACATACTGAGCTGTCCGATAATGGTGCCACAGGGCAGAATGCACCCCCGGCCTCGTTTTTTGTACCTCGCCAGGAGCCAACAAATCAAGATGTCTGTTTCAACTGTGGAGGTGAGGGTCACTACCAGCGGGTATGTCCTAGCCCGAGGGGAGCAGCAGATTGGAGTAGACCTCAGAGAAGTAACCCAAGGATCGAAGGAAGATATGGGCCTTCAAGAAGAACGTTCCCTGAAACTGAGAGGGAGCAACGGAGAAGACCCACAGTTTATGTCATCTCAGTGAGCAATGCTCATCGGCCTTCCAAGCGATGCCAGAAAAGGCATCCTCAACGCCAGAAGCTGAAGAAAGCACGAGTTCAGTCATGCCAGCCCATTGTTCCAGATGCTCCCAACAGGTTTCCTGCCCAGTTAGTAGGCCCTTCGTCCATAATGCCTGTCCTGATTGAAGGAATCTACACAAGAGCCCTCCTTGATTCAGGTGCTCAAGTAACTTTGTTGACCAGAGGTTTCTACAAGAGGTATTTGTCGTACATGCCCCTGCAAAAGTTGGAAGATATGGAGATTCAGGGTATTCAAGCAGAAGATTACCCTTGTAACGGATATCTGCGGATCAAATTGTCATGTGACCCGTTGAGGACTGGGAAGCCTCAGGACTTTGACACGCTAGCTATTGTGTGTCCTCGGTTGCCAGGGTCCCCAAGCAGTCCGCTAATCATAGGGACAAACACAGATCTGGTGAAGCAGCTGTTAGCCCCTGGTGTTCCCAGATGTGATCCCTTATCTTCTCTGCCAACAGAAAGGCCAGAGGTGCCTCCCTCTTCCATGGTGGATGGGAAAGGATCCACAACAATGACAAACGCAACTAAACTGCATGAGAAGAAAGCGGCTAAACAGGAAAAGGTGGCCGATGTACCTTCGGTGTCAGCACCAGTAAAGCGAAGGAAACAAAGAGTAATTTCTCAATTCAAGAGATCGACCTATGACCAGCTGGAAAAATGCTTTGAAGAGATGTGCCCTGCTGCAAGAAGAGATTCTGAGATGCCTGGTCTTTCTGTTGATGATTCAGAAAGTTTTGACCCCATCTCACCCCTTGACACATCTGTACTAGATACCATATTGACAGCTGTGAGTGCACAGAACAGCTCCCCATCACATGAGAATTGGTGGGAGGCTTCTCTGTCAGACTTCTGCAACCGCCTAGAGGCAAAAATGTGTAACAGAGCCACAATTTTGAATGTCTTTGGGGACCAAAGAGTTAAAGCAGGGGGAGTATGTAGCACTGGTATTTTTGCCATATAATGCTAAAGATGGCATACCACTAGAGGGAGCCAAATACCAATGTGAGCGAGATATGTTTTAACTTACATATGCAGAGCAGAAAAATGTTTATCTTGTGAAAAGACTCACTTACCCATGAACACTAGGTGGCTGAACTGCATGCTAGGTGGTTATAAAAGGCAGAGTGGAGCCATTTCCTGCCTCTTTCTGGACGCATGGCCTGCCTGCAAGGATCTGTGAAGGAGTGTTCAGAAGAGGGCCTACATCGTGCAGAGCAGAACAACATCCATTGACTCTGCCTTACCACAGTGTGCTGGAGAAGCAGTGTGATTGGGTCTGAGGATCCAGGACCCTTGACGGAGCCAAGTGGATGTCCAGTTTGCTTGAGGAGCGGGGCAGCGTGGCAGTGCTGACTGGCAGCAGGATTGACACAACGGGAGCGGAGGTTCACAACTTTCCAGGCCTGGTGTGGTGAGAGGGCTGTCGCCCAGAAGTTTTTTAACACCCTTAACACACTTAGACTCATTTCACAAAGTTGCTGGGACCTGTAGTCCTACAGGGAGGTCTCATTCAAATAGACTGAGTTTAATCAGGCCTAAAAGCCTATGCTTCATTGAGGGCTGACTGACAGTTAAGGTATACCTACACCGAAGGCATCTACAAGTGTGTTTTACAGCAGGAACTGTATTAACTCTTCAGTTATGTTACTTCATTTCTTGTTAAACCATTGCATTACAAACACTGCAGTATAATAGCTAGCTGAAGAAAGAAGACCAGAGACTACACTTCTTCACAGGGAGGGTTTGTGCTTTGGATGCAGTAAGACAAAAGGCTGCCTTATACCTCAGGGAAGCTCCTGAGAAATTGTATTGTGCTGTGTTGATATCTTTGCATTGGTATGTTTGGTGTGGCTGTACTGGAAGTGGGAAGGTGGTCAGTGTCAAGGCATTGTCACTCTGAGCACTAGTCCCACTTGGAGACGCGCCGCAGTAGAGGCTCAAGGGACCTTTAAGTGTTATTAGTTTGTGTACACTCATTGCACTTTTATAGTAAGTTTGTATGTTGATACAGTTATTATAAATACTGTCTTTATACCAGTTCCAGTAAACTTACATTCTGGTTGATCACACTTGGTGTGAAGCTTGTTCATTATTCTAACAGGTGGAACAACGGATGCCCAGATAACGGTAAAGGTACACTATATACACATTGTTATGGTGGGATTGTTCCGTTTAGTGAAAGTTTCATATCAGCACTGCACCACAGCTGTGTCAAGGGGAGCGAGACCAAATCATTGGGGGGTTGTTAAAGCAGAGAGCAGGTCCAATCAATTACCAGCAGCTCCTTCGGGGGTAAGTGCTACACATGAAACAGGTGACATAGGATACAACCACGTGTGAACCTAATTACCCCAGAATGTAAGCACAGCACAGCAGGGTTAGTTATCAGTCCACCTGCACCCCTCCCAGACTCCCATTTCCACTCGTGAGGCCGTGAACCCCCTGAGCTCATCTGTCCCCCCTATATGCAGGTTGCAGGTGACTCCAGCCATTTTCCCCAGACTTTTTCATATTTGGCCGGGCAGCCCCTGTGCGAATAGATCAGTTTCTTATACGGCAGTACGCTGTTGACCTCCGCCATCCAGTGTGACAGCTCTGGGGGTTCCGATCGCATCCACACCCGCGCTATTACCTTTCGGGCTATAAAAAGTGTCTCGTGCAAGAATACTTGAAGGAATTTATTGATGCCAACATCCGGGAAGATACCCAGCAGGCACGGTTTAGGCTGTAGAGTAATAGGGGACCCCATTTTGTCATGGAGGAATTTCACCACCTGTTCCCAGAAGGCCTGGATCTTAGCGCACTGCCAGATTAAATGGAAGAAGGTGCCCGTATTGCAGTTACACATTGGGCACGTGGCTGTGGAGTCCCTCCTGTACCTGGAGATCCTGAGGGGCGTAAGATACGCTCTATTTATAATGAAGGTTTGTGTAAGGCGGTCTGACAATTTTGGGGATACTAGTTTACAAGCATCGAGAGCGTCACTCCACTCGTCGTCTTCTAGCAGGCCCACCTCCCCCTCCCACCTGGGCTTTAGGGTGTAAGCAGACACTGTTGCTGTCGGGAGTGTGATCATGGTGTGGAATTGAGTGATTAGTTTTTTGGGGTCGGGGCACTTGACTGCTGCCATGAGGGGGTTATCGGCTAAGGCCAGGTCGTCCTGGGGGAACTGTGCTTGAAAGGCATGTCGTAGTTGGGCGTACCGGAATAACATGTGGTCAGGTAGATTGTATTCAGTCTGTAACACGTCAAAGGGCTTTAGTCTCCCGCGTCTGGTAACATGGGACAAGTAGTATATTCCTCTGGTGCTCCACACCTCAATATCTCGGATGCGCTCCAGCTCCGGCAGGGCAGGGTTGTGCCACAGGGAGGTGTAGCCATGCAGGGGCGAAATACCCAGCCTGTCCGAAACCACGCTCCATATCCTCCTGTAGTGATACAAAAGGGAGTGGCGTCCCCCCCCAACCCTACCCCCCCTGCTGTCACCAAGGGGTCGCCTATTGACTGGGTCCATGCAGGGCAAAGGAGGCAAAGGAATCTAGTCCTGTCCACCTTGTCCACGTGAAACAGTTGTGATAGCTGGGCAGCCAAATAATACGCATTAAAGTCAGGTAGCGCCAGACCAGCTAGGTCGGTTGGGTTTTTTAGTCTGTGCCAGGGGAGTTTGTGCCTTGCGGTGCCCCACACAAATGGCTTGAGAAGGGTTTCCATAAGCCTGAAGCACCTGAGTACCAGATACACCGGTGAATGCCACACCATGTAGAGAACCTTAGGCAGCAGGACCATCTTGATTAAATTTATGCGGCCCGTGACTCCCAATGGGAGTTTTCAGCTTCAGCATATCGTACAGCGGTGTGACATTCAGTGAGGTATAATCTGCTGGGTTTCTGGTGGTCCGAATCCCCAGGTATTTGATCTCAGCCACTCTCTGCAGTGGGAGAAGGGCCCCTTCCCTTGTCGCCGGATAGCTATCTAATGGGAGTATTTGGGACTTGTCCCAGTTGATCCTGAGTCCCGAGGAGGCGCCAAAGCGCTCTATCAGGGCCAGTGAGAGGGAGTTAGTGGAATCGTCCAAGTACAAAAGTGTGTCGTCCGCGTATGTGCTTATTCTCTCCTCAACGTCACCCCTCCGCAAGCCCACTATACCTGGATGTGTGCGTATGGCAATTGCCAACGGTTCTGCCGCCAGGGCATACAGCAGCGGCGACAGGGGGCATCCCTGCCTTGTGCCGCGTCGCAGGGGAAATTGATCCGAGGACCACCCGTTTGCCAGAACTCTAGCCACAGGGGCCTGGTAAAGGAGTTTCACCCAATGGATGAATTTGGGGCCTATGCCGAATTTAGCAAGGCATGTCCACAGGTACCGCCATTCCACCGAGTCAAACGCCTTGGCGGTGTCTAAGGCGACAATTATTCTAGACCCTGGGTTTTCGTGGTTGGCCTGAAGGTTGATGAACAGCCTCCTGAGGTTAAAGGAGGTGTTTCGGCCGGGCATAAAGCCTGCCTGATCTGCATGTACTACGGAGAGGATCACGGTGTTTAGGCGGGCCGAAAGCACTTTGGCTAGAATCTTAATATCTACTTGTAGAAGGGAAATGGGGCGATACGACTCGGGCAGGTGAGGGTCCTTTCCTGGCTTGGGGATTAGAACTATGGTGGCTTCCCTCATCGAGGGCGGGAGCTCCGAGCCCTCGAAGATGGAGTTATAAGGGGCGAGGAGTCTGGGAACTAGTGTTTCAGCGTAGGTGGAGTAGAACTCGGCAGGTAAACCATCCGACTCCGGCGCCTTGGACTTCGTGAGACCCGCTAGAGCGGCGGAAATTTCCTCCGCCGTCAGTGGTTCCTCTAATGCTTGGGTCTGCTGTTCAGTCAGTCGGGGGATCGGTAGGCTCGCTAGAAAGTCTTCCGATAGGGAGTCAGTGTCAGGGGCTTCCGTGTCGTACAGAGTATTAAAAAAGTCTTGGAACATGTCGGTCACTCTCTCCGGGTCAGTTATTAGATCCCCATTTGTAGAGCGCAGGGATATCACCACTGGAGGTCTCTCCTCACAGTGCACCAAATAGGCGAGAAGCTTCCCTGCTCTCTCCCCATGTTCAAACGTCCGCTGCCTAAGAAAGAAGAGCTTTCGTCTCGATTTCTCATAGTGCAGTTGATCGGCTGCCCTAGTGCAGAGCTTAAGCTCGGCAGCCAGGTCAGCCGACGGATTGGCCGTGTACTCCCTCTCCTTTGCCGCGGTAAGTTCCATAGCCCTCTCTAATGCCTCCGCAGAGGTGGCCTTGATGGAGTTTATACGGGACGAGAGCGCCATGCGGGCATGTAGCTTAAAGGCCTCCCAGACTGCCCGGGAGGACGCGGAGCCTGAGTTATCAGTGAAGTATGTCTCCCACTCCCCCGCCAGATCCGCATCCTCCGGGAGCAGGGTCAGCCAGAATGGGTTTAACCGCCACGAAGGGGGCGGGCGAGCCCGAGGCAGGGACAACTCCGTCCAGCACGGACAGTGGTCAGAAAGGGACCTGGGGGAGAACCCCGCACCCCTCACCCTGGGGAGAAGGGCTTTAGATATCAGTATTAGGTCTATGCGGGACATTGAACGGTGTGAGGCTGAGAAACAAGAGTACACTTTGTCCGTGGGGTGACCATATCTCCAAGTGTCAACCAGATTGAAATCCGTGAGAAGTCTCGCGAATCTCGTGGGGCGTGACCCCGCAGACGTGGGCTGGTCCCCAACCATCCTATCCAGGGAGGGGTCAAGCACATTATTAAAATCACCCAGCCAAATTGCCGGTGTGTCAGGGTGCAGGGCCATAAAATCAAAGCCTGAAACTAAAATGGTAGACTGAAACGGGGGTGGGACGTAGAACGCCATTAGGAGGACCAGGTCCCCATCAGTGGCGGCCCGCCCATATGGGCGCACGGGCGCCGCCCCCCCTCCCGCAGTCACAAAAAAAAAAAAGAAAACGGGCCCTTTAAGAACTTTTATTCGGCTAAAATGTCATTTTGACATTTTAGCCGAAGTTCTGGCGGCCGTCTATAGAGGGCGCTGCAGCGCCACCCCCTCTCGCAAGTAACACACGTTCAATGCAATGCATTGAACGTGAGTTACTGTTGCCAACTGCCTGGTCTATTCGTATAACCGGACATGGGACGCCGGTTACCCGAATAGCGGCAGCTGGTTGGCTGAGGGGAACTGCCTATCAAAGCCAGCGGCTCTGATAGGCTTTTCCAGTGCCACCCTCCGGCTCTCGGAAGTCTATGCTCGGAGCGCAGGCAATCTGCGGTCCTTGCATTAGTCTGACAGCCGTTTCAGCCAATCAGGTTCCCGGATTCTGGTTATCAGGAACCTGATTGGCTGAAGCTTCTCCACGGCGGCAGAAGACATCGAGGGAGAACATGGAAGCGTCAGGTAAGTGTTTTTTTTACAGGGAAAGGGGCATCATGGGGCAAAGTGGCATCATGGGGCACAGTGGCATGGGGCACAGTGGCATCATGGGGCACAGAGGCGACAATGAGCACAGTGGCATGGGGCACAGTGGTGACAATTGATGGCACAGTGACTGAATATGATGGCATGGCACAGTGGTGACAATTGATGGCACAGTGACTGAATATGATGGCATGGCACAGTGGTGACAATTGATGGCACAGTGACTGCATATGATGGCATGGCACAGTGGTGACAATTGATGGCACAGTGGTGGCGTTTGATGGCATGGCACAGTGGTGACAATTGATGGCACAGTGACTGCATTTGATGGCATGGCACAGTGGTGACAATTGATGGCACAGTGACTGCATTTGATGGCATGGCACAGTGGTGACAATTGATGGCACAGTGGTGGCGTTTGATGGCATGGCACAGTGGTGACAATTGATGGCACAGTGACTGCATATAATGGCATAGCACAGTGGTGACAATTGATGGCACAGTGACTGCATTTGATGGCATGGCACAGTGGTGACAATTGATGGCACAGTGACTGCATATGATGGCATGGCACAGTGGTGACAATTGATGGCACAGTGGTGGCGTTTGATGGCATGGCACAGTGGTGACAATTGATGGCACAGTGACTGCATTTGATGGCATGGCACAGTGGTGACAATTGATATCACAGTGACTGCATTTGATGGCATGGCACAGTGGTGACAATTGATGGCACAGTGACTGAATATGATGGCATGGCACAGTGGTGACAATTGATGGCACAGTGACTGCATATGATGGCATAGCACAGTGGTGACAATTGATGGCACAGTGACTGCATTTGATGGCATGGCACAGTGGTGACAATTGATGGCACAGTGACTGCATATGATGGCATGGCACATTGGTGAAAATTGATGGGCACAGTAGCTGCGTTTGATGGCATGGCACATTGGTGACAATTGATGGCACAGTGGTGGCGTTTGATGGCATGGCACATTGGTGACAATTGATGGCACAGTGGTGGCGTTTGATGGCATGGCACAGTGGTGACAATTGATGGCACAGTGACTGCATATGATGGCATGGCACAGTGGTGACAATTGATGGCACAGTTGCTGTGTTGCATGGCACAGTGGTGACAATTGATGGCACAGTGGCTGCATTTGATGGCATGGCACAGTGGTGACAATTGATGGCACAGTTGCTGTGTTTGATGGCATGGCACAGTGGTGACAATTGATGGCACAGTGGCTGCATTTGGTGGCATGGCACAGTGGCTGCATTTGGTGGCATGGCACAGTGGCTGCATTTGGTGGCATGGCACAGTGGCTGCATGTGATGGGCACAGTGAGGCTGCAATATTTTTTTTTCCGTTTGCGCCCCCCCAAAAATGTTGAGCACCAGCCGCCACTGGTCCCCATACAGTTTAGCTTTTAGGAAGATATACCTGCCTTGTGGATCCATCACCGAATCCTGAAGTTTTTCGTTATCGTTTTAACGAACGAAAACGAAAGTGCAAGAAACGAAAACCGAAAAGATCCAACATAAAAAATGCTTTATTTTCATTTCCGTTCAGATCCGACGATTTTCGATGCTTTGTCGAATTTTCGTCGTTCAATTCGACAAAGCATCAAAATCGTCGTTCTGAATACAGTGAATAGGTAGAAATTGAACGACGAAAATTTGACGATTTTCGATGCTTTGTCGAATTTTCGTCGTTCAATTCCTACCTATTCACTGTATTCAGTGAATATAGGTAGGAATTGATCAACGAAAATTCGACAAAGCATCAAAAATCGTCGTTTTCGGACAAAAACTTTCCAGACGAAAACAACATATATCAAAACGATTTTCGGGAGTAACTAAATAAATTTATTTTCCAAACGAAAAAAACGAAACAAAATATTCCAGTCTGCACATGTCTATTGTCCAGATATGTCGAAAAATTGTAAATATGTAAATTCGTAAACACATTAGAAAATCCCAAAATTCTGAAATAAGAATGAAAGTCCAAAAATTCAAAAGAACAATTAAAAAACAATAACTAATTAACAATAGTAATAACTATTACTAAGTAAAAAATGATATATTATTATTATCATTATTATATATTATGTGTTGGAATTTCCTTTCAAATTCGGCTGTTTTTACGTATTTATCCAAAGTATAATATATATATACAAATTTACCAATTTTCGAATTTACGAATATACAAATTTACGAATAAATGAGTTTTTGAATATACGAAAATACGAATTTGAGTATACGCCTAAGGTGTCCATCTGCATGCCTCACTGTGCCCATGCCTCACTGTGCCCAAGGAAGGGGGGCCCGGGTTTGAAAAATCTTTGCTCCCCAGCCGTAGGTCCTCCAGATAACAAACTTTGCACACTTGTAGAGGAGACATGGGTCCAAGAGACCTACGACCGGCCAGTATCGGGTCCCCAAATTCACCGGAGAAATTACTGTTTAACATGAAAGTCTAACGAAAAATCGGTGCTCCGCGCCCGCAGGTCCCCCGGACAACAAACTTTGCACACACCGGTACCGGGCCCCCAAAGTCCGGAAGATCAGGCGCAAAAAGGTGACTCGAGTTTAAGCCGGGGGGGCATTTTCAGCACACAAAAAAATTGCTGAAAAACTCGGCTTATACTCTAGTATGTACGGTATACGAATTTCTGAATATACAAATTTACGAATATATGAGTATCGCATCTAAACGAATGGAACATAACAAATTAGAGTTTTTCCGAAGTTACAAATTTATTTGAAATAACAAATTTCGATCATACCCCAAAAAAATAAAATAAAACTGAAACAAACATTTTGTTCGGCAGTGCACATTTCTAGCAGACAATAAAAATAGAGTTTTGAAGTAAACGGTCCTGTAATCCTCACCTTGGGATCGCCATCAGCATCCAGGTTTACGCAGGTCACGCAACTGCTGTTTGTGATGTTCAGCGGGTTCATTATGGAGGACACGATATTGCATTTTGTTCGTCATCAACCTAATAAGTGTTCCTCTTGATTAGTAGCTCATTGGTATGGCCGTGGTGCTCTCAACGTCTAGAGATATACTTATCAGTGCTGCGGGTCCAGCAAAGCTGCTCCGCCAGGGATAATCACCTTCAACCACTTCCAAGATGGAGGAGATCGATTTCTCTGATAAAGCCCAATCGATAGGTCAGACAGTATAAGTGTCTCCCTGTGAAGGGGTGGAGGGGTCCCGGGGGGGCCACTGGAAGGATCATCATGAAGTTTGCTCACATTTTGAATCCTAAATCAGCATGATCGGCTGTGATAAAAATATTTTTTCTTTGTTATAAATTTTATTGTTCATCTAATATTAACCACTTAAACCCTGGACCATTATGCAGGTAAAGGACCTTGCTCCTTTTTGCGATTCAGCACTGAGTTGCTTTAACTGACAATTGCACGGTCGTGCGACATGGCTCCCAAACAAAATTGCCGTCCTTTTTTTCCCCACAAATAGAGCTTTCTTTTGGTGGTATTTGATCACCTCTGCGTTTTTTTTTTTTTTGTGCTATAAACAAAAATAGAGCGACAATTTTGAAAAAAATAATTATTTTTTACTTTTTGCTATAATAAATATATCCCCCAAAAATATATATAAAAAAAAAAATTCCTCAGTTTAGGCCGATACGTATTCTTCTACATATTTTTCGTTAAAAAAAAGTCGCAATAAGCGTTTATTGATCTGTTTGAGCAAAAGTTATAGGGCCAGATTCACGTACATTGGCGCATATTTTGACCGGAGTAGCGCACCTCCTCGTAGTATTTGCGCAAAAATATGTGCCGGTGCAACGTAATTTCCGAGGCGTAAGGCAGAGTAATTCAAATTGGGAAGGACGTGGGCGTGTTCCATTGAAATGAGCCGTGACCCCATGCAAATGAAGGGCCGGACGGATTGCGCATGCGCACATGAAGCAGACCATGGTCAGCAACTCTGTGCGCATGCTCACAACTCGGCACGGCGCAATCAGTGAAATTGGAACTAGGCCCGGTCAACTTAGAGAGCTTAAATAGACAGAGACAAACGCCCTTCATTTGCAAAAGTACATCCATTTGTATCCCTTCCTATACAGCAAGGTGCTTGTGTTCTGTTGTTTCTTAGCGTTTGTTGGTTTGTGACTTGTGTTTGAGATATTTGGTGACTGTTTTGGTTGGGGTTTTGAGAGTGATTTTTGTTTTTTCTGTGTTTTCTTTGCTGTGTTTTTTTTATATTTTTGCTGGTCATTTTTTTTTTGCTAGGCATTTTTTTTAATTTTGTTTTTTTTGTTTTTCTGTTTGTGAATGATTTTGGAATGTGGGCGTGACATTCCTGCCATAAAAGGGGTGTCACCCTCATTTGTGGTGGAGAAGGGTTCCCCAGGACCAGGGAGAAGTGATCCCCAGGTCCGTGTAAATGGTGTATGAATGTACAGTGACATAATTGGAGCCGTGGCGTGGCGTTGTTGCTCACAAGTCCTGCATGGTGGGCTTGTGCTAATACAATGTGATGAGGATGTGGTGTGTGTGATCTAGGGACCACAGTGGTGTGCATGCATGCATTCACCTTTTTTCTACTTTATTATATTTATTATATTTGATATACTTACCTCATAATTTTGCGCTGATTGCACCCCCCTTTTCTTTTATGAGCAAGGATGCCCCTGGCATGTTGGCCTACAGATTGTTGTCCTGCAAGTGTGGCTGCTCAGCTCGTCCCTAACAGTGTTGCTTTAGGGCTCTTTCACACGGGGCGGATCAGTAATGATCCGCCCCGTGCACCTTCGTTTGCTCAGCGGGGATCGCTCCGTTGATCTCCGCTGAGCTGCCGGATGACAGGGCGGTCCCCGCACACTGTGCAGGGACCGCCCTGTCTTTTCTCCGCTCTCCCCTATGGGGGGATTGGATGAACACGGACCGCCTGTTCGTGTTCATCTGATCCGATCCGCCAGGCGGAAGGAAAAGTAGGTTTTTCCTCCGTCATACTTTGGCGGATCGGAGCGGGTTGGGTGTCAGCGGACATGTCTCCGCTGACAATCCGCGGCTCCATAGAGGAGCACGGAGCGTCCGTTCAGGTCCGCAAAAAAAACTGGCAGGCGGATCTGAACGGACGCTTCGTGTGAAAGAGCCCTTAGCTGACATGTAGACAGATTGTCTAATTTTAAGCAAGCTTTTATATTGCCTAATTTTAGACAGGACGTGCAGCTGATGCGCACAGCGCGTAGCCTGCGCTGCACAAACTTACTTTTGTGGATCGCCGTAACTCCCTCATTTGTATATTTGCCTAGCAAATTCAATGGTGTGTCTAGCGCATTTTTTGCGCACACGATGCGCCGGTCAAACGAAATTACGTTAGTTGAAAAAATCTAGATTTCTGGCGTATAACGTTTTTAAGGATACGGCGCATAGAGACGAAGGCGCATATTTCCAATTACGCAGGCGCATCTCTTGATACTCCAGCGTAAGTGCTTTGTGAATCTGGCCCATAGCGTCTACAAAATAGGGGATAGCTTTGTGGCATTTTTATTAATCTTTTTTTTTTTACTACTAATGTCGGCAATTGGCAATTTTTTTTCGTGACTGCGACATTATGTCGGACACATCGTACACTTTTTCGACACATTTTTGGGACCATTGTCATTTTTACAGCAAAAAGTGCTATAAAAATGCACTGATTACTGTGAAAATGTCAATGACAGTGAAGGGGTTAACCACTAGGTGGCGCTATGGGGTTAAGTGTGCCCTAAGGGAGTGATTCCTACTGTAGGGGGGTGTGGCTGTAGGCGTGATTTCACTGATCGTCGTTCACTATATCAGGGAACAGACGATCAGTGTCACTGCCACAGAGAAGAACGGGGAAGGTTTGTTTACACTCACCTCTCCCCGTTCTTCAGCTCCTATGACCGATTGCGGGACACCGGCAGCAATCGGGCCCACAGGTCCCTCGGGTGCGGTCACGGAGCTTCGGACCGGGTCACACACGCACACGTGACAGACCCATGGCTGGGCTCTTAAAGGCAACATACAGGTACCTGCCTATTTCCAGCCGTGCTGACGTAAATGTGCAGGAGGCGGTCCTTAAGTGGTTAAAGGCAATGATGGCTGACACATTACATGACCCTTTCCAAATGTCAGCTGTTAAAAAGATCACATGGCCCATTCTGTGTATATGTCCAGCTGCTGCAGATGTTCAGATGATGATGATAATAGGGATACACACACATAGCAATAAAATTTGGATTTGGTAGACTGTGTGTTATTTCCAATGTGATATAAAAAGAAATGAGAAGGAAAAGAGCAAACTGTATGTCGGAGTCACTCAAAGCTGCCAAATAAATTCTATTTTTACTTTTGGAGCAGGCAGACAAAAAAAGAAAAGAACTGACAGGGTTTAAACTATTTTTTTTTCTTCATCTAAATTGAAAAAGAAGCTTTGGCTCTAGGTAACACTTCAAGTTTATAATTTGTAGCTTGTAGGTGAATCTTTGATTAAAGAGTGTTTATGAAACAAGCCGGCGAGTCGTACTTGACCTCTGACTGTGTCTCAGCAGTTCAGAATCGTACCCACCTTAATTATACAAGAATAACCTGATTATTGTGGAGGGGAAGTACTTATCTCCCGACACTGCCGATCACCCCGCACAGAAGGGTCATTCATGAACAAGCAACAACCACAAACATTTTTATTTTATATATCAGTAAAAATATAGTGTAGCGCTAATATGAAACAATGTAAGAGAGTGTAAAATACACTCAAACGAATAATAGTGAATAAACAAAAAATAAATAAACACTAATAAATAAACACAAGAGTCCAATCGGGCCTATGAGCTTTTGGACTAATTTGTGAAAACGTCAACCTATGATAAAACGCATCTGTGGCGTACAGTGACGTCACCGCGCTCAATGTGAAGGAGGAAGGGCTCCTATAGTGCCGGCATTTGTTTTTATACGCTTTTTTTACTAAACTTATGTTTGTAAGTACAATTTGCGATTTTTTTTTGTATAATCAGTATTTATTGTTTAACCACTTGCTTACTGGGCACATAAACCCCCTTCGTGCCCAGGCGTCGCTTTAACTAACATTTGCGCGGTCGTGGGACGTGGCTCCCAAACAAAATTGGCGTCCTTTTTTCCCCACAAATAGAGCTTTACTTTGGTGGTATTTGATCGCCCGTGCGGTTTTTTTTTTTTGCGTTATAAACAAAAAAAGAGCGACAATTTAAAAATATATATATATTTTTTTACTTGTTGCTATAATAAATATGCCAATTTTTTTTTTTTTTTAAAACAATTTTTTTTTTCTCAGTTAAAGTGGTTGTAAACCCACTTTTTCGACTTTTACCTACAGGTAAGCCTATAATAAGGCTTACCTGTAGGTATAAAGAATATCTCCTAAACCTATACGGTTTAGGAGATATTACCCCCGCTGATTGCAGCGGCGCATGCGCAGGGGGGAATCTACGGCCAAAGGACCGGCCACCGCCGTCCTGGCCGGATTTAAATCTCCCGCGCGCACGCGCGGGAGTGACGTCATCGCCGCTCCAGCCAATCACAGCGCTGGAGCGGCGATACCCGGAAGACACGCCGAGTCAAGATGACATCTCGCTCGGCGTGCACCAGGTAAGTTCCCTACACCTCGTTCCGAGGTAAGTATTTCATAATGAGCTAATATGCGGTGCATATTAGCTCATTATGGCTTTTCCCTTGCAGGTCTAAAAAAAAAAAATATTTTTTTTTGCGGTTTACAACCGCTTTAAGGCCGATACGTATTCTTCTACGTATTTTTGTAAAAAAAAAAAAAAATCGCAATAAGCGACTGCTTTGCGCAAAAGTTATAGCACCTACAAAATAGGGGACAGAATTATGTTTTTTTTTTTTTACTAGTAATGGCGGCGATCTGCTATTTTTATTGGGACTGCGACATTAAGATGGACACATCGGACACTTTTGACACATTTTTGAGACCATTCACATTTATACAGCGACCAGTGCTATAAATATGCACTAATTACTGTATAAATGTGACTGGCATTGAAGGGGTTAACACTAGGGGGTGAGGAAGGGGTTAAATGTGTATCCTGGGTGTGTTCTAACTGTGTGGGGGGAGGGGGGTGACTGGGGGAGGTGACCGATGCTGTGTCCCTATGTACAAGGGAAACAGCATCTGTCTCCTCTCCCTGACAGGACGTGGAACTCTGTGTTTACACACAGAGCTCCACGTCCCTGCTCTGTCACCGCCGATCGCATGTACCTGGCGGACACCAAGGCCGCCGGGTTCACGCATCAAATCGCATCAAATCCTCGGCGATGCGACGGCACTGTTTTTCCCCGCTGCGCGCCACTGGAATTACAACAACATTGATGTCCAAAGACGTGACCCCGGCAGCTCAGGTCCGCGCTGTTGACGTCTTTTGTCAATAGCACGGATCTGTAGTGGTTAACCACTTAAGGACCGCCTCCTGCACATTTACGTCGGCAGAATGGCACGGCTGGGCACATGCACGTACAGGTCTAGCAGATCAGACAGGGAGCTGTCCAGCATCCCAGAGGGAAGAGACAATGGCAGACACAGACGAGGTTCAAGCTCAGGTCCTGACACATAACTTGCTTCTGAGCAAGCATGTTTTTTCCCCCTCGTTAAAGCTTACACACGATCGTTTTTCACGGCGTGAAAAACGACGAGAAAAAATAGAGCAGATTCTAAATTTTTTAATGCCCATGTTTCTCGTCGAGAAAAATGCTCTGGAGCCTACACAGGACTGTTTTTCACGACCAATTAAAAAAAATTGCATTTTCTCGTCATGAAAAACGGTCGTGTGTACGCGGCATTACAATTTGTGATCACTTTTATTTTATTTGTTGTCATTTATGTATGACACCTTTTTTTTAGGGGGGGGGGAAATCTTTATTTAATTTTCAAGTAACATTGACAGTTGCACAATACAACATAGCCAAATTAAAAAAACAACAACAACCAGGGGGGCTAGGGGGTAGAGGGGAGGAGACAAAGGATAAGGGGAAGGGAGGAGGGATGGCAAAGGTGAGGGACACAAAGGGGCGCGCCCAGTCCGAGCTCAGACAACCGTTTGAACTGGGAGTAACAGCAAGCGACAATATAGGGACAAAGGGTCACCCCGCCTGCCCTGGACATTCGATCCATGTGGGCAGGCCTCCCACCAACTTAGTGGAGGGTAGTATAGCCAAATTCCCCTGCTCTTGGGTAGATAAAAAAATGACTCCCTTACTATGTATCAGTTTAAATAAACCTGAGGTACCAAGAGTAGTCAAACAAACTGGAGATCTTCTCGGTAGCCCTGAAAAAACACACCCAAGAGTCCCTTACAAAAAAAAAGGACTAAACAAGACTAAGCAAACACATTCACAGTAAACAATTGAGGGAAGGGAGGGAGAAAGAGAATAGTGAACTAGATAGAGAGCAAAGAAAGGAGTTGAGAAAAGTAGAGAAAGTGAGAGACAAGAAGGCATAGGGACCAGCACCCACCGGTTTCACTGATGGAATGAACCCACATCTAAGTGGGGGTATGACACCTTTTTAATAAACCTACGTGGTTGACCTGCACCATTTGGAGCATCTCTTTTTTATTTTTTCCATTGGATCTTATGAGGAGTCACCCAGGTGCATATCAACCCTGATCCAGCTGCCTCTGTGGTGTTTGCCAACAGAGTTGTGGAGACCTGACATCTTGATCCACCAGACCACCTTTCCTTCGCAGCACGGATTCAGATCTTCTATGCCTACAAGGATCCATCCAGATTGCTCAGGATTATTGCCCATTAGACATGTGCACAAAAAAAAAATGTTTTTTTTGTTTCGTTTCGTCTCATTTTGAAATTTCGTAAGACGCAAGTTTTCCTATTCGGACCCGTTCATATTTTTGTAACAGTTTTATTTTAGTTTATACTGAATGATTCGTAATTCTGTCTAATTTATGTAGGTTGATTCGAAATTCATAATTTTGTTAGATAATAATTTTCGTTTAATGAATTCGTAATTTTGTACTTTCGTAAATACATTGTGGTGCGGTCATTTGCAATCTCGTATTTTAGTTTCATTTTCAACACGCGGCTAATCCATAGTAAGATAGACTTTCTCTTAAGCCCCGTACACATGGTTGGACTTTTTGCCAACAAACTTCAAAATGAGCGTTTTCGGAAAAATCCCACCGTGTGTACGCTCCATCGGAAAAACTTTTTCGGTTTCAAAAGTCTGGTCAACAAAAATCTACGGAACAGTTTGTTGGAAGTCCGATCGCGCCTACGAAGCTTTACACTGTCAAATGTGACTCAAAGGAGATAAGCTGGTTGGCTAAGATATTAAGTAAGATACATCACTATATGGTTGGAAAAAATACTGCGCAGGTCCGAATGTGTGTGAACAATATAAAAATCAATGAAAGAGTGCTGCTGCAGCCAATATGTCAGATATAAACATAAATAGCAAAATAAAAAGAGAAAGCTGCGCTGCACAAATAAGGTGAACATACAACACCATGAACAAAACAATATGCTGTATATATCTATAGTGCACAAAAACACCGGTGTAAATCAATAACTTAACATAAGTAATCGAAAGTGAAGCTTCATATGGATAGATGAATCCCAAAAAAGTTCAAAGAAGGATGTGACAGAGATAAAAAGGAGGCTTTTCCGAATGGGTGTTGAGCAGGTCCAAAAGAAATCGTGTAAATCAGTAAGACTGATGATAGTATCCTCCACCACTTATGTTCTAACTTCTTACCGAAAAGATTGGACCTCTATCGAGATCAACAGCGCATAAATCAAACAAGCCAATCCAAGACTTCCTGGAATCCTGTCACTCTATCTGTGTCTCCTTATTCATATATAGTCAGATCGTCATTTCTCCACATGCGTCATTCCTCCACATGCATGACCCAAAAGGAAAACATTGACATAGTGTAGTAACGTCTAAAAGGTTTTATTATTAAAAGTAGATACACTCACATGAATGCAGATAAAAAAGTGCGTGTAAAACTGCTATAGCCGGCCGGCTCTGCCATCCGCTCGTCCTTCCAATGCCCCTGGAAGAAGTCATTGTTGTGACGAAACGGCGTAGGGAGGAGCGGCGTGCTGACGTCACCACGAATTGTACCACGCTGTCTATCCGGAAGGACGAGCGGATGGCAGAGCCGGCCGGCTACAGCAGTTTTACACGCACTTTTTATCTGCATTCATGTGAGTGTATCTACTTTTAATAATAAAACCTTTTAGACGTTACTACGCTATGTCAATGTTTTCCTTCTGGGTCATGCATGTGGAGGAATGACGCATGTGGAGAAATGACGATCTGACTATATATGAATAAGAAAACACAGACAGAGTGACAGGATTCCAGGAAGTCTTGGATTGGCTTGTTTGATTTATGCGCTGTTGATCTCGAAAGAGGTCCAATCTTTTCGGTAAGAAGTTAGAACATAAGTGGTGGAGGATATTATCATCAGTCTTACTCATTCACACGATTTATTTTGGACCTGCTCAACACCCATTCGGAACAGCCTCCTTTTTATCTCTGTCACATCCTTCTTTGAACTTTTTTGGGATTCATCTATCCATATGAAGCTTCACTTTTGATTACTTATGTTAAGTTATTGATTTACACCGGTGTTTTTGTGCACTATAGATATATACAGCATATTGTTTTGTTCATGGTGTTGTATGTTCACCTTATTTGTGCAGCGCAGCTTTCTCTTTTTATTAAGATACATCACTCACTAACTACACTGCCCATTCGAAAGAACGATACAAGTACACAAATTTACAAACAGACAAAGGAACAGATTTACAAAACACACAAATGAAAATACGAACATACAAATGAAAATATGAATGTACGAAATTACGAGCAAACAAAGGATTTAAAATACGGAATGCAAATCGTTCGCTATAGATGTCATTTTTGTTCTTTCTCTGTTTCGGTGTTTCGTATTTTTGAAAGATTATCCAATCATACGTTCGTATTTTCGCTTGTTCGTTATTTTGCCTATTGGTAATTCTGTAATTTTCGTATTTTGGTTCTTTCAGCTATTCGGATGTTCCAATTGATCCGAATAATAACAAATTCGTACTAAAATCCATTCGTTGCTAACGGGAACACACATGTCTATTGCCCATACTGTCGTATGACATGTGTGTCCAGCCTATCCGGTAAGCGTACCATGTTCATACTTGTTTTGAAGATTTAGAGTGACTACAGGCAACTTGTCATCCGTTTGTTTGGTGTCACCTGAATAAGATTTTTTTCTTCATTTATTTCTGCTATATGGACTCACACCTTCTCCCAAATTAATCCAAAAGCTTACAGGCCTGATTGGACTCTATTGCACATGCTGTGTTTATTAGTGTTTATTCATTTTTAGTTTATTCACTATTATTCGTTTGAGTGTATTTTGTTTCATATTAGCGCTACAATAACTTTTCACCATGACCAGTGTATTCGAGAACTCTCCCATACCACCCCTTTTTACCTCCAAGCCCCTTACTTAAAGTGGATGTAAACCCCAAAATGTTTTATTTTTTTTGCTGTCACAATGTAGAGTATAAGATTTCCTATCATCTGTGCTCAGTCTTGCCACACAGAGTTAATCCAGCTCTGATCAATCCTCTTTTATTGTTCAGTGAAAATTAGCAGACTCCCAGATAAAAACCTGTCTAAATAAAAAGTCAGTTTCTCTCTCCTTGCTTTGAGTGACAGGTTATTTACATATCTAGCTTGGACATGTTTATCATATATTATGTTATGTTTATCATAATATGAGGTGATCCAAAGTATAAAAAGTGAGAAATCCACCCTCCCCCACATAACACATCCTGGTAATATACAATGAACTTTGGATCACCTCATTTTATGATAAACATAACATAACATATGATAAACATGTCCAAGCTAGATATGTAAATAATAGGGCTGTGCAAATTAACTTTTAATTAATCGATTAATCTTTAATTTTTTTGATCGATCAAAATCTTTTTGATCGATTAAAATTCTTTTGATTGGTACTCATCTCTCCGCCGGCTTTTGGGCCTTCAGGGAGTTCCGTCGGAGATCTGGTAACGTCACAGACACCGACGGGGCTTGCCGTGTCCATCTGAAGGGCTCCTTTGCTGTGCCTTTATATCTGCATGCTGGCGGGACCTTACTATCTGCCACACGCAAGGGTTGTTACACTTCCCTCTTTCACTTCCCTCTATCAACCTGGGATTCTACAACCATCCACTGGGAGTTGTTATAGTTCCCTTCATGGGACATCTACATGCCGACGGACTGGTGTTAACCTCCTCATCTGGATTCAGCAGTGGTATCGTTGTACACATTTTTATACCAGTATCATACTTAGCTACATGTTGTTATGACTGCTTTTGGTACCGTTTGGTATTACTCACTAGTGTTGCTCACGAATATTCGC
Organism: Rana kukunoris; assembly: GCA_029574335.1. Classification (NCBI taxonomy): domain Eukaryota; kingdom Metazoa; phylum Chordata; class Amphibia; order Anura; family Ranidae; genus Rana; species Rana kukunoris. The sequence goes on along the minus strand of CM056059.1, from coordinate 154,776,977 downwards.
ATTGCGAATATTCGCTACGAATATTGCATATTCGAGTATTCGCGAATAACACGAATATCGCGGCGAATATTCGCTATTTCGAATATTCGAATGTTTTCAATTTTTTTTTAGAACAGATCACATCCTAGAGATCCCCATCGACGTCTAAAAGCATTGCTGGTATGATTAGAGACCTTGGGCCGAGTAGCTGCAGCGCTCATTTTATATTGCCGAAAAATCGCAATGCGATTATTCGGCAATAGCGATATCACGCGATTATTTTATATTGTAATATATCACGAATATTCTGAGCCAATCTGAGTGCTCCATTCCGCATTTCTCGAAATTTCGCAATTATTTTGTATTGTAATATATCACGAATATTCTGAGCCAATCAGAGTGCTCCATTCCGCATTTCTCGAATATTCGCAATTATTTTATATTGTAATATATCACGAATATTCTGAGCCAATCAGAGTGCTCAATTCCGCATTTCTCGAATATTCGCAATTATTTTATATTGTAATATATCACGAATATTCTGAGCCAATCAGAGTGCTCCATTCCGCATTTCTCGAATATTCGCAATTATTTTATATTGTAATATATCACGAATATTCTGAGCCAATCAGAGTGCTCCTTCCGCATTTCTCGAATATTCGCAATTATTGTGTATTGTAATATATCACGAATATTCTGAGCCAATCAGAGTGCTCCTTCCGCATTTGCCGAATATTCGCAATTATTGTGTATTGTAATATATCACAAATATTCTGAGCCAATCAGAGTGCTCCTTCCGCATTTCTCGAATATTCGCAATTATTTTGTATTGTAAAATATCACGAATATTCTGAGCCAATCAGAGTGCTCCATTCCGCATTTCTCGAAATTTCGCATTCGCAATCGCAATTCGCATTCGCATACACATTTTTATACCAGTATCATACTTAGCTACATGTTGTTATGACTGCTTTTGGTACCGTTTGGTATTACTCACTAGTGTTGCTCACGAATATTCGCATTGCGAATATTCGCTACGAATATTGCATATTCGAGTATTCGCGAATAACACGAATATCGCGGCGAATATTCGCTATTTCGAATATTCAAATATTTTCAATTTTTTTTTTAGAACAGATCACATCCTAGAGATCCCCATCGACGTCTAAAAGCATTGCTGGTATGATTAGAGACCTTGGGCCGAGTAGCTGCAGCGCTCATTTTATATTGCCGAAAAATCGCAATGCGATTATTCGGCAATAGCGATATCGCGCGATTATTTTATATTGTAATATATCACGAATATTCTGAGCCAATCAGAGTGCTCCATTCCGCATTTCTCGAAATTTCGCAATTATTTTGTATTGTAATATATCACGAATATTCTGAGCCAATCAGAGTGCTCCATTCCGCATTTCTCGAATATTCGCAATTATTTTATATTGTAATATATCACGAATATTCTGAGCCAATCAGAGTGCTCAATTCCGCATTTCTCGAATATTCGCAATTATTTTATATTGTAATATATCACGAATATTCTGAGCCAATCAGAGTGCTCCATTCCGCATTTCTCGAATATTCGCAATTATTTTATATTGTAATATATCACGAATATTCTGAGCCAATCAGAGTGCTCCTTCCGCATTTCTCGAATATTCGCAATTATTGTGTATTGTAATATATCACGAATATTCTGAGCCAATCAGAGTGCTCCTTCCGCATTTGCCGAATATTCGCAATTATTGTGTATTGTAATATATCACAAATATTCTGAGCCAATCAGAGTGCTCCTTCCGCATTTCTCGAATATTCGCAATTATTTTGTATTGTAAAATATCACAAATATTCTGAGCCAATCAGAGTGCTCTATTCCGCATTTCTCGAAATTTCGCATTCGCAATCGCAATTCGCATTCGCATACACATTTTTATACCAGTATCATACTTAGCTACATGTTGTTATGACTGCTTTTGGTACCGTTTGGTATTACTCTCTAGTGTTGCTCACGAATATTCGCATTGCGAATATTCGCTACGAATATTGCATATTCGAGTATTCGCGAATAACACGAATATCGCGGCGAATATTCGCTATTTCGAATATTCGAATATTTTCAATTTTTTTTTTAGAACAGATCACATCCTAGAGATCCCCATCGACGTCTAAAAGCATTGCTGGTATGATTAGAGACCTTGGGCCGAGTAGCTGCAGCGCTCATTTTATATTGCCGAAAAATCGCAATGCGATTATTCGGCAATAGCGATATCGCGCGATTATTTTATATTGTAATATATCACGAATATTCTGAGCCAATCATCCTAGAGATCCCCATCGACGTCTAAAAGCATTGCTGGTATGATTAGAGACCTTGGGCCGAGTAGCTGCAGCGCTCATTTTATATTGCCGAAAAATCGCAATGCGATTATTCGGCAATAGCGATATCGCGCGATTATTTTATATTGTAATATATCACGAATATTCTGAGCCAATCAGAGTGCTCCATTCCGCATTTCTCGAAATTTCGCAATTATTTTGTATTGTAATATATCACGAATATTCTGAGCCAATCAGAGTGCTCCATTCCGCATTTCTCGAATATTCGCAATTATTTTATATTGTAATATATCACGAATATTCTGAGCCAATCAGAGTGCTCAATTCCGCATTTCTCGAATATTCGCAATTATTTTATATTGTAATATATCACGAATATTCTGAGCCAATCAGAGTGCTCCTTCCGCATTTCTCGAATATTCGCAATTATTTTGTATTGTAATATATCACGAATATTCTGAGCCAATCAGAGTGCTCAATTCCGCATTTCTCGAATATTCGCAATTATTTTATATTGTAATATATCACGAATATTCTGAGCCAATCAGAGTGCTCCTTCCGCATTTCTCGAATATTCGCAATTATTGTGTATTGTAATATATCACGAATATTCTGAGCCAATCAGAGTGCTCCTTCCGCATTTGCCGAATATTCGCAATTATTGTGTATTGTAATATATCACAAATATTCTGAGCCAATCAGAGTGCTCCTTCCGCATTTCTCGAATATTCGCAATTATTTTGTATTGTAAAATATCACGAATATTCTGAGCCAATCAGAGTGCTCCATTTCGCATTTCTCGAAATTTCGCATTCGCAATCGCAATTCGCATTCGCATTCGCATTCGCAATAGCGAAAATTCGCAATAATTTCATTTCCAAAAAATATCACGAATATTCGTATTTAGCGAATATATCTCGAATATTCGACTATATATTCGAGATATATTGCGAAATCGAATATGGCATATTCTGCTCAACACTATTACTCACACCATTTTTACAGTTTATGTAGCTACATCGATTTTATCTCCAGTGCAATATTTATTTTGTTACCTACTTGAAGACTATAAAAGTTTTAATGTTATTCCCATCGAGTGCTGCCTTTGTGTGTTTTTTGTATCCTGCTATCCATTTTGCCAGTGGTTGGGAGCTGCACTGGGAATCAGCCTGCAAGGAGATCAGCTAAAAGGAGTTGAATCTGTGCGTTATAATTAATCGAAATTAGTCGATTAATCGATTAAAAAACAAAACGATTAATCAAACACAAAAATTTAGATTAGTAACAGCCCTAGTAAGTAACCTATCACTCAAAGCAAGAAGAGAGAAACTGACTTTTTTTATTTAGACAGGTTTTTATCTGGGATTGATCAGAGCTGGATTAACTCTGTGTGGCAAGACTGGGCACAGATGATAGGAAATCTTATACTCTTATACATTGTGACATAAAAAAAAAAATTGGGGTTTACACCCACTTTAAAACATACCCTTAATTTATCCCTTATTGCAATAATAGACCACACCGGAGTAGGAGTATAACTGGCCATAACAGCCTTTTTTTATTAACAAATAATTAACTCCAAATATTAAAAAAACTTTCCATTAAATAACTTTTTCATTAACATATCTACAACAATTTTGTAACAACAGTTTTATATCTCCTAGTCTGTTGGTCATTAACGTATTTAGTCATGCAGCGGTCATCAAGCGGTTAAAGGGGCGTGATGGAGGGTACATACTTTCATCAATAGGTGTCCCTCGTTCCCATCTCAAAAAGTTGTGAGTTAGAGTGCTGAACACAGAACACTGACCTAGTCCCATGAGTCTCTGCACCAGAGGAGCTTACACTCTAGTGTTGCCACACACATAGGCCCGGATTCACATATAACGGCGCATATATATGCCTCTGTAGTATATGTCTTTTCCGCTATGCTGGCGCAGCGCGGAGAGGGAAGCATGGAATTCACAAAGCAAATGCTCCCAACGTTGCGCCGGCGTAATGTAAATTCGTAGGCATAAGCCGGCCTAAGTCAAAGTAGGTGGAAGTGGGCGTGATACATTTAAATAAGGCGTGACCCCATGCAAATGATGGGCCGAGCCTCAGACAAGTACTTAAAACGACCTGCGCATGCGTCATGATCACGTCAAAAAAACAGCCTAAGATACGTCGAATCACTGCCTATGATGTGAACGTAACCTACGCCCAGCCCTATTCACTTACAACGTAAACAACGTATTCAACAACGACGGCATTCGTTCCCTGGTCCATACCTTTGCATGAGTTTCTCCAATATGGGAAATAACTTTACGCCGGACGTACGACTTACGCAAACCGCGTATATAATGCGCCAGGCGCAAGTACCTTTGTGAATCGCCGTATTTGCCTCATTTGCATATTTGCATCGAAAATCAATGGGAGCGCCACATGTGTTCAGCGTAACTATGCGCCCACACTACGTCGGCTTAGGAAAGTTACGTCGGGCGGCTGAAGTCTATTTTTCGACGTATCTTGGTTTGTGGGTCGGCGCACATTTGTCCTTACGTCGGCGTATCTGGAGATACGTCGGCGTAAGTGCTTTGTGAATCCGGGCCTCATTATTATTCTTTGCTCCATCCAAAGCTCATAGTCTAATCTCACCAGCTCCGTGGCTAGTCAGCTCTAATATGTTTTGCTTCCCTCTGCCAGACTGTTGCTTTCGCTGTTTTATTTCCAGAATATTGTACCAGCTGTATTACCCAGAATCCTCTGGGGACTTTTAGGATCCATATAATTCACTCTAGGTGGTATACTTCCCTACAAATCACAAGTCTGAGACAAAAAAAGGGGAAAAAAAACAAGGTGAACGGCTCTATATTTATTTTATAGTCGTCAACTTTACAACTATCTGAAAGCATCCCCCCCCCCCGGTATTGGCACCCTCCAATTAGCCCCGATAGTGACATTAAATATAATTTTATCACATTAGCCAGACGCAGCGGAGTGATATATTTAGCTGAGAATTGTATCTTAAAACGTACCCCTAAAATACCTTATTAATTCTGCATTAGAACCAAAACCCATTGCTTTATTGGCCCATTAAAATTCACTTTAGATGATTCGAGCCCTTCTGCTTTTTATCACCTGAAAAATATCCTAATGGAGGTATAAAACAAAACTTTAGACTGCTGTGATTATTTTTTATTATCTCAATAAAACTTTTAAAAAGCTTCTTACAATAAAATGTTGTGGGAATGCGTGTCAGGGTATAAAAATATCGACACAAAAGGGGAAAATATATATTGGGTAGGGTCAGACAGCGCCGCTACCGCCGGCCCCCGATGAGTGCCGAGCGTCTCCTGTGGTCTTGTATTTAATAATAATGGCAGCAATCAGAGACACTTCATTTTTCGGCGTTCGGAAAGTGTGTGAACTGAAGTGCCTTTTAAAAATAAAAGTTTTGTATTTGGCAGAAGGAGCAGGAGAATGAAAATGACGGCAATACATTCTCAGTACATAAAGCTAGATCTTCTATTGTTGGTCTCCGGTGTTGAAGTCATCTGTCTCCTTGGTTGAGTTCATAGCTCCCAACTGTCCCTGATTTGGAGGGACTGTCCCTGATTTGGAGCAATGTCCCTCTGTCCCTCATTCCTCCTCATTTGTCCATCATTTTGGTCTAATCGCTATAGATGTATACAAGGCCGTTTGAATGAATTTGGGGGCCCCAAGCAAGAAGCGGGGGAAAAGGTGTTGCTGAGCTTCAAGTTGAGAAGCAGGGGGAGGGGGCTGGTTTGGGTTGGTGGGGGACAGATGCAGCTCCTGCCGGACACCGAGAAGTACTTTACTTCTTCTGTCATTGCCAGTTGATAAGCGAGGGGGGGGTTGTCGCTGTGCAAGCTGTGGAAGCATTAACCGGGTAGTACTGATAAGCAGGGGGGGGGGTACGCTGGTGCCACTGCCAAACGTGTAGTACTTCTTCTGATAAGCATCGAGTAGTACTTCTGACTGCCCCCCCCATGTTCTTTTTACCCCCCTCCCTACCGCATACCGCTCAGCAGGAGATTCAGTTTGCTGTTCCTGGCCGGACTGAAAGGAAGTGAGCACTGAGTGTGTGCACTTCCTGTCAGTCCGGGTACCGTACAGGAGATTCAGTTTTCTTTTCCGGACTGCAGGAGGGACTGGGAAGAGGAGCTCGGCCACGCTACAGGCTGCAGCCCTGCTGGGGCCCCTAACGGTTGCTTGTTTTGCCTGTCTTGTTACGTTGGGCCTGGATGTATATAAAATACACTTTTTATCTATCAAAAAGTGTTTTCCAGCACTAAACCTTTCATCTGATTTCTATATGGCTGCATTTGTTAATTCCAAAAGCCAATATAAAAGAATAGTAGTGGTAAAAAAAAAAAAACACTTGTGGGTATTGATGAGCTGAACACCCCCCCCCCCCGGTTCGGTTCGCACCAGAACCTGCAAATGGACCGAAAGTTTGCGCAAAATTTAGAACACCATAAAATTCTATGGGACTCGAATGTTCGAAATCAAAAGTGCTAATTTTATAGGCTAATATGCAAGTTATTGTCTTAACCACTTTAGCCCCGGACCATATTGCTGTCCAATGACCAGAGCACTTTTTGTGATTCGGCACTGCGTCGCTTTAACTGACAATTGCGCGGTCGTGCGACGTGGCTCCCTTCGGGGGTCAGTGCTACATTTAAAAAATAAAAAAAGATTTGACGGATCAACAAAACTGTACAATGCAATCGTACATTTCCAGTCGAATGTTCCGCCTACAAGCTATAGAAGAATTCTAATGTTATATGACACTAGTAATAATTATATTTATTCATTATTTTTACTAGTCAACCAACATTAGAATTCTTCTATAGCCTATGGGCGGAGCATTTCACCATAAATATCCACTTGCTACGATCGTATGTTTTTAGCTACTTCGTCAAATCTTCATGTCTCTCTATGTCAAATCTTTTCTCTCTATGTCGACTCTTCTTCATGTCTCTATAATGTGGAATCTTTTCTCTCTATGTCGAATCTTTTCTCTCTATGTCGAATCTTTTCTCTCTATGTCGAATCTTTTCTCTCTATGTCAAATCTTTTCTCTCTATGTCGACTCTTCTTCATGTCTCTATAATGTCGAATCTTTTCTCTCTATGTCAAATCTTTTCTCTCTATGTCAAATCTTTTCTCTCTATGTCGACTCTTCTTCATGTCTCTATAATGTCGAATCTTTTCTCTCAATGTCGAATAATATTGGACTAATAGAGTTAAGGTTAGACACAATTAAGGTCGAATCTGTCATTGAAGGCTTATGGTGTCTGTCGAATGTTCTAAGAAGAAGAAGAAGAAGAAAAAAAAAGAAGATTCAACAGAATCTAAAAAAAATAAAAATAATTGAATCTTCATGTCTCTCTATGTTGAATCTTCATGTCTCTATATGTCGAATCTTTTCTGTTTATGTAGAATAATATTGGACTAATAGAGTTAAGCTTAGGCACATTCGACGGCAACAAAAACGAAAATAAAGCATTTGTTTATGTTGGATCTTTTGTTTTTTGTTTTTTGTGCTTTTGTTATTGTTTGTTAAAACGATAATGAAAATACCTGAAATTCGGACGAAAATGCATTCGGACAAAAACGAATGCACATGTCTAGTATTTATGTATTAATTAAACGGAAACTGAAAAGTAACTTAGCAAGTGAATCACAAGACAGAAATTCAACAATTTATTAATTTAAATCATTAATTTATTTATTTATTTTTATTTATGCATTTATTTATATGCTTACCCCCTTTTAATCACCTTCCTTTTAAATATATAATTAGGATCTGAAAAACCTCTAAAGCATTTGCATATGTATAAGACTAAACTAAACTTACGCTTTTATTATATTGTTCAAGTGCTTTTATGCAATATGGTATTGGAGGTTGAATGGCATCTCGATCCACGTTTCATAACTTTTCCTTTTTTCCGAGCTTATTTTATCTTTTGCCATTCCCATTACTTTAAATATATAATTAAGCTGAAACTTCTTTTTCTAAGTTCACACTGGAGATTTCACGTGTCTCCTGTCTCTTAAAATGATAGGCGAGCAGATGGCGGATAATCTTCCCGTTTCAGAGGGAACATTTTACAGTGCGGATCTCTTGACTTCCTATCACCAAACTGTCAAGTCAAATTGTTGCCGAACCGCCCCCGCTCGCCTCTTTCCGTATTGTGTGTATTGAAGGCCGGGGTGACAGCTTCTAATGCACGCCTAAGATCATCTGTTTGTATTAGTAGGAGAATTTAGCAGCTAAAGCCCTCATTAGTTCAGATTATTATGAATCATTCTCCGCTTCTGCATTTGTCTCTCTATCGTTCTGTGGGGAAATAAAACATTTGTAAGGAAATTAAGTTTAAGTTCTACAAAGCGTCAGGTTCATTAGAGGCTGTCAGATTCATATCATTACCTATATTACATGCTAGTATTATTATTCCAGATACAGCGCTGTGTACCAGTACACAGGAACCTGAGTAATTGAAAATTAAGCCGTGAAAGATATACTGGGAGTAGAGTCTACCTGTCCAAGGCTTATGATTTCCATCCATACTTTCTTTGGTCTACCATAGGGGATGCAAGCTCAGCACTCCAGCTTTGGTGAAACTGCAAATCCCATTATGTTTCTGACTCTAAGGCCTCGTACACACGATCAGACCGATCCAAAGAAACTGGTCTGCAGACCAGTTTCATCGGACCAATTCGATGGTGTGTACGGCCTATTGGACCGTTGTCCGTCGGACCAAAGTTTTAACACTTGCTTTAAAATCTGTCCGACGGACACCTGTCCGTCAGACAGATTCGATGGTTAGTACGCAAAAGCATTGGACCAAAAACCCGCGCATGCTCAGAATCAAGTCGACGCATGCTTGGAAGCATTGAACTTCGTTTTTTCAGCACGTTGTTGTGTTCTACGTCACCGCATTCTGGTCTGATCGGATTTTTGGTCCGATGGTGTGTACACACATCAGACCATTAGACCACTTCAGCCTGGCCTGATGAAAACGGTCCTTCAGGCCAGTTTCATAGGACCAGTCTGATCGTGTGTACGTGGCCTAAGAGTCATACCTATGGCTATCAGCAGGGCTTTTTTTTTTCAGCTAGAAGTCCAGTGTTGCCAACCGTCCGTATTTTTATGGACAGTTCGTAAAACTATGCATTTTATTGCCCCGTTCGTAAATGTCTGTGGTTGCGGAAATGTGCCAGTAAAAATAAAGATGGAGATTGGAGGCATGGGGTGATTGGAGGCAGGGGGTGGTGGTGGCCCCGCAGAAGGGGGTGGAGGCAGGGGGCAATGGAGGCAGTGGGAGATTGGAGGCAGGGGGAGATTGGAGGCAGGGGGTGTTAGTGGCGGGGGGTGATTGGAAGCAGGGGGTGTTGGCGGCACCGCAGAGGGGGGTGGTGGCACCGCAGAGGGTGGGGGATGGAGACAGCGGTTGTTCTTGACACCACAGAGGGGGATGGAGGCAGGAGGTGTTAGTGGTGGGGGGGTAATTGGAAGCAGGGGGTGTTGGTGGCACCGCAGAGGGTGGGGGATGGAGACAGGGGTTGTTGGTGACACCACAGAGGGGGGTGGATGTAGGGGGTGATTTAAGGCAGGGGGCCTGGGGGAGATTGGAGGCAGGGGGTGTTAGTGGCAGGGGGTGATTGGAGGCAGGGGGTGTTGGTGGCACCGCAGAGGGGGATGGTGCCATTGCAGAGGGGGGATGGAGACAGGGGTTGTTAGTGGCACCGCAGAGGGGGATGGAGGCAGGGGATGATGGAGGCAGGGGGTGATTGGAGGCAGGGGGCCTGGGGAGATTGAAGGCAGGGGGAGATTGTGGCACCACAGAGGGGGGTGAAGGCAGGGGTTGTTGGTGGCATAGGGTGATGTGACTAAATAATTTGCCCTTATTATATCGAAAATAACAAAAATATGTTTTTTTACCTTAATATTTACCTTGAATCACATTGCTATTTGCCTAGCATACTTGTTTGTAGCCTAAATACTGAAAATTGCAACTAAAAATGTAATCTAGTAACTTTTGTGAAATGCCAGTAAAAACTTGGCTGTGCCAGTAAATTTCGGGTGTGGTGCCAGTAAATTTCAATCTGGTAGGTTGACAACACTGGCTGGAACGCAGTTCCGGCACCTCCAGCAAGCATTGAATGTATGTCGTCGGGCTTGTATCTTTTTGTCTCCCACATTGCTTTTAGTATTGTGATCACTTTTTATTAACATTTCTTTGCATATATCATTCGATGTATGAAATGTATTATTTTACATAAACCCTCCTTGGTTGAACTGCACCATATGGAGCTATTCTTGCATTTTATCCATTCTTGGGGCCTCTGATAAAAAAATATCCACCATCACTATCATCCTTTGGATCAATCCTCTGTCTGGATTTCCATCGCTGTTCCTTCATAAGGAGTCCGGAGTCCAAAGAGCCATGATCTGGCCTAACCCAGTCTATCCATCTATACAGCCCTGGAGCTTAAGGAATTGAGAACCTGTCTGACCCACTACCGTATGGTACGTGTGTCCATCATATTTGGTAAGAATACCTGTCAGGTCACCTGTGGTCAGATGACAAGTGCACCCCGTTGGGGTCAGGGATGCACCACAGGGTAGTGAACCTTATAGCCGACTGCTGCGGACGGACCACAGAGCGGATATGGAGGAGAGGTTCGCTGTGGCACAAACAGAGATCCTACAGGCAGCTTGAGTCCAAGATTCCCCAGGGCGCGGAGTCTAAGACCCAGCTTGGTGTTCACCAGAGCCTCTAGTGGCGAGAATGGCCTTTGCTGCAGCTGGATCCAGGTCGTGGCCCCTGGAGTCTCCTAGGTAACGCTCCATAGGGAGAGAGGGGAAGCAGCACATAAGTTACAAGCGATAGTGGAGGGTAAGCCAAGGTCGGGGCAACAGGCAGATAAGCATAACCAAAGGACAGGCCAAGGGTCAGGGTTACAGGCAAACAGGAGTAGTCAGGGACAAGCAAAAATCGGTACACAGAGAGATTAACGTAGCACACGGCAAGCAGGAACACAGAGCTAACAAACAATGTTGAACACCCAAGCAGACCTGCAGTGCACTAGTTAATATAGAGTTCCTGGGATGGTCTGGAGTGGAGCCATACAGGAAGGAGAGATGGTAAAAGGCAGCCAGATAAGGAAGTCTGACCTCTAATGAACACATGGAGAGGAGGTAAGCTGCCTGACATACTACATATCCATGACAATAACTAAACATTTATTTCTTCTGAAAGTCTTTGGATTAACTAGGAGTATTCGAACAGTTATTTGTGACTGCACATTCCAAATTACACCTTTAAGTGGACTTCCCCCCTGTGTCCCTTTTTGGACTTCGGTGCCTATTGTTTGTGGATTATCACCATTCCCTTTGGCTCTAAGTGGACGCATATTTACTTGTGCTTTTTTGTGTTTAGTGGACCCATATTCACTTATTCTCATCATTTATTTTTGTTGCTGTTATAGTGGTTTATTACCACTCTTTATTATTTTATGTTTGTTGTTCCATCATTAATTTTGGTGCACATCCTTTTCTATAACATTTTGAGTGTTATTTATAATAAAAAGCTGCTATGGCCATTACCTCCTAGAGTAGTGTGATTTCTTTGGAGGGATATAGAAAGGCGGAGAAGGAAAAGATGGTTAGATGGGAGTCGGTACCCATATGGAAGAAAAATATATTTCCAATATATTTATTTAAAAAAATTATATATTTTAAATATATTTACAATATATTGGCCTACGCGAATATATTTTTACATCTATTCCAAAAATGTAAATTCAAATATATTTTCCAAAGGCATATATTTTAAAATATATTTTTTTCAATATATTTGACATATATTTTTGAGCATCTAAAAAAATGCATTTAAACATATATTTTTAAATATACTTGTAAAGGCATTCCAAAATATAATTTAAATGCATTTTCCAAAGACATATATTGAAAAATATATTTTTTAAATATATTCTTCAGATTTTTTTCAACATATATTTTTACATATATTTGTAAATGTGTTCCAAAAATATAATTTTAATATATTTTCCAAAGGCATATATGTGAAAATATATGTTTGAAAATATATTGTCCAGATATTTTTGAACATATAAAAAAATGCATTCAAACATATATCTTTAAATATACTTGTAAATGCATTCCAAAAATATAATTTAAATATATTTTACAAAGCTATATATTAGAAAATATATTTTTAAAATATGTTTTTCTGAAAATATTTAATGTCTAATAAAGACATTTCAACATATATTTTGTCTGATATTTTTGTAACTATATCATAGATAACATTCTGAATACATTTATAAGAGACCCACTACCATTTTAAAATGGCTTGTTTTACTCTTTTAAAATAAATTAAAAAAAAAATAAAAGATTCAAATAAAATATATATTTTTTATAAGATTTTAAGCACATAATCCATTCAATACAAAGCAGATAAACCTCTCGCATTCACTTTCCATTCCCAAAGAATTTTTGTATAGGTCATTCTGAATTGAGAACGCTTGTCGGCGGACCAGCAAGTACAGTTATATTGATTTATTGATTGACCTGAATGAATGAGAACCTTCACAGACATCCACCTCCACAGTCCAAGGGTCTTGTCTGCTTACAGAGTACAGAGAGAAACTCTGGATATAAATCTTCAATGTTCTGTTTAATCCATGAATCAGAAGTTGCACTATTATTACCAAACTCGCTCATCAGTGTCTTTATGGACCTTGCTTTGTGCACTGGTGGGCAGTCATGTTGGAACAGGAAGGGGCCATCCCCAAACTGTTCCCACAAAGTTGGGGGCATAACATTTTCCCAAAATGTCTTGGTATGCTGACGCCTTAAGAGTTCCCTTCACTGGAACTAAGGGGCCAAACTCAACCCCTGAAAAACAACCCCAGACCATAATCCCCCCCCCCACACACACACACCATAATCCACCAAATGATTTGGACCAGTGCACAAAGCAAGGTCCATAAAGACATGGATGAGTGGGTTGGGGTGGAGAAACTTGACTGGCCTACACAGAGTCCTGACCTCAACCTGATAGAACACCTTTGGGATGAATTTGTGTGGAGACTGTGAGCCAGGCCTTCTCATCCAACATCAGTGCCTGAACTCAAAAATGTGCTTCTGGAAGAATGGTCAAACATTCCCATAAGACAGCCTTCTCAGAGGAATTGAAGCTGTTATAGACTGGCATGCTATTAAATTTTAAACTTTTGGCAATATAATATATATTGTATATATACTGTATATTCTTTTTATACTAAGTCCAGTCCATTGTTTGGACTTCGTACCTGCCGAAGGGTAATTCCAGCAGCAAAAAGTTCCCCCCAGCACAAAATTAAAACTCAGCAGCTACACAAAGGGGGTTATTTACTAAAGGCAAATCCACGTTGCACTACAAGTTCAAACTACAAATTCAAAGTGCACTTGAAATTGCAAGGAAAGTGCACTTGGAAGTGCAGTCGCTGTAGATCTGAGGGGGGCATGGAAAATAAAAAAAACAGCATTTTAGCTTGCACATGATTGGATGATAAAATCAGCAGAGCTTCCCCTCATTTCAGTTCTACCCCTCAGATTTACAGCGCCTGCACTTACAAGTGCACTTTCAGTGCAATTTCAAGTGTACTTTGCACTTGTAGTTTGCGCTTGTAGTGCAAAGTGGATTTGCCTTTAGTAAATAACCCCCCATACTGTACACATACTGCAGCTGCTGACTTAATATTAGGACACTTACCTGTCCTGGAATCCGGCGATGTTGGTATCCCAGCCAATGTTTCCATTGGCTCTCGGGTGCTGCTGCCTCCATTGCCTATATATAGGGACAATTCACACCACATGCAGCCCAGTGCGTTTTTTTTTTTGTCTGCATGGAAATAAGTTATATGGTTTTCAATGGCATAATTCACACTAGTACTTGCAGTTCCAGAAAAAAAGTAGAGCATGCTGCATTTTTCCTGCACTGGACTGTAATGGAACACTGTAAAGCACATCAAAAACGCACTAGAATGCACCTGAACACACTGGAACACACATGTCCTTATCTAAGGTTAAGAAAAAAAAGAGGGGAAAATGCACTGGAATGCTTTAAAAACACACCAAACATACCCTGGAATGCATCAAAAACACACATGCAGAAAAGCATTGGCAAAGTAGGTGGGGGGGGGGGGGAAGAGGCAAATAAGTGGAGCTTCCACTTTTGGGTGGAACTCCGCTTTAAATGTCATATCCCTGCCCAAGCTGCACTGCCAATGCTAGGCTGTGCTGGAAGATAAATATGTAAGTGATGAGAGCTGCATTCTTGTGCGCGTGTGTATATATATATATATATATATATATATATATATATATATATATATACTGTGTGTGTATGTGTGTGTATGTGTGTGTGTATATATATAAATATATATATATATATATATATACCGTATTTGCTGGCGTATAAGGCGACCAGGCGTATAAGACGACCCCCTAATTTTACAGTTTTTTTAAAGTTTTTTTTGCCTGTACTTACCGTATAAGACGACCCCCGTTCCGATACTTCATATTTCTTTCTTTCTGGAGCCATATACTTCTTCATTCTTACTGGGACTGGAGCCAATCACGGCGAGCGATGTATTCTATTAATGAATACAAAGCCTGCTTGGATTGGCAGAGGTTGTAACATCATCAGCCCGTGCATCTCTGACTCTCAAAGCCAATCCGAGCAGGCTACTGTATGTAGGCACTCGGATTGGCAGAGGTTGTTACCCCAATCTGAGCAGGCTCTGTATTCATATGAATACATCGCTCACCGGGATTGGCTCAGCGGTATATACTGTATGTAGCCGAAGCTACATGCGATATTAACGCACATCCAGCAGGCATCCGAGCAGCTGACCCGGTGTATAAGATGACCCCTGCTTTTTGCCCAGTTTTTTTAAGTGTAAAAAGTAGTCTTATACGCCAGCAAATACAGTATATATATATATATATATATATATATATATATATATATATACACACACATATATATATATATATATATATATATATATATATATATACATATACATATATATATATATATATATATATATACATATACATATATATATATATATATATATATATATATATATATCAGATATACTGTGTGTGTGTGTGTGTATATATATAGGGTGACCAGACATCCCCGGTTTCAGGGGACAGTCCCTGGATTAAGGACACTGTCCCTAGACCAAGTCTGTCCCCAGTTTTGTCCCCATTGAATTTGAACAGGGGCTGGGGCAATTTCAAAGACAGTCAGTGCAGAATTAAAAAAATAATAATTCTGAATTACACCCCCCTACTCTGTCGCTCCTACTAGCTTGGGGGGGGGATTTTTTCCATTACCTGTGCCCCTTTCTGATGATCATGTGTTGGTCGGAGCAGAGGGAATATTTCTCCAGTTTCAGGTGCATTCCCATTCAGCTCCGCTTCCATGTTCTTCTGCCTTGGCTTAAGTCCCGGCCAGCTGCCTGCCTGCTTATCTTCCTCCGCTCCCCACCAAGCAGTAGCGGGGACCCGGAGTGTAAGACTTGGCAGGCTGTGTGGTGGGCGGCTGCAGCGATGGGCAGAGAGACGCTGATTGCCGCCATTACTAGTAAAAAAAAATGTGTCCCTGGATTTTTTTTTAAAAATCTGGTCACCTTAGTATATATATATATATATATATATATATATATATATATATATATATATATATATATATATATATATATATATATATATACACACACACACATACACATAGAGTATATCTGATATATATATATATATACACACACACATGTACCAGAATGAAGATACAAAATATATATATAGAATGCATCTCCCATCACTTACTTACATGTATAAATATTTTTCTCATTTCTTTTATCTCATTCTTTTTATTGGGATGTGGGTCTGATTTCTGTGCCTTCGATCTTATAATATGTGAATTCAGCCCTGGGGAAAACTCTTTAAATGAGACTGCAATGATAATACAGGAAACAATACAGGAGGTGTGTGACAGGAAGTGAGCAGTGGGAACCAGAGGGGTGAACTTTCACCTCTCACTTCCTGTTCCTGGTAAGGCCTAGTCTGAAAAGGAAAGCATGGCAGCATGGTGGAGACGCTCTCTGTATTCCCCTGGATGTATTCTCCTGGATGAAAGGTGAGCCTTCTATGTAATAATATTAGAATTGTGAAAGTTTGGTGTATGAGTTAAGTTGTATTTGTCTATTTCCTGCTGAATAGTTCTCATTCTGTGTACATTCATCTTCCCAGTTACCATACAGCATGTGCACAGTAATGTAATATTATAGAGCTCCTCTTCCACAGCATGTCACCCTGCTGCATATAATATGTATGGCATCCATGTTATATCCAGTAACTGTGTAACACACTGTCAGTGCACATTGCTGCATATAATATGTATGGCTTCCATGTTATATCCAGTAACTGTGTAACATACTGTCAGTGTACATTGCTGTATATAATATGTATGGCTTCCATGTTATATCCAGTAACTGTGTAACATACTGTCAGTGCACCCTGCTGTATATAATATGTATGGCTTCTATTCTATATCCAGTAACTGTGTAACATACTGTCAGTGTACATTGCTGCATATAATATGTATGGCTTCCATGTTATATCCAGTAACTGTGTAACATACTGTCAGTGTACATTGCTGTATATAATATGTATGGCTTCCATGTTATATCCAGTAACTGTGTAACATACTGTCAGTGCACATTGCTGTATATAATATGTATGACTTCCATGTTATACCCAGTAACTGTGTAACATACTGTCAGTGCACATTGCTGCATATAATATGTATGGCTTCCATGTTATATCCAGTAACTGTGTAACATACTGTCAGTGCACCCTGCTGTATATAATATGTATGGCTTCTATTCTATATCCAGTAACTGTGTAACATACTGTCAGTGCACATTGCTGTATATAATATGTATGGCTTCCATGTTATATCCAGTAACTGTGTAACTTACTTTCAGTGTACATTGCTGCATATAATATGTATGGCTTCCATGTTATATCCAGTAACTGTGTAACATACTGTCAGTGCACATTGCTGCATATAATATGCATGGCTTCCATGTTATATCCAGTAACTGTGTAACATACTGTCAGTGCACATTGCTGTATATAATATGTATGGCTTCCATGTTATATCCAGTAACTGTGTAACATACTGTCAGTGCACATTGCTGTATATAATATGTATGGCTTCCATGTTATATCCAGTAACTGTGTAACATACTGTCAGTGTACATTGCTGCATATAATATGTATGGCTTCCATGTTATATCCAGTAACTGTGTAACATACTGTCAGTGCACATTGCTGCATATAATATGTATGGCTTCCATGTTATATCCAGTAACTGTGTAACATACTGTCAGTGCACATTGCTGCATATAATATGTATGGCTTCCATGTTATATCCAGTAACTGTGTAACTTACTGCCAGTGCACATTGCTGCATATAATATGTATGGCTTCCATGTTATATCCAGTAACTGTGTAACTTACTGTCAGTGCACATTGCTGTATATAATATGTATGGCTTCCATGTTATATCCAGTAACTGTGTAACATACTGTCAGTGCACATTGCTGTATATAATATGTATGGCTTCCATGTTATATCCAGTAACTGTGTAACTTACTTTCAGTGTACATTGCTGCATATAATATGTATGGCTTCCATGTTATATCCAGTAACTGTGTAACTTACTTTCAGTGTACATTGCTGCATATAATATGTATGGCTTCCATGTTATATCCAGTAACTGTGTAACATACTGTCAGTGCACATTGCTGCATATAATATGTATGGCTTCCATGTTATATCCAGTAACTGTGTAACATACTGTCAGTGCACATTGCTGCATATAATATGTATGGCTTCCATGTTATATCCAGTAACTGTGTAACATACTGTCAGTGTACATTGCTGTATATAATATGTATGGCTTCCATGTTATATCCAGTAACTGTGTAACTTACTTTCAGTGTACATTGCTGCATACAATATTATATGGCTTCTATTCTATATCCACTCGCCATGCAGCATAGGAGTTGATTTACTAAAGGAAAATCCATTTTGCACTACAAGTGCACTTGGACATGCAGTCGCTGTAGATCTGAGGGGTAGATCTGAAATGAGGGGAAGCCCTGCTGATTTTATCATCCAATCATGTACAGGCAAAAATGATTTTTTTTTGTCCCCTTCAGATTTATAGTGACTGCACTTCCAAGTGCGCTTGTAGTGCAAAGCGGATTTGCCTTTAGTAAATATACCCCATAATGTCAGTGCATAGTGCTACCAATGTTTATGTCTCCCTCCCCTTTTGCATATTATTATCTGCCCTGCTACTAGGTGCCATTAGATATGTATTTTTCCATACAGATACCAATTATGGGCCACCTTTCAGGCCGATAACAATATGAGGTAATGATATTATGTTTACATCCAGCTGCCCCAGAAGTAGCCTGATATCAGTTGACATCTAGGCCTTTTTTTGTATTCTAACAGCCACTGGCCACTGTCAGAATGCAGGAAAAAAGAGCAGATAGCAGGGAAATCAATAGCCTGCTGTCAATCAGCAAAGGAGAGGATTTGAAGGAGAACATTCTTCTTCAGGTCTTCCTCTGCTGATTGACAGCAGGCAGTGGGAAGGGGGCACAATAGTCAGCCTAATTTTAAAATTTGAAACAGCCAATGGCAGTCTGGCTATGGTTCCCCCACTGCCTGCTGTTTACATTCAGCTACCATCAAATAAATTGTGCAGAAGGAGGTTAGCGGTGTCTGGGGTGTGTGTGTGGGCGGGGGTTTGAAAGATGGGGGTGTGTGTGGGGTGGGGGGGGAGTGGATGGGGGTGTGGAGGTGGAAAGATAATTTTTATTTTTTTTATTTTTGGCGGATTCTGACAGATGGGCCGCCAGCCGCTGTCAAAGCACCTGACCAAGACTAACTGACAGCTGGTGAATATAAAACCAGAATAAGCACTTGGAAGAAGAAAACCAACAACTGAGACAACTTGCCTTTGGTAAGCGGACAACTTAATTGCGGTTTATATCACTGCATTAAACTGGCACTGTATCTGATCATCATATCTGCATCATCCTTCATTATTCATTTGGTCATCAGCGTTTGAGTTTTGTGGTGATATCATTAAGAATTTTTGAGGTTTGGTTTGCCAATTGTGTGCTGTTGGCATACAATTTTGGGATCACCGATTTGGCGTATTAACCTCTCATTGTTTATACATATAATTTGACATTCATTTTGTGAATTTATATACACATTTTTCCTTGCACTCTGATTTTTTTGTTTTGGTTAATTATTGTGCACCGTTTTTGGCATATCAGCCCCTGGATGCCAATCTTTCAATGGAATTGGTATTGGTGAAATTTTTTCAATTTTAATTTTCATTGAATCTTTTTTATTGGCACAGTCTTTTATTTATTGTGTGTTATTCCACCAGTTCTGCTGCCTTTGTTATTTTTATCTTTATTTTCTGTTTGACCAATCATTTGCCCTTTCATTCTACAGTGTTTTAAGGCAGAGGTAGGCAACCTTAGAGAGTTGGAGATCTACCTGAACAACATGGGAGAAGTCAAAGATCACAGGGCACAGTCTCCTCCAATGTTGCCTCCTCACACCTGACTAAAACCTATAATTGCCGTACTACCGCGCTGCAATTGTGTGCCTTTCACTGCAATTTTTGGTGTAAACATTTTGCCTCCTCACCACCTTGCAGAATTTCTCAGAGGTGCATTGGAGCATTGCATACCGCACTTGTGAATGAGCCCTAAGTTGCATTTGGCAATAGCACTTTTAAGGCTCATTCACATGTGAATTTGGGGGTGGTAAAACCCTGCCCCCAATCCCTACCCCCTTTAGCTGCTCAGGGTGCCATGGGAGGTGGATGCTTGAGAGTTACTATTAGATCTCAAGCAACCAGAAATAACAGTACCAATGGGGATCGTTGAGTAACTGGAAGTTTACTGTACTACATTCATTATAGTATCAGTGAGTGCACTGAGGTAACTACATACTATATGCACAAGTAGGATTTTTGTTTTGTGGAACATCCTTACTTTTACCTTGGGAGAAACCCTCTTGGGGGGGGTCAGCAGCAGACTGGAGGAATCATTTAAGTACATTTTTCCACAAGTCATCAATTTCTAACAAATGAAATGAATGGATATAGTGAGAAAATAGGCCATTATGTTACTTAAAAAGTTGTTATGCTTTTCCATAGAGTTGCCTGGTGTAATGGATCTTTTGAAAACAACAAGAGCGCAGCTAATAGCACTGAAGAATGATGGTGGAAGTTCATCCTGTGTGGGTGTTTCGTGTGCATCACCTTTTGTCCCATCTGAAGACTTGAGCTCATCTCCTTGTCAAGTGTCGTACTCAAGGCCTAAACAGGTAGGTTTTCTTTTGGTATCGAAACATTAAATGGTTGTCTTTTTTTAAAAATATCAAACATATCCTACTCCTATTTACCTGCTCTGTGTAAGGGTTTTTGTACAGAGCAGCTCAGATCCTTCTCTTCTCAGGTCCCATGCCGGTGCTCCTGAACCAGAGCTCTGTGTGTCCAATCACACACTGAGCCTTGCCTTGACCCCATCTCCTAATTAGCTCACTGGCTGTGATTGACAGCACCGTGAGCCAATAGCTCCCACCGCTACAGAAAGCCAATCGGCAGTGCAAGTCCCTGGAGAGACAAGGCTCTCGTGGACATCACTGGATTGAGAGAGGGCTCATGTAAGTATAGGGGGGCTGCACACAGAAGTTTTTTTTTACCTTCATGCATTGAATACATGAAGGTAAAAACCCTTGTACCTTTACAACCACTTTAATAAAAAGTAACCTTTAAGGAGGTGCCTCCAAGCGGCTGACAGATGGAGAGAAGCAAGTACAGTTAGACCCTATGAAAACATCAGTTTTGACATGTAGACTGTAAGCCAATTTGACTGTTGTGTCAAAATAAGATATCTTGCTCAGTCTGGTAGTAGTCTGAACTAAAAAGTCAAGTTGTAGGCAAGATGTTGATTTTTATACAGAAGTCTACAATATTTTTTTTTTACATGCTTAATTTTGTTCGTTTTATTTACTCAGCTGCATCTATTAGACCCCTTTCACACTGAGCCAGTATTCAGGTGTTTTAGCACTAGAAATAGCCTCTAAAAAGCTCATGAAACTGCATCCCTTTCAGTGCAATGAGTACTTTCACACTGGGGCGATGCGCTTGCGGAACTTTAGAAAGAGTCCTGCAAGCAGCATCTGGGGTGGGTTGGGAGCACTATAAATAGCGCTCCTAAAACACACCTGCCTATTGAAATTAATGGGCAGCACTTCCAAAGCACTTTAAAAGCGCATTAAAAACTGTACTTTTTCCCTTTAAAAAAAAAAAAACGCCTAAAAAGTGTTGCAAAAACCGCCGGAGCTTTAGCAGCGCTACAGTGTGAAAAGGGTCTTATATGGCTTTTGATTCACAGGGAAAATCTAATAAGTCTAATATTTTCCATTTACTTTTTAAAGCTGCCACTTTGGCAAAGTTTCCTGGGACTTCAAACGGTGTGATCAGTGACGCTCTTACGAGAACAATTCCGGTGTTGAAATATCACCTGAAGGGAAACATCGAGAACCATCAGAATACCACAAATAAACTTGTATGTCATTTACCACAGTTAACACCACTTTCTATTCTCTGTGTTGTAGTGTTTGTATATTTACATGATAATAAAGTTGTGTGTATTGTACTGTGTTATCGTTTTTATTTCCAAATATTTGCTGGTTTTATAGGCCTACAATATATAAAATACAATATATAAATGCACAGCATTTCAAAATGTAATAGGAATGTATTTTTTTTTATTTTACATTCAGTACATTTATATTTAAAATATATTTTAAAAAACATTCTTAATATATTTTTTCCCAAATATATTGCCATATATTTGAAATGCTACAATTTTGGCCAGATTCAATATATTTCAAAAATATATTTCAATATATTTGTGAATATATTGGGTAATGCATTGTGAAATATGTTGCAAATATATTCATAAATATATGTTAAATGCATTTAGCAATATATTTATGCAGCCATAAATATATTGCAAAGTGCATTTTGGAATGCATTGTAAATGTATTCAGAAATATATGTTAAATGTACTTCTGAATGCATTTAGCAATATATGTCTGAATATATTCACAATGCATTCCAAAATGCATGTTGCAATATATTTATGGCTGCATAAATATATTGCTAAATGCATTCAGAAGTACATTTAACATATATTTATGAGTATATTTGCAACATATTTCACAATGCATTTCCCAATATATTCAATAATATATTCACAAATATATTGAAATATATTTTTGAAATATATTGAATCTGGCCAAAATTGTAGCATTTCAAATATATTGCAATATATTTGGGAAAAATATATTTAGAATGTTTTTTTTAAATATATTTAAAATATATTTTTCTTCCACGTGGGTATGTACAGTAGGTGACCTCTGATCCACCTTGGTCATGTCCTGTATCTTCTTCCGAGTCCTGTATCTTGTTCTGCCTTGTTTCTAGCTTTCCAATATTTTAATTCCAAGTCATGCCATGCCCCGCACTTTCTTCCCAGTTCTGTAATTTTTTCTGCCTTATTCAATATGTAGTATTAAGAAGCAGGACTAAATTTACTAAATTTTCTACAGCTGCAATGTTTAATTAATTGCATTAGCAGTTCAATGATTACATTTTCCTTTTGCCAGCAGTTGCTAATAGAAATAAGTCAAGCAATATGGACGTTTTTTATTTACTTTACCTTGTTATATGCCAATATAATATATTTTCCCAGCCCAGAAAAACCTCCCTGCCTGGTGACTTGAACCACTTAAACCTATTATTTAGTCTTAATCATGTAAAGTGTTCCTCTAGCCAAAAACTTTGGTAGGAAATGTTTGGATTGCTTGTTAAGTTTTTTCCTTTCACCTCATCTCCTGGTGACAACCATATCATTCTACTTTCTGCATCAAGATCTGGAGTTAGACTCGGAGACCAGTAGCTATAGCAGTAGCGAGGCACTCACCAACCAGCAGGATAAGTACAGAAACAGGTCACCCAGGCGGATGACACACGCTTAACTAAGATGAGGGTTCCAAGTACTAAACAGTGTTCACCAGAGCTCCTGATGGTGAAGATGGGTTTTGCTGCACGTTAGTACCAGGTCTCAGTCCTTATGATCGCCCCACCAGGAGGTAAGCAACCTGGGGTCCAGTAGAAGATATAGTGGGTAAGGATAAGCAGAAGTATAATCAGTAAACAAGCCAAAGTTATCTTAGTAAATGGTTGCAGGTTGGGATCAGGTGGAAGAGTAGTTGAGGAACAAGTTAAGGGTCGGTATTGGGTGGTAGAGAAGATACAGATGGCAGCAGAACTCACAAGAGTGAGATATTGGCAGAAGAGAGCACAATAATCTGGCAAACAGGAAGTGCAAAGGCATGGCTTTAATAGGAAGTTCATGGGAGTTGCAAAGGTTTCAAAGTTTAAGGAAAACAAGGTTCAAGGCAGGATCATTCAAGAAATTGTACTGGGAAATGTCCAGCATTCCAAGGTGGCTCAGCAAGAAGTGACATCGCCAGACATCACAGAGCTTGTAGGTTCAGGTTTGGGAGCCAACAATCACTTTCTGTCCCAGTGACAATGGGCATTAGGATAAATAGAGAAGAATGAATCTCCCAAGTAGTGTTGGGTGAATGGTTCGGCCTGAGCGCTGCACAGTGCATTCTGGGCCCAGTATAAGCCTGTTGTTAAGAAGTGGGGCTGGGAAGTCGGCCGCAGCATCCTTAAACCGGAGGTCCACACAAAAATGGAACTTCCGCTTTTCGGAACCCTCCCCCCTCCGGTGTCACATTTGGCACCTTTCAGGGGGGTGGGGGTGCACATACCTGTATAATATTGTAGGTATTTGTCACCTTTCAGGGGGGTGGGGGTGCACATACCTGTATGTTAGGTTCAGGGTAGCCCCGTACCCCCCCCTAATAAAGTTTTAACCCCTTGATCACCGCCCTAAATAACCCTTTCACTCCCTATTGCCAGTGTCACTAAGCAATCATTTTTCTGATCGCTGTATTAGTGTCACTGTTGCTGCTAGGTAGCTAATTTTTTTTTTATTGCGATTTTTTTTTTACTAAAGACATGCCTATGTACGTCCACAGAATGGCACGTACAGGCAGATGGGCGTATATTTACGTCCCTGCCTTCTAGCGGGTCGGGGATCCGATCGGGACCCCCTCCGCTGCGTGCGGCGGGCGGCTTACCTTCTGGAGCGATCCGACTCGAGGGGGCGGCGGTTCGTTTCTGTCCGCCCCCTCGTGATCGCTCCCAGCCAATCCTGTGCGCCGCCGCCGTGTCACTTCCTCTGCCTGTAAAATGTAAACATACTGTAGGCAGAGGAAGTGATGCAGCTCTCATCTCGGCGGTATTTTCAAACCGGCGAGATGAGAGAAGAGTCAAAGTAAGTCGCACCTAACACTACACTGACACCACACACACAGGCACATTTAACCCCTTGCGATCACCCCCCTGTCACAGTGTCACTGATTGCAGTGATCATATATGTACTGATCACTGCATTTAGTGTCAGTGTGACAGTTAGTGTGAAAGGCAGTTAGTGTTAGGTTCAGGGTAGCCCCATACCCCCCCAATAAAGTTTTAACCCCTTGATCACCGCCCTAGTTAACCCTTTCACTCCCTTTTGCCAGTGTCACTAAGCGATCATTTTTCTGATCGCTGTATTAGTGGCACTGTTAGGTAACAAAGGTAGCAACATTTTTTTTAATGCGATTTTTTTTTTTACTAAAGACATGTGGCTGAATACATTTTGGCCTAAATGTTTGACTAAAATTTAGTTTATTCCATTTTTCTTATAACAAAAAGTAAAAATATTGATTTTTTTTCAAAAATGTCGCTCTATTTTTGTTTATAGCGCAAAAAATCAAAATCGCAGAGGTAATCAAATACCATCAAAAGAAAGCTCTATTTGTGGGAAGAAAAGGATGCAAATTTTGTTTGGGAGCCATGTTGCACGACCGCGCAATTGTCTGTTAAAGCGACGCAGTGTCGAATTGTAAAAACGCCTCTGGGCATTTAGCAGCATATTGGTCCGGGGCTTACAGTAAGTGGTTAATCATCAGCTGTCAGTGGGTTTCAACCATTGACAGCTAAATAAAATTAAAAAGTGACAATAGTTTTATACACTTTTTTGGTGAATGGATAGGGGTCATACCCATTCACATAGGGGGTCTGGGATCTGGTTTCCCCCTTGTCAGAGGGGGCTTCAAAATTCCAATAAACCCCCCCGCCTGCAGACCCCAACAACCACAGCCCAGGGTTGTCTGAAAGAGGCCCTTCATTCATGAAAGTCACATATTTTCCTTCATATATTCAGAAGAGAAAGCTGCCACTATCATTCAGATGCATAAAACTGACCACCATCATGGTTTCCACCTTTACTTTCCTTCCCACAAACCCCTGTCACTGGGATCATAGAGTTGACGCGCTCATCAAACGCTGCCCATCTCTGATTGGTCGGATGAACAAAGTCCCAGACACAAATGGTAGACATGTTTTATTTTATTTTTAGCCTCCAGTTGGCGGACGAGGAGTCCGGTCCCAGCAGATGTACGTCTTTCTGCACTTGGAGATGGGGCTGGCAGGTGCAGCTTGTTGCTGAGCCATGATATAATGATCTACAACATTTTTCTTGTTCCAGATAGATATGTATGTCAGTACTTTGTCATCTTTATAATATATGGCCGTCATTATCACTGGAAGCCGCTCAATTTTGCTTTCATACAAATAAGTCAGTTTTCTTGACATTAGCCAGCAACGCGGGGACGGCTCGTATTGGCCTGAGCTGAAACCCTCCCGGTGCCAAATTCACAGAGCCGTCCCATTAGCAAGTTTAATTTATGTCCCCGTACGCAACGCCGTCACTTTTTATGAATCGTATTGATTCTTTGTTGAGGCTGCACAAAGGCGAATTCTCTTCAAGAATGCTGATAAACAACCTGGTTCAAAATTACAGAGTTAACCACTTATTGACTGCTTGGAGGAGGTGGTGGAAAACATCCACGTCTTCCATGGAAAATGAATCTCAATGGTAAGACTATCTCTGAAACCACCAGGACATACAATATACCTGCTAGGTGTTTTTTTGTTTTTTTTTATAACACCCCTACTCAACCAGGGTTCAGTGGAATCCTAAGGTTCCTCCAAAGGTTGCTAGGAGTTTCTTGAGCAATTTTGGCATCTAAAGCCTCGTACACACCTTGTTTTCTCTGACGAGATTCTTGGCAAAAAACTCTTGCCGCCCGAGTGTACTGACTTTCATTTTCGAAAGAACCGTGGTTCTCTTAAAGGAAAGAACGAGGTGACGTCATCACGTACGACGAGCATGCGCTCGTCACATTCAATGCCGTCGCCGGCATCTTGCTTCACCATACCTATGCCCTGGAAGCTACTGCGCATGCGTCAAAGTCATTTTGAGCATGCGCGGGTCTCCGCGGCGACAGGTAAGTATACACACTGTCGGGTTTCTTGTCTAGAAACAGGTAAATGAGAATCTCGAAGAGAAAAAAGAGAGCAGGTTCTCTTTTTTTCTCGTCGAGATTCTGGCCAGATTTCCAGACGAGAAACCTGAATGCCTCATACATACGAACAGGAATCTCGGGAAGAAACAGTTTTCTTGCTGTTTTTTGCCAAAAAACCCGGAGAAAAAAAGAGAACCTGCGCTCTTTTTTCTCGTTGAGATTCTTGTCGGCCTGTTTCCCGATGAGAAACCCGAGAGTGTGTATACTTACCTGTCGCCGTGGAAACCCACGCATGCTCAAAATGACTGATGCATGTGAGATAGCTTCCACGGCATAGGTAGGGTGAAGCAAGATGGCAACGACGGCATCGAATGTAACAATCGCATGCTCATCGTACGCAATGACGTCACTGCATTCTTTCCTTTAAGAGAACCGTGGTTCTTTTGAAACAAGAGTCTGTACACTCGGGCAGCAAGAGATTCTTGCCAAGAATCTCGTCAGAGAAACCAAAGTTTTATTTTTCTTGACAAGATTCTTACCCATGTGTACAGGGCCTAAGATAGCTTGTCGTTTACTCCAATGATCTTTTCACCTACATGTAAGGGGGCATTCTTTCCCTGTGGCGCCCAATGTAGGGAGCCTTCTTCCTACTGACCTCCAATGTAAGGCAGGGACGTGCGGTGAAGTGAGTGGCTGGTGAAGCACAGGTTACATACACCACAAAGGATAGAGCGAGAGCAATAATTCTAGCACTAGACCTCCTCTTTAACTCATAGGCATGAGCACAGGGTGTGCCTGGGCACACCCTAATTACCCCATGTGAATTAGCATTATCCAGGGGCGGCACCAGGTGGGTGGTTGGGGGGTGCCAGGGGCCAGTGTAAATGCCACCATTATATTAAAGGCTAGGTTCAACCTTAGGAACACATTACACTGGTATTTAGGGTGTAGCGTAATATGCCCCCAATCAACTGTCTCCCACCACCAGAGCCTCCTCCCTGTGACAGCCGGGGGAATGTATGTGTGTTTGAGCTTTGGGGTGCACACCCTTATGCAACAGCCTGCGCACGCCTATGCTTTAACTCTAAATGTGTATTCTGTAAAAAAATCTTTACAGCGTCACCTATGGAGATTTATAAGTACAGTGGAACCTCGGATTACGAGCATAATCCATTCCAGGAGAATGCTTGTAATCCAAAGTACTCGCATATTAAAGCAAGTTTCCTCAATGAAGTCATTGGAAACAAAAATAATTTGTTCTGCAATGACTTCAATGGCTTGCAATACCGCATGCGCCCAGAGGCGGGGGGCGCCGGAGAGCCTCGGAAACGTCCGCAAAAGGCCAGAGGACAGTTCGGCTGACCTCGGCAAACTTCGGAAAGACTCCGTTCCACAGGTTTTCCGAGGTCAGCTGAGCTGTCCTTGGGCCTTTCCATGCATTTCCAAACGGCTGTGATCGGAAAACATCAATTGTCGCCAGTGTGCCATGCCATCAAACGGCCATCAATTGTCACCACTGTGCCCATCAAGTGTCGACACTGTGCCATGCCATCAAACGCAGCCACTGTGCCATCAATTGTTGCTACCGTGCCCAACAATTGTCGCCACTGTGCCATGCCATCAATTGTCGCCACTGTGCCCATCAATTGTTACCACTGTGCCCATCAATAGTCACCACTGTGCCCATCAATTGTCGCCACTGTGCAATGCCATCAATTGTCGCCACTGTGCAATGCCATCAATTGTCGCCACTGTGCCCATCAATTGTCGTCACTGTGCAATGACATTAATTGTCGCCAATGTGGCCATCAATAACTGCCAGTTTGCCCTGTAAAATGCCACCAGATTGCCCCCTCAAATACCACCAGATTGCCCCTCCCGCTCAGCACTTACCTTTCTCGGGTCAGCCATCCTCTCTTCACTGGCTCTGATAGACGCTCTGATAGACACTTGCAAAAACCAACCAACTGCTGTTATTCAGATGGCCGGCGCTCACCAGGGGGACGGCCATATGAATAGTGGACGGTAGCAGCGCCAGCAACAATACATAGATTCATACAATGCATGAATCTATGTGTTGTTGACTTCAGTGACGGTGCAGGAGAGAGAGGGGGTAGCGCTCCTGCGCCCACTATGGACGCACCGCCACTGGTTTCTTTCCAAAAAAAATACATGTTTAAAAAATGTCTGTGCAAATAACATGCAACAACCACCATTTTATTCCATAGTGTGTCTGCTTAAACAATATATATAATGTTTACATTGTTTACATAATGTTTACATGTAGGAGAGAAGTGCCAGAATTGGCCTGGGTGGCAAGGGGTTAATTACCATAAGTATGTATTATACAAATAATTATTATATATTGTTTTTAAGGTAATTTACTATATTTTCAAAATCTGTTCTCAAACAGGTGGTTTAATGGACAAATCACTGAAGTCTGAAGTTATAACTTACAACCAGTAATTTCACAGTAAATATAAAATTTAGCATATAAATATATTTTTTGGCTTGATTAAAACAGTACCTTTTCAGCAGCAGATTCTCATTCTCCATCTTAACTGTGTGAGAAAAACATGGGATTGTGGGTAAATCTTATACAAATAAACCTATGCGTTTTCCTAGTTAAAAGGGCTGGGCCCTTTCTATGACACTGCAGTGAGAGGCGTGCCTCCACTTCAAAGGTTTTTTTTGGACCGCTTGGGTGAATGGTACTTTACCATTGGTCCAAGACTCCAAGCTTCTCGATTGAGCTCAGACAAAAAGTGAGGAGAGGCACTGTGAGATCATCCCTCTCAGTCTGCTGCAAACAGAGTGAGTCAGCTTGTATTTAACCACTTAAGCCCCGGACAATTTTGTTGCTAAAGGACCTTGCCCCTTTTTGCAATTCGGCACTGCGTCGCTTTAACTGACAATTGCGCGGTCGTTCGACGTGGCTCCCAAACAAAATTGACGTCCTTTTTTTTCCCACAAATAGAACTTTCTTTTGGTGGTATTTAATCGCCTTAAAAACCATGCAGCGGTATAACAGGACAGGTTCCACTCAGAACAGGTCTTGTCATGGTTGGGCAAAGAAGTTGAGGTCACATGCTCAGCGTCATATGCAGAGGTTGTCTTTGGGAAATAGAGGTATGAGTGCTGCCAGCATTGCTGCAGAGGTTGAAGGGATGAGGGGGGGGGGGGGTCAGCCTGTCAGTGCTCAGACCATACGTCGCACACTGCATCAAATTGGTCTCCATGTCTGTCATCCCAGAAGGAATCCTCTTCTAAAGGTGATGCACAAAAAAGACTGCAAACATTTTGCTGAAGATAAGCAGACTAAGGACATGGATTACTGGAACCATGTCCTGTGGTCTGATGAGACCAAGATAAGTTGACTTCATCTGCAGATGGAAGTGCATCCCTTTGATCTGTAGGATGAATAAACAGAAAGATACAAAAATAAACAAAGGGCCAGATTCAGGTACATCTGCGCATTATTGGACCGGCGTAGCACACCGCCTTTACGTTAGACTGGCGCAATGTAGCGGCGCAATCACCCTATTCTCGTCGGTTTTACTCAGAAATTTGCGCCTGAGCAACGTTATTTCTAAGGCGCAAGGCGGAGTAATACAAATTGGGAAGGACATGGGCGTGTTACATTGAAATGAGCCGTGACCCCATGCAAATGAAGGGCCGGCCGGCTCGCGCATGCGCGCTTGAAGCAGACCATGTCAGCACCTCTGTGCGCATGCTCCCAACTCGGGAACAGCGCAATCAGTGAAATTGGAAGTGGACTAGGGCAAAATCATGAACTACGCAGACAGAAACGCACTTCCTTTGCAAAAGTACATCCCTTTGTATCCCTCCCTATACAGCAAGGTGCTTTTGTTCTGTTGTTAGTTGCGTTGTGGTTTGTCTTTGTGATATTTGTGGACTGTGTGATCTAGTGTTTGTTAGAAGATATTTGTAAGTGATTTTTGGTAACTGCTTGTGAGAGTTTTTGGTTGATAGTTTTTTGTTTGTTTGTTTTCTTGCTTGATTTTTCCTGCTTGTTTTTGTGAGTGATTTTTGCTGCTTGTTTTTGTGAGTGATTTTTGCTGCTTGTTTTTGTGAGTGATTTTTGCTGACTGTTTGAGAAAGAGTTTTTGTATGAGTATGACGGAGAGAAAGAGGAAGTTAAATTTTACTTTGGGGAGAAACAAATTCTTGCCCGGGCCATTTCCCAATATGGGCGTTTCCTCCACGGCCCGGAGAGTGCCAACACCACCCCGGCCAGGAGGCTTGATATCTTGCAGAACATTACTGACGAGGTGAATGCATCGGGGGGGGAGACCCGGACACGGTCGGGGATTGAAAAGAAGATTAATGACCTCCGGCGTCTGGTCAGAAAGAAGCTGGCCAAAATGTTAGCCCATGCCAGGGGCACAGGAGGGGGCCCACCATGCCCTGTTAGGCTGACAGCGGAGGAGCGTGCAGTGGCCCAGACCTTTCATAGACAACAGGTGGAGGGCCTGCCCGGCTATGACTCAAGTCATGAAGGCGTGATGCCAGGTAAGGTTTTTTTTTCCCTTTCAGGTGTGTAGCATGTGTGGGGGAGAGGGTGAAAGGGAATATGTGGCAAGTGTGTGGATCCTCCAACCTGTGAATGTTTTGTGTCATCCACAGATGAGCAGGAGGGTGCTGGGCCATCTGGGCTGACCGCACCATCCCAGCCTGATGAGGACCCCCCAACAAGGCCGGAGTCCTCGGAGGAGGTTGAAGAGGAGGAGGTTGAAGAGGAGGAGTTTGAGGAGGAGGAGGATGTCATGTCAGCAAGTGGTTTGTTATTTTTGGAGGAGTCTTCCTCTCTGGCTGGCAGCAGCCAGCCCTCCATAAGGGCTAGCCCCTCCCATTACTCCCCCAACAGGGCTCCTCTCCCAAGGGCCTCCCCTTCTCCCCGGCCACAAGCCTCAGCTGGAGGCAGGAAGTCGTCCCAGAAGACCAGGGGGGTGGCCAAGCTTCTGCCCGTTAATCTGAGAAGGGACCAGGCCCTTCAGACCCGCCATCTGGGACAGGTCAGCCAGACCTTGGGTCGGATGGAGGAGAGCCTGTCCTCCAGAAAGGATACGCTTGGGGACCTGGACTGCCACTCCCGGGCTTTTTTTTTGTTGCTGGACAATTTTTTTTTTCCTGTGATGTGAATGTTTTTGGAATGTGGGGGTGATATTCCTGCCGGCAAAGGGGTGTCACCTTTCTTTGGTGGAGAAGGGTTCCCCAGGACCAGGGAGAAGTGATTCCCAGGTCCGTGTGAATGGTGTATGAATGTACAGTGACATAATTGGAGCCGTGGCGTGGCATTGCTGCTCACAAGCCCAGCATGGTGGGCTTGTGCTAATCCAATTAGGTGAGGATGTGATGTGTCTGTGCTAGGGACCACAGTGGTGTGCATGCATGCATTCTCATTGTGCCATGATTAATGTGTGTGTTTAACATGCAAAGATGCCTAATGTGAGCTGTCTCCTGGCTGCTCTTCCCTCAGAAGACGGGGTAACCTCGGTTAGGGGGGGATTGTCTGGTTCAGGGGTCAGGTCATCACGTAGGTCAATCTGCAGGCCCTTTCTCACTGCGAAGTTGTGCAGAATGCAACATGCACCAATGATCTGGCACACAAAGTTGGGGGAATACAACAGGGTCCCCCCAGACTTATCCAGGCATCGGAAACGTGATTTCAGGAGGCCAAAGGTGCCCTCCACCACTGCACGTGTTTGGGCGTGGGCTTCATTGTATCTTTTCTCTCCTGGGGTTTGGGGGTTTCCGGATAGGAGTCATGAGATGGGGTCCCAGTGCATATGCAGAGTCACCTGTAAGGGAAAAGACAGGAGGATGATAGTCATGCATGTGCCCCTTGTGATGTGTGCATCATGGGGGGGGGGGCAGTCATGCCTGCCACCCATGTCACTCACCAACCAGCCAGGTGTCCCCATACACGTTCTGTTCGAATTCCATTCGGATGGGGCTCTGATTGTACAGGGAGTGCAGAATTATTAGGCAAATGAGTATTTTGACCACATCATCCTCTTTATGCATGTTGTCTTACTCCAAGCTGTATAGGCTCGAAAGCCTACTACCAATTAAGCATATTAGGTGATGTGCATCTCTGTAATGAGAAGGGGTGTGGTCTAATGACATCAACACCCTATATCAGGTGTGCATAATTATTAGGCAACTTCCTTTCCTTTGGCAAAATGGGTCAAAAGAAGGACTTGACAGGCTCAGAAAAGTCAAAAATAGTGAGATATCTTGCAGAGGGATGCAGCACTCTTAAAATTGCAAAGCTTCTGAAGCGTGATCATCGAACAATCAAGCGTTTCATTCAAAATAGTCAAAAGGGTCGCAAGAAGCGTGTGGAAAAACCAAGGTGCAAAATAAC
The DNA here is from genome assembly GCA_029574335.1 of Rana kukunoris. Classification (NCBI taxonomy): domain Eukaryota; kingdom Metazoa; phylum Chordata; class Amphibia; order Anura; family Ranidae; genus Rana; species Rana kukunoris. The sequence continues at coordinate 154,743,570 of CM056059.1, read as the reverse complement.
TGCCCATGAACTGAGAAAAGTCAAGCGTGCAGCTGCCAAGATGCCACTTGTCACCAGTTTGGCCATATTTCAGAGCTGCAACATCACTGGAGTGCCCAAAAGCACAAGGTGTGCAATACTCAGAGACATGGCCAAGGTAAGAAAGGCTGAAAGACGACCACCACTGAACAAGACACACAAGCTGAAACATCAAGACTGGGCCAAGAAATATCTCAAGACTGATTTTTCTAAGGTTTTATGGACTGATGAAATGAGAGTGAGTCTTGATGGGCCAGATGGATGGGCCCGTGGCTGGATTGGTAAAGGGCAGAGAGCTCCAGTTCGACTCAGACGCCAGCAAGGTGGAGGTGGAGTACTGGTTTGGGCTGGTATCATCAAAGATGAGCTTGTGGGGCCTTTTGGGGTTGAGGATGGAGTGAAGCTCAACTCCCAGTCCTACTGCCAGTTTCTGGAAGACACCTTCTTCAAGCAGTGGTACAGGAAGAAGTCTGCATCCTTCAAGAAAAACATGATTTTCATGCAGGACAATGCTCCATCACACGCGTCCAAGTACTCCACAGCGTGGCTGGCAAGAAAGGGTATAAAAGAAGAAAAACTAATGACATGGCCTCCTTGTTCACCTGATCTGAACCCCATTGAGAACCTGTGGTCCATCATCAAATGTGAGATTTACAAGGAGGGAAAACAGTACACCTCTCTGAACAGTGTCTGGGAGGCTGTGGTTGCTGCTGCACACAATGTTGATGGTGAACAGATCAAAACACTGACAGAATCCATGGATGGCAGGCTGCATGAGTGTCCTTGCAAAGAAAGGTGGCTATATTGGTCACTGATTTGTTTTTGTTTTGTTTTTGAATGTCAGAAATGTATATTTGTGAATGTTGAGATGTTATATTGGTTTCACTGGTAAAAATAAATAATTGAAATGGGTATATATTTGTTTTTGTTAAGTTGCCTAATAATTATGCACAGTAATAGTCACCTGCACACACAGATATCCCCCTAAAATAGCTAAAACTAAAAACAAACTAAAAACTACCTCCAAAAATATTCAGCTTTGATATTAATGAGTTTTTTGGGTTCATTGAGAACATGCTTGTTCAATAATAAAATGAATCCTCAAAAATACAACTTGCCTAATAATTCTGCACTCCCTGTAGATGTAGCTGTCATGGCTGGATCCGGGTGTTTGGCACGGACGTGCCATATGAGGCCTTGGTCATCGACTATCACCTGTACGTTGATGGAATGCCAATGCTTCCGATTGCAGTATATGTGCTCTGTCTCATGGGGGGGGGGGCTGGAGTGCCACATGTGTGCAATCAATGGCCCCCACGGTGCGTGGGAATCTGGCAATTCTGTAGAAATCTGTCATTGCCTTCAGCCGCAGCTCCTCAGTGGTGGGTTTGATTATTTGGTTGGCCATGCGTCTGAGGATTGCAGGGACAACCTGGTGCACACATCTGCTCATGGAGGATTGTGACATCCCAGCCACCACTCCACTTGTTCTTTGAAAAGAGCCACTGGCAAGGAAATGGAGTGTTGCCATGACCTTGACCAGTGGCTGCACTGGATGTGAGCGGTGTGTTGGGCTGGTGATGTCATCCTGCAGGGTTGTGGTTAATTCCAGGATGGTATGAGGGGTGAATCTGAAGATGCGATACACCTCAGAATCACTCATGCCAAAGAGGTCTATGCGGCTGCGGTATATCCTCTCCCGTCCCCTCCTCTGTGCCCTCCTCCTTCTTTGCTCATCTAAAGTCAGTAGTATAGCTATGAGCGAGGATGTCCCTGGCATGTTGGCATACAGATTGTTGGGCAACACGTGTGACTGCTCTGCTCCTAACTAACGGTGTTGCTTTCTCTGACATGTAGACGAATTGTCTAATTTTAGACGACCTTTTATATGGTCTAATTTTAAACAGGCCGTTCAGCTGTTGCGCACAGCGCGTAGCGTGCGTTGCACCAACGTTCTTTTGTGGATCCCCGTAACTCCCTCATCAGTATATTTGAATAGCAAATCAATGGTGTGTCTAGCGCAGTTTTGCGCGGACGGATGCGCCTGTCTAACGAAATTACGCTAGACAAAAAAAAGTAGATTTCTTGCGTATCTCGTTTTGGGGATGCGGAGTATCGAAACGCATGCGCAAATTTAGACTTATGCCGCGCATCTCCTGTTACGCTGGCGTAATCGCTCTGTGAATCTGGCCCAATATTTCTTTTTATCTATTTGTTTCAGCAGCTGAGCAATGTTGTTGATAAACATTGCTTGGTTGTTTTTGTTTTTTTAAACTCCCATTGCCGAGACTTTGTTTACCCCTTAGCTGTCAACAGGGAAACCCCACTGACAGCTGAATGAATAATCAGTTTTTAAGGATGCCGCGACCCCGCATTTTACCACACTGATAATTTGCGGCTTTTTTTATTTTTTATTTCAGCTGTCAATGGGGGAATCCTCCTCACAGCTGAAAGAACTGAGCCTAGACATGTGCAGAATGGATTTGAAAGGTTTTTGAATCGATTTGAAAAGTTTTCTAATCAATTTCGAATAGTTTTCCAAGTTCCAAAAATAATTAAATAGAATATAAAATAAAGGAATAGAATAAAAAAATATATTATTTTATTATCTTATGCTATTCCTTTATTTTCTATTCTATTTTATTCTCTTTGAAAATTGGAAAACTATTCAAATTCAAAAACCTTTTAAATTCGAAAAGTATTCCAAAACTATTTGAATTCAAATTTCGTCCAAATTATATATTTTTTTTAAGCTCCAATTGCCTGGACTTTGTTTACCCTTTAGCTGTCAAATATTTTTATTTTCTATTCTATTCCTTTATGTTCTATTCTATTTTATTCTCTTTCAAAATTGGAAAACTATTCGAATTCAAAAACTTTTCGAATCTGAAAACTATTAAGCCCTGTACACACGATCAGTTTGTCTGATGAAAACGCACCGAAGGACAGTTTGTGTGTGGGCCCCATCGGTTTTTTATCAATCGGTGAAAAAAAATAGAACCTGTTTTAAATTTTCCTTATGGTTAAAAAACCGATAGAAAAAAACGATCGTCTGTGTGGAAATCCATCGGTCAAAAATCCACACATGCTCAGAATTAAGTTGACGCATGCTCGGAAGCATTGAACTTAATTTTTCTCAGCACGTCGTTGTGTTTTTACGTCACCGCGTTTGGACACGATCGGATTTTTGACCGATGGTGTGTAGGCACGACTGATGAAAGCCAGCTTCATCAGATATCCGATGAAAAAATCCATCGGATTAGATTCCATCAGATATCTGATCGGGTGTACAGGGCATTAGAATTCGAAAACTTTTAAAATTTGAAAAGTATTCGAAAACGATTTAAATTCGAATTTTGTTATTTCGGATTCGTTTAAAATCGGTACTATTCTAATTCAGAAATTCGGATACATCCAAATAACAAAAATGTTTCCGAATTTTATTTCAGAATGAAACGAAGCGCACATGTCTAACTGAGCCTTAAAGTAATGGTTTCAGGTATCGGAGCATTTCCCCGAGTACCAGTACTTAGGCAAATGCTTAGTATCGGCACCGATACCGGTATCAGTACAACCCTAATTAAGACACTACCGGTATTTGCTTATCCCGGATTTCAGCTTTAAATCCTGAATTGCTATCATTCATTCCATTTATATCCCACCCCCCCCCCCCCACACCTCCCCTTGCACCAGACATGTGACTGCCTCGGTGCTCGGATACATCTGATTAAACGTTTGCCTCTTGTTATTGTCATATCTCTAAAATCGTTGTACAAAGCACCTGCTGTCAGCTCTGAACTCCTCGGCGGCGCAGAACAGGATGAGAACGCCTCGGCGTGCCTCTCGGCTCCATTGTATAATCAGGTTAAGCGCGCCCTTTTAAGCACCACCGAGCGTTGCCGAGTATCAGAACTTCCGATGAAGTCTGGAATCCGTGTTCCCACCAGACCAAAGAAAAACAATTCCTCCGCACAGATATATTTACTCTGCCGCTCTTTAAACATGTTGTGTTTTTTTTTTTTCCGGAAAACCAGCAAGAAAAATTATGTAGATATTGCCTTAGTGATAAGACGTGAGCTCACTTGCTGATTATGGGCAAAATAACAGTTTTTCGAACAAAATCCAAATGAACGCAATCATCGCGGTTCATCAGACATTCTATATAGGGGAAAAGGTTTTATTTTTTATTTATTTTTTACTAGTAATGGCGACGATCAGCGTTTTTTTTAGCAGGACTGCGACATTGCAGCAGACAGATTGGACACCTGACTGATATTTTTGACACTTTTTGGGGAAAAAGTTTATTTATTTATTTATTTTTACTAGTACTGCGACATTATGGCGGACAGAAATTTTTGACACTTGTTTGAGAAAAAGTTTTACTATTTTTTTATTACTAGTAATGGCGGCAATCAGTGATTTTTAGCAGGACTGCAACATTGCGGCGGACAGATCGGACACCTAACTGATGTTTTTGAAACTTTTATGGGGAAAAAGTTGTATTTTTTTCTACTAGTAATGGCGGCGATCAGTGATTTTTAGCAGCACTGCGACATTGCGGCGGACAGATCGGACGCCTAACTGACATTTTTGACACTTTTTTGGGAAAAGTTTTATTATCTATTTATTTTTACTAGTAATGGCGGCGATCAGTGATTTTTTTAGCAGGACTGCAACATTTCCGTGGACAGATCGGACACCTAATTGACATTTTTGACACTTTCTTGGGAAAACAGTAATGGCGGCAATCAGCGATTTTTTTTTTTAGCAGAACCTTGACATTGCGGTGGACAGATCAGACACCTAACTGACATTTTTAACACTTTTTTTGGAAAAATGTGTATTTTAATTTTTTACTAGTAATGGCGGCAATCAGTGATATTTTTAGCAGGACTGCGACATTATGGCAGACAGATTGGACACCTAACTGACATTTTTGACACTTGTTTGAGAAAAAGTTTTACTATTTTTTTTTACTAGTAATGACGGCGATTACTGATTTTTATCAGAACTGCAACATTGCGGTGGACAGATCGGACACCTAACTGACATTTTTGACACTTTTTTGGGAAATGTTTTATTATTATTATTTTTTTTACTAGTAATGGCAGCGATCAGTGATTTTTTAGCAGGACTGCAAAATTGCAGCGGACAGATCGGACACCTAACTGACATTTTTGACACTTTTTGGGGAAAAGTTGTATTATTTTTTTACTAGTAATGGCAGTGATCAGCAATTTTTTTAGCAGGACTGCGACATTGAGGCAAGCAGATCGGACACCTAACTGACATTTTTTATCCTTTTTTTGGAAAAAGTTTTTCTTTTTTAACTAGTAATTGCAGCGATTACTGAGTTTTAGCAGGTCTGCAACATTGCGGTGGACAGATAGGACACCTAACTGACATCTTTTACACTTTTTTGGGAAAACGTTTTTTTTTTTTACTAGTAATGGCAGGGGATCAGCGTTTTTTCTAGCAGGACTGCGACATTGCAGCGGACAAATTGGACAACTGAAATTTTTGACACTTTTTGGGGAAAAAGTTTTTTTATTTATTTCTTTTTACTAGTAATGGTGGAGATCAGTGATTTTTTTTAGCAGGACTGCGACATTGCAGCGTACACATCGGACACCTAACTGACATTTTTTACACTCTTTTGGGAAAAAAGTTTTATTATTGGATTTTTTACCAGTAATGGCAGCGATCAGCGATTTTTAGCAGGATTGCAACATTGTGGCAGACAGATCGGACACCTAACTGACATCTTTGACACTTTTTTGGGAAAAAAAATTGTGGGCGCACTCCCGCAAGCTAGAGTTCCCAAGCTGACGTACAACAATGGCGATTCGTGGGAACGAGGCGACCTGGGCGGCTGGGCGGCAAGCGGTTAAATTTGTTTTTTTGGAACGTCGGCAAGCAAAATTATGTAGGTCTTGCCTAAGTAGCTGAAAACGTTAGCTCAGCGCGCGGCCGCTGTCTATGAGGCGAGATAACATTTTTTTGGGAATAGAATCCAGATGAACGCAAACATCGAAGGCCATTAGACATTCAAGATAGAAACACGGCTCAGGTTGAAAAAAAAAAAAGTAATTGGATCTATTCCTGCTGGGGAAGCAGCTTCTTAATGAAAAGGCCGCTGCTTTCTATTCCAAAACTGCCTGTCAGGTTTTCTGACTCAATTTGGCTACGTGAGATGTGATCATATCTGTAAGACACCCCCCCCCCCTTTCCCCTGGTTACAAATGCAAAATACCAAGCATGTATTGATTACATCTCATTTAAGAGTAATGTCAAGCACGGGGCAGGGGAGCTCTAGGTAGGCGCGCTCTTTGGAATACAGAGGAAAAACAACAACCAAAAAATCAGTCTAAGAAAAAGGTCTAAGTTTACGCGTTACGCTAAGAGTTACGCGTTTTGTTGTTCTATCGGTTGAGGGTAAGAAAAGACCGGGTGTGTACACAATGTTGAAAGAAAAGTTACCCCTATGCCCACCCTAGACTTTGATGGTCTAACGGGAGGGCCCGTGGAGCCCAGAAACTCTTAGAAAGCATGAACCAGAAAATATTGGACATTCAGAATATGTCTTGGATTGCTTTAACATGGGTCTGTAATTCACAATATATTCCAGGATATCTGTGGAGAACTATTACTGGTTGTTGATTCTGAACTCAACAGGTTAATTGAAAGATGTTAATTGAAAGATTGAAAGATGTCATCACCTCCAGCTACCTGGCTGCCTGCGTAATGTAAATTGAATCCAGACTAACTTCAAAGGATCTTTCACTGAGGCTTGTGCTAATTGACCCTGTATTGTGTGAAGGTCTATTGATGATAAATGTGTATTGTAAGTTAACAGACTGCCTAAAGGTCAGGTGTATGAGTCATCAGCTGTAGTTAATTAGCTCATGTAACTTGGGTCAGGAGCCGGAGTCAGGAGGTCTGTTAAAAGATGTATTGAGGAGGATGTGTATTGGGGCTCATTAGGTAAACATTGTGTGATGCTGTGGGTGGAGTTGGGTCATTGTTCATTTGGTTACTGCAGTATCCCAAAGTGTATATAAAAGGTGTATTTCAAATTCTCAATAAAGGGTCTATTCCTGTTGAACCTCAAGCTGTGTCTCGTTATTGGGGTTTGTTTGTCTGACTGTGGAGTGTTGGCAGCTGCCTTGTGTTTGGGAATGGAATATCCTAAATGGCTTTAACCCCTGTCCCATTTGGGGTTCCGTTAAAGATGGGTAGACATCCTACCACGCAGAGGTGAGGGGAAGTGGTCATTTGTTTGTAAGATGGCAGCTTCCTTGGCTGAAAAGGATAGGAGGGTTTAGTTCCACCTTAATTTGTAAAATATTTGCTTTGCGACTGTCGTCACATGTAATCCCCATACTTTGCCTAAAACGTTTAATTTCACTGATACATACAATACCTTGAAAACCCACTTCAAATTTTCCACATTTTGTCATTTTTAGGAAGATAAATTTACGACCTGGTTCGAAACTCTGTGACCGCCCCCCGTAGGACCCACGGATCCGATAGGGTGACCACCTGTCCCGGATTGCCTGGGACAGACCCGCATTTTGCAGGTCTGTCCCGGGCACATTCATTCCAGGACAATACAGTGTCCCAGAATGAAACTGACACATCCACCCCCAAGCCTAATGCTCCTAAAAAAAGCTGCCATATCACCACTTTACTCACTGACAGTACTTGTCCTGTCCAGAAATGCGTGGAGGAGCATAATCCCCGCCCCATGCTTGTGATTGGAGAAATCATAAATCCCGCCTCTCCAATCACTGTGCTGTGATTTTTGGGAAGGGGGTGTCCCTGAATGGTAGTTTGGAAAAGTGGTCACCCTAGGACCCGATCGCCGCCGGTGTCCCACGATCGGGTCACAGGAACAGAAGAACGGGGAGAGGTGAGTGTAAACAAACCTTCTCCGTTCTTCTCTGTGGCAATGTCAGTGATCGTCTGTTCCCTGTTATAGGAAACGACGATCAGGGGCGGACTGACCATTCAGGCACCCGTGCAGTGCCTGAGGGCCCAATGCCACTAGGGGGCCCCATCAGGGTTGCCAGCCTCAGTAAAACCAGGGACAGTATGTACAAATCACTGTTCTAAAAAAAAAAAAATGAAGATTATAGCTGTCCCTCCTCTCCAGTACCTTTTCAGTGTGTGTATGTGTATTCTGTGTGTATGTATACTGTGTGTATGTATATTGTGTGTCTGTGTATACTGGGTATGTATATTGTGTGTCTGTGTATACTGTGTATGCATACTGTATGTGTGTATACTGTGTGTATATTGTGTGTCTGTGTGTGTATACTGTGTATGTATACTGTATGTGTGTATACTGTGTGTGTATTGTGTGTCTGTGTGTGTATACTGTGTATGTATAATGTATGTGTGTATATTGTGTGTCTGTGTGTGTATACTGTGTATGTATACTGTGTGTGTATATTGTGTGTGTATATTGTGTGTGTGTGTGTATACTGTGTATGTATACTGTATGTGTGTATACTGTGTATGTATACTGTATGTGTGTATATTGTGTGTCTATACTGTGTATGTATACTGTGTGTGTATATTGTGTGTGTATATTGTGTGTCTGTGTGTGTATACTGTGTATGTATACTGTATGTGTGTATACTGTGTGTGTATATTGTGTGTCTGTGTGTCATGATCGGTGTCATGACTTGGGTCGCCTGCTGGTGGCACTGTTCCCTCTAGTAACAAGGGTGCAGTTTTGGTGGCCACCAGCAGGTGTCTCCCAAGTTGCAGCTGCACTGGTATATAAGCCCGCCCTGCACTTCAGTCCAGTGCTGCAGTATTTTGTCTGTTAAGCCCTGTTCCTGTCCGTTCTGATATCAGTCTGTCTCTTGATCTGCTCCCTTGACCTTGGCTTGTACTTCTGGACTTCGCTGCCGTCTCCGATCCTTGACCCCGGCTTTGACCCTGGGCTTGCTTGTTTCTTATCCCTGCTGGTTATTGTTATCTGATTTATTGTACATATTTATGTTCACTAGTTTTGGTGGTTTTGACATTTATTGTATGTGTAGTTGGCGTGCTTGTTTGTGGGTGTCTTGTTTTTTCACGTGTGCCTTGTCCTCAATAAATTCATACTGTATTGTTCACTTACCTTCTGCCTATTTCCTTGGTAAAGCCCACTGACCTGTCCTCTAGTATTGGGTGTCTGTGTAGACAGCCCCCTGACACTGTGTGTGTGTATACTGTGTATGTATACTGTATGTGTGTATACTGTGTGTTCATATTGTGTCTGTGTGTATACTGTGTATGTATACTGTGTGTGTATACTATGTATGTATACTGTATATGTGTATACTGTGTATGTATACTGTGTGTGTATATTGTGTGTCTGTGTGTGTATACTGTGTATGTATACTGTATGTGTGTATACTGTGTGTGTATATTGTGTGTCTGTGTGTACTGTGTATGTATACTGTATGTATGTGTGTGTGTGTGTGTGTATACTTAGTGGCCCCATAATCTATTGCCCGGGGGCCCCATAATCTCCAATTGCCCGGGGGCCCCATGAGTTGTCAGTCCGCCCCTGACGACGATCAGTGACATCACACGTCCAGCCACGCCCCCTACAGTTAGAAAAAACACATTCGTACACACTTAATCCTTTAGCGCCCCCTAGTGGTTAACCCCTTGACTTCCTATTGTCATTTTCACAGTATCAGTGCATCTTTATAGCACTTTTCGCTGTGAAAGTGACAATAGTCCCAAATTGTCCGTTGTGTCCGCCATAATGTCGCAGTCACAAAAAAAAGTCGCCAATCGCCGCCATTACTAGTAAAAAACTAAAAAAAAATATAAAAATGCCATAAAACTATCCCCTGTTTTGTAAACGCTATAAATTAAACCAATCCATAAATGCTTATTGCGATTCTTTTTACCAAAAATAGGTAGAAGAATACGTATCGGCCTAAACTGAGGAAAACAATTTTTTTAATATATTTTTGGGGGATATTTATTATAGCAAAAAGTAAAAAATATTGCATTAAAAAAAATTGCATTTTTTTCAAAATGTTCGCTCTATTTTTATTTATAGCGCAAAAAATAAAACTGCAGAGATCATCAAATACCTCCAAAAGAAAGCTTTATTTGTGGGAAAAAAAGGACGCCAATTTAGTTTAGGAGCCACGTCGCACGACCGCGCAATTGTCCGTTAAAGCGACGCAGTGCCGAATCGCAAAAGCTCCTTATCCTGCATATTCGTCCGGGGCTTAACCGGTTAATTAATCAAAGAAACTTCAAAAGCGGAGCCATCAACGTTGGTTGGGCGGGTCCTGCAGCTCTCTAACAGCCCTACCGGGGCGGCTCGTCCCGTGTTTGTCACGTCCGGTCACTTTTGTAAAACACATCTATGATTTAAAATAGAAAGATTACAACAAAAAAAAAGAAACCTTGCCTGATTTCTGTCTCGGCGAGTGTAACATTCACACCCCAAATGAGTGTGAAGCACGCTGCGTTTTCTATGTGCCGGGAAAGTAGGTCAGAACAGATGCTATTACCACCTCATGCTTTTGCTGCACTACAAATTTTACAGAGAAAAATGAGGTCACAAGCTGAGGGTGGTGAGGGTGGGGGGGAAGGGGTTGTGGATTGGCTTGGCAGCTGCCAGGTAGGATTTTGCCACGAGCATTAAAAAGTCTGGCTTAGTTGCATTTTGCTGCCACCGACAGCCACCCACATTCTTACAATAAAAAGAATGAAAAAAATAAGAAATAGAAAAAATAAAGACCTTATGCCCCGTACACAATATCGGAATTTATTTATTTCTGTTATAATTTTTTTTGAAAATAAGTAATTTTTCTCCTTCCCTGAAGTGTGCTGATGAGGCTGCACTGATGGGTGCTGATAGGCGGCATTGTTAAGCACTGATAGGCGGAACTGATGGGCATTGATGAGGCTGAACTAATATGAGGGAATGATAGGCACTGATAGGCGGCACTGATGGGCGCTGATAGGCGGCACTGATGGGCGCTGATAGGCGGAACTGATGGGCACTAATGAGGAGACGCTGATAGTCACTGATGAAGAAGCACTGATGAGGCTGCACTAACATGAGAAATTGATGGGCACTGATATGCTGCACTGATGGGCGCTGATAGGCAGCACTGATAGACACTAATGAGGAGGCACTGATGGGGCAGCACTGATGGGCACTGTTTAGGAATCATTAAGATGAGGAAATAGGCACTGATGAGGCTGCACTAATATGAGAAAATAACTGGCACTGATAGACCGCAACGATGGGCACTGATAGGCCACCACTGATAGCTGACACTGATAGTCGACACTAATGCCGCGTACACACGGTCGTTTTTTGCGATGAAAAAAAAAACGTTGTTTTTTAAAACGTCATTTAAATTGATCGTGTGTGGGCAAAACTTCGTTTTTTGTCTGCAAAAAAACGACCAAAAAAAAATTGCAACATGCTTGTTTCACAAAAAGTCACTGTGTGTAGCAGAAACGTCGTTTAAAACGACGTTTTTCAACCTGCGGATGCCCAGAAGCTAGTTATGAAGCGAGCTTCAATGGAAAAGAGTGGTGAACGTAACCTCGCTTTTTGTGAAAAAACGATGGTGTGTATGCAACATCGTCTTTGAAAAGTGACGTTTCAAAAACGTCGTTTTTTACTTCACAGAAAACGTCGTTTTTTTTCATCACAAAAAATGATCGTGTGTACGCGGCATGATACTGATATGCTGCACTGCTGGGCAATGACAGGAAAGGAAATGCAGATAACCATGCTTACAAGTGATCGGCTGTGATTGGACACAGCTGATCACATGGTAAAGAGCCTATGTCATTGGCCCTTTACCCTGATCAGTGATGCGCTGTGGGACAAAGCTCACCTCTGCGCTATAGAGAAAAGACGTTTACAGCGTGTTGATCAATTGCCGGCTGGACGTTCAGCTGTGCCCGATGTGTCACGCAGGTACTCCTCTCCCGCCTGGTACCCGCGATCGGCAGACACAGAGCCAGGGACGTGGATCTGTGTGTGTAAACACAGAGCTCCACGTCCTGTCAGGGAGAGGAGACTGATGCTGTGTCCCTTGTACATAGGGACACACCATCGGTCACCTCCCCTAGTCAGTCCCCTCCCCCCACAGTAAGAATCACTCCCAGGGAACACATTAACCCCTTCTTCGCCCCCTACAGGTTAACCCCTTCCCTGCCAGTCACATTTATACAGTAGCCAGTGCATATTTAAAGCACTGTTCACTGTATAAATGTGAATGGTCTCAAAAATGTGTCAAAAGTGTCCAATGTGTCCGCCATAATGTCACAGTCCTGACAAAAATCGCAGATCGCCGCCATTACTCCAAAGATATGCTGGTAGGTTAATTGGCTTCTGCCTAAATTGGCCCTAGTATATGAATGCGAGTTAGGGACCTTAGAGTGTAAGCTCCTTGAGGGTAGGGACTGATGTGAATGTACATTGTATATGTAAAGTGCCAGGGCCGATCCTAGGGTCACAGGTGCCTGGGTGCAGAAATATTTCTGGCGTCCCCACATGGGCATTGTCAATTTACTAACTCTTCCCCTTTACATCTCATTATACATCACATCTGTAGATGTACTATGAGCAGGAATCCTGTGTATCCTATGAAATCTATCATGCCATAAAACATCTAGAGCAGGGGCAGCCCAGAGCAAGTGTAAAGGGATGCTGGTGATGCCATCCCCCAGCACACTGAAAATGGTGACTCACCTCGATTCTTCTCTGTGCAGCCTGAGATAGAGATGGGAGAGGGAGGCATTCCAACTGGAGTTGGTGACTCCCAGTGTGAGGAATTCATTCCTGCACATCAGCACTCAGCAGCCACTGAAAACTAGAACTCTCATGTCAGGAAGAGGAGCGGCCCCTCCCCCGAGGACTGCCAGGCTGGACGGGCTGCCCTATGCTCACACATCAGTTCTGGACGGACACATACCTATGCTCAGAACACTAGTTCTGGACGGACACAAACAAGGAGAGAAGGAGGGAGGGAAGAACTCTGGCACTTCGGCGCCCCCACCTCTGCAGGCGCCTGGGTGCAATGCACCCTGCCTAGGATCGGCCCTGTAAAGCACTGCGTAAATTGATGGCGCTTAATAATAATAATAATAATAATGATAATAATTACTAGTAAAAAAAAAAGGTCATAAATCTATCCCCTATTTTGTAGATGCTATAACTTTTGCGCAATCCAATCAATAAACGCATATTGCGTTTTTTTTTTTTAACAAAAATATGTAGAAGAATACGTATCGGCCTAAAATGAGGGAAAATAATTTTTTTTATATATTTTTTGGGGATATCTATTATAGCAAAAAGTAAAAAATATTGTTTTTTTTTTCAAAATTGTCGCTCTATTTTTGTTTATAGCGCAAAAAATAAAAACCGCAGAGATGATCAAATACCACCAAAAGAAAGCTCTATTTGTGGGGGAAAAAAGGGAATTAATTTGGTTTGGGAGCCATGTCGCACGATTGCGCAATTGTCATTCAAAGCGTGACAGCAGGGCCGTCTTAATAGCATGATGGGCCCCTGGGCAAAGTAATGCTCTGGAGCCCCTACAATGACGACAGTGCAGGTAAACAGACATTAAGTAGGTAGGAGGCAGACTGCCTCCCTTTTTGCATCTATCACTCTCAGTGCCATTATGGGGCCCCCAATTTCAGGGCAGTGTGGGCTCAAGGACCAGCTGCTTTGGAGAAAGTGCAGGGGCCCCCCATGCAGCGGGGGGGCCCCTGGGCAGCGCTCAGGTGTGCCCTCTCTTTAAGACAGCCCTGCGTGACAGTGCTAAAAGCTAAAAAATTGGCCTGGGCAGGAAGGGGGTTTAAGTGCCCAGTAAGCAAGTGGTTAAACTATCAACACGTTTCATGACATGTCTAGGCACTTCGTCAGGACAACTTTTGGAACGGAGTATTCCGCCATCAGTGGTGCAGTAAATGCTGTAGCATAGTCCTTCAACTATGACAATTTCTTCTCTCTACATCTATTCCTGCTCCTTGTCCGCCAAAATGAAAAAAAAAAAAAAGAACGCCTCCGGATCTCAGAACTATCAACACGTTTTGTGACATGTCTAGCCACTTCGTCAGGACAACTTTAGGAGAACTTAGGTAGGAATTGAGTATTCTGCCGTCAGTGGTGCAGTAAATGCTGGAGCATAGTCCTCCAACTATGTCATATCTCAATTTCTTCTCTCTCCATCTATTCCTGCTCCTTGTCCGCCAAAATGAAAAAAAATGCCTTCGGATCTCAGAACTATCAACACGTTTCATGACATGTCTAGCCACTTTGTCAGGACAACTTTAGGGGAACTCAGGTAGGAACTGAGTATTCCCCCGTCAGTGGTGCAGTAAATGCTGGAGCATATTCCTCCAACTATGACAATTTCTTCTCTCTCCATCTATTCCTGCACCTTGTCCACCAAAATGAAAAAAAAATAAAAAACATGACCGGATCTCAAAATTATTAACACGTTTCATGACATGTCTAGGCACTTTGTCAGGACAACTTTAGGAGAACTCAGGTAAGAACTGAGTATTCCGCCGTCAGTGGTGCAGTAAATTCTGGAGCATAGTCCTTCAACTATGACATATCTCAATTTCTTCTCTCTCCATCTATTCCTGCTCCTTGTCCACCAAAATGAAAAAAAAAAAAAAAAACGCCTCCGGCTCTCAGAAAGAATTAAAACAATATTAAAATATAATCTCGGGTTCAAATCTTCTCCCTTCACCCTGATAATATATTGTTTACCAAGCTGATTATTTTTCTCGTGCTCAGCCGGAATAAATACAACCTTTTCACAGACATCTATGATTTGCAATTATTTTCTTTTTTCACGGTTTCATTTTTTTAAATCATAAATATTCAATTTTCTCGAGATTGTCTGAGCTTGAAAACAGAGGCGCGGCGTTGATCGGTGCCTGCGTAAATTAGGAGCAACAACGGCCACGAAAATGGGAGAGGATGCCGCGCTCGTGACTCGAGATGAGGCTCGCACCGCACCAAAAGACACGAAAGGCAATCAGAATTAATAAGGCAGCAGGTTGAAATGAAATTCCTTAAAGAACTCAGCTCATTTCACGAGCCCGCGGACGCTAATCATTATGGAGATAATCCCCAGCCCTGATTTGTGTACTAAATAAAACTGAAGCCTCTGTAGTCTTAGAGAAGTGTTCTTGCACATGCTGCCTTCGTTTACTAAGTTCGGGTCTAAAACTTTTTTACATTTACATTTTATTTCCTTTAACCAGGGAAATGATAAACCCAGGAGCCTGTAGTCACTATAGCTGCTCTCCCACAGTACACAGAACATGGAGTGCGATTATTTTTGTAAATATTAACTGCTAAACACCTTTTCTCATCAGAAACGTCTAGCAGTCGTGACTTCTATCAGTGTCTAGTTAACCACTTCAGACTCAGACCATTCTGCTGGCCAATGACCTGGCCACTTTTTTGCGATTCAGCACTGCGTCGCTCTAACTGACAATTGCGTGGTTGTGCGTCGTGGCTCCCAAACAAAATTGGCGTCCTATTTTTCCGACAAATAGAGCTTTCTTTTTGTGGTATTTAATCACCACTGCGGTTTTTATTTTTTGCGTTATAGATAAAAATAGAGCGACATTTTTGAAAAAAAAATCAAATTTTTTAACTTTTTGCTATAGTAAATATATAAGATATAAAAAACGTTTTTTTTCCTCAGTTCAGGCTGATACGTATTCTTCTACTTATTTTTGGTAAAAAAAAAATCGCAATAAGCGTTTAACGATTGGTTTGCGCAAAAATTTATAGCGTTTACAAAATAGGGGATAGTTTTATGGCATTTTTATTAAAACATTTTTTTTACTACTAATGGCGGCGATCAGCGATTTTTTTTTCATGAATGAGACATTATGGCGGACACATCGGACAATTTTGACACATTTTTGGGACCATTGTCATTTTCACACCAAAAAGTGCTATAAAAATGCACTGATTACTGTGAAAATGACATTTGTAGTTTAGGAGTTAACCACTAGGGGGCGCTGTAGGGGTTAAGTGTGACCTCATATGTGTTTCTAACTGTAGGGGGGCGAGGCTGGACTTGTGACGTCATTGATCGTCTTTCCCTATATCAGGGAACAGACGATCAGTGACATTGCCACAGAGAAGAACAGGGAAGGTGTGTTTACACACACCTCTCCCCGTTCTTTAGCTCCTGTGACCGATCGTGGGACACCGGCGGCGATCGGGTCCGCGGATCCCGCAGCCGCGGAGCTTCGGACCAGGGCGTGTGCCCGTGGTGGCGCGCGCAACTCACGACTGGGCGCCTAAAGGGGACGTACAGGTACGTCCTTGTGCCCAGCCGTGCCATTCTGCCGACATATATTGGCGTTAGGCGGTCCTTAAGTGGTTAACCAAGGAAATAATAAACCCAGGAGTCTGCAGTCACTATATCTGGTCTCCCACAGTACACAGAACATGGAAATGCAATTATTTTTGTAAATATTAACTGCTAAACACCTTTTCTCATCATAAAAGTCTAGCAGTGTGACTTCTATCGGTGTTTGGCTAATGCTTGTAGGAGGAGTTTTAATTCTATTCTGATTGTTCTATGAGGCTGCAGAACCCCTAACCCTCTGTTTGGACAGTGCTGATTGGCCCTGTGCTGATCACATCCACCCTCCCAAGAAGGGTGCCCCCAAGTGCCGGTTTACACATTTTAAATTTTTATTTTATGTTTAAAGGGGTGGGGGTAGTGTAGGGCAGTATGGGGGGACAGTATGATGGGAGGGGTGTAGTGGAGGGATGTATGGAGGGACAGCATGATGGGAGGGGGGTAGTGGAGTGCAGTATAAGGGGACAACATGATGAGAGAGGGGGGTAGTGGAGTGCAGTATGGGTGGACAACATGATGGGAGGGGGGGTAGTGGAGTGCAGTATGGGGGGACGGCATGATGGGGGGGTAGTGGAGTGCAGTATGGAAGGACAGCATGATGGTAGGGGGGCAGTGGAGTGCAATATGAAGGGACATCATGATAGGGGGGGGCAGTGGAGTACAGTATGAAGGGACAGCATGATGGGAGGGGGTAGTGGAGCTCAGTATGGGGGGACAGCATGATGGGAGGGGGGCAGTGGAGTGCAGTATGGGGGACAGCATGACGGGAGGGGGGTAGTGGAGTGCAGTATGGAGGGACAGCATGATGGGAGGGGGCAGTGGAGTGCAGTATAAGGGGACAACATGATGAGAGAGGGGGGTAGTGGAGTGCAGTATGGGTGGACAACATGATGGGTGGGGGGGTAGTGGAGTGCAGTATGGGGGGACGGCATGATGGGGGGGTAGTGGAGTGCAGTATGGAGGGACAGCATGATGGCAGAGGGGGGTAGTGCAGTGCAGTATGGAGGGACAGCATGATTGGCGTGGGGTAGCGGAGGGCAGTGTGGGGAGACAGCATGACCGGAGGGGGGCAGTATGGGTGGGAGTAGAGTGGACACCCGGAACACTATATTCGCTGGGCAGTGTATTATTTTACACTCCGCTGTGACAAAAAGTTTGTAGTCTATCAGAAGCGGCTTCCAGACAGGGAGCATTTCTGCTACCATGGAACAGCGTTCAGGAAGTAAGTGGGAGTCAGAGTTGGGGGCGGAGCTGGAGGTCCGAGGGACAAAGACTGCTTGCCTCTTCACTTTACATTCTGGATTCAGCTAGCACCAGGCTGGATAGGAGGGCCGGCAGGCCGGTATATAGGAGAAACGCTCCTGCTCCTGTAGCTGCTGAGAGCCCTGCCGGATACAGGAGGAGAATAGAGGACATTGGTTCTCCTATATGCTGCCCCGCCGTCCCTCCTATCCATGTCTTTAGAAGAGGCTTCCTCATGGGATGACAGCCATGAAAACCACTTTGATGCCATTTACACGCGCATGAAATTTATTGACATCCCAGTCTTACTCCGTAGGGTTCAATATTGAATTGTCCCCGCCCTTTGCAGCTATAACAGCTTCAACTCTTCTGGGAAGGCCGTCCACAAGGTGTTTCTATGGGAATGTTTGACCATTCTTCTAAAAGCGTATTTGTGAGGTCAGGCACGAGAAGGTCTGCCTTGCATTATCCACTCTAATTCAACCCAAAGGCATTCTATCAGGTTGAGGTCAGGCCAGTCAATTTCATCCTCCCCAAAACCACCCATTGATGTCTTAGGCAGCTGATCCGTACATAATCAATAGGGATATATATTGTTTTGAAGTCGTCACGGCCTAATTCACCATTAAAATACCTTACAAATAGGGATGAGCTTTGAGTTTGAGTCGGGGTGTTCGGGGCAAATTCGAAAAGCCACGAAACACCCTGTAAAAGTCTATAGGAGAAATCTAAAGTGCTCATTTTAAAGGCTTATATGCAAGTTATTGTCCTAAAAAGTTTGTGGGGACCCGGGTCCTGCCCCAGGGGACATGTATCAATGCAAAAAAAAGTTTTAAAAACTGATGTTTTTTCAGGAGCAGTGAATTTAATGATGCTTAAAAGGAAACAATAAAAATTGAAATATTCCTTTTAATTTCGTACCTGAGGGGGGGGGGGTGTAAAGTATGCCTGTAAAGTAGTGCATGTTTCCCATGCTTAGAACTGTCCCTGCACAAAGTGTCATTTCTGAAGGAAAAAATAATTTAAAATCACTCGCGGCTATAATGAATTGTCGGCTCCCGGCAATACAGAGAAAAGTCATTCATAAAAAATAAAAAAAATGCGTAGGGGTCCCCCCAAATTCAATTACCAGGCCCTTCAGGTCTGGTATGAATATTAAGGGGAACCCTGCGTCAAATTTGAAAAAAAAATACGCGGGGTTCCCCCCAAATATCCATTCCAGACCTTTCAGGTCTGGTACGGATTTTAAGGGGAACTCCACCCCAAATTTTTTCAAAAAATGGGCGTGGAGTTCCCCCCAAAAATCCACACCAGACCATTTATCCAAACACGCAATCTGGCAGGCCACAGGAAAAGAGGGGGGACGAGAGAGCGCCCCCCCCTCCTAAACCATACCAGGCCACATGCCCTCAACATTGGGAGGACGCTTTGGGGGTCTGTGAGTCCTCAAAGCACCATTATTAACATTTTAAAACTTTTGTTTGCATTGATACATGTCCCCTGGGGCAAGACCCGGGCCCCCAAACACTTTTTAGGACAATAACTTGCATATTATCCTTTAAAATTAGCACTTTAGATTTCATACATTCGAGTCCCATAGACTTTAACGGGGTTCTAAAGTTCACACAAACATTTGGTCTGTCTTCAGGCTCTGGTGCGAACCGAACGGGGGGGGGGGGGGGGGCGTTCGTCTCATCCCTATGGGCTTTGATCTCCGTTCATTGGATTGGCATGCATCATCCCAGCAGAACGGAGCTCTCTCCACCCGGGATAATCTAATCTACCATCTTAGTGGGTTGCAGAGAAAGGATGAAGAACCGGCGCGATTTCTCTTCGAAATGTTCCTTCATGACGGAGCGCGTTTCGCGGGGGCCCTAAATGATCGCCCCGCGCTTGGCAGTGCTAGATGACGTCTCCGAGCGGCACGTTGAATGATTCCAGAGGTGAGCTCGGCATCTTGGTTGGGTGGCGGAGAGAGAGAGAGAGAGAGAGAGACGGCTTGTGTGAGCTTAATGAGAAGCCCCGCGCGGCCCCCTGTGACACCGGAGGAGGAGGGAAATAAATGACGGGGCCTTGGTCTCAGTGTGGAACACGCAGAACGCCGCTTAATGGAGTCTGCGGTACGGAATTAATCACATGTAATGATCGGGGGTTTGCAGGAATATTTGATGTAATCTCATTTATAAACATTTTCTGCTGAATGATGAATGAACCCAACAAAAGTCAGTTAGAAACGGCTGAACTTATGATGCGGCTGAGGTGTCTGAGGGGGGGCAGGAGGAGAGATGAAAGAGGCTGACAGATTCCAATCGGCATTCTCAGCTAAGTGCACATTTGGTATGCGCAGGCTCTACAAGGATTTTCTTGAAGGTGTTCATCAACGGCCTTCCTTATCAGCCCGTGTTTGTGACATTAACCACTTAAGGAACGCCTAACGCCGATATACCTTGGCAGAATGGCCGTGGTCCGAAGCTCTGTGACCACGGCCGTGGGACCGCGGACCCGATCGCTGACGATGTATTGCGATCGGTCACAGGAGTTGAAGAACGGGGAGAGGTGAGTGTAAACAAACCTTCCCCGTTCTTCTCTGTGGCATTGTCATTGATCGTCTTTTCCCTGATATAGGGAAAGACGATCAGTGATGTCACACGTCCAGCCCTGGGCCCCTACAGTTAGAAACACAGATGAGGTCACACTTAACCCTTTCAGTGCCCCCTCCTGGTTAACTCCCAAACTGTAATTGTCATTTTCACAGTATCAGTGCATTTTTATAGCACTTTTCGCTGTGAAAATGACAATGGTCCCAAAAATGTGTCAAAAATGTCCGATGCGTCCGCCATAATGTCTCAGTCATGAAAAAAATCGCTAATCGCCGCCATTAGTAGTAAAAAAAAAATATATTAATAAAAATGCCATAAATCTATCCCCTATTTTGTAAACGCTTTGAATTTTGCGCAAACCAATCGTTAAACGCTTATTGCGATTTTCTTTTTTTACCAAAAATAGGTAGAAGAATACGTATCGGCCTAAACTGAGGAAAAACATTTTTTTTTATATATTTTTGGGGGATATTTATTATAGCAAAAAGTAAAAAATATTGATTTTTTTTCAAAATTGTCACTCTATTATTGTTTATAGCGCAAAAAATAAAAACCGCAGAGGTGATCAAATACCGCCAAAAGAAAGCTCTATTTGTGGGGAAAAAAAAGAACGCCAATTTTGTTTGGGAGCCACGTCGCACGACCGCGCAATTGTCAGTTAAAGCGACGCAGTGCTGAATCGCAAAAAGGGGCCTGGTCCTTTAGCTGCATATTGGTCTGGGTCTTAAGTGGTTAAAGAGCAACCCCACCTGTCTGACAGATCAGATATCACAGGGCGGGTGATGAGACCATCAAATTATTTAACATTGTTTATTGCTTGTCTCACAATATTGTGCTGAAAGTGACACACAGATAGGTCGCTCTTCCGGGGGAGGTTGCAAACATCTGACTGCGGAGCAATAGGGAAACTTGCTTTGGGAATCTTAAAAGATTTGTCACATACATGGTGGAAGGCCGAAGGGTCAAGAATAGGGTGACCACATTTCCAAACTACCATTCAGGGACACCCTCCCTTCCCAAAAATCAGCTTGTGCTGTAACGAATCACAGCAGGGTGATTGGACACAAGAGGCGGGATTTATGATTTCTCCAATCACAAGCAGGGGGCGAGGATTGTGCTCCTCCAGGCATTCCCAGCCAGGACAAGTACTGTCAGTGACTAAAGCGGTGACGTGGCGCCCTTTTTTGGGGGCATCAGATTGGCTCGGGGGGTGGCTGTGTCAGATTTATTCCGGGACACTGTATTGTCCTGGAATGAATGTGCCCGGGACAGACCTGCAAAATGCGAGTGCCATTTTACCACATAAGTCCCAGGCCATTTCACTTGCCAAAGACCAGAGCATTTTTTGTGATTCGGCACTGCGTCGCTTTAACTGACAATTGCGTGGTCGTGCGACGTGGCTCCAAAACAAAATTGAAGTACTTTTTTTTCCCACAAATAGAGCTTTCTTTTGGTGGTATTTGATCACCTCTGCGGTTTTTATTTTTTGCGCTATAAACAAAAATAGAGCAACAATTTTGAAAAAAATTGAATATTTTTTACTTTTTGCTATAATAAATATCCTCAGAAAATCTATAATTTTAAATTTTTTCCCACAGTTTAGGTCGATACGTATTCTTCTACATAGTTACAAACATACAGCACAGTGGGGTAGTGGTTAGCACTTTCACCAAGCAGCAAAAGGTTTGCTGGTTTGAATTCTGACCACGACACCATCTGCCTGGAGTTTGCATGTTCTCCCTGTGTCTGCGTGGGTTTCCCCACGGGAACTCCGGTTTCCTCCAACACTCTAAAGTCATGCTGGTAGGTAAATTGGATCTTGTCCAAATTGGCCCAGTATATATATACATGTCCCAAGTTTGTCAAGATCCTACGGGGTAAATGACCACACCAGCCAAGCAGACACTAGCTGCAATAAGTGCCTAGAGGCAATACAGTTTGCATGTGTAGCGCTATACAAGTCATTCATTCATGATCAGAAGCAATGCTAACCATAACACAACATTAGCAGAATTTATCCAAAGGGTGGCGCTGAAGAGCTGAAAAACCACACAATTCTTTGCCGTTTGTTTGCAATACAAGTTCACAGCCAACGCCCTTCGGACAAAAGTCCTACGTTTATGTGTACGACGAGGCCTTTGTGCAAAAGGGAAAAAAAAGTTTAGTCTTTAGTTCTACTTTAACTCTTTCTTGGGGACTGTTTCTCACCCCATTTATAGAGTGTCATTATTATAATTTTTTCCCCAAAAGCTTAAATTAATTC
The DNA here is from genome assembly GCA_029574335.1 of Rana kukunoris. Classification (NCBI taxonomy): domain Eukaryota; kingdom Metazoa; phylum Chordata; class Amphibia; order Anura; family Ranidae; genus Rana; species Rana kukunoris. The sequence goes on along the minus strand of CM056059.1, from coordinate 154,721,047 downwards.
TTATAACACATAAATGATAATAATAAAAAAAGATTTTGGTATACACAAGATAAGAATATCGTATCGCTCTAAGAAAAACCTGAAAGTCGAAATGACTTTATCTTTGGTAAAGCAGGTCATGTAGACCGCAGGAGAAGAGAGGCATTAAGAATCCTCATTTCTCTGCACACAGCCGGCTCCTCGTCAGAAATTCACGGAGAAAAGTTAGCAGAATCCGACGAGAGTTTTTGACAGGCAAAGTCAGTGTGACATCCGGGTAATGAGATGCTCAAGTCAACGTGAGATAAAATGCTGCATTTTATATAGGAGGTGGCTGAACGGGAGTCAAAAATTATGGAAAATAAGAGAAAGAGAAAGGTATATAGTCGGTGATGATCAAATCACAAGGAGGCAACAATTTACCAAATCTATTATAGCAGTGGTTTTCAACCTTCTAGTGTCGTGACCCCCTGATAAAATTTCCCAAGTTGTGGGGACCCCCTAACAGTAAAATTATTTTCGTATTGTAGGTTGTCGGCACCCAAGGCAAGACAAGTAACTTGCGCTCCCTGAGTCCCTTATACTCATAGGGCCAGATTCAGGTAGAGTTAGGCTGGCGGATCAATGGATCCGCCAGCCTAACTGTCACTTTAAGCCGGCGTTTTTGTTTTCTGTAACCAGAAAACAAGAAACGCCGGGTTGGAGTTCCGATGCGATTGGCGTAATTGAATTTCGCCATTGCATCGTTACTTCAACTTAAAAATGGCGCCGGGGGCGTTCCCGACGATTTACGCTCAAAAAATATGTTAATGAGCGGAAATCGGCAATTCACGATCTTTTTCAGGCGCGACGCAGTGACTTTACAACGTTTCCGGAAGCGATACGCGGCGTATAGATAAACCAGCCCCCTAGTGGAATATCCTATGTTAGGTATAGCCGTCGTCATCGCGTCGGAAAAAAAACAAATCGGGTCGTTTGCGTAAAACATTCATGAATGGGGACGTGACGTCATTGACGTTCACTGACAGAACTTGGAGCATGCGCACTGGGATGCATTGACACTCGACGCATGCGCAGTACGTTCGCCGCGGGATCGCGCTTATTTTAAATAATACGCGCCCCGTACCCGCCAAATTTGAATTCCGCCGGCTCATTTGCGATACGCTGCCGCAACTTTAGGAGCAAGTGCTTCATGAATAACAGCACTTGCTCCTAAAATTTCTGCAGCGTAACGTAAATGAGATGCGTTACTCCAGAGCAAAGATGCTCTGATCTACCTGAATCTGGCCCATACAGTATTGAACCCCCTTATGGTACATTTTAGGATGTACCACTCTCTCTCTCTCTTTGTTCCCCTTTCTTTCCCCTTTATCTCTCTCTATCAGGGGCGGACTGACAGCTCATGGGGCCCCCGAGCAAAAGGAGATTATGGGGCCCCCTGTGTCTCCGGTCCCACGTTCAAGCTACATCCACACAAAGTCCCACCTACATATTGCACTGCCCACATTGCATGCATTCAAAGAATTTCTCTACACAATGTTCAAAATAAATGTTTATTATAGGAATTAAAAAATTCTTGCCACTGATCACCAATGTAAGGAGCATTCTTCCCACTGATCACCATGTAAGGAGCATTCTTCCCACTGATCACCAATGTAAGGCCTCGTACACACGATCAAATCTGTCCGCTGGAAACGGTCCGCTGGACCGTTTCAGCAGACAGATTCGATCGTGTGTACGGCCGAACCGACAGATTTGGCCACCCGACAGATTTCAAAGCATGCTTTGAAATCTATCGGGTGGGAATCCGTCTGCCCGACATGTCTGCTGGTTAATACACTTACCAGCAGACATGTCGTCCCGCACCGCCGCCGCACCGCTGCCGAATGGATTCGGCGCATGCGCGGAAGTGTTTTACTTCCTGGTGCGGTGACGTGGCGGCGTCAACGTCACCGCCACGTCACCGACACGTCAGCGCGCTCTCTGCTGGCGGGGATTTTGGTTTGCTCGTGTGTACACGCGAGCAAACCAAAATCCCAGCAGACAGATTTGTTCAAATCTGTCGGATGGACAGATTTGAACAAATCTGTCTGCTCGTGTGTACAAGGCCTAAGGGGCATTCTTCCCACTGACCACCAATGTAAGGGACATTCTTCCCACTGACCACCAATGAAGGGGGCATTCTTCTCACTGATCACCAATGTAAGGAACATTCTTCCCACTGATCACCAATGTAAGGGACATTCTTCCCACTGACCACCAATGTAAGGAACATTCTTCTCACTGATCACCAATGTAAGGGACATTCTTCTCACTGATCACCAATGTAAGGGACATTCTTCCCACTGATCACCAATGTAAGGGGCATTCTTCTCACTGACCACCAATGTAAGGAACATTCTCCTCACTGATCACCAATGTAAGGAACATTCTTCTCACTGACCACCAATGTAAGGAACATTCTCCTCACTGATCACCAATGTAAGGAACATTCTCCTCACTGATCACCAATGTAAGGAACATTCTCCTCACTGACCACCAATGTAAGGGAACATTCTTCCCACTGATCACCAATGTAAGGAACATTCTTCCCACTGATCACCAATGTAAGGGACATTCTTCCCACTGATCACCAATGTAAGGAACATTCTTCTCACTGATCACCAATGTAAGGGACATTCTTCTCACCGATCACCAATGTAAGGGACATTCTTCTCACTGATCACCAATGTAAGGGACATTCTTCCCACTGATCACCAATGTAAGGGACATTCTTCCCACTGATCACCAATGTAAGGAACATTCTTCTCACTGATCACCAATGTAAGGGACATTCTTCTCACTGATCACCAATGTAAGGGACATTCTTCTCACTGATCACCAATGTAAGGAACATTCTTCCCACTGATCACCAATGTAAGGAACATTCTTCTCACTGATCACCAATGTAAGGGACATTCTTCTCACTGATCACCAATGTAAGGGACATTCTTCCCAATGATCACCAATGTAAGGGGCATTCTTCTCACTGATCACCAATGTAAGGGACATTCTTCTCACTGATCACCAATGTAAGGGACATTCTTCCCACTGATCACCAATGTAAGGAACATTCTTCCCACTGATCACCAATGTAAGGAACATTCTTCCCACTGATCACCAATGTAAGGAACATTCTCCTCACTGATCACCAATGTAAGGAACATTCTCCTCACTGATCACCAATGTAAGGAACATTCTCCTCACTGACCACCAATGTAAGGGAACATTCTTCCCACTGATCACCAATGTAAGGAACATTCTTCCCACTGATCACCAATGTAAGGGACATTCTTCTCACTGATCAGCAATGTAAGGAACATTCTTCTCACTGATCAGCAATGTAAGGGACATTCTTCTCACTGATCACCAATGTAAGGGACATTCTTTCCACTGATCACCAATGTAAGGAACATTCTTCCCACTGATCACCAATGTAAGGGACATTCTTCTCACTGATCACCAATGTAAGGAACATTCTTCTCACTGATCACCAATGTAAGGGACATTCTTTCCACTGATCACCAATGTAAGGAACATTCTTCTCACTGATCACCAATGTAAGGAACATTCTTCTCACTGATCACCAATGTAAGGGACATTCTTCTCACTGATCACCAATGTAAGGGACATTCTTCTCACTGATCACCAATGTAAGGGACATTCTTCCCACTGATCACCAATGTAAGGGACATTCTACTCACTGATCACCAATGTAAGGGACATTCTTCCCACTGATCACCAATGTAAGGGACATTCTTCTCACTGATCACCAATGTTAGGCCCCATACACACGATCGGACATATCCGATGAAAACGGTCCGCGGACCATTTCCATCGGATATGTCCGATCGGGAGTTTGATCCGATGGCGTGTACACACCATCGGATCAAATTCCCCGCCGCCGGACGGCGCGGTGACGTGGCGGTGACGCGGCGGTGACGTTGACGCCGCCGCGTCACCGCCACGTCACCGCACCACGAAGTAAAACACTTCCGCGCATGCGCTGAATCCATTCGGCAGCGGCGCGGCGGCGGTGGGGGCCGACATGTCTGCTGGTAAGTGTACTAACCAGCAGACATGTCGGGCGGACAGATTCCCACCGGATAGATTTCAAAGCTTGCTTTGAAATCTGTCGGGTGGAGAAATCTGTCCGCTAGCCCATACACACGAGCGGAGATGTCTGCTGAAACGGTCCATCGGACCGTTTTCAGCGGACATATCCCCTCGTGTGTACGCGGCCTAAGGGACATTCTTCCCACTGATCACCAATGTAAGGAACATTCTTCTCACTGATCACCAATGTAAGGGACATTCTTCTCACTGATCACCAATGTAAGGGACATTCTTCTCACTGATCACCAATGTAAGGGACATTCTTCTCACTGATCACCAATGTAAGGGACATTCTTCTCACTGATCACCAATGTAAGGCGCTTTACCGTAATTTTTGTGGAGGAATTCGGCCGATAGTGGGGCACTTTTAACCCCCGCTAGTGTCCGAAAAAGGGATAAAACAACCCGCAAAGTGCTGCTGCATTTCAATGGGCACCACTCCAAAGATGCTGCTTGCAGGACATTTTTTAACATCCTGCCAGCGCATCGCCTCAGTGTGAAAGTACTCAGGCTTTCACATTTACACTACAGGGGAGATGTTTTACAGGCGCTATTTTTATCCCAAAAGTGCATGAAAAACTTCTCAGCGTGAAAGGGGACTTGGGGAAAAGCATTCAGTGTATACATTTCAATGATTTTATATATATATAGGAAATAACACTCACTTAGCCCAGGTTCACACTGACAGCCGGAATGAAATCCTGCAAGTTCAGCTAAACTCACACAATTTGTCAGTGTGAGTTTGGCGGGCGATTTCAGAGACATCTGTGGGGGTCGCTGCACAGATGTCTATGGAAATTGCACCCAGAAGTCACTAAAAGTTGTACAGAAACTACTTTTGGGAATCGGTGCGGCGCCACAAATGGGGCATCGCACTGATTCAGGTAGTGCCATTGCCATGCGATTTCACATGTCAAATCACATGGCAAAGTGCTCCAATGTGAACCAGGGCTAAGTGCTATTCCCTATATAACATTGATATCTATACACTGTGTGCATTGAGTGGCATTGAGTGTACCAGATATCAGTGTGCACTAGTGAATAGCACCTGCCCTGACCTGCCACCTGGTATATAGGCACAGCACATGGCAAGAAGGAAGGAACCAGGAAGTAACACTCAGCATGGCTCTTATAACAGCACAGACACAGTAACTGCAGTGATTTTATTATCACACTGACCTGCTGCTGCACACAAGGCAGGTCAATGTGGATGCAGGGGTGGATCCAGAATCTAGTCTCGGGAGGGGCACTGCCAGAAAATAAGGTGTACAGGCTGTACGCCATATTGTGCAATAGCCAGCAAAGGCACATGTGCTGATTGGCCAGAGGGGGAGCCAATCAGCGGGTCCAGCAGACGTGATGTCCGCTGGCCACCTGCAATTTCTCCCCACAGAGATAGAACAGCGGTCTGCTGATGTAAACAAGCAGATCTCTGTTCTGTCTGAGATGAACAGAGTGATCTTGTGTTCCTGCTAACCAGGAACACGGATCACTCTGTTCATCTAGTGAGTCCATCCCCACACAGTTAGCAAGCACACCCTAGGGACACAGTTAACTCTTTGATCACCCCTGATGTTAACTCTTCCCAGACAGTTTCAGTAAAGTGACATAGCATATTTTTTAGCACTGATCACTGTATTAGTGTCACTGGTCCCCAAAAAGTGTCAGTTAGGTGTCCGATCTGTCCGCCATGATGTTGTAGTCCCACTAAAAATTTACTGATGGCCACCATTACTAGTAAAATATAAATACAAATACCATAAATATATACCCTATTTTGTAGATGCTATAACTTTTGTGCAAACCAATCAATATACATCATTTATTGGGATTTTTTTACCAAAAATATGTAGCAAAATACATATTGGCCTAAATTGAGGAAGACTTTTTTTTATAGCAAAAAGTTAAAAAATTATCGGTTTGTTTATATTGCAAAAAATAAAATATCACGTAAAGTGCTATTAGTGGAAAAAGAACATACATTTTACTTTGGTACAGCGTTGCACGAGCACGCAATTGTCAGTCAGTTACAGTAACGCATCGCAGTATCGCAAAAAATTGCCTGTTCACGGGGGTAAAACTTCCCGGAGCTGAAGGGGTTAGATAGAACAAAACTAAAAAGGCAGCATCTGTTTTTCATAAATAATGGCAGTATGGCATGCAATATTTCGCAATTTTACACAATCATTAATCCTTTTACTCACTTTTTTTTGGGGGTGCTCTTGTGGGGGGAGGGGCTCCCATGCAGGAGTAATGGAGATCCATGAATTGCATTGCACTGTCTGCAGTTCAGCCGGCAGTATCAGATGACAGTGACACACAGTCACTGCTTCTTCCTGTGTTCACGCCATGCTGTGGACAGTGGAGAAGATGGAGGCAGGAGGTGGGTGGAGTCAACACTCTCACTCGGGGCGGAGAACGAAGAAGGCTCTGCAGCTGCTCTGCTGGGGCTCTCCTTCTCATTAGCAGTGGGCGGCTCCAGCCTCCGACGTGACTGACGTCACTGGTTGCTACACGCCAAGCGGCACAGGCGTTAGCAACCAGCGGCGCAGTGCCACCCACCTCCTCCCTCCAGCGCGGCATAATGACGAGAGTCTCTCGCCGCTGATTATACCGATAGAGAGAGAGAGACTCGGTCAGGAGTCGGGTCGGGACTGCAGTCAGAGCCGACCGGGCCCCCCCACCACCACGGGCCCTCGGGCAGTGCCCGACGGACCGAATGGTCAGTCCGCCCCTGCTCTCTTTCCTAATTTTTTTTCCCCTCTCATCCCTCGTCTTTCTCTTTCTTTCTCCCCCTTTTTCTTTGGTTCTCCCCCTTTTTCCTCTCCCTTCCATGTATTGTCAATTTTTATTCCTTCTCTTACTCCTTGGGTGGGGGGGGGGGGTTGATCAGTGGAAATGTTGGGGGGAGTTCTGATCAGCCAACTTATGTGCTCTTAAGGTCATCTGCTGATCTGAGAACTGTAGTGGGGCCTTTTAATGGCAACTCTAATCACAGGTAGTGTTACTGTGTCTCCGATTATATGGTGTCTTGTAGCAGGGGCACCTATGTGGAAATCAGGAGATAGGGTCTCCTCCAGCCCCTCTCACTTCACATTCCTCACCAGTCAGCTGACCTCTAGTCTCCACCCCCAACCATGCTGTGAACTGAATGGGTGGCTGCGGGCTCCAGGGACAGCCCTGCTGGGCAGCCGCAAAAATGCTGGGAGAGCCAGGAACAGTCAAGGATTTGGTGACCCCTGGAAAATCATCATTTGACCCCCGAGGGGGTCCTGACCCCCAGGTTGAGAACCACTGTATTATAGCATCTCAAGCAGGTATAACACCTTATCATAATTCTTCCTTATCATAATTCTTCAATTTTTTAAAACATCTAATATTAACAAAAAACAAAGGCAAGAAACCATCTTTATAGGAGAGAATCTGGCAATGTTTTTTATGGCACTCACAAAAAAAATGAAAACTAAGCAAAATGGGTCAGTGGTGGAACTACCAGGATCACAAAAGGTCGGTGTTCGCAGCTGTCAGCCATAACACCAGGATTGTTTCTTCAGTGAGTGAGTGAGTGAAAATCTTCTATAGCGCAACACATGCAAACTGAATCGACTCGGGGCGCTTGGTATCCATTTCTTCCTACACTTTGCCTTCAGAATAGATGGGATTTGAGTTTTTTTCTGAAGGCCTGGTGATTCCCTTCCGTTCGGATGCTGGTTGGTAAAGCGTTCCAGAGTCTAGGTCCTTGGACTGCGAATCTTCGTTCTCCTTTGGACTTGTATCTGGCCTTGAGTATCCAGAGTAGATTTTGGTTGGTAGAATGGAGAATGGGATTTGGGTTGTGGAATTGAAATTTTTCACATAGATATTGAGGGGCACTTCCTTGTACACATTTGTGTGTTAGGCAGAGTGCCTTAAATGTTATTCTGTCTTTTACTGGTAACTAGTGTTGCTCACGAATATTCGCATTGCATATTCGAGTATTCGCGAATAAATCGAATATCGCAGTGATATTTTTTCAAATTTATTTTTAAAACAGATCACATCCTAGTGATCTCCATCGACGTCTAAAAGCATTGCTGGTATGATTAGAGACCCTGGGCCGAGTAGCTGAGGCGATCCTTTTATGTTGCCGAATATTCGCGACTACTTTCTCTGCCCTTCTGTGTTTTGTGTATAAAAAAAAAAATAGCTTTAGTTTAGTCATATAAGTTTGTGTAAGTAGAGTTAGTGTTTAGTGCCTATTAGTTTAGTAATCCAGGAAATGATCTCCGTTTTCGCGTGTTGACGAGAATTTCGCAATCAATTTCGCATTCGCATTAGCGAAATTTCGCAACATTTTTTTTTTTTTGATAAAATATCACAAATATTCGATATTAACGAATATTTTGCGAATATTCTTCTATATATTCGTGAAATATCGCAAAATCGAATACGGCGTATTCCGCTCATCAGTGGTAACCAGTGAAGGGATCTCAGGGAGGGAGAATATTCTTCTATATATTCGTGAAATATCGCGAAATCGAATATGGCGTATTCCGCTCATCAGTGGTAACCAGTGAAGGGATCTCAGGGAGGGAGAGATTGACTTCCAGGGTTTTTTGCCTGTTAGGCCACGTACACACGACTAAACAAATCCGATGAAAACGGTCGGACAGACCGTTTTCATCGGATATGTCTGCTGGGCTATTTTGGTTTGATCAGTGTACACACGATCAAACCAAAATCCCTGCGGACAGACAGGGTGGTGACGTGGCGGTGACGTTGATGCCGCCACGTCACCACTCCAGGAAGTAAAATACTTCCACGCATGCGTCGAATCCATTCAGCGCATGCGGGAGATTTTTGTCCGCTGGTTAGGCGTACTAACCAGCGGACATGTCGGACGGACAGGTTTCCAGCAGACAAGTTTTAAAGCATGCTTTAAAACTTGTCTGCTGGAAAAACCTGTCTGCTCGCCCGTACACACGATCGGATTTGTCTGCTGAAGCGGTCCGTCGGACCGGTTTCAGCAGATAAATTCGATCGTGTGTACGCGGCCTTACAAGTCGTGCAGCGTATTCTGGACGACCTGCAGACGAGCAATTTGGTATTTTGGGAGTCCGAGGTAAAGGGCGTTTGGATAGTCGAGTCTGGAATTGATTATCGTTCCTACTACGACTGCTGTGTCCTCTTTCGGTATAAAGGGAATAAGTCTCCGTAGCAGGTGCAGCAGATGGTGGGACCCGTTGACTACTGAACTTATTTGTGCATCCATTGTCATGTCGGAGTCTAAAATGACTCTGAGACTTTGGTGCTGGGGGTTATGGTTTGTCCCAAAATGGGCGGGGGTGTCCATGTTGTCATGGGAAGTCTCTTTCGGTTGGCGTGAAGCAGAAGGAATTCTGTTTTTAAACCATTACATTTAAGGTAACTCTCTGTCATCCAATTTTCTATCAAAGTAAGGCATTTCTCTAGTCCGAGATAATGATCATTTTTGATGCTGATACAGAAGTCAAGTTGGGTTTTATACGTATAGGAGTGGTAGAGTAATTTCTGGTTACTGATGATTTCCAGGATGCTCTACAACAGTGGTCATCAACCCTGTCCTAAGGGCCCACTAACAGGCCAGGTTTGCAAGATAACTGAAATACATCATAAGTGATATAATTTGCTGCTGAATAATTGGAGTATTCTAGTCTGCATCTCCCCTAAGGTAATACATTAAAGCTGACCTGTTAGTGGGCCCTGAGGACAGGGTCGATGACCACTGCTCTACAAAATAAAAGCAGTCTGTGATGGAACAATCCAGCACTCAGCTTGGGTGCTTCCGTCAAGATATACAACTTCCTTCAGTCTGGACCCAGAAATCAGGTATTATAGCTGAGCATCCAAGACTATAGGGCACTAGCTTAGATGCCAACTGCAACTCACTGTATTGTAAAATCACACAGAATATATAGCACACCAGATCAGGTGAGCCTAATTGCATTATCATATGCAAAGGAAACAGGAGTATACATGAATATAATTAACCACTTATGGACCCCCCCTCCCAGGGTTGCTGTTACAGACGACTGAAGTTGGTCCCACCCCCTCCGGTGCTGCTTTAGCTCTCCTATCCTGGCGGGGAGCCCAGGATCTGATCCGGCAGTTGAGCCTGCTTACAATAGAGGAGTTTGGAGACTGGATCATCTTCAATCACCTCTATGGTCTAGGAGACAGGAAGCGTTGGGGCAGATGCGAATCGGGTTTTATGGAATATAAAGGGGATTGAAGTATGTTATATGAAGATGAATACAGTAGTGGGCCAGATTCTCGTAGATGCGCGCCTAATTATGCAGGCGTTGCGCATCTCAGATGCACTACGCCGACGTAACACGGAGTGGCAAGTACCGTATTCCCTAAGTAAATGCGCTCCAAGATGCGCCTGCGTCGCGTAAAATCATGGGCGTAATCCGGCGCAACTCCAAAGTAGGAGGGAAGTGGGCGTGTTGCATTATAATGAAGCGTGACCCCATGCAAATGCAGGCCGGGACGAACGGAGCATGCGCCGTGACATGGATGACCCGCGCCATGACGTGGTTGACCCGCGCCGTGACGTGGATGCCTTCTGCGCATGCGCAAAGCCTCCCTACGATGCGCCGGCGCAGGGTATATAATGCGCCCACACATGCGCCCGTGCAGCGCAAACGTCTCCCATTTTTTGGATAGTGACGGCCAAAGTTTGTGCTTGACAGGATGACAACCGTGGTTAAGGAGAGGAGGAAGAAGAATTTCTCCCCAGAGGAGAGGGCCCTTGTCGTCAGGGCCATGGAGAAGTTTGATTCGCGGCTCCATGGTGCTGACAGTGCCCGGACCAGCAAGTCCCGGAGGGATCAGATTTTAATGAGGGCCGCGTGCCAGGTCAATGCCCTCTCTCATGAGGTCCGGACACCGCAGGACATTCAGAAGAAAATGAATGACCTGCGGCGTCATGTGAAGGGCAAGCTGGCTGCCATAGCTCGGCATGCCAAGGGCACTGCCCTGTTCGCCTGACTGAGGAGGAGAAGGTGGTTGCCCGCTGCCTACAGACGGAGCAGGTAGAGGGAGTTGGGGGCTATGAGTCCCAGAAGCCAGCCGTGAGGACAGGTAAGTGTGTTTTATATTCTATCTGTTGTGTACATGTATGGGGGTGGAAGGGAACATGTGCCAAGTGTGTGGCTCCACCAACATGGGCATCTTTTGTGTCATCCACAGATGTGCAGGAGGGAGCGGGGCCATCTGTTGATGCCAGGGCCCATCAGGATCCATCCCCTGAAGATTCAGTCCCTCTGGCTGCCCCCCTGGAACAGGACTTGGAGGGAAGTGGGCACACCTCAACGGAGGAGGTGGTTGAGGAGGGTGTGGTAGTCCAGGACCAGGCCCTCTATGTTGTTGTGGAGGAGGATGGTGGGTTGGCCGGACCAGCCCAGGCTATTCCTCTACCTGTAGCGTCCCCCTCCAACCTCTCCAGTCCCTCTCTTTCCCCCCCCCTCATCTCCGACCCCTCAACATCCTCCCCTTATGCCCGGACCCCTGCCACTCCCCGCAAGGCGACGTGCAAGACCAGGGGTGTTCATAAGGTCCTGCCGGAAGAGCTGGTCAGACAGCAGGACCAGCAGAATCAGCACCTGGCCGAGGTCGTGGAGGAGATGAGGCGCCTGGCCGACAGCCTGGCATCCTCGGACAATATTACAGATGCCATCCAGGATGTTGCTGTTAACAGCGCAGCAACGCTGACCAGCTTGGGGGAGCTGCAGGAAAACACCTCGGAACTTGTGGGGGAGGTTCGTGCCCTGCGCCTTGCTGTCGAGGCGCAGACTGCTGTGCAGACCCGCATAGCGGTTGCCCTGGAGGGCATGCAGGCAGCCAGGGAGGGACGTGGGGATGCTCCTCCTCAACCTGCTGCCCCCCCCCATCTGTGGCTGCCCCCAGGCAAGTGAGGGGCAAGACCCGTGGCACCAGGCAGAGCCCCCGCCAGGCCCATTAATTTTATTTTTCTTTATTATTATGCTCTGGATAAGAGCTTTTTTTGTTATTTGTTATGCTCTGGATAATAGTTTTTTTTATATATTTATTTTTGTGCTCTGGATAAGAGCTTTTTTTATTTATTTTTGGATACTGCACACGGTGCAGTGTGAATGGTGTGTGAATGTGAGAGGGTGGCACTCCTGACAGTAAGGGGTGTCACCCTCGGCCGTGGAGGTGAAGTTAACCCCACGGCTGTATGAATGATGTGTGAAAGGTGTATGAATGGACAGCAACATCATTGGGGCCTTGACGTGGCGTTGCTGCTCCCAACTCCTACATGCTGGACTTGGGCTAATCCAATGCGATGTGCATGTGGTGTGTGTGATCTAGGGACATCAGTGGTGTACACGCGTGCATTGTCTGTGTGCCATGCTGTATGTGTGTGTTTAACGGTCAAAGATTCGTAACACGAGGACCCTCCTGACTGCTCTTCCATCAGCTGACGGGGTCTCCTCTGGCGGGGGGGGGCTGTGTGGTTGGGGGGTCAGGTCATCACGTAGGGCAATGGGCAGGCCCTTTCTCATGGCAAAGTTGTGCAGAATACAACATGCACCAATGATCTGACCCACAAAGTTGGGGGAATACAATAGGGCCCCCCCAGACTTATCCAGGCATCGGAAACGGGACTTCAGGAGGCCAAATGTGCGCTCCACCACTGCACGGGTTTTAATGTGTGCTTCATTGTATCTTCTCTCTCCTCTGGTTTGGGGGTTCCGGAAAGGAGTCATGAGATGGGGTCCCAGTGTATATGCAGAGTCACCTGTAAGGGAAAAGACAGGAGGATGGTAGTCATGCATGTGCCACTTCTGTTGTGCATCATGGGAGGGGATAGTCATGGCTGCCACCCATGTCACTCACCAACCAGCCAGCTGTCCCCATACATGTCCTGCTCAAAATCTTCTGGGATGTTGCTTTGACGGTAGATGTAGCTGTCATGGCTGGACCCGGGGTCTTTGGCACGGACGTGCCATATGAGGTATTTGGCATCGGCTATCACCTGTACGTTGATGGAATGCCAATGCTTCCGATTGCGGTATATGTGCTCTGTGGCACTGGGGGGCTGGAGTGCCACATGTGTGCAATCAATGGCCCCGATGGTGCGTGGGAATTCGTCAATTCTGTAGAAATCTGTCATTGCCTTCTGCCGCAGGTGCTCAGTGGTGGGTCTGATGAACTGGTTGGACATGCGTCTGAGGATTGCGGGGACAACCTGGTGCAGACATCTGCTTATGCTGGTTTGTGACATCCCAGCCACCACTCCACTTGTACGCTGGAATGATCCACTGGCCAGGAAATGCAGTGTTGCCAGTACCTTCACCAGTGGCTGCAGTGCACGTGAGCGGTATGTCTGGCGATGTCATCCTGCAGGGCTGTGGTTATTTCCAGGATGGCAGCAGGGCTGAATCTGAAGATGCGATACACCTCCTCATCACCCATGCCAAAGAGCCTCATGCGCGCTCGGTAGATTCTCTCACGTGCCCCCCTCCTCCTACTCCTCCTTCTATGTGCCTCTTCCTCTGCATACCTTAGTAGTGATAAGACCATGGCTGGCCCTGGCATCATTGGCATACGAATGTGTTGTCCAGTAAGTGTGATTGCTCAGCTAGTCCGTTACGGTGCTGCTGTAGTTGCTCTCCAGCTGACTTGCACACGGCCTTGAGCAAAGTTACCCGTGCTTTTATGAGGGGTATGTTTACTCAAGGCTTTCGAGTTACGCGCACCACGAGTAGCCAACGCCGGACGCGCGTAGTTTCGGGAATCCGCGCATCTCCCTCATTTGCATATTTGCATGCTAATTCAATGGGAACTGAATATTTTTCATGCGTAACTATGCGCCTACGCCGCGCTAGCTTAATGCATTTTCGCCGCACAGACGGAAAAAATTTTCGCGCGTATATGGTTCTGTGTTTACCGCGCATCGATACGCAGGCGAACATTTACTATTACGCCGCGCATATACATTTACGCAGGCGTAGCGCCTCTGAGAATCTGGCCCAGTATATATATCTATATATATATATAGATATATATATATAGATATATATAGATATATATATCTATATATCTATATATATATATATATATATATATAGATATATATATATCTTTATCTATCTTTTTTTTTTATTAAGAAGAAAATATTTCTTTAATTTTTACCCTATATTAATCCTCCATTTCTTATTGATCCCATTGTTTAAATGTCCAACTATTCCCTATTCAACTCCTTAATCTTTCACCCCCTTTCCTCCCCCCACCCCACCCCAAAAAAAAGGGGAAAAAAAGAAAGAAAACCCCCCCTGCCCTATGTCCTTCTCCCAACTCTCCTCCACCCGCCCACTCCCTCCAAGAGGTACCTGACACTCCACTCACCACGCTTATTTCCCATTTTCACTTCCCAATAATTTATATACTCCTTCATCTGAGTATATAAATGCATTCCATACTCCCCACGCTGCATTATATTGTTATTTTCTATCTTGGGCTGAAAGAACCAGATCTTCTATGGCCCCTACATTTCTAACCCTATGCAGCCACTCAGCAATCGTGGGTGGCCTAGGGTTTTTCCAGTTCCGAGCTATTCCTGCTTTGTCCTCATTAATCAGGTGACAAATAATCTTTATTGGGATCTGTGATAAATGTAACAGACAGAAAGCAGGGTCATCTAGTATTTGATGGGATGTAAATTTTTGCACGATCCTTTGTACTTCTGACCAGTACTTCCTAATCTTAGGACAAGTTCAGAATATATGGAACAAGGTTCCCTTATTCTTCTTACATCTCCAACACCTATCTGAAGTTCCAGGGACAGCGCTTGGTAGCACCATATTGCTCTTCTCAGGGGGACCTGACCCACCTCCTGCTCCAATTCTACCCAGAGTTTTATTTCGGTACTCCTACACCAGTCTATGACCCTTCCCAAGTGTGCCGCCTGATAGTATTTAACTATGTCCGGGACCGCCAAGCCTCCATGACATTTAGGGAGGGTCATTCTAGTTCTACGGATTCTAGATCTTCTATTAGCCCAAATAAATTTAGAGAAAAGCGTATTTACCTGACGCAAGAAGGCAGAAGGGATTTGTATCGGTATTGCTTGTAAGAGATACAACAATTTTGGCAAGACACTCATTTTAATAGTATTACGCCACCCAAACCGCCCGCGGGAAGCGGGGATCGGCTGAATAACACAGCGGGGAGGATACCACGATGGCCGCAGAAGGACGCCGGGCAAGACACTGAGAGTGGTATCCAAAACTGTAAGTATTTATTTTTTTTCCATGAATTTTCCTTCTAGGTTGGAGGTGCGCGCTATATGCCGGGGGAAGTTATATGAAGATAAATACGGTATATATATCTATATATATACATAGATATATATATCTTTATCTATCTATCTATCTATCTATCTATCTATCTATCTATCTATCTATCTATCTATCTATCTATTGTGACAGGAAGTCAGGTAAATCTGTGGGTGTTGTCACAGACGGGAGATACATTTCTGCCTTGTTTAGACAATTCACCAATTACTATCAGGTGTCGGCTACAGAGGTAGCCAGAAAGGTTTAGGGCTTTGGAAAACTTCAGCTGTTCAGTATGAGGCAATTAAGGCCTCTATAAATCATCCAGAGGATGACTACTGATTGCTGCATCCTGAGGCTTTTTGAGTTAAAGAGAGCAGTGAGAAAGACTTCTGAAGAGGTGAGGTGGTTGTTGATTTTTCTGTGTTATAAAAATCTAAAAGACTATTATTTTTCTGCTGTATGACCAGCAGTGTCTGCCCACTATGCCGGACTCCATAGGTAGGTTCCTGTGTTGTGAAGGTAGACGCCTCAAGTGGCCAGGGTTTATTTTGTGTTTTGTTTATGCTGTTTGGATGCTTGCACTTGTTTCCAGCAATATGGAAGAATAAACCATAACCTTTGTTTTCAACCATCCTCGGCTGCCTCTCTGTACACTTCAGTGTGTAGTGAACCCACCCAGGGGGTCACACACACCCGCTACCGAGCTAACCCCTTACACTATCTATCTATCTATCTATCTATCTATCTATCTATCTATCTATCTATCTATCTATCTATCTATCTATCTATCTATCTATCTATCTATCTATCTATCCACCCGTCCATCCATCTATCTATCTATCTATGTATAGATATATATACACACACACACACACACACATGTCATGTTAGGTATATTGGCAGGGGCATAACTATAGGGGTTGCCATTTTTTTTTATATTATTATTTATTTATAAATTATTAATAAACTTAATAAAAAAAATATTGATTGTAAGTTAATAGGAAGGTATATTATATTTACTTGTTTTGTGTTTCAAATATTTTTTAGAATTTTAGAATTATCAACAAAATTCCATTACTGTAACAGAGAATATACAATAATATAATAGAAATAGATATTCCATTAGCAGAACATGTAAAATAGTATAGTAGAAAAAGGCGTAATCATACTCTTATAAATGTAAATGAAAATAGATAACCTAGCGGGTATGTAGGATACGATTATGTAACATGAAGTGTCATAATCATAGCTTCATGGCAGCTATTTGACAACAAGTAATTGACAAATTTAAGTTGATTGAAATAATATAAGTATGTCATCTACGAAGAGAATAGAATTGAATGAACCTATAAAGAAATATAAAGTTAATGGGCCAGATTCAGGTATCGCCGCGTATCTTTGTATCTTTTTATTTACGCTACGCCTCCGCAACTTCGACAGGCAAGTGCTGTATTTACAAAGCACTTGCTCCGTAAGTTGCGGCGGAGTAGCGTAAATGGACCGGCGTATCCGCGAGTTATTCAAATTGGGCAGGTAGGGGGCGTGTTATATTTAAATTAACCCTGACCCCACGTAAATGACGCGCCAAAAGAACTGCGCATGCGCCGGCCTGTGCATGCTCCAAATCACGTCGCAAATAGTCATTGAAAACTATGTAAACGTAACTTACGCCGAGCCCCATTCTGAATCGGCTTACGCAAACGACATAAACGACGTACAATACGACGCTGTCCCGACGTCCATACTTAACATTGGCTGCGCCTCATATAGCAGGGGTAACTTTACGTTTGACGCCTTACGTAAACGTTGCAAATAGATACGCCGTTGTAAGTCTTTCTGAATCTGGCCCAATGTGTTGTAGAATAGCTGGGGAAATAAATTAGGCTAAACCGGGCCGAGTTCCTTCTTTTGGCTTGGCTTTATTTGGTGTGGAGGTCAAAAATTATGCACTGTATGATAATATATATAATTTCACGATGCTTGATGTTTTGATACTTAAAATAAAATACGTTTTTAAATCGAATATCCCAACCTCTATTTACTTGTTTTAAACTTTTTTCCTGGTTTCTGTCCTTGGCCAAAATGATGTCATACAGCCAAGGCGTCTTCATGTAATTTTTTTTTCTTTCATCTGGAGTAGGGGCTTTCTTAACCACTTCCTTATTGGGCCATAGTAATATGACGCTGGCAGGAACCCTCCCTCCGGGTGGACATCATATGACGTCCTTTCTGCCCGGCCGTCTAGGGGGCGCGTGCGCGCCCACGGCATCGCTCGTGTCCCAGTGCGTGTGCCCAGGGGCTGCGATGTCCGCCAGGCACCCGCGATTGCCCGCGATCACGGCAGGAGTGTGGATCTGTGTGTGTAATGATGGGGTGTAAACACACAGATCCACACTCCTGTCAGAGGTGAGGAGACCGATGTTGTGTTCCCAGTACAGAGAAACACAGATCGGTCTCCTCCCCTTGCGAGTCCCCCTCCCCCTACAGTTAGAATCACTCACTAGGAAACATATTAACCCCTTCAGCGCCCCCTAGTGTTAACCCCTTCCCTGCCAGTCACATTTACACAGTAATCGGGGCACTTTTATAGCACCAATCGCTGTATAAAGGGCTACACTGCCACCGCCATTGCTGTTAAGGGAATCCAGCAGTGTGTAGTGATGTAATGTATAGTGGTGTCCAGTAGATAATTGATATTCAGGTATTAGTATGATGACTATAAGTTATGTTCTGCAGCAACACCCAAGTACTCCAGAGAGTGCATTTTATTCCACAGACAATACAAATCCATCAGAGTACATATAATTCAAAGTCCCATTTGACTAGATCAATTCTAGACCTGTGCCTTCATATTCATACAGAGTGACAAGAGTACTGCACATGCGCGAGGCCCCGCTCCTCTCTTCTATTAGCCCAGGGGACGAGGAGGAGGGAGCCCCGTGGTGAAATACCTGCCGCGTTGCGGCCGTGAGCGAACTCCCAGAAGTGGGAAAGAATTGGGAAAGGATACCTATCAAAGACAGGTATCCTGTCCCCCCTCCCCCCGAAAGGTGCCAATTGTGGGAGGAATACGATGAGCGGAAGTTTCACTTCAGAGTGGAGCTCCGCTTTAACTAAGCACACCCTCCTGGCTGCATGCCTGACCTAGGGGCAGATGGATTCCAGGAAGTAAATGCTACATGAATCCTCTGCCCTTACTCAAGAGGTCCACAGCTAGAAATGCTATGGGGGGGTAGTGGGGGGTGGTGTTTATCAAAGTGATTTCTAAACAAAGTAAAGAATGGAGACATGGATGGATGGGGAAGATTGCTTTGAATATTAAAACTGAATTAAATCACGTTTTCAGTCTGTAGCGCTCCGATACTGTTTAGTTCCGCTTTAAAGACACAAAGAAAAGTTTCAGTTTGTACATTTCATATTTCTTTTCATATTTAGATACTTAGGGTGTCTATTGAGCTCAGCCGTAGTGGGAGATTGCAGTTCTGTAACGCTTTTCATGTATTTGCCGACAGAATGATTTCTCGGCAGACTTTGTGCTCTTTTCTTAGAAACGTTTTAATAATAAAGGAAAAAAAGAGTAAAGAAAAATGAAAACCCAGGGACGGCGTCTCATGCCAGGGCGGCTTTTTTCACGCCAGTCCATAAAGTTTTGGTGAAAGGTTAATATCCGGGAAGGAGAGTGGTATACTGATATTACATGCTTATAATTCATCTGGAGAAGCGAATGTAAATGAGAGCTCTCGGATGAATTAAATAATTAGTGTGAGACATGCAAGAGATCCTTTGGAGATTAAATTATATGGAGAGAAATTCTGCCTAATCAACACGCTGATTAACTTAGAAAGGAACAATGAGATCAATCTTGCCACAGATTCCACTACGTGTCTCTTCAATTTAATTCTGAACATGCAGTCCTCTCTTCCAAAATTAACTTTCATCTCCTGGCAAAGGACTATGGGAAGGCGCTATGTAAATTGACCTAGCGTTCTCCCGTTAGATGCCAGGGACTGGCTCCACCTTTCAGTTCAATAAGAGAGTTCTGTCTGTCTTTGATCTTTTTTTTTGTTACATTTTCAACAGCCGACAGATCGGGAAGGATCAGTATTTATATACACATCAGTGGCGGCTGGCGCTCAAATTTTTTGGGGGGGACGCAAGCTTTAAAAAAAACATAAATTGTAGCCACTGTGCCCGTCAAACGCAGCCACTGTGCCCGTCAAACACTGCCACTGTGACATCAAACACAGCCACTGTGCCCATAAATTGCCACCACTGTGCCATCAAAGGCAGCTACCGTATCCATCAATTGCTGCCAGTGTGCCCATCAATTGCTGATACTGTGATCATCAATTGCTGCCAGTGTGCCCATCAATTGCTGTTACTGTTCCCCCTCAATTGCTGCCAGTGTGTTCATCAATTGCTGTTACTGTGCCTCATCAATCGGAGCACTGCAGACCACCAGGCTCTGAGGAAAGGGGTACGCCCCCGAAACGCGTCAGCCCTAACATCGTCTCGAGATTCAAGCGATTATCGTGTTCTGCTGATGTTGTTGGACTTCTGCTGTATTGCCTTTGAAAGCCTGATTTTAACTCCAATTTGTGAGTACAATGATTGATTTTAACATTTTAATAAAATTCATTTAGCGGTATCACACTAGGTCGGTGCGCCCTCCGTTCTTTTCTTTTTTTGCTCATCAATTGCTGCCAGTGTGCCCATCAATTGCTGATACTGTGATCATCAAATGCTGGCAGTGTGCCCATCACTTGCTGCTACTGTGCCCCTTCAGATGCTGCCACTGTGCCCATCAATTGCCAGTGTGCCCATCAATTGCCGCTACTGTGCCCCACCAATTGCTGCCCGTCACTTACCTGTCTCGCAGAGGGTCAGCGGCAGTCTCC
The DNA here is from genome assembly GCA_029574335.1 of Rana kukunoris. Lineage (NCBI taxonomy): Eukaryota > Metazoa > Chordata > Amphibia > Anura > Ranidae > Rana > Rana kukunoris. The sequence continues at coordinate 154,700,688 of CM056059.1, read as the reverse complement.
TGCACGTCCTCCATGTCTTCTTCCGTCCTCTCTCAGGCGTCCACTCACACCGCCTGACTTTTCAGCCAATCAGGTGACAGGTAACAGACCCGGGAACCTGATTGGCTGAGAGGCGGTTCAGTGTTAGCAAAACAAATTCCTTCGCTTTGCTAACACAGCGCTGAGTGAACAGCGAACGCCCAGCATGGCGCCCACTGTTCACCTTTTTGGGCGCCTATTAAAGCGTACGGCTCTAATCAGGTGCTTTCAAAAAACATCCCCACCGCTGTAATTCACGTACCCGGCGCCCAAAAAGGGGCCAGATACCTAAATAGGGGGTGTCAGCGGCGACCATAGATAGATGGCATGAATCTATCTATGGTAATAGAGGGGTGCCAGGAGAGAGGGAGTGGCGCCGAGTACGTCATTCTACATCTGTGTATGCAAATTCTGGACTCGGGAGCGTGCCTGCAAGGTAACCCCTCGGGATAGTGCTTCTCCTAGAAGGTTATACCCCGCTGGAAACACACTCTTCTTTTCTGCCCGTTGTCTCAGCTCTTAATTGGGTAGATTGATAGCAGCGCAGCCATTCACTCCCTCTGCTATCAATCAAATCCAATGATGTGGGGGGCGGGGCCGAGTCCGTAATTCTGCGTCTGTGTATGCAAATGCTGGACTCAGTAGCGCACCCACAAGGTAACCCCCGGGAGATCACGTCTCCTAGGGGGTTATACGATGCGGGGAGGAGGTTCCAGCGCTGCCGGGGTACCCTAGAAGAAGAGGATCGGGGCCACTCTGTGTAAAAATACCTGCACAGTGGAGGTTAGTATGACATGTTTGTTATTTAAAAAAAAATAACTAAGCCTTAAAATCACTTTAACCACTTAAGGAACTGTGCCTGTTTTTTAGAAAATTATTTAGAACCCCCAAATATTGTACATTATTTTTCTAACACCCTAGAGAATAAATTGGCGGTCATTGCAATACTTTTTGTCACACCGTATTTGCTCAGCGGTCTTACAAACGCACTTTTTTAGAAACAATTCACCTTTTTTAATTAAAAAATAAGTAAAGTTAGCCCAATTTTTTTATATTGTGAAAGGTAATCGCCTCCACCGCTGCAGCGGTGGGCACCAGAGAGCAGCGGGAGGTGGGGTAAAAGTGATTTTGCCTCCGCAGAGACCACTTTTATCTTGTAGCGGACACCCACTGAAGAAGAGGATACCGCTGCTACCATAACCCTGGTATTCCTTTTCAAACAGATCACGTATAACAACTGTGGGCGGTCCGGAAGTGGTTAAGTAGCTGTGCCCATTGAAGCTATTCGTGTCATTTTCTTACTTTACAGTTGCCACGCTGGAACTAGAAGTCCAAGCATGCGGTGCATTACCAACCCAATTGTTTCTAAACCCCATTATTAATATACCACCCACTGCAGCAAAGCTACGACAGATCCTCATCGTACGCTTTACATTGTCTGTTTGTCCTGCTCCATAATATCTTGTAAATTCCATTTACTTTTCCCCCGGTGCCGTTATCCGGGTAAGAGACAGTCCTCGGGCCTTCCCGTGGTCGTTTTGGTCAGATTGCTTGAAATTGGGATATAAGTGTCAATAAAAGAAGCGTTTGTCTCGAGTACCGGCCCTGTTAGCGTCTCTGGTGAGAGCCTCCTGGCCGGCGCATGGCGTTCTGGGACCCGGCAGTCATTTCACCGGCTGTTTACCGAGCCACTGGCTCCGTTTTATAGAGGCGATATCTCTTCTTCTTGAAGGCTCCGGCTTCCATAAACCTTTTCAAGAAGTCTATTTACTTTTATTATGGTCTAACCAAGCTCGCCCAGAGCAAAAAATATATTGTGAAGTTAGGAGTTACTTTGATTTACGACCGCCGAGGTTTGTAACTTTTTCCTCTCTTTGAATGACATTACGTGCCGTCATTAAATGACTTGCAGGCTTTTTCCGGGGATCTTAGAACTGTATGCAATTTTGTGGATTTACCGTAAGAAGATGTTTTTGTTTTTGAAAGTACCTGTCAAGCTAAATATTAAAACTATCCCATTAGCTTTTTTTTATACAGTATGTAATATAATTTTCTTATTTTTAAATATTTAGTCTTTGTAAATGTCTATTAAATGCGAGTTGATCTGGCCATTCTCAGCCAAGATCTTTCATGTTCTGTAATAGAATGACAAGGCTAAATTGAATTATGAATCCTTGTCAAATGGAAATAAAGGTGTATCCAGGATAGTTGGCATTAAAGGGGTTGTAAAGGTACAATTCATTTTTTCCTAAATAGCTTCCTTTACCTTAGAGCAGTCCTCCTTCACTTACCTCATCCTTCCATTTTGTCATGGATATGCAATAAAGTCTGGCAGCTTACCTGTCTCCATGTGTTAGAGGCCTGACTCTGTTCTGGCTGCCTTTTTATCATCTCTCCTTCCTGTATGGTCCCACCCCAGGCCATCCCAGGAAGTCTAAATTAACTGTTGCACTGCAGGTCTGCAGTGCTGTTCAACTTTGTTTGTAGCTTGAGTTCCTGTCTGCCGTGTGCTAAGTTAACCTTTCTGTGTACCGATTTTGAATTATCTCTGACTACTCCTGTTTGCCTGTTTCCCTGACTTTTGGCCTGTCCCTTGGTTAACCTTGTCTGCCTGTTCCCCTGACCTCGGCTTACCCATCACTATCGCTTTTGTCCTGTGTGCTGCTTCCTCTCTCTCCCTATGGAGCGTGACCTAGGGTATCCCAGGGGCCGCGACCTGGATCCAGCTGCAGCGAAGACCATCCTCACCACCAGAGGCTCTGGTGAACATCAAGCTGGGTCTTAGACTCCGCGCCCTGGGGAATTTTGGGCTCACGCTTCCTCTCTGTTTGCAGCAGTCGGCTATAGGGTTCACTACCCTGTGGTGCATCCCTGACCCTAACGGGGTGCACTTGTTACCTGGTCACAGGTGACCTGACACATTTTGCTTTTAAATGTCCTTATTTCTTCTGAGAAATCCTCACTTCCTGTTCTTCTGCCTGTAACTCCACACAGTAATGCAAGGCTTTCTCCCTGGTGTGGAGTGTCGTGCTCGCCCCCTCCCTTGGACTACAGGAGTGTCAAGATGCTCTCTAGGTTGCAGATAGAGAAAGAAGCTGTGTGTTAGTGGGTGTTTATGTAAATAACGAATTTGAACAAAACAAAACAAAACACATTTTTTTGCTTCTGCACATCTCTAAAAACATGAAACACGTCAGCCATCCAATCAGGTTGGCCCTATGATGGGTAGGAACATTGCCTGTTCGCCGAACAGCGAACAATTTGGGGATTTTTTTTTTTTTTACTTTTGTAGTACTTTTGTACTTTTCGCTAACCCCCGAAGGAGCCGCTGGTTGTTGTTTGGGATCGGCGTATTAAGTTACCTTGTAGTGTGTCTAGGGGTAGTAGCAGTGAGTAGTAGCAGTGAGCGAATGTCCAGTCACCAAATGGATTTTCAATGCTTTATTCCAGGGCCCAACAACGACCAACATCAACAGGAGATAGGAAAGGTTGATGAAGCAATAGAGAACAGTGCAGTATCAGGCCTGGATATGAAACAGAGCAGTCCTGCTCAAAGTAGTAGTAGATACAGTTCATCACAACTCTCGCCAGAGTGGGTGAGGTGCCTCCAGACAGACCCTTGTTATAAGCCTGGCAGCCGGAATGTCACTTTTAAGTTGCTGGGAGGAACAGGTCTCTATGACAGACCTGGCTCGGGCCTCTGCCACAGGCGTAGTACTTTAGTACTCAAGAGAACAATTCGGATTGAGAGAATCCTCCCAGTAAATGCAATGAAAGGGGTCACCGGTTGACAGCTGACATGTACCTGTCAATTCCAGTAACCAGATGCCCTATGGTTCGCTCAAGCCCTTTTGCATAACCTGCCTCTGGGTTCTCCTCAAGCCGATCCCTGACCGAACGGCACACAGCCTGGGATCTTCTCAGTAAGGTTGGGGACCCAGTAAGTCACTGGGAGCCCCATCGACATCCAGATGGGTCTCCATGGAACAGGTGCTTCTGGCCAGGTGGGCAATGCGAGCGGGGTCAGCGGATGCGCGCACCCTGAAGGTGGATGCCACACCTGGAACGTGGACCCCATGCAGAGAAGAAGAACCGACCACCGACCCAGAACACAGATATACCCCTCCCTAGCATGCCCAGCGAGGGAACAACTCCTCTAATTGGCTGCTGGGGAAAAGTGGCTCTGTCAGAACCCCTCTAGCGCCCACTGCCGCCCAGGGGTGTAATCAAACCTCGGGCCGCCGACCAACCTACAGGACAGTTCTGAAATAGCAGCAGCCTACAATTTGACAAATTATGAATGAGAGCAAATTAACTCTCCCATTCGCCCGCTAACTTTAGCGTAGTGCCCGTACTGAAAGTAAGGGGGCGCTACACTTTACAACTCCTTTAAATTGAAACAATAAAAGTGAAATATTCCTTTAAATTTTATACCTGGGGGGTGTCTATAGTATGCCTGTAAAGCAGCGCTTGTTTCCTGTGCTTAGAACTGTTCCTGCACAAAGTGTCATTTCTGAAGGCTAAAAAGCCATTTAAAATCACTGCTCCTGAAAAAAAAATCAGTTTTAAAAAAAATGTTTTTGCATTGATACATGTCCCCAGGGGCAGGACCTGGGTCCCAAACACTTTTTAGGACAATAACTTGCATATTATCCTTTAAAATTAGCACTTTAGATTTCAAACGTTCGAGTCCCATAGACTAGACTAACCACTTAACCCCAATGACCAGAGCACTTTTTGTGATTTGGCACTGCGTTGCTTTAACTGACAATTGCACGGTCGTGCGACGTGGCTCCCGAACAAGATTGGCGTCCTTTTTTCCCACAAATAGAGCTTTCTTTTGGTGGTATTTGATCATCTCTGCGGTTTTTATTTTTTGTGCTATAAACAAAAATAGAGCGACAATTTTGAAAAAAATGCAATATTTTTTACATTTTGCTATAATAAATTTCCCCCAAAAATATTTAAAAAAACATTTTTTTTCCTCAATTTAGGCCGATACGTATTCTTCTACCTATTTTTCGTAAAAAAAATCGCAATTAGCGTTTATTGATTGGTTTGCGCAAAAATTATAGCGTTTACAAAATAGGGGATCGTTTTATGGCATTTTTATTAATATATTTTTTTTTTACTAGTAATGGCGGCGATCAGCGTTTTTTTTTTCGGTACTGCGATATTGTGGCGGACACTTCAGACACTTTTGACACATTTTTGGGACCATTGGCATTTTTATACCGATCAGTGCTATAAAAATGCATTGGATTACTATAAAAAATGCCATTGTCAGTGAAGGGGTTAACACTAGGGGGCGGGGAAGGGGTTAAGTATGTTCCTGGGTGTGTTCTAACTGTATGGGGGGGAATCACTAGGGGAAATCACTGATCTTCTGTTCATACATCTGTTCAAATGTGCGTCGTCGTACTTTTACGCCGATTCACAAAGCTACTGTAGATACGCCGTAAAACAAGGCTTCAGCCGCCCGACGTAACTTGCCTACCCCGGCGTATCTTGCGCATTCGGCGTTCCCATGTTAAATATGCAAATGAGCAAGATACTCCGATTCACGAACATACGTACGCCCGACGCAGAAATCTACGCCGTTTACGTAAGCCGTTTTTCCGGCATAAAGATAGACCACCAAAAAGGTGGCGCATCCCATGCAAAGCTATGGACGTCGGAACAGCTGTCGTTTTTACGTCGTTTACGTAAGTCGTATGTGAATGGGGCTGGGCGTAAGTTACGTTCACGTCATAGGCAGTGTTCTATCCGACGTGATTCTGAGCATTCGCACTGGGATATGGCCGTTTGTTCGGCCAATCATTTGTATGGGGTCACGGTTCATTAACATGTATCACGCCCACCTTCCACCTACTTTGAATTAGGCGTGCTTACGCCGACGCATTTAAGCTATGCCGCCGTAACTTAGGGAGCAAGTGCTTTGTGAATACAGCACTTGCCTCTCTAAGTTGCGGCGGTGTAGCGTATATTCTATACGCTACGCCCGCCTAACGATACTCCGCCCTACCTGAATCTGGCCCATCAAGTTTGTCATACAGTGTATCAAAGATTTTCTAGTCTGAGGAGGGCTGCACCCCAATGGGCATTGCTTTTTGAAGCACCATGAAAGAAAAAAAAACACCTGGATTTAGTGCTGGTGATTTGCCGGAATAATTGCTTGAAGAAGCACAAAGAACGAGTGATAACTGGGTCTAAAATAAGGTAAGGAACGAAAACAGAAACTTTTTTTTATTTTTTTATTAGCATGTTGATGTGGGGGAAAAGAGGAACCAGGAAAAGCAAATATAAGCAGACTACACTTTTGGGTCAAGTTATTAAAGATGCAAATTATAGATCCTTAAAGGGTCACTAAAGGAAAAAAATGTTTTTGCTGAAATGACTGTTTACAGGGTATAGAGACATAAAAGTTAACTGATTCCTTTTAAAAATGATTAAAAATAGATAAAAAATCAATCATATAATGTGCCTGCAGTTTAGTTTCACGTTTAAATTGGTTTCATGTTTCTGTGTAGAGAGACACACAGAACTAAAACAAACAAATTCAGGGCAGTGTTTTGTTTTTAAAATGAATCTGATTGGTTATGAGGAGTTTTAGACACACAGTAATGACAGCTTGGACCACAGTAAAAAGCTGCCATGAGATTTTTCATAAGGAGCCAGACAAGCAGGAAGTGTGGAGATCAGAGCAGAATTACAGCAACTTCAAAGCAAAAACGAACAATGAGGACATGAAACCAGGGCTGCAGTAAGGTAAAAATTCCTTTAGTGATCCTTTAAGACAGCTTAAAGCGGATGGCCCATTAAAAAAAATATATTAAAAGCCAGCAGCTACAAATACTGCAGCTGCTGACTTTTAATATTAGGACACTTACCTGTCCTGGAGTCCAGCAGCGTCCGCAGCAGAGGACGAGCGATCGCTCGTCACCCTGCTGCTCCCCCCTCCATCCACGGTGAGGGAACCAGGAAGTGAAGCGCTCCGGTTTCACTGCCCGGTTCCCTACGGCGCATGCGCGAGTCGCGCTGCGCCCGCCGATTGGCTCCAGCTGTGTGCTGGGAGCCGAGAGTTCCCAGCACACAACGGGAAAAACCCGTCTTTTGCCCGAGACTGCGGGCCGGAAGTGGGTGCAGACAGGTATCTGCACCCCCCTCCCCCCTGAAAGGTGTCAAATGTGACACCGGAGGGGGGAGGGTTCCGATCAGCGGAACTTCACTTTAGGGTGGAGATCCGCTTTAACCAGTGAAGGATAAATATAAGCAAATTAAATTCAGTTTTAATCCTTCACATCATTTTTTGTCAAGAAAGGTCTAGAACCCCTGTCATGTCTTATTGCATGACTCCACTATGAGTATTTTCCTCACTTCCTCTCCTGATCATTAGGGATGAGACGAACGCCCCCCGGTTCGGTTCGCAACAGAAAATACGGACTTACATGGAATCATCAGTGGGGATGGGCTATCTGTTTGAGTTGAACATGAGTTAGGCCCCTTTCAGACATCCGCCTCCGTTCGTTCATTTTTACAAGTCCGTAAACGGACTTGTAATGGGCCCCTATGGGATCGCGTCCGTTAGCGGATGATGCATCCGCTAACGTCCGCAAAGATCCGCGTCCGTCTAAATCCGTTTTGTCGGACGGAAGAAAATCCTATTTTTCTTCCGTCCGGTGGATCGGATCGGATGAATACGGACCGTGTGTCCGTATTCATCCGATCCGATCCACCGGACGGAAGAAAAATAGGATTTTCTTCCGTCCGACAAAACGGATTTAGACGGACGCGGATCTTTGCGGACGTTAGCGGATGCACCATAGGGGAGAGCGGAGGAGAGACAGGGCGGTCCCTGCACAGTGTGCGCGGACCGCCCTGTCCGCCAACAGCTGAGCGGGGATCCCCGCTGAGCCGACGGACACACACGGAGCGGACCGAAAAACGGTCCGCTCCGTGTGAAAGGACCCTAAGGCCCCATACACACGATCGGACATATCCGATGAAAACGGTCCGGGGACCGTTTCCATCGGATATGTCCGATCTGGAGTTTGGTCCGATGGCGTGTACACACCATCGGATCAAATTCCCCGCCGGCGGACGGCGCGGTGACGTGGCGGTGACGTTGACGCAGCCACGTCACCGCACCAGGAAGTAAAACACTTCCGCGCATGCGCCGAATCCATTCGGCGGCGGCGCGGCGGCGGTGCGGGACGACATGTCTGCTGGTAAGTGTACTAACCAGCAGACATGTCGGGCGGACACATTCCCACCCGATAGATTTCAAAGCATGCTTTGAAATCTGTCGGGTGGACAAATCTGTCCGCTAGCCCATACACACGATCGGAGATGTCTGCTGAAACGGTCCATCGGACCGTTTTCAGCGGACATATCCGCTCGTGTGTACGAGGCCTAAGACATTGTCTGTTCACCTATTCAACGAACAGCGAACAATTTGGGGTTTTTACGACAAATTCAAATACCCTTTAACCACTTAAGGACCTTGTGTGTTTTTCAGATTTGGTGTTTGCAAGACCAAAACAGTTTTTTCTGCTACAAAATTACTTAAAACCCCCAAACATTATATATGTTTTTTTCTAACACCCTAGAGAATAAAATGGCGGTCATTGCAATACTTTTTGTCACACCGTATTTGCGCAGTGGTCTTACAAGCGCACTTTTTTTGGAAAAAAAATCACTTTTTTGATTAAAAAAAATAAGACAACAATAAATTTGGCCCAATTTTTTTATATATTGTGAAAGATAATGTTACGCCGAGTAAAATGATACCCAACATGTCACGCTTAAAAATTGCGCCCGCTCGTGGCATCCCCACACAGACAGCAGAAGGACCTGATCGCCTCCGCCGCTACCGACGGCTCCGGTAAGCGGCGGAGGGCACGGGAGAGCGGCGGGAGGGGGGGCCCCTCTCCCTCCACCGATAACAGCGATCTCATGGCGAATCCGCCGCGGAGACTGCCATTATCGTTAACAGGACCGCTCACTGAAGAGATGTATATCTCGGTTGTGGCAGCAGCTGCTGCCGTTACCGAGATATCCATCTTTAAAAAAAGGACGTATATTTACAGTGGCGGGTCCTTAAGTGGTTAAAGGAGAGAAGGAGGGAGGGGAGAACTCTGGCACTTTGGCGCCCCCACCTCTGCAGGCGCCCGGGTGCAATGCACCCTGTGCACCCTGCCTAGGATCGGCCCTGCATCTAGCTGTTTGGCAAGTGTAAAGTCAATATAGGGGTGGAGATCCACTTTAAGTCTCTAAACCCTCTTTAATGTATTCAGATTCTTTCCACTCTAAAATGTTTCCTGTCATTATTCCCCCTCAGATGTTACAAACTTCCAAGTGACGACTGAAGGCCATCCATGGGGAAAACACAGATGTTTTCCGCCCGCCTGGGCCCCAATGGTGGTTTTCCTGAACTCCGCAATTGACCAACCAGAAATAAGTGTGACTGAGCTGCGGCTTCTCAGTGACAAGTGAGCGGAGTTATTACCGAGCCCAGGAAAGGCGCGCGAGGCTCTCGCAGGCCCATGGCAGATGTGAGACGAGGTTTTGTGGTCCGGGGGTTTCTTGTTTGACATGAATGCCACTTTCATGTCGAAGCCATAAAGTGGATGACGGGAATGATTAAATGCAGCCGCAGCGGTTTTTGCTGCAGATAGAGTATTCTTTGGAGTTTGTGCTGATAACGCTGTTTAACTTTGAGTCGTGTGGTCAGCTGTGCTGTGAGCGATACCTCTGGAATTCCGGTCATGCTAAATGCTAGACCCCATTAAAGGAACACTCAAGTCCAATGTCAAAGTTTACGATTGTTGGACGACCGCCACACGAGAATATACGTCAACAGAATGGCACGGCTGGGCACAAGGGCGTACAGGCATATGCCCTTTAAGAACCCGTCCTGAAACTCCCGTGATCATGCCCGCGGGACCCACGGACCCGATCACCGCCAGTGTCCCGCAATCGGGTCACAGAGCTGAAGAACGGGGAGAGGTGAGTGTAAACAAACCTTTCCCCGTTCTTCCTAGTGGCTTGTCAGTGATCGTCTGTTCCCTGTCATAGGGAACGACGATCAGTGATGTCACATGCCCAGCCACGCCCCCCCTAGAATCACACACTAGGGCACATTTAACCCCTACAGCACCCCCTAGTGTAGGGTGACCAGACATCCCCAGTTTCAGGGGACAGTCCCCTGATTGAGGACACTGTCCACGGACCAAGCCTGTCCCTGGTTTTGTCCCCAGATTGGATTTAATAAGGGGCAGGGGCAATTTCAAAGATAGTCAGTGCAGAATTAAAATTAAAAAAATTAGAATTACACACCCCCGCTCCACCGTGCCAACTAGCATGGGGGGGTTTTATTTTTCCCATTATCTGTGCCCCTTTCTGATGATCATGTGATGGTCGGAGCAGAGGGAATATTTCTTCAGTTTTGGGGCGCATGCCCATTCAGCTCCGCTCGCATGTTATTCTGCCTTGGCCCAAATCCTGACCAGCCACCTGCCTATCTCCTTGACTTTCCTGGCGGAGTGATCTTCCTCTGCTCCCCATCCAGTAGTAGCCGGGGCCCGAAGAGTAAGACTTGAGAGGGTGTAAGGCGAGCGGCGACGAGCAGAGAGTCGCTGATTGTTGCCATTACTAGTAAAGAAAATATATGTCCCCGGATTTCATTAAAAAAATCTGGTCACCTTACCCTAGTGGCTAACCCCTTCACTGCCATTGTCATTTTCACAGTAATCAGTGCATTTTTTATAGCACTGATCGCTGTATATTGGTCCCAAAAATGTGTCAAAAGTGTCCGATGTGTCCGCCATAATGTCACGATAAAAATCGCTGATCGCCACCATTAGTAGTAAAAAAAAATTATTAATAAAAATGCATAAAACTATCCCCTATTTTGTAGACGCTAAAACTTTTGCGCAAACCAATCAATTAACGCTTGTTGCGATTTTGTTTTAACCAAAAACATGTAGAAGAATACGTATCGGCCTAAACTGAGGAAAAAATGATTATTTTTTATATATTTTTGGGGATATTTATTGTAGCAAAAAGTAAAAAATATATATATATTTTTTTAAATTGCCGCTCTATTTTTGTTTATAGCTCAAAAAATAAAAATCGCAGAGGTGATCAAATACCACCAAAAGAAAGCTCTATTTGTGTGGAAAAAAGTGACGCAGTGCTGAATCTCAAAAAGGGGCTGGTCCTTTAGCTGCATAATTAAGTGGTTAACCTGACACAGGGGGCAAAGGCTCAGCAGACCGAATTTTCATCCATTTCATCCAGTTGGATACTGATCTGCATACCTCCCAACTGTCCCTGATTTTGAGGGACTGTCCCTGATTTGGAACAATGTCCCTCTGTCCCTTATTCCTCCTCATTTGTCCCTCATTTTGGTCTGATCTATATAGTTGTATATAAAGTGCACTTTTTATCTTTCAAAACGTGTTTCCCAGTGCTAAACCTTTCATCTGATTTCTAAATTGCTGCATTTGTAACTTCCAAAAGCCAAAATAAAGGAATAGAAGTGGTAAAAAAATAAAATAAAGCACTTTTGTGGGTTTAAACAATCTTGTTTTTTGTATAATTCTTCTTTAAGGGGGCGTGGCAAGGGGTGTGGCCTATACCCAGAGCTGTATCCTTGCCTAGGCCAACAAGGCCCAGGCCTAGGGCAGCACTTTGCAGGGGGACAGCACGAAAAGTCCCCGCCGACTTGCGCTAAACTGTTAGGAAAATTAGTCTAGCGCCCCCATAAAGCGGCCGCGCTGCTTCTGATATGGCATTCCGCAACTGTGGGGGGGGGGGTCGGGGGTGCGCTTCCAATTTTGACTGTTTTATCATCCTTCCTCACTGTGCTATATGTTTCTGCTGCACCATCTACTTAAAGTAGAACTATAGGCAACACTTTTTTTTTTCATTCTGGGTAGAGTAAGGGAGGTTTATAGCCCCTGTCAGTTTATTTTTTACCATCCCTGTCCCATTGCGAAGATTTCCCTTCACTTCCTGCTCTATGGGCAACCAGGGAGTAAGAGGAAATCTAAGTATATTAAGGGAATCCATTGCCCCCCCCCCCCCCCAGGCCCTCAAAACTAGTGTCCTCACTCGAAAATTTCAGGGCGGGTCTTAAACAACACAGAGTGTGGTCGTGACAGGAAGGGGTGGGTCGTATTTAAATTAGGGGGTGCACGAGTTTAGTCAGGCCTAGGGCAGCACAAAACCTAAATACACATCTGCCTATACCTGCATACTTTTGATGATAGGTGTACCTCATTCCCATCTCAAAATGTTGGGAGGTATCGATACCCAGAACCCCGGCCTGCAAAATGCAACTGTAGCATCCTCTAGCTAGTGTGCTGGGTGTAAATAGCTAAGGGGCCAAGCTCACCTCCTAAAAAACAACCCCACACCATAATCCCCCTTTCAACAAATGATTTGGACAAGTGCACAAAGCAAGGTCCATAAAGACATGGATGAGCGAGTTTGGGGTGGAGGAACTTGACTGGTCCTGACCTCAACCCAATAGAACACCTTTGGGATAAATTAGAGCTGAGACTGTGAGCCAGGCCTTCTTGTCCAACATCGGTGCCGGACTTCACAAATACACTTCTGGAAGAATGGTCAAACATTCCCATAGACACTCTCCTAAACCCCAGAAGGGTTGAAGCTGTTATAGCTGCAAAGGGCGGGGCCAACTCAATTTTGAACCCTACGGACTAAGACTGAGATGCCATGATAGTTCATGTGCATGTAAAGGCAGGCGTGCCAATACTTTTGACAATATAGTGTTTATGTATACGTACATATATATATATATATATATATATATATATATATATATATATATATATATATATATATATATATATATATATATGTTCTGACTTGATCTGAGGAAGGGCGTAAGCATGTAAGCCCGAAACAGATAATATTTTGAATACTTTTTTGGTATGTAACCTTTATGAAGATATTTGAAAAATAAAGAAATGATTTTAAAGTTTTTTTTTTTTTGATGTCACAATGTAGAGAATACGATTTCCTATCATCTGTGCCCAGTCTTGCCACACAGAGTTAATCCAGATCTGAGTAATCCTCTTTTAATGTCCAGATAAAAACCTGCCTAAATAAAAAGTCAGTTTTCTCTCTTCTTGCTTTGAGTGACAGGTTATTTACATATCTAGCTTGGACATGTTTATCATATGTTATGTTATGTTATGTTTATCATAACATGAGCTATAAAAAGTGAGAAATCCACCCCTCCCCCACATAACACATCCTGGTAATATACAATGAACTTTGGATCACCTCATGTTATGATAAATATAACATAACATATGATAAACATGTCCAAGCTAGATATGTAAATAACCTGTCACTCAAAGCAAAAACAGAGAAACGGACTTTATAATTTGGTAAGTTTTCATCTGGAATTCTGTTAATTTGCACTGAACATTAAAAGAGGATTGCTCATAGCTGGATTAACTCTGTGTGGCAAAACTGGGCACAGATGATAGGAAATCTTATACTCTTCATTGTTTGCATCCACTTTAAGTGCAGCAACTCTTTAACTTTTTTAATATATATATATATATATATATATATATATATATATACATACATACATATACATATATATATATATATATATATATATATATATATATATATATATATACATACATATATATATATATATATATATATATCTATATATATATATATTAGGGCTGCGCATCTTCACCGGTCTCACGATTCGATGCGATTACGATTATCAAGTCCACGATTCGATTCGATTCCGCGATGCATCACGATGCATCAAGATTACTGCGCACGGTTTTCATCTGTTCTTAAAAAAAAACTCTCTGCATGTAGCAAACTGTAAACACAGCAGACAACTTAAAGAGGAGCTCCAGACTGACCACAAAATACTACGAGATGGACAGAGACTGCAGACAATGATACTAGAGAGGATCAGAGACTGTGGACATGATACTAGAGAGGGTCAGAGACTGCGGACATGATACTAGAGAGGGTCAGAGACTGCGGACATGATACTAGAGAGGGTCAGAGACTGCGGACATGATACTAGAGAGGGTCAGAGACTGCGGACATGATACTAGAGAGGGTCAGAGACTGCGGACATGATACTAGAGAGGGTCAGAGACTGCGGACATGATACTAGAGAGGGTCAGAGACTGCGGACATGATACTAGAGAGGGTCAGAGACTGCGGACATGATACTAGAGAGGATCAGAGACTGCGGACATGATACTAGAGAGGGTCAGAGACTGCGGACATGATACTAGAGAGGGTCAGAGACTGCGGACATGATACTAGAGAGGGTCAGAGACTGTGGACATGATACTAGAGAGGGTCAGAGACTGAAGACATTGTCCCCATAAAGTCCTGTCAAACAGCTGCATTCCAGCGAGAACCTCGGCCGTGTGTACGCTCCTGGCTCGCCCCGCCCGTCGGGAATCCCGTCGAGCGAATAGAGAGCACGCTCTCTTTTTGCTCGACGGCCCGCCTGGATGAATGGCTGGTTGCCATTCCCGACAGGCGGGTCGCCGATTTCGAAGGCCGGCAGAGAACCTCGACGGGCGGAACGATGTGTTCTGCCCGTCGAGGTTCTCTGCCGTGTGTACGCGGCTTTAGTGATTGATTCACATCACAACTTCATTGATACCTTTTTGTTGTACGATTTTTGGTTTTGCTCATTACTACAACACACGTGCAATGCATGGCTGCATGTGTGTGGCAGTGATGAGCAAAAGCAAAAAATCATACAAAAAAAAAAGGGGTATCAATTTCAAATCAATAAAGTTGTGATGTTAATCACTAAGACAATAAGACATACATAAACTAGTGTGCCATCAATTGCTGCCAGTGTGCCGTCAGTGTGCCAATGCCATCAATTGCTGCCAGTGTGCCGCCAGTGTGCCATCAATTGCTGCCAGTGTGCCATCAATTACTGCCAGTGTGCCGTCAGTGTGCCAATGCCATCAATTGCTGCCAGTGTGCCATCAATTGCTGCCAGTGTGCCATCAATTGCTGCCAGTGTGCCAGTGCCATCAATTGCTGCCAGTGTGCCAATGCCATCAATTGCTGCCAGTGTGCCGTCAGTGTGCCAATGCCAATAATTGCTGCCAGTGTGCCACCAATTAGTGCCAGGGTGCCATCAATTAGTGCCAGTGTGCCACAAATTGCTGCCAGTGTGCCACAAATTGCTGCCCATTCCAACTGTGCCCATCAATTTCTGCCAGTGTGCATGCCCCGAGTACCTGATGATGATGATAAATCTGACTCATGTCACTGCTGCCTTCAGTACTTGGCTGTCTCGGTTCTCCCACAGCAGCGTGAGGTAAGCCAAGGAGGAAGGCTCTGGGGAGTCGGGAGCGGGACCGGGGACACTCGCTGAACGTGTCCTTCACATGGCGACGGGGAATGCCGTCAGCGGGGGGGGCGGGAAAGGAGGCGCGGCGACTTCGGCTGCATCAGCAGT
Organism: Rana kukunoris; assembly: GCA_029574335.1. NCBI lineage: Eukaryota > Metazoa > Chordata > Amphibia > Anura > Ranidae > Rana > Rana kukunoris. The sequence continues at coordinate 154,685,156 of CM056059.1, read as the reverse complement.
GGGGGGTGGGAAAAGAGGAGCGGCGTCTACGGCTAGATCAGCAGTGGCGTCTTCATTACATTAGCAGGGGGGCAGTAAGAGGCACGGCGTCTTTGGCTGCATCAGCAGGGGGCGGGAAAAGAGGCGCGGTTAACGCCCACGGCTTCCTTCGGCTTTCGGCTTCTGCTTTGACTCAAAAGGCATAGCGGCACACAGGTGAGATGACGTCATCAAAAATCGATTAATGCAAGTCGTAGCATCGTAATTGCATCGTGGGTAGCCGAATCTCGATGCATCGATGCTACGATTAATTTCAACACCCCTAATATATATATATATACAGGCCCGGATTCACAAAGCACTTACGCCGACGTATCTCGAGATGCGCCGCGTAAGTGTAACTATGCGCCGTCGTATCTGTGCTCCGTGATACGCCTGAAAATAGGCTTCTTCCGACCGACGTAACTTTCCTACGCCGATTGATTTCCTATTCAAATATGCAAATTAGGGAGATACAACGATTCACGAACATACGTGTGCCCGACGCAGGCTACGCGATGTGCACGTAAGTTGTACATCCGGCCTAAAGTTACCCCTCATAAAGCAACAGACGTGCACAGGTCAGCAGGAGAGCAGCAACAGCAGCACCGTTACGGACGAGCTGAGCAACCACACTTGCAGGACAACACATCTGTATGCCAACATGCCAAGGGCAGCCATGGTCATCCACAGGCGCGTAGGAGGGCACGGGAGAGGATATACCGAACGCGCATGAACGTCTTTGGCATGGGGAAATCGGAGGTGTATTGCATCTTCAGATTCTGCCCTGATGCAATCCTGGAATTAGCCACAGCCCTGCATGATGACTAGTGTTGCTCACGAATATTCGCATTGCGAATATTCGCTACGAATATTGCATATTCGAGTATTCGCGAATAACTCGAATATCGCGGCGAATATTCGCTATTTCGAATATTCGTATTTTTTCAAATTTCGCAATTTTTTTTTTTATAAAATATAGCGAATATTCGTAAATATCGAATATTCGTGATATTTTATCCAAAAAAAATTGCGAAATTTCGCAATCATTTTCGCTTTCGCATATGCGAAATTTCGCTTTTTTTTTTTTTATAAAATATAGCAAATATTCGTAAATATCGAATATTCGTGATATTTTATCCCCAAAAAAATAGCGAAATTTCGCAATTTTTTTTTTTCTTATAAAATATCACGAATATTCGATATTAACAAATATTCGCGAATATTCTTCGAAATATTCGCGAAATATCACGAAATCGAATATGGCGTATTCCGCTCATCACTAATGATGACATCACCAGCAAGACATAACGCTCACATGCAGTGCAGCCACTGGTCAAGGTACTGGCAACACTCCATTTCCTTGCCAGTGGATCTTTCCAACGTACAAGTGGAGTCGTGTCTGGGATGTCACAATCCACCATGAGCAGATGTGTGCACCAGGTTGTCCCCGCAATCCTCACACGCATGTTCCACCACATAATCAAACCCACCCATGAGCATCTGCGGCAAAAGGCAATGCAGGATTTCTACAGAAATGCCGGATTCCCACGCACCATCGGGGCCATTGATTGCACACATGTGGTACTACGGCCCCCCGTGCCACAGAGCACATATACCGCAATCGTAAGCAGTGGCATTCCATCGACATACAGGTGATAGCCGATGCCCAATGCCTCATATGGAACGTCTGTGCTAAACACCCAGGGGCCAGCCACGACAGCTACATATACCGTCAAAGCCCCATCCCAGCAGAATTCAAACAGAACGTGTACAGGGACAGCTAGCTGGGTGGTTGGTGAATGACATGGGAGTCAAGCATGACTGTCCGACCCCATGATGCACACATCATGAGGGGCACATGCATTGCTAACATCCTCCTGTCTTTTCCTTTCCAGGTGACTCGGCATATGCACTTGGTGCCCATCTCCTGACTCCATACCGGTATCCCCAAACCAGAGGAGAAAGAAGATACAATGCGGCACACATATGTACCCGTGCAGTGGTGGAGCGCACATTTGGCTTCCTGAAGTCCCGTTTCCGATGCCTGGATAAGTCTGGGGGGACCCTGTTGTATTCCCCAAACTTTGTGTGCCAGTTCATCGGTGCATGTTGTGTGCTGCACAACTACGCCATGAGAAAGAGCCTGGAGATTGACATATGTGATGACCTGACCCCCGACCCACACAGTCCCCCCCTGCCTGAGGCTCCCCCGTCTGCTGAAGGAACAGCAGTCAGGAGTTGCCTCGTGGAACGTACCTTTGCACATTAAACACACACACATTCATCATGGTACACGGACAATGCACGCATACACACCACTGTGGTCCCTAGCTCACACACACCACATCCACCTCACATTGGATTAGCCCAAGTCCACCATTCAGGTCTTGAGAGCAGCAACGCCACGCCAAGGCCCCAATCATGTTGCTGTCCATTCATACCACATTCACACGGCCGTGGGGATAACCTCTCCACAACGACCCAGGGTTACACCCCTTACTGGCAGGAATGTCACCCACATTCATACACCAGTCACACTGTAGCCTGCACTCCTCACAATGTGCATTCACTACAAAACAAAGAGCTCATAACCTGAGCAAATAAATATTATAAAAAAGCTCATAACCTAAAAAAAAAATAATATAAAAAAGCTCATAACCTGAGCAAAGATAATAAAAAAAAGCCCTGTCGTGGGCCAAGCCTGGTGCCATGGCTCCGGCTCCTTAGTTGTCTGGTGGGAGCCTTGGGTGGGGGGGGGGTGGGGCATCAGGAGAAGGAGCATCCCCTGGTCTCTCCCTGGCTGTCTGCCTGCCCTCTAATGCCAGGGCAATGCGGGTGAGGACCGCATTAGTCTCCGCCTGCATCAGCCTTGTCTGCCTCCCCTCCGCCTCGATGGCAGCTGTATTTGCCTGTACCGCCACTGCCAGGGTCTTTACCACTGCCACAAGGCCTGCTGTTGTGGCCTGCAGCTCTCCAAGGCAGGTGACCACAGCAGCACAGTTAGCACTGACATCCTGCAGGCTGTCATTTATCTGGGCCGAGGAGGCCAGGCTGTCTGCCACACGTCGCAGCTCCACGGCTACAGCACCCATATGGCGGGTCTGACGGGCCTGTTCCCTTGCTAGATTTTCTGGGGGGAATTCAGGAACACCCCTTGTCTTCCTCGTAGCCTTCCTGGGGCCAGGGGAGGCTTGGGGCCGTCTATAGGGAGTGGACCCTGAGGGGCTTCCCCTGATGGGGGTGGACCCTGAGGGGCTTCCCCTGATGGGGGTGGACCATTAGGGGCTTCCCCTGATGGGGGTGGAGATCTGAGAGGGCCTGGGCAAAACGGAAGACTTCTCTAAGTAGAGGCAAACCTCCTGATCTAGATTCACCATTTCCTCCTCAACCACCTCTAGAGGAGAGGTGTGGCCACTCCCCTCCACCACTGTCTCTTGGCTTCCCAGGGGGTCAGGCTGAGCCAGATGTTCCGGGGAAGGTGTGGGACTGGCAGCAGATGGCCCCACTCCCTCCAGCACATCTGTGAATGACACAAAGCATTCACATGTTGGTGGACCCACACATTTGTCACATGTTCCCTTCCACCCCCTCACATGCTACACACCGGATAGGAGATAAAAAACACCTACCTGTCCTCAAGTCCTGATCAAGGTAGTCAAAGCCCTCAAGGCCCTCCAATTGCTCCCTCTCCAGACACCTGGCAACCACCTCCTTTTCGGGGTCAACCGCACATCAGATGGTGGTCCGCCCCCCGTGCCCCTCTGGTGCCTTCTCATGGTGCCCACGTTATCCCGGACAAGCCAACGCAAATCATTGTTTTTTTTTATTAATGTCCTTAGAGGTCCGGGACTCATGACCAAGGGCATTAACATCAATGGTGATCTTCTCCAGGATTTCTTGTTTCTTGGTCCTGCTGGTCTGGCCACTCTTGGCGCCATAGAGGAAAATATCAAACTTCTCCATGGCCGAGATGAGGACAGCCTTCTCTTCTGGGGAGAAATTTTTCTCAACATCAGCCATCTCAGAAACAAAAGTACCTTGCTTCAGGGGGGGGAACAAGCAGGATGTACTTTTGCGCCAGTCGGGCGCATGTCTGGGCGTATTTATGCTCTGGGCGTAGGCGGTGGGCTGGCGTATCTTAGGGGTTACGCCGGGCGTAGTTGTGAGCATGCGCAGAGGGGCACGGGACATACGTTCACGTCATGGGGTCAGGCTTCATTTAAATGGATCACGCCCACTTCCTTCCTACTTTGAATTACGCCGGCTTACACCTACGAATTTACGTTATGCCGGTGCAATGTTGGGAACATTTGCTTTCTGAATACCATGCTTGCCTCTCTGAGTTGCGTCGGCGTAGCGGAAATGATATGCGCTATGCCGGCCTATATATGCGCCGATGTATGTGAATCCGGGCCACTGTATAAAACCAAAGATAAATATCAAAAAATGGATTAAAGTCCAAATGATACAAACTGCGCTGTGTGTATCATTTGGACTTTGATCCAGTATTTGATATTTATCTTTAGTTTTATTTATGTACTTTATGAGTTTATTCATTCTGGACTTTTAAACAGCTGCTGTTTTACTTATATTATTATAAATAGTGATATAAGTTTTATTAATTTTTATTATTTTATATTTTCTCCCTTAAACGTTAATTAATTAATTCATTTAACCAATAGGAGTAAGCTCAGAGATGGTTGTTTATTCCTGGCGCCGGGATGTGCAATATAGGCCTTCTTTGCACCTTTCTTTTTCATATATATATAAATAATAATAATAATTATTTTTATTTATTTATGTTTAACTTTTCAAATTTTCAGTGTAAAATATAGTAAAAAAAATAAAATATATAATATATATATAGCCTTCCAAGAGGCGTTGAAGCTGTTATAGCTGCAAAGGGTGGGTGTGATGGATATTTAGTATGTCTGGCAGCTTACCTTTCTCTCCATGTGTTCATTAGAGGCCAGACTCTCTTATCTGGCTGCCTTTATCATCTCTCCTCCCTGCATGGCTCCACCCCAGGCCATCACAGGAAATCTATATTAACCACTGCACTGCAGGTCTGCTTTGCTGATCAACCTTGTTTGTTAGTATTGTGTTCCTGCTTGCAATGCTACGTTATCTCTGTGTACCGACTTTGGCTTGTCTCCGACTACTCCTGTTTGCCTGTGACCCTGACCCTTGGCCTGTCCCTTGGTTATCCTCGTCTGCTTGTTGCCCCGACCTCGCCTTACCCTCCACTATCTCTTGTGTCCTGTGTGGCTGCTTCCCCTCTCTCCCTACGGAGCATGACCTAGGAGACTCCGAGGGCCGCGACCTGGATCCAGCTGCAGCGAAGGCCATCCTCACCCCTAGAGGCTCTGGTGAGTACCAGCTGGATCTTAGACTCCACGCCCTGGGGAATCTTGGGCTCAGGCTTCCTGTAGGATTCCTGTTTGTGCCCCAGCGAACCTCTCCTCCATATCCACTCTGTGGTTTATTTGCAGCAGTTTGCAATAGGGTTCACTACCTTGTATATATATATATATATATATATATTATATATATATATATATATATATATATATATATATATATATATATATATATAATTGTATATAAATACATAAATAAACTTTTTTTTTTATACCAATACTTTTTCCACCAGAGGGATCCCCCCTCACTTCCTGTGCCCTTGACCACACAGGCAGTAAAGAGAAACCTCTCCAATGGGGACACAGATAGCAGAAAATTCAGAAAGTTTCTCTCCTGTTCGCATTCCATCTATAAAAATAAAAAACGTTGTTTTGCAGTTTCTCCTTAACTCTCATAACCGTGTGGCTTCAGTATATTTTACACAACATTAACAAAACTGAGGAGATTTTGCTCTGACAATGGTACACTTTGATTTGCTCTTATTATTGATATAACAGCATAGACTAAGCCGGCAAACGTTCCTTGTTAGCAGCCTAGAGGGCAGCGCCGAAACAAGAACAATCCATTTCCCTAATTTCCTAGTCCCAGCATCCTCCTGTCCTAATTAGAAAAAGCGCCAAAAAAAAAAAAAAAAAATAGCGCTGAGATTTTGTTTCTAGAAGGGCAGCTTTTAATTAAAACTCATCTCTTTTCTCGAAAAAATCTTGCTTTCCTTATCAGGGTCGCCGTCGGAAGAGAGAAATGGCTGTGGGTTGCAGAACCTTGACCCTCTGCGTGGAGAGGGACCCATTGTGCATATGCAAAATAAAAATGTAACGTTTTGTTATCATTTAAATCAGTGCCAAAAAATCTGAACCTTAAAAGGACGCCCTTGAAATGGCGAACAAGAGCCGCCACCTCGGGGAGCTACGGTGGGCATTGTACAGTAGCACAAAAGATTTTGTAGAACTTATTCTGAAAATGTTAACTGTTCTCTATGAAAAGATTTCATTTAAATTAAAAAAATAAATTAAAATTAGTTCTGGGGAATATATACAGTAGGGATCGAAAGTTTGGGCACCCCAGGTAAAAATTTGTATTAATGTGCATAACGAAG